>WOXC01008978.1:150000-750000 GCA_011680675.1 Gymnobelideus leadbeateri
ACCTATGGGAGATGATGAGGTCTCCACAAGAGTAAGGAAAAAAATGATCCAATAAGGAACCTTAGGGTGCACCCATAGCTAGGGGTCAGGAAGTAGATGATAATCAAACAAAAGGAACTGAGAAGGATTACTCACATAGGTAGGTAGACAACCAAGAAAGAGTAATGTCATGAAAATTAAGAGAGGAGAGAGTATCCAGGAGGAGAGACTAGACAACAGTATCAAAAACTACAGAGAAGTCAAGAAGAATGAGTATTGAGATAAAACCATTGGAATTTAGCAATTGAGAGATCACTGGTCTCCCCAGTTACATGACCAATGAGGTGGTAGATTAGCCACTCCCTCTGAACCACTTCAACTCTCCAACCCCCACAAAAAAATTATGCACCAAATGGAGACTAATTACAACTAAATCTATAGGAGAAAGAAGACATAACCCCAACAAAGTGATCTTATGAATTAACTCTGGAGAAATGTAAACCTTAAAGCACTCACTCAATACTCTTCCATTGCCAATCTTCCATGTCTGCTTCAGGAACATTAGCTAACTCATAGGCAAGTCCCCATACATCTTCAAAGACTCTGCCTGAACATCCCCCTGCCCAGACTCCGAAGACCTTCAGTCACTGACTCTCTCCAGCCCCATGTAGTTGAATTGAAAGGAGAGAAGGAAGAACTGAGAAAGTGCTGCCTCCTGGCCCTAGGTAATGTATAGATAAAGCAGCAGAGACATTGCCCAGAACACCTTCTCCAAGTTGGCCATCTCACCCCACAAAAATGGTCAATGTTGATTCAGCCCAACCATGAGAAGGAAAGGAGAAGGACCAAAAAGAGGAATCAAGGTAGGGTTGCAGCATAGGCAACTGTGCCTAGACCTGAAGAAAGGGGAATGAAAAACAGCTGGGGCTAATGCTGTCCCCTACCAAAGAACCCAGGCTAGCAAACCCTATATACCATCCTTCCAGTCCAGACTTGGTGATGTGTCAACTAGAAAATAGGAAGAGTCCAAGAAGTGGATGATAGTGAAATATAGACAAGACTTCAATAAAAGCCCAGAACACAAGAATCTAAATCCCTAAAAGGATGAGTAGTAAATCCTAAGAGAATAAGTATAAAACTTTCTTTTAAAATGTTATATCAATTTGTTTGGCTTAATCATACATATTTGTTACAAGGAATTTTTTCTTTTTTCCACTGGGAGAGGTTGGAAGGAAAAACATAAATGCTTGTTAATTGAGACAATTAAAAAAATATATAACAGAAAGGGAAATTAACCAATGCCTGATGAAATGCAGAACCCTGTGGACTCCCCAGGAGAGTATAGAACAACAACACAAAACTCCGTGGTTCAAAAGAGAAATGAAATCCATAAAACAAGAAATTAGGAATGAATATAGGTCAGAATTTAGAGTTCTAAATACAGAAGTTTAAAAAATTAAATTAGCAGATTAGGAAAAAGAATCAACATTATAGAATCTCTAGGGGGAAAATGAGAAATTAAACCTGGAAAATTCTTCTATGATCTAATGCAGATTAAGTTGAACAAAGCCAGAACGATTTCTGCAGTGACTATAACATTGTAAAGGGAAAAAAAAACCTTTGAAAGGTTGAAGAACTATGATCAATGTAATTATAATGGTCAACCATGACTCCAGAGGCCAAATGATGAATCATGCATTCTACTTTGTGTAGGGGAGGTGAATAGACTGGAGATGCAGAATGACATATACATGTTCAGATATGCCATTATATGATTTTGTTTTGCTTAACTAAACATTCCTGCTACAAGGGAGAATTTGTATTTTCTCTCAAAAGGATAGTTGTGAGGGGAAAATGGAGTAGTAGTAATGACAATAAAAAAGAAAAGAATAGAGTATCGATGGAACAATGAATAGGAAGGGGAAAAAACTTAGAAAAATGTAAACAGGATAGTTTTAGAAATACAGGGTTAAATTCAGTACATAGTTTTTAAAAGCAAGTACAGAATAGAGGTAGGTAAATAGGTGGCACTAGGAGATGGAGTGCCAAGCCTGGAGTCAGGAAGACATCCTCCTGAGTTCAAATCTGGCCTCAGACACTTACTTGCTATGTGACCCTGGGCGTGTCACTTAACCCGATTTGCCTTAGTTTCCTCATCTGTAAACTGAGCTGGAGAAGGAAATGACAAACCATTCCATTATCTCTACCAAAAAAACCTCCAAATGGGATTAGGAAGAGTCTGACACAACTGAAACGCTGAACAACAAACATAGTAACAGTACATAGTTTCATATACAATCCTTTTTTTCAGTTCTTCATGTTGAAATCATGTATATTCATTCTTGTCAAGGTCATAAGAATAATAAAGAAAACTGAAAATAAAAGAAGTGAGAGGCTAATATATTTAGAACATAGAAATACCAAATGGAGAACAAACGATCAGAAGAGAAGCAAAAGACAACAACATTTTAAAAATAAAGACATCAATTTTATACAAACCAAAGCAATTTGATTGGAGGTGTTGAGGGTTTGCTATGACAATGCATCTTTCAAACGTTTTTAGAAATCAGTATTATGTCCAGGTGGTTGTGCCCAGAAAGTTTTATCTGTGCTAAAGCTCTGGTCTCCATACAGATTATTTTTTGCGCTATCAAGGATAGTTGGGGGGCTGTTTTTATAGTCTGTGGATTCATTATCGATTAGTCTATAAAGGATTGTGAGCTTCTGGCCATATGATCATGTCTTTCCTGGTATTTAGTACATGATAAGTTTTTATTCAACCTTCAGTAATATTCAACATAGTTATTACCATTCCCTTGTATAATCTTCATCAATTAACAAGTCTGATAATCCTTAAGAATAAGCTTTCTGTAATTTCTGGTGCAAAGCTCTAGTACAGTTTCACTGCCACATACCCCCCTATTTCTATAAATAAATTCACGGATCAGTATCATCATCATCATCTTCTTCTTCATCATCATCATCATCATCATCATCATCATCATCGTCTCATTCCTCTTATTTTTTTAATGTGGTTCAGCTAGTTATGGTCTGAGGACAAGTCACTAAGGACAAGATGTTATTCTTCTATTGTTTTAATGTTCTACAGACCATTACTTAGAAGGATAAAAGAACTCCTTTTGTAATTCATTACACAAATGAAAGTATGAGGGTGTAGGCTTATTGAAAGCATCCTTCATCTCTTGCAGTGTACCTTATCCATGATATGTACCTTATCCATGATTTTAAACATATCTATTCTATTTTGAAAGTGTATCATTACATATAGCTTAGAGATTATAAAGAGTTGGTGTGGTACCATCTACTAAAATATGATTCTTAATTTCTATAGACTAGCATTAAGTCCAGTTGACTATGGACAACCATTCAGTCTATAATAATGACCTGGTTCTAGAACATTTTATTGACTGAGTTCTCCAGGATGTTTTGAGATCTGTTTTGTAGATTGGCATTTGCCATCTAGCAGTCAATAAAAGATATTGTTGATGTTACAGTATTATTATAGTAGATTTATATGATATTAGAGTTAGAAGGAACCTTAGAGATTACCTAATCCAACACTTTAATTTTAAAAGGAAAGGAAAGTGAAGCCCAGAGAAATGAAGAGAATTTCCCCAACTCATTCAGTGTCAGACACAGGACTTAGAATCTGAATTTTAATTCTGTACTCTTTCCCACCACATTGAGCTACTTCCCCTGGATAACAAAATAAATCTATTAAGACTACTTTTTTGTAAGTCTGTCCTAATATAGTGGGGGCGGAGACTGGGTCTCCCTTTATCTCCTAGGCTAGTAGTACAGTAGTCAATCATGGGTCTATTCTATCACGAATTCTATGTCATGGAAGCTTTAACCTACTCTGGTTTTTTTAGGGGGAAGTTTTTTTTTTTTTTTACCAGGTGGAATCACCCCTTAGACAGACTGGTGGCTGCCCCATTCTCAAAGGTCTGCTGTATTTGTGCTGTATTTGGTGAGAAACCTGGATTAGCTATAGGCACCTGCTTGAGGGTGGAGTTGGTATGGTCACCCAGTTGGTTTTAGCCTTGCTATGTATTTCTTTATACATAGAAAAACAGAGAGGACACATGAAACTGGGCATCTATATGAGGTAGAGCTAGCCCTTTTTTTTACTTTTTTTTTGGAGGGAAATTGGGGTTAAGTGACTTGCCTAAGGTCACATGGCTAGTTTTTGTGTTAAGTGTCTGAGGCCATATTTGAACTCAGGTCCTCCTGACTCCAGGGCCGGTGCTCTACTTAGCCTTTCTTTTTTAATATGATAAATTCAACATTTCTCTTAAGAGTAATGATTATTAATCACCCATTATTTGGTTTGCTAAAGTTCTGATTTTTAAAGTCCAGCCTCTTGAAAGACATTACTGTTAATGAGATTGTACTAACTTTCTTCTTCAGCCCCCACTCCGCCTTTGTGCTCTTTTCAGGTTTGTATGCATATAAATTCTTTGAACAGATTGCCCAAGGTTGGGGGTAACTTAAGAAGTAAATTACAAATCAAAGTTCAGGTCCAGCCCCTCGTTGTAATATTTATTCTCTCATTAATTGTTAATCAATAAGAATTGATTGCCTCCCTCAGGACCACCCCTCTTCCAATGGGCTTATAAACCGTGAGCCTACCACCATAATTTTCTTTGGCCTGAGAGAGAGAGAGAGAGAGAGAGAGAGAGAGAGAGAGAGAGAGAGAGCTAACTGACCATCCTTTTTATTATAATACCGGCATTATTAAGAAAATTATTAAATTATCCAGAAATTACATCCCTCGAATCTTTTTAATCACCACACTCAATACCGTCCTGGTTGTTTGTGACTCTTTCTGCCCTTCTGTTCTCTCCTGTACATGGGGGGAGATTGCTTCAATGACCCTTTTTTTGTTTTGTTTTGCTATCCTATTCATAGTATTCCTTTCCAACTGCTGCCACCAATTAAGGAAGAAAAACAAAAACAAAGCCCTCGTCATAAATACCTATAAGTCAAGCAAAACAAAGTTAAGTGTATATGTTGTTTTTTAAAGTTATGAGATGGAAACTAGAAATGTATTTATAGAAAAGACATGAGGAAAAGGTCCATCAAAAACACTGCTGAGGGTCAAGGACCCTCTCCACTCTTCATCACCCTGTACCCGCAAAGAGCAGAAGCTGCATTTCAAGAGAACATTAGTCACTAGAGGGCAGTGCTGCTTCACTCTTGGTAAGGAAGGGGCTCTCCTTCCTCCTCCATCTCCTTCCAAGGAGAGAGATGGAAAGTAAATATATCTGAAAGCAAATATATCACTTCATTATTATACTAGGGAATCAGAGCTTCTTTTTTCCCCATTGGGAATAAAAGCAATAACATTCTCTAACATCTGTACAAAACCTCATGCTTTACAAAGCACCATCACGTACACCTTCTCTTCCAGTTCAACTCTCATGGCAGCCCTGAGAGGCATCTATCTGTTGTTCTGTGAGTTATTATCCCTATTTTTCTTTGTTTATCAAGCATTTCCTGCAGTCTCTTTCAACTCTCAGATATTTATTACTATCATTTCTACCTTGCCGTTCAGGGTTGTGTTCCTCCTTTCATTCTCATTCTGTCATGTGCCCAAATCCAGAACGTTTTCCTAGGTATACTGAATGGGGGTAGCTAGGTGTCTCAGTGGTTGGAGCACTAAGTTTAGAGTCAGTAAGACCTGAGTTCAAATCCAGCCTCAGACACTTAGCCAGCTGTGTGACCTGGGCACTTAACCTCTGTTTGCCTTAAGCCACAGGAGAAGGAAATGGCAAACCACTCCAGTATCTTTGCCAAGAAAAGCCCATGGACTGCATTGATATGCTATACCACAGAGGCACAGAGTTGGAAACACCTGAATGATTAAGCAACAAAATCCATGGCAGAGTCAGCTAATCAGTCAACAAGGAAATTATGTACTCATTATGTGCCAGATGCTATACAGAAGTACAGTCCTTGCCTCATGGAGCTCACAAACTAAAGAGAGAAACAACATTCGAGTAACTGTATATACAAGATATACAGTGTCAATGAAAGGTATTCTTGGTACTATTGATGGTGGGCTGGGTGGGGAGGCTTCCAGTAGAAAGTGGGGCTTGAACTGAGTCTTGAAGGCAGTCAGAGAAACCAGGAAGTAGAGGTGAGGAAGGAGGGCATTCCAGGCATGGGGGCAGTCAGATGTCACAACATGGAGTGTCATGTGTAAGGAACAGTAAATAGACTGGATTATAGCATGCATGGAGAGGAGTAAAGTGTAAAAAAAAGTAAGAAAGTTTATTTTTTTGAAAAGATAAGAAGAATCCAGATTGTAAAGGGTTTTTAATGCCAGAAAGAATGTTATGTTTGATCCTGGGGGTAATTGGCAGTCTCTAGAGTTTACTGAGTAGAGGAGGCACCTGGATCACCCACTCCCATTCCTATCCCCATCCTACAATTATCATTTGATGCGCTATTACAGAGATTGAGTTGCCTCAGTGAAGGTTAACCTGCCCTGTTCTACAAAAGAAGCTGATTATTTACATTGAAACACTGGGGGAAGAGAGAAAGGTGGGCATGTAGTCTTAATGAAATCTAAGTTAAATCCAAGAAATGTCATTTTGTAAATTTGAACTTAATGCTTGCTCCTACTATATGTTCCATAATAATTCCTAGAGAGAGTTAGGTAGCACAATGGATAGAGCCCCTGGAGTCAGGAAGACCTCAGTTTATAGCCTTTACTTGGCCTCAGTTTGCCCAACTGTAAAATATTCCTTACCTCTAAGGTTGTTATGAAGATAAAATCTCAACATCTCTCTCTCTCTCTCTCTCTCTCTCTCTCTCTCTCTCTCTCTCTCTCTCTCTCTCTCTCTCTCTCCCCCTCTCTCTCTCTCTCCCCCTCTCTGTCTCTCTCTGTCTCTGTCTCTCTGTCTCTCTTTCTCTGTCTGTCTCTGTCTTTCTCTTTCTTCTCCTCCTCCTCTTGCTTCTATTCCTCCTCTTTCTCCTTCCCTTCCTCTTCCTTCTCCTTCTTCTTTGGTTTTAAATTGTTAGAGCTACAAAGAACTTCCTTCACCAACATATTTGTGAATGTGGAGATTTATATAGTTTCCCTGGAAGTTCAAAGAGAACAGTTCTAGTGCTTATGAAAAGTGAAATATAAAGAAAATGAGATGATGAATATGAAGCCCTACGTATAAATACTGGTTGTGTTGGTTATAAATTGTGTGAATTTGAGTATGATCTCTCAGCAACAGACTATGTCTGAAAATGCCATAAGTAGGAATTCTTGCACCTAGGACATATTCAACTGGGTTAGGAGAAAGGTACAGTCTGCTCCATATCAATCAAACTACCAAAAACTACTTTATAGAGCTAGAAAAAAATGATAACAAAATTCACCTGGACGAACAAAAGCTCAAGGATATCAAGAGAATCAATGAAAAAAATGTGGAAGAAGGTGGTCTAAGCATACTAGATCTCAAACTGTATTATAAAGCAATAATTATCAAAACAACTTGGTACTAGCTAAGAAATAGAGTGGTGGATCAGTGGAATAGATTAGGTAAAAATTACATTATAGTAAAAGACCATAGTACTCTAGTATATGATAAATCTTGATATCCAAGTTTTTGGAACAAAAACTCACTATTTGACAAAAACTGTTGGGAAAACTGGAAAACCATCTAGCACTGTATACCAAGATAAAGTCAAAATGGTCATATGAGTTACACATAAAAGATGATACCATAAGCAAATAAAGAGCATAGAATAGTTTATTTGTCAGATTTATGGATAAGGGAAGAATTTATGGAAAATATAGAGAGCACTATATGGATATAATATAGAGAGCACTATACATAGATATAGATATGATATATTAAAAATATAGAGAGCACCATAAAATGTAAATAGGTAATTTTGATTCTATAAAATTAAAAAGCTTTTGCACAAAAAAACCCAAAGGAAAGCAGAAAACTGCAGGGGGGAGTGAAATTTGTAGCCAGTATCTTTAATAAAGACCTCATTTCTCAAATATATAGAGAACTGAGTTGGTTCTATCCAAATAATATAAAGAACTAAAAATACAAGTCATTCTCCAATTAATAAATAGTCAAAGGATGTGAGCTGATTAGGGGAGAGGGTAGTTAAAAGCAAGCATTTTTGAGAAGGGATAGGGTTAAAGCAGAAAGTGGAATAAATGGGGGGCAGGATGGGATGGAGGGAAACATAATCTTCCACAATATTACTACTATGGAAATTATTTGGGTAACTACACATGTACAATGTATATTGAATTGCTTATCTTCCCAGTGGGGGTGGGTGAGGAAGAAAGAGGGGAAGATAATCTGGAACTCAAAGTTTTAAAAACAAATGTTTAAAATTTGGTTTTTTACATGCAACTGGGGAATGGGATACTGGGGTATAGAAACCCATCTTGCCCTACTAGAAAGTTAAGGGGGGGGTGAAGGGGGAGAATATAAGAGAGAACAGGTTAGGGGAAGGGGTATTCAGTAGGCTTGCTATTTGGGGGAGTGGGGAGGGGAAAGATGGGGAGAGAAAAAAATTGTAACTCAAAATCTTGTGGAAATGAATGTTGAAAACTAAAAATAAATAAATTAATAAAAGAAAAAGAGGATATGAGCGGGCAGTTTTTAGACAAAGAAATTAAGCTATCTATAGTCATATAAAAATTATCTAAATCACTATTGATTAGAGAAATGCAAATTAAAACAACTCTGAGGTACCACCTCACATGTATCAGATTGGCTAATATGACAAAATAGGAAAATGTTGTGTGTTCCACTGTTGGTGGAATTGTGAACTGATCCAACCATTCTGGAGAGCAACTTGGAACTATGCCCAAAGGGCTATAAAACTGTGCATATTCTTTGATCTAGTAATACCACTGCTAGGTCTACATCCCAAAGGCAACCAAAAAAAGGAAGAAGACCTATTTGTACAAAAGTATTTATAGCAGCTCTTTTTGTGGTGGTTAAGAATTAAAAATCGAAGGGATGCCCATCAATTGAGGAAAGGCTAAACAAGCTGTGGTATATGATTGTAATGGAATATTATTGTGCTGTAAAAATTACAAGCAGGATGGTTTCAGAAAAAACCTGGAAAGACTGATGCAAGAATGCTTGGAGTGATGCAGAGTTAAGTGAACAGAACCAGGAAAACATTGTACACAGTAATAGCAACATTGTGTGATGATCAACTATGAATGACTTAGCTATTCTCAGCAATACAATGATCCAAGACAGTCCCAAAGGACTAATGATGAAGCAGACTAACCACCTCCAGAGAAAGAACTGATAATGTTTGAAAACAGACTGGTGTACTACTTTCACTTTCTCTTTCATTTTTTTCCTTTTATTCAAGTCTTCTTGTACAAAAGGACTAATGTGGAAATGTTTTACATAATTGCACATGTATAACCTATATCTGATTGTTTACCATCTCAGGGAGGGGTAAAGGGCAAGGGAGGGAGGGATAGAATTTGGAACTCAAAACTTTAAATAAAAATGTTTTTAAAATGGTAGTTGCGGTGGTTTGACTTGGCTGGTACATGCTACCTCCTATCTTTCCCTCAGGATACACATTTCCCATTGAATCTTCTCTTATAACAAAGAAAAATTTGATTAAAATCTAATTGACAAAGAGGATACATTTGACCATATATGCAACATTCTTCACCTGTATTTTCATTATCTTATTTGATTCAGATCATGAATACTGACCCCATCATCCATGTTAGCTCTCTTTCCCAGTTTTGTTTAATCTCCAATTTGATTAGCATGCCTTCTATGCCTTCAATAAAGTAGTTCATTAAAATATTAAGCAGCACAGGGCCAAGGGTAGATCCTAGGAACCAGAGGCATCCCTGCAGGTTGACATCAAATTGTTAATGACCCTTTTTGATCCAAACATTCAACCAATTCCAAATCTACCACTACGCACTGGAGCTCATCTTTTGATTTTTATATACAGAATAGAGTGGGAGAGTTCACCAAATGGTTCGCCAAAACATAGATTTTACTATGATAAGGTGATATTCCTTTCATACATGAATAGTTTCATTGCTGAATAGGGCAGAAAAAACTTTTCTGTAAAGAAAAGACTGAAATAAATTTCTGAGGATTATAAGATACTCCCCCTTTCATATATGAACAGTTTATAGCTGCTGAAAGAAAAGGAAAGAGAACTCTAGTGTTTGACAAACTGTTAAAATTCACATTAAGAAGAAATGTTTTTCCATTAAAATGTGAGGAAAGACATTGTTGGGGGGACTGGATAGAGAACTGATGTTCAGATGAATGGATTGAGACAATTCATTTGAGGGCAGAAAAGGGACTAAGGCCTCTAGGCATTGTGGTTCCCCAGCTTATTTGTCTGTTCCTTACAGGACAGCTTTAGCTGCTGTGCTAGAAGTTTGCACATTAACTGGTGAGAGACTAGAAATTCATTGGAAGTGAGAAGACCTTCAGCTTTTAGAGGAGCTATTACTCTCCAGTATCATCTATTGGAAATCTCTCAGAGGAACTTATTTGCACTTTATCCCCCTGGTTTGAGAGGGAGAAACTGTGAGGTAAAGACAGATCTAGTTGGCTCTAAATAGAGACTTGGATCTGATTGGAAAATGCAGAAGATTGCTACATGAAGAGTTGATTAGACTTACCTGTACTGCCCAAGGAACTAATAGGGGAATTCTTACAATTCTATAAGAGAACTAACTGCTTGTCACCATAAGAGTATACTACTTTCTTAGTAGCCTTTTAAGGGTAATTATGAGTTAAAAGAGCTTTTTGATGTTTCATTAATTCAAAAGCAGATTTGCACAGTGAGAGAAATGAGGCCCAAAACAGAACCAGACGAATGAGGCCCAAAACAGGATCAGCCAGCAGAGAGACACAGCCTTTGTGTGAGTCAAATTGTCCCTGAAGAATCCAAATAAATCAAGGCCTACAGTTCCTAGTTGTGAGTTCCCCAAAGCACATAGGTTTTCATCACTTAAATGCCTCTTTTCTAGGTTACTAGAGGTGTGTACCCTTTCTCTCCAAAGGTACTATGGGAGAGTATAACTTGAGTTTATGAGTGGATTGTGGTGTCTAGATTATTTTTCGTTTACTTTATGCTGATGTTATAATAATAAACTTGTGCTTATTGTTAAATGAATAGTTTATGTTTAAGAGCTAATGGTATAATGGTAATGGATTTTTGTATATGGAACGACAGACCTAACTCCACCCTATTTGAACCAGGTCCATATGCATTAACCCAAAACCAAGGGAGAGGGAGAAACTGAAACATCCCGGGACCCTGGTCATAAAGACAGTCATTATTGTTACATATACATTCATTGTTTTCTGTTTGGATTGGTTGATGAATTCCCTATACAACCACACTGGACTTTTTAAGCAATTGCCCATTTCCTTCCTCATGTGAATCATTTGGGTCCATGTCATTAGAATCTCATTCTGAAAAGCTTCCTGTTCCACTTGAGTAGACTTTCCTCAAGAATTTGAGGCCACAGGATCCTAGCTATTCCTTCTCTGAAACCTTTGAAATATACTATGCCCAGATCAGAATGTATGGCAGACTATGCCTGTCTTTCCTATCTCAGTTTCAAATAGACTAATTGCAACAGGGATCCAAAGAGTTCTACTTTAGTACTTGTTCTGACTTGTTGGCTCAGAATAACAGTTCCCCTTCTTACTCCCTCCATTTTTTGAAGAATGAAATTATCATTAAGGCAAAAATGTAAGTAACATCCTAGCCACTGACTCTATGAAAAGTCAAATAGAGTTTTCCTTAAAAGATATTAAGACCATCCTCAAGAGTTGGTCACTCAGGAGCCTAAAGGCTCAGGCTATTGCCATCACTTCCTGGTCACCTGAGTACAAAACTGCCACAAAGAGCTCCAGGTGTACTTTAATGCTAGACTGGCAGAACACAAAGGAAAACTCAAACAAAAGAGCTTTACTCAGCTAAACAAACTCGGAATATCCTCAATGCATTTCCTTATTGAATATCCTTCTCCAGTCATGGGTAAGCAAATCTCCTTTTGTTAACAGTTGAATGACTTACAAATATATCATTTTATTCCAGTAGTGAACATAAATTACCAGGAGTTGGCCTGAGTCAGACCAAGCCCAGAATAGCAAGTAAAGAATTTATTGGCTATTCTCTTGACACTGTAAGAACCCTAGTAGAAATCTGTATAATTGAAGTACTCCATCACTACTATATTATTTCTCTTGTCAGATTCATAATATGTTTCCTGATCTACTTATGTATTTCCTTTTTCCATTTAGGTGGTCTGTAGTATAATCCTGTGAAATATTGTTTCTGTTTCTCCTTCGCTGATCTCTACTCCAGTGCCCTCCTCCATGTTTCTCCTACCCTGGTATTTGAAGATATCCATGCAGTCATGAGTCCCATCCCACCATGTCTGAATGATACTTATGGATATTAGTGGCATGCCTGGTATTAGGGTCTAAGGTTCTCCCTATTTATTACCCATACTTTGTGTTTTTGTGTATAGATATACAAGGCCATTGATTTTATGGCTACCTCTTTATTTTGATATTTCCCTTATACATTATTAGTCCTTTTTACAACTATTCTTCTTCTTACATTGTATCTTCTACTCTCTCATGTCTGTCCTGCATATATATAAAAGTAATTTTCTCCCTCCTCTTCCATTTTGTTTCAGCTAAAAGCTCTCTATGTCAAATTATTAAGACACCAGACAGATGTAAGATGCACAGATATAATACTGACCCTCATTAGGTGCATTCTGTTCCTGACTGGGTCCATCATTCCTATATTTTAATAAAAAATCCAGAAATTCAAATCCCTTCCTCAGAAACAATTTTCATAGCAAAGAAACTTCCCAAAACTACTTCCTTCTTTGGAAACCCTTGCTTTGATGGTCAGAAGACATGAAAACACCACATATGCTCCTGAGATCTTTGGTTTCTTGCCCAGCCAGGACTTTGTAATTCTTAGCTATGTTTTCTAGGTTCCTTCTGGCATCATTTCTCACCATGTGAATCACCAGGAGTGAATTGCTTTCGTAATAATGTTATCCTTCAAAAAGGAAAAGAACCAACAAAGGGAAATTCTTTACTGGATCAAATTCTGACTTATGGAGAGGAACTATTGATTGTGGTTTGGGGAAGAAGGATGATAGGAAGACTTAGGGAATATGTCCATTCCCTCCTGACTCTTATGATAGAGGAGAAAACCCCCAGGAATAGTCTAATCTACACCTTAGATTTTCAGAAAGTAGATTTCAATAGGATCAGAAGAAACATACATATGATCCCATGAATTTAAATTCTTCCACAAAGGTCAACCCAAAAGGAATTAGAAACCTTCAAGGATGAAATTCCAAAAAGACAAAAGAGAAACAATTCCAGAGACAATAAAAATGAGGATTGTCTGATGACTCTTATGTGAGTGCATGAGGAATTTACCAACTAACTTATATTTTTAAAAGCCATCTACAGAAGATGGAAGCAAGGACAAGAAACAGGATGCATAAAAGCATAGTATAGTACTATTAAGATCTTGCCAGGAGTATTAAAGCCCATAATGAAATGAAACTGGAGAGAGAAGTTAAGGACAGCAAATGGGAGTTTGTTTTAGGAGCTAAACTATATTGGGAGAAAAAGAAAATCAAAGCAAAAATAGAGCCACTGCTTGTGAATGGTATAATGATAACTGACTGGAGGGAAGGTATTGAATCTTATATTGCTTCTGTTTTCTCCACAAGGAGAATGATCATTGCAGTGGAAAGGACAAAACAGAAACTATTAACAGGGAGGTGATGCCCAAGATTTATAAGGAGATAGTAAGAAAGCATCTCATCGCCCTTGAGGAATTCAAGTAACCTGGCCTAGATGAGTTATCTCCTCAAGGCCTGACAGAACTGGAATATGTGATTGAGTCAATGTCAGCAGTATTTGAAAGATCAAAGAAAACTGAAAAGGAACTACAAGATTATAAGACACATGTCATTACAATTACTGCTTCTCCCCCAAAAAATCATAAATAGGGAGGGAACACAGTGTGAAAACTAAGTCCTGTGAACTTGATTTCAATTCCCATGAAAATTCTAAAACACATAATAAAGAGATTTTTAGTGAGCATCTAGAAAAGGGAAAAGTGATTGCAAAGAGCCAAATTGGCTTCATAAAGAACAAATGATGCTATTTTCTTTTGATCCTGTTTCCTTTTGATAGAGTTACTGGTAGATGAGGAGAATGCTATAGATTTAGCTTACTTTGATTTCCTACTTTACTCTTTGTCTCACAATGAAGAGGTGGCCCTTCTTACCAAGGTAATTCCCTCTCTATGTACAAGTAATCCCATTATATCCTGTCTCCTCCAGTAGACTGCCCTGTCTATCAACCTTACTTTTTCTACTTATTTTCGATCTCTCTGTGTCTACTGACTGATTCCCTCCTACTTACAAACATGCCCATGTCCCCATCATACTCAAAAAAACCTTCACTTGAAACATCACATCCTCAATAGGTACTATCCTATATCTCTCCTTCCTTTTATGGTTAAACTCCTTGAGGAGGCTATCTACAATTAGTGCCTTCCATTTCTTTTTCTCACTACAGTCTGGCTTCTGACCTCATCATTCAACTGAAGCTGCCCTCTCCAAAGGTACCAATGTTCTCTTAATTGCTAAATCTAATGGCCTTCTCTCGATTCCCATTTTTCTTGATCTCTCTGCAATCTTAGAAACTGTCAATCATCCTCCTATCCTCAATATTCTCTTCTCTCTAGGTTTTTTGTGACATGGCTCTCTCCTGGTTCCCTTCTTCCATGTCTGACTATTCCTTAGTCTCATTTACTGGATATTTCACTCCTGCTAATTGTCGGTGTCCCCAAGCCTTTGTCATGAGTCTTCTTCTCCTTCCTTACTATTTTATTTGGTGTTCTCATCAGCATCCACAGTTTCAATTCCCATCCCCCTACAGATGATTCCAACATCTATTTATCCTGCTCTAATCTTTCTCTTAGCCTCTGGTCTCAAATGTCCACCTGCTTTTTAGACATCTCAAACTGGATAAACTCAATATATCCAAAATGGAATTCATTATCTTTCCCCAAAAATCCTTCCCTCTTCCTAGCTTTCCTATTACTGTTGAGGGTAACCATTCTTCCCAGTTACTCCAACTCAAAACCCAGGTGTCACCCTGGCTCCTCACTCTCTCTCACTTCTAATCTAATCAGTTGTAAAATCCTGTGAGTCTTGCCTTAGTAACATCACTTATACATGTCCTCTTCCTGTCTCTGACATTGAAAGCACCCTGATTCAGGCCCTCATCACCTCATACCTGGACTATTGCAATAGCTGGCTAGGTAGTCTTCCTTCATTGATTCCTTCCAGTCCTACCCTCTCTCCCCACTCCAGTCCATCCTTCACTCAGCAGACAAATTGATCTCCTTAAAGACTGGGTGTGGCTATCTCATCCCCGTTTCAAGTGAATTCCAGTGGCCCTCAGGATCCTCTGACACTCAAAACCCTAGCCCCTTCCTACCTTCCCAGTCTTCCTACACCTTAATCCTCTCCAAATACTGTGAACCAGAGACACTGGCCATCTTCCCGCTCCTTAAACACCACATTCAATTTTCCCATTCTGAGTACTTTTACCAGCAGCGTTTTCCTTATGCCTGATGCCCTTCTTCCACATCTCTGTCTTCTGATTCCCAGAATTTCTTCAAGTCTCAGTTAAAACGACACCTTCTTCAAGTAGCCTTTCTGTCCTCCTTAACTTTGTCTCCTGCCTCTGAGATTACCCCCATTTTATCCTGCTTAGATCTTCTTTGTACATAATTGTTTACATGTTGACTCTCCCATTAGACTGTGAGCGCCTTGAGAGCAGAGACCTTGCTTTTCTTGGCCTTCCTTGTGCTTAACACAGTGCCTGCTACAGAGCAGATACTTAATAAGTACTTATTGACTTGATTCATCATGATTTTAGTAAAGCATTTCATACTATTCTTATGGAAAAGATGTAAAGACATAGATTGGATAATAGACGAATAGATGAATTCAGAATTGGTTGGATGATAGAACTGAATGAGTATTTGTTAATGGTTCAATTTCAATATGACATGTCTCAGGCAGAGCTCCCCAGGGATCTGTGCTTAGCCCTGTACTATTTGAAATTTTTATCAATGACTTAGAGCTATAGATGACATGTTCATCAAATATGCAAATGAGACAAAGCTCAGAAGCAGAGGTAACACACTGGATGTCAAAGTCAGCATCTGAAAAGACCTTGACAGGCTAATGGGGGTAGGGAAATTGTGGCCTAATCGATGTTTTTCGAAGTTTGGATTCAGTCAAAGGGCTTCACTTGAGGACCTAGAGGGCCACATGTGTCTTGAGGCTTCAGGTTCCCCACCCCTGAATATTGGGCTGAATCTAACGAAATTCATTTGGTAGATTGTAAGCTCCATATGAGTCAACGGTGTGCTGTGACAACCAAGAAAGCTAATGTAATCTGGAACTATGTTGAAAGAGGAATAATTTATAGATATAAGGAGGTGATAGTGCCTCTGTACTCTTCCCTTGGAAATATTACGTTTAGTTCTATGTTACATAGTCTAAGGACAATATTGATAAATTAGAGAGCATTTTGCAGGGGTTCTTAACCTACAGTCCACAAACTTGATAAAAAATTATAACTGTATTTCAGTAGAATTGAATTCCTTCATAATCTTTGTGTTTATCCATTTTAAAACATTATTCTAAGGAGTTCATACACTGCCAGAGGAGTCAATGATTAAAAAAAAAAAAAAGCTAAGAACCCCTGATCTAGAGGATGCCAAAGAGGATGGTGAAGGGCCTTTAGTCCATGCCATGTAAGGAGTGTTTGAAGACAATGGGTTAGCCTGGAAAAGAAAAGACTAAGCAGAGGGAGAAGAGGACACAACGGCTGTGTTCATGCATTTGAAGAACTACAAAATGGGAAAGAGACTACACTTTTTCTGTTTGATCCCATAGGACCGAACCAGGAGCAATAGTTTCAAAAAAGAAAATGTAGGCTTGGTCAGAGAAAGCTTCCTAACAACTAGAGCTGTCTAAAAATAAAATGGGGTTTCTTGAGAGACCTCCTCGAAGGTCTTCATAGATCTAGAGCTGGAAGAAAGCTTAAAGGTCATTTAGTACAATTATTTCATTTTACATATGAAGAAACTTCAGCTCAAAAAGGTTAAGCAACTTGCCCAAAGTCACAAAGATAGTAAATGGCTGATCTGTGATTTGAACTCTGTCCTGTGATTCCACAATAGCAGTCTTTACACTACGACACAGGTGTCCTCAAGCAGATGTTGATTGGGAGCTAGCAGGAACCTTGGAGTCTCTAATCTAATTCCCTCCTTTTACAGTGTAGGAAAGCCCAAGGAGATTAAGTAATTTACCCCAAAGTCACAAAGGTAGTAAATTGGGGTCTGAATCTAGATACTTTGACCTCAATTCTATTGCTCTTTCTACTATGCCATCTTGTTGCCAAGAAGGCCACTCTCTTGTTTACATTGGGTTGAAAAATACCCACTTTGGTACCCTTCTGCAGAAAGTCAGTAAACAAAACATTTATTAAGAGCTTCCTGTGTATTGGGCACTATGCTAAACAGGGGAATACAGAGAAAAATCAAAATTAGTCCCTGCCCTCAAGGAGATAACATTCTAATAGAGGATGCATACAAGATCAAGAGAGGAAAGGGAAGGTAACTTGAACCAAGCACCACTACTTATGTCTTCTTCCTCTGATCTTCACTGAATGACCTACCCTTCTCTTGATGATTAACACCCATGGATTTGCCTCATCACTCCTGGAAACACAAGAATCTGCTTTCCACTTCTTAGTGAAACTAGATCCACCCTATATAGGAAAAGTCTGCTTTGTTTCAAATGTTCAGCTTGGACTATTCCCTCTATTGGCCTTCCTTCTGCCTATCCAAATCTATACCCATTCCCCAAGGCCCAGCTCTCCTACTTCCCCCATGAAACCTTCTCCTATCACACCATTCCAGTCTCATCCATCCCTTCTGTGAACTTGTATAGTACTTTCACTGCTCTTTAATTGTTTTCTGGACCTCAGTCTTGTCTCCCCAAATACACTGTGAGCTACTCTGGGTGAAGTCCTGTGCTAGCAATAAGAGAGACACAAAGATAAATAGAACATGGTTCCTGCCTTTGTGGGGCTTATGGTTGCTTGGGAGAGAAGAGGGATGGACGCAAATAACTGATAGAAGTTGAGTTTGAAAGTATCTAATCCAAGAGGTGCAAAACCCATTCCATGAGAGTTCAAGGTGTAGGGAAGGCCATCTTCTGTAAGCCCAGGGCAGAGGGAACTGGGGCCATCTTTAGGAATCTTGGATAGAACCTGACCAGTGAAGGTAGAAGACGTGAATGGTGTGGCCACTCCCACCCACGGTATGTCCCTTCTCACTTGGGACTTTCTTGGGCTATCCTTAATGCTCTCTCCCATATCAAAGAAAGAGATGGGATACTGAATGAGTCCTGCCATGTTTATAAGTGGTCTCTGGCAAGTCATATCAATTCAGTCCAGTAAGCATTTGAGTGTCTACTTTGTGTTAGACACTCTCTCCTACCTCATCAACCTCATGGTGGGGGCTGGTTCTAAGGGCCATTAGCAGTGGGGCAAAGGAATGAAAGCTTCCTGGAAAAGGACTGAGGCAGCTGGTAGTGAAGTGGATAGAGGCCTGGGCCTAGAGTGAGGAAGCCCTGAATTTAGATAATAGCTGTTGACTATAAGCACACAACTTAACTTGTCATTGCCCCAGTTTCCTCAACTATAAAATGAGCACGGTAACAGCACCTACCTACCAGAGTTGTTGTGAGGGTCAAATGAGATAGTCTGTGTGAAGGCCTTCTATACCGGCTATTTATGTGCAATCTGTGGTAGAGCATTCCCAGCTCATATTGGTCTGATCAGCCGGAGTCAGACACACTGTGTCTTGAGTCCAGCATAGTGATGTCATTTTGGTCCTCTTCAAGAAGGAAGGCCAACAACCACATACATGCTAACTAAATATAATAAAGACAATAGCTTTGTCCATAGGGGCTGGTAAAAATCACTGTGAGGGAGTATGGAGAGAGGAAAAGAAAATGCAGGACAAGTGGCAGGGGGGACAGTGCACCCCCACCAAGGAGGCAGAGGATGGCTGGTTACCTAGCAAGCGAGACTAGGAAGGATCAGTGGGGTGGGTATGGGAAGAACCAGGAAAGACTTATAATCATGAAAACCCGGGGAGGAAAAATAGGAGGAGGTTTTTGGGGCCGCTAAATGTCACGTAAAAGAGGCTTTGGACCCAGAGGACAGAGTCCGAAACAATAAGTGGAAATTGCAGAGGGGCGTTTCAAGTGAATATAAGGAAGAGCTTTTTAGGAGAAAGTGAGAGCCTCGTAGCAGAAGGGAATAAAGAAAGGAGTAAGTAAGCCCCATAACAACCTGTTGGGGGATGTTATAGTGGAGAATTCCTAATGAGGTGTAGATTGGACTAAATGACCTCTGAGTCCCCTTACATATCTGAGAGTCTATGATTTAAACTGCTTGAAAGAGAAACTGAGGTAAGCAGTATAATAGGGCTTCCTGAGAGATCTTCTTACCCCATTTAGGCTTGTAAGGATAAATTCTTTATTCCACTCCACGCCCCGCCCCGCCCCGCCCCCCTACCGTCTGGACTGAAAGGGCCCCTTCACAAATGCTTTTCCTGGGCAAGATAAGGGACTGCCCAGACCAAGGGAATGCAAAACCAGGGAGAGAGGAAGGAGAGATGTAATCTCCCCTAGCCACTTTTACTCCCCTTTAAGGACTGCCTGGTTACCGTCCTGGGAAAGAAAACCCCTGCATTCCTTCCCTTTAATTCCAGTTTATTGTTCGAGCGGCGAGGCAGCTGGCTAATCCTGGCAGACCTGTAGGAGCCCAAGCTGGAGCACAGAGGAGCAATTCTTGGCCAGTCTCTGGGTAAGGTGAAGCGGCTTCTTTGGTGGCCACACTGTGCTCTCCACGCCTAGCGGGAAGCATGCAGCCAGCGCTGGGCGGAGGGGCGCCTATGGCTAATGAGGGGCAGGCAGGGGAGGCGCTGACCAGTGCCGGGCTTGGGCGGCTTCAGCGTGTCATTGACTCTCTCCCTGTTCTAGGTAAGTTGGCGCTGCTTCGGAAAGTGGCTCGGGACCAGAGGTCAGGGGCAAGACGCCCCCGGGGGGGTGATTGGGCATTTCCGTTAGGGCTGGGACCAGCTCTTATCCTTTTCGTACTTTTCTGGGGAAGGGAAGATGCAAAAAGTGTCCTGAATCCTGCAAGACTCCCCGCCCCCTCCTCATAGAGGTTGGTGACCGTGAGATCTCCAAAGGCACATCAGACCTCTCGGTCTGTCGGACACTAAGCTTCCTATCTTGCGTGGATGCACACTCATGTGTGTTCCCCCTCAACACCTCTGAGCCTCAGTTTCCTCATCTGTCAAATGGGGCGGAGGTGATGGTGATTGCTGCTCTTCCTACCTTGCTAGGCTGTCGTGGAGATCACAGAAAGCTAACGTATAGGAGAATGCTTTATAAGTGAAGCTTTATAGAAATCTAAGGGATTGTTTTTATCGTATTCTGACTGGACGCTAAACCCATTCATTCAGCGTTCAAACAATGTTCTGAGCACGTATTAAATGCAAGGGAGCATCTTGGGGTAGGCGGTATCCCCTAGGACTAGGGCCAAAGATCGGTTCTGGGCTCTTTCATCTCTGGACACTAAAGGATGCGAAATTACCACTATGATGCTGCCAGTCACAAGACTGCTCCCTGATTTCCTCCAGCGCCCAGGCTCTTTCTCCCTTTTAAAAACTTCCTCATTAATTTTAAAGATGAAACATTACAATGGGGGGGGGGGTGTCTAGAACTCACTCCCACCCCATTCACACCCCTTGCTCCTTTTCTCTCACGTAACTTTGACGCACAAACATTAACCCTGCAGTACCACCAGGAGGCTGTCAGCGTGACCCACAGCCAACAGCCTGGTTGCAACTCAGGAACAGCCCAGTGTAGCCCAACCTAGCCAAGCTGAGCCCAGGGCAACCCCAGCCCAACCGGCTCCTTTCCTCTGGAAACCAGACAGGAGGATCTTCCCAGACAGGAGGATCTTCAGCCAAAGGTCATAGGAATCAAGCAGAATGGATGGGGCCAGTTCAAGGTCAGAAACCACTGAGATAGACCTATTGTTCCTCTTGACTGGTCTCAGTAAGCCCAAAAGAAAAGACGTGAGGGCTCCTTCCCAGTTCTAAAATGATCTTTAAAAATAAAGTTTAACATCAAGTATTTAAAGCTGTGGGGATTTTTTAAAGCAGGTGGAGGGCTTTGAGGAAATAAATTATATTGGGGAAAGAAAACTGAAGACTGATATTGGAGTGCAAGTGAGAGGCTGGGGCGAGGTCCAAGGGAAGTGTAGGGGAGTGAACAAGAGAATTCTGACCTGATTCTGGGGAATCATAAAGCTGGTATAATTACCCTCTAGACACCCGAAGGATAGTTAGGTGGCAAAATGGATTGAGTGCCAGGCCTGAAGTCAAGGACTCATCTTGCTAAGTTCAAATCTGACCTCAGACACTTACTAGTTGTGTGACCCTGGGCAAATCACTTCACCCTGTTTGCCTCAATTTCCTCATCTGTAAAATGAGCTGGAGAAAGAAATGACAAAGATCACAAAGAGATGGACAGCATTGAAAAATGGCCAAACCACCAACACCCAAGACTTGTTACTGCTCTTGCTTAGTGAAGATGTAGCAAAGTTATAATTGTGAGAATGGGAGTACAACTTTTCTTAGGTCAGCTAGTTTGCGAATCTCTATGTGAGTCGTTCAGGTCGACATTGCATAAAAAGTTAAGGGCAAGAGGTGGATGGAAACATTGCACCAAGGGACTTTGGGAGAGGTTAAAACTGGAAGAGGGGTGTTCATGTGGGTGTGTGTGTGTGGAAGAGAGAGAGAGAGAGAGAGAGAGAGAGAGAGAGAGAGAGAGAGAGAGAGAGAGGTCTTTGCCTTTTTGTCCTGCCTGATTTGCTCTGGTTATCCTCCATACCTGGAAAGGAATTTCACCCTACCCTACCCTCATCTCTCTCTCTTGAAACCTCTCCCGTCAACTTTACAATGCTGCCTCCTCCTCATTGAAGCTCTCCCTGATTCTCACTCATCCCCCCTTCTAATTTATCATATCATATTCTGTCTTAGAGCTATTTGTGGACATATCTTATTACACCTCTCCAACTAGGTTGTTGACTCCTGAAAAGCAGGAACTACTACTTTTCCTCTTTGAAGCCCTAGCATCTAGCTCAGTTTTTTCACTGGACCTGTGATTTTATCTGTGTAGGAGACTCCCAGTGAGGAAACTTTATCTACCAATGTCCTTCACTATATGGAATCATAGGATCACAGGGTTAGAGTTGAAAAGGGTCTTAGATGCCTTCTGTCCATTTTACAGATGAGAAAACTGAGGCCAGATGGGTCAAGAATCTGCTCTGTAACTTTGAATCTTACAGAGTTGTCTGTGAAACTGAGAAATGAGATGACACAATCAGAGTTTGTGTATCAAAGATTTACCTTGAACCCTGGTTTTCCTGACTGTGAACCCGGGTGTCCACTACTGTACATCCCCTCTTACCTAAAACTAATGGGCAGTGGATGAATATGTGCTAGATTGATGTATTCTTGAAAAGAAGCATCTGTGTGAGTATTCTAGTTTAGAAGTCAAGTCTCCTAGATCTGCTGCTCTCAAGGGAATATGTTATTTACTTGGACCTCAGAGTATTTGTCCTGTCATTACATATTTCTTACAGGTGCCATGGGCTTCCTGTGGGCTTATAGGTAAAATCCATAGCTCAGAGCCCCATTCAGATGCTTACTGTGTAACCCTGAGCAAGTCATCCAACTTCTGTGAACCTCAGTTTTCCTGTCTGAAAAATGGATATAACAATAGCACCCAACTCATGGAAATCTTATAAGGATTAAATGAGCTAATGTACATAAAACATTTTACAAACCTTAAAATGCTGTATTGGCATCAGCTACTATTGTTATATATGCATTGCAGTGTCTAACAGACTTTGATATTATTAAGTCCTCTCTCATCACATATAATTATTAAATAAGATACAGTCTCTCTCCTAAAAGGGAAGAGGACCGTCCCTCCTTTTGGGGTGGAGATGGAGGCAGGGGGTAGAGGTGAGGATGCAGACGATTTCATATATAGAAATAACTCTAATTCCCACCCGGTACAGCATGTGCCCATCTTATCTATTCCACAGATCTGTTTAGAGGTGGAAAGCAATAATTCACCATTTATTGCCTGCCTTCACATCTACAATGTAGCTCCCTCTCCCTACCCAAGAAGAGTTGGGTAAGCATTGCCCAAGGGATGAGGTTGGGGGTGGTGAATAAGAGTGAAGAGCTCTGGGTCTGTGGAATGATGGCAGCAAGGTAGCCACAGGTCCCTCCCTCCCTTTGTGTGTGAGAGAGATGGAGAGAAAAAGAAAGCAGAAAAAAACACCTTCAGAAAAGAGAAGGCAGTGGATGCTATTATGGAAGTAGGAATGGGAACAATTCTGGCTGAGACTGAAAAGAATCTCAGAGAAGAAGAGTGTGTCTGTGTATCTCTTTCACATACACACACACACACACACACACACACACACACATATACACACACGCACACACAGAGCCAGAAATAAATTGCCGCACAGGGCGAGAGTGACGGAGGAGGCAGCCCGTGCCAGAGCCTGGGAGGAGTGAATGAGCTGCAGTATGAATGAATGAACGGAGGCAGCCACTGAATCAGGAAGCAGGCATGGCCAGCCCTACACCAGCAGACTTGGATGTCAATGGAAAAGGGGTTGCTCCCCGTGGGAAGCAGCTGCCGTCACAAAAGCAGGCTCAAAATACCATCCAGGACTAAGTGGGTCTGGGAGAGGGTGGGGGTGGGGTGGGGGGAGATCGTTGGTTCATTGCAGAATCAGTGTCCCCAGGTGGTGGTAGATGGGAGTGAGAGAGGAAGTGGCTTGGTGCATTGCCTTCTTAAGGTCGTTCTATCCCTCAAGGCAAGATGTCCCTTAATGTGGCCTAATGAGATGGAGTTCCTATTATCTTCTGCCTAGTAGTCATGGTAGAGCTGTTGCTCATAGCAAGAGCATTTCAGAGGGACCTCAGTAAGACCAAAGTGGGGAGTAATTCTTCCCCTGTACTTAGTATTACCCCAGTTCTGACTTCAGTGCCTTTGTCCAGTGGAGGGTTCCAGAATTCTTAACTGCACCCCCAACATCGAGATCACAATCACAAAGAGAACAATCTGGCTCTGGTGCAGTCACCAGAAGAAGGCTATAGACAGGTAGTCTCCCAGAGTGCCTGGTTCTTGCCTCTGTAGGGATTTTGGGAAGGTAGGTGGACCTCCGTGGGAGAGGGGCCACAGAAACAGTACTAAATGTGGATAGCTGAACCATGTGTCACCAAAGAGAGAACAAAGATCACCTCCCTGTAAGTTCCCTGGGGGAACAGCCTTGTTGTCCCCACACTAGTTAAAACTCCAAAAGGCTACAAGCCAAGAAAGGGAGGTGTTGTTGAAAGTAGTGGAGAATTCAGTTTAAATCAACAAACTTTTATCAAACCCTTGATAAATGCAAGCACTGAGCTTGGAGCCTGGGATAAAAAAAGAAATAATTCTAGCTGTGAAGGCACTTACAGTCTACTGGGGACAGATCATTTATACACATATAGTAAATAAAAGGTAATTTGTTGGAGAAGAGAACAATAACAACTGAGTGGCTTTACAGCTGAGATGGTACCTGAGCTGAGCCTCAAAGAAAGAAAGCCACAGAAACTCTGTCACCTGCAAGAAGGCTTTCCTAGTCCCCCTAATGCTAATGCCGTCCCTCTTGGATTGTCTCCTATTTATCCTGTACATTTCTTTACTGTTTTTTTTTCCATTAGACTGAGAACTCCTTGAGAACAGGGACTATCTTTTGCCCTATATCTCCAGTGCTTAGCACAATGCCTGGCACATAGTAGGTCCTTAATTAATGTTTGTTGACTAGACTTAATGAAGAAAGGGTCAAGGTGTCATGGCGACTCAAGGCAGGACCCGCACGTGCCAATAATTAGAGAAATCCTCAAGTAGCAAGAGCATGTCAGAGAAGAAGATATAATCCAAAGGCAAGGCCAGTCTGTGATCAGACTGGACAGAATGTGGTGTGGTGTGGGGACCACCAATATCAAAGGGAGTGAGACAAGCCTGCAGGTCAGTGGTTGGTAAGGATTCAGAATCAAGTAAGTGTACCAAAGATTAGGGAGCTAAATCACTGCATGTATAGGAGGCAACAAACACTTTAATGGATTCAAACTGCTTCCTAGAAATATGGCTTTTTTATTCCAGCTGACACCGGTGCCCTCCGAGATCACTGGAGGACTCCTATGACTGACTTACCCATTTTGAGTCCTCATCTTCTTTCACAGGACCTTTCAAGGACAGAAGAAACTTGTCACATGAGGACAAGGAGCATGTTTTAGCTCATTTTTTCTCTATCTCTCAGGACTCACCACACAGTGGGCACTTAATTAATACTGGAATTGAGATGATTTACTGTGGAGAAGAAAATCTTGGGCATTAAATACATGGTAGTCTTTAGAGCAGCTAGGCAAGGGAAAATGCTCATCTCTTCTCTAGCTCTAATGAAGAAAACTATAAATATTTGTAGAATTATCTTAAACTGGATTTATCGGTATAAAAGTAGGGACTGATGTTAGACTTTTTAGGAAAGGTTTATGGAAGAGCATGAAGGAGATCACTAGGAATATTTAATTCAGCATTTCAATGAATGAGAGTAGAACTACATGATAAGAATATTTCTTAGATGTCACACTGACTAGAAAAAGAGATGGGTGTATATGACTTCTATATTTCTATTGAAGCCCAAAGACTCCAGAACTCTTTGGGGTCTGTGGTTCTTGTTCTCATGGACTGGCAGGGCCACCCAAGTTGACTAAATGAATAGAAAAGAGCTTTGCTCCCCTTATAAAAAACCCTATTTGACGTCCCCTCACCCTTGCCTCCTGGTTTCTGTGACTTTCTTCAAGATTCAGCTCCAGTCCTATCTTCTTTGGGGGCCTTTTCTAGCCTACTCCCACCTCCAGTGCCTTTCTCCTGAGATTGCCATCCATCTACCCTATACACATATAACTTGAATATACATAGTCGTTTGCATGTTGCCTCCCTCACTAATATGCGAGCTCCTTGAGGGCAGGAAATGTGTTTTTCTAGTTTGTTTGGTTTTTAGGAAGTATGCTTTTTGTCTTTCTTTGTGTTCCCAGAATTTCGTACAACTCCTAGAATGTTTGTTGTTCAGCCATGTCTGACTCTTCATGTCTTCATGTCTTTTCTCTGCAAAGATACTAGAGTGCTTTGCCATTTCCTTCTCATTTTACAGATAAGGAACTGAAGTAAACAGGATTAAGTGACTTGCCCAGGGTCACACAACTAGTAAGGGTCTGAGGTAGGATTTGAACTCAGGAAGATGTGTCTTCCTGATTCCAAGCCAGGGCTTATCCACTGCACCACCTAGCTGCCCTTCTATTATATAGTAAGTACATAATAAATGCTTGTTGACTGACTTAGGAAAAAAATGTGACTAATGGTAAAAGATACTTTGAAATACACAATCCTAGATGATCTTGAGGAGTAAGGTAGAGGGAACTAGGTAGAGCAGTGGATAGAGCACTGGCCCTGAAGTCAGAAAGACTTGGGTTCAGATCTGGTTTAGGACATTTACTAGCGGTATGACCCTGGGCAAGTCACTTGACTACTGTCTGCTTCAGTTTCTATATCTATTAAATGGAGGTAATAATAAACTCTGCCTCACAGGGCTGTTGTTAGAACCAAATGAGGTAATATTAGCAGAGCACTTAGCACAGTACCTGGTACATAGTAGGTGCTTAGTAAATGTTTGTTGCTGTGGTTGCGTCAGTCAGTCACGTCTGACTCTTCATGACCCCATGAACCAGAGCACACCAGGCCCTTCTGTACTCCACATAAATATATAATAAACATGTTGATAAATAAATATATTACTTTATAACAAATGCTTCTTTCCTTCTACTTAAGAAAGTTCAAGAAGGGGAAAAGGAGTAAGATTCAAAATGCAAATCATCTCTACCTTATACCTTAAGCCATGGAGTCCTATGATGAAGAGGGCACAGTTAAAGCCTTTGTTTTCTTTATGTATAACTGGTTTGCATATTTCCATGATGTGATATGCCCCAGTCTTGTGGCAAAGTATGCATTTTATTAAAAATCACCTAAAGGATAACCTCTATTCCATGGCCCTCTTGAGCTGGTTACATCTGGCTCACAAAGAGTTTAAAACCCTAACAGGAGACACACTGAGAGATTGGGCATTCCCTTTTGGATCAAGGTTACAGGTGACTTGTTTGACCACAGAAGGAGCTTCCTTAAAACCTACTGATATATGCTATTAAGTTAATACTTCTCATCCCAAAAATACCAATGGAAGTGACCCATGAAAGACCTCAGCTCTGTGCAGACCATGTTAAATATCCATCTGAATTTTACACCATTATGGTAATTCCTTATATCTCCAAAAAATGCCAACTAAAATACAAAATCTTCCCTGAAGGGCAAAATATACCTTAAAGTAACATAGATGAAAGTATTAATAGGTTATCATATTTGCTTGTTGTTATATGACACAGAGAAGGAATGAAAGGATGGGACACAGGATAGGTAAATTTTGATGGACAGGGAGCTCAGTATCTACAATGTTAACTTGGTACAACATGCAATAGGGAAACACTTGTATCGTTTACAAATTGGACATTTGATGGCAAGCAAACACAAAAGTATTAGAATGCTGTGCCCTTTATATAGTTTAACTAGCAGAGCCAACTGTTAAGTATGCTGAATCTAATAATTGGGTAATGATGGGAAAGTATCGGTTCCTTTAACATTAGAAAGGAATAGATGTAAATACAGGAGATGGAGTATAGGAGCATCCAGTCAGGACTCAGTGCCTAGAAAGGGAATGAATGACCTGTTAAGGCCCCACCTATTTCTGATGACTAGTTTTGCCAAGGGCTTGCTTTAATCTTCATCAATGAAGACCCCTTTTTTCTCTCAAGAGGCATTGAGTTTGAAATCTCCCCCTCCTCTTTTTTTTTCCTTCTCTTCATCCTTAACTGACATCTTCCAGGCCCCAGATCCCCAACTATAACAGGGTTTGTTTCTTCAGGTCTTCACTTTTCCTGGTCAATGGAACAGAAGGGGATGGAGTCCTTCCCCAGTTCCTGGCTCTCAGACTCCCAGTTAGAAGGTCAACATTCGGGAAGGTTAGCTTCCTACTGGAGTTTGAGGGATTCTTGCTTCTTTCCCCCCTGGTTTCTTAAATTTTTCTAGTTGTCATGTGCCAGATGCATTGTGGGAAAGTTCACGTAGCAAAGTTTTTTAAACCTCAATTTTTTTATCCCTCTAAGGACTCAGCAGAGTTAACACTTAATTGAATTGAGATTATTTGCTCTGGCAAAGAAAATGTTGGGTATTAGCATGATAATCTTTAAAGCAGCTAGGCAGTGGAAAATACTCATCTATGCTCATCTATTCTCTAGCTCCACTGTGAAGATACTCCGTAAATATTAGTAGAATTATCTTGAATTGGGCTTATCACTATAGAAGTAGGGACCGATGTTAGACTTTTTAGGAGAAGCTTATGGAAGAGAATGTTTAGAGTCTGAAAGAAGTTGCTGGAAATATTCTATTCCTCAGCATTTCAAAGAACGAGAATAGACCAATATGGCAAGCAGAGTTCTTAGACACAGTGCTTAATAGAAAAAAAAGATAGGCTTATATGACGTCTACATTCCTCTGGGAGCCCAAAGTTTTCAAAACTCTTTGGGGCCCTTGGCCGTGGATGAATGACTTTTATCCTAATAAATATAACAAACACTTACTGAGTCCCTGCTATGTTCATCCTTGTCTGCAGTCATCTCACTCTCCTTTAGTTTGTAGTCCTGTGGGGATATGCCTTTCCTCTCATTAGACTATAAGGTCCTAAAGATCAGAGTTTGATAAACCTTTGCACATGTTGTTCAGACTTGTCCAAATCTTTGTGGCCCCATTTGGGGTTTTCTTGGTAAAGATACTGGAGTGGTTTGCCATTTCCTTCTGCATCTCATTTTACAGATGAGGAAATGGAGGCAAACAGGGGTAAGTGACTTGCCCATGGTCACACAGCTGGTAAGTGTCTGAAGTCAGATTTCAATTCAGAAAGATGAGATTTCCTCATTCCAAGCCCTGAACTCTATCCACTGTGCCATCTAGCTGCCCCTTACTCAATGTTTGAATGTTTGAATGGAAAAGTAAGGATTCAAAGATAAATGAAACACCCTCTATGTCCTCAAAGAGCTAACAATCCACTAAGGGAGCTAAAACATGCACACAAATGGGTACAAAAAGAGCAAATAATCAACAAGCATTTAAGAAGTGCCTACTATATGCTAGGGACTATGCTAAACACTAAGACTACACAGACAAAAATGAAACAGATCCTGTCCTCAAGGAACTTATAGTCTATTGGGAAAGACAACATGTATATAACTAAGCAGACACAAGATATATTTTTGGTGAAGAAGACACTAGCAACCGGGGGAAATCAGGAAAGGCCTCCTGGAGAATCTAGAAGGTATCGCTGGAATAGAATTTTGAAGAAAATGGGGGGTTCTGAAAGGTGAAAATGAGGTGCGAGTATATTCCAAGGGGACAGTGCAGAAGTATAGAATATCAATAGTGCTATGGAGTGAAAGCAAGTTTGGCTGGACCATAAACTGCAGTAAAGGGATTAATATAAAATAAGGTGGAAAGGTAGTTTGGGATGCTGTTGTGAAAGGTTTTTGAAGATAAACAGAAGAGTGTCTATTTGAGGCATTTGGTATAGACCAGCATCATACGCAAGTAGAAACATCTCTGCACAGTGCATATTGACTTAGAAAGTCACAGATTAATATTTTCTATGTTGTATTGTATTTTTATTTATTTTGCTACATGTATCCCAGTTACATCTGAATCTGAATCTAGGAGTTCGGTGTGGTAGATAGAATACTGGAGTCAGGGAGACCTAGCTTCAAATCCCCACTCAGATAGTCTTCTTCACCCTGGAAGATCACATCTTTCCTAGACTTCTTGCACTGGAATTATCCACCACCCATGTGGCTTCTTACTCTGATAGCCTGGTCTTTTCCAGACCTTCTGTTTTCAGGAGAACATTCTGCCTAGTCATGTCTTCATCCCTTATCATGTTATGCTCCAGATTTTCTCTTCCATGCCACATGGATATTCCTCTCTTTCCTCTTTTTTGTGTGTGTGTGCTAACTTTCCCTATTGGAATGTAAGCTTCTTAATGGCAGACTGTCTGTCTTTTTGCCTCTATTTGTATGCCTAAAGTTCAGCACAGTAACTGGCAGATAGTAATCATTTAATAAGTACCTCTTGACTTATTGACTCTCCTAGGTATACCTAGTCTCAGCAGTGGGAGCTTCAGGAATCTAAGGGAGTGTTTGTTCTGGATTTGGATCTAGAAAGGCCTCCTTTGGAGGAGTGGGGAGGAGCAGAGCTGAGAAAAGAGCTATGAAAGGCTGCTTTTCCATCTCAGCTCCTTGAAGAGGACAAATCAAGGGCTCTATCCCTTAGGTCATCAGCCAGCATTTCTTTCACCAGCACCCAATAAATAAATACATGAGACAGCTGGTCAGAGAGGAGAGCTTCTGTCAGCTGCAGTGCAGACCAGTCCCTACAAGAGCAGAGCCTTGACTGCCTTGTCTGAGTCTTGCACAGTGTTCTCCTATCCAAAGCCAGTATCTTCCCCTCTCCCCAAGGGAATATCCAAGATACTTTTTAGGAAAGTTCCTTTTCCCGAAATAGCCCAACTCCTCTGGAACAGATGATATCACCACCATAGACTCAGGAGGCTTATTCATAGGGAAAGGATTTGGGGATCACCTAGTCCAATCCCTTCATTTTAGATGGGGAAAATGAGGCACAGACAAGGTCACACAGAAAAAAGAAGAGCCTGGATCTCAACCCAGGGATTATGACTCCCAATCCAGTAAACTTCTCTCTCCAAGAAGAAGCCTCATCTGACTACTCCAATGTCTAGTCCCAAATGGTCTGATTTGGAAGGAAGCCTCCATCTTTCAATAGCAATTCTCTTTGTGAATTATCCTTATCCATCAATTAATCAATCACTAATCATTTATTAAGCACCTACTATGTGTCAGGAGCTTATAATAGAAGCCCATATAAAAATTACTAACTATGTTTCCCAGATAGAGACACTGAGGTTGAGGCAGAGTAATTTATTATAATCACATAGTTTGTTAATCAGAGGTTCTTCATCTAGAGTTCATGAATATATATTTTTTAAACATTTTGATAACTGTTTCAATGTAGTTTGTTTCCTTTGTAATTTTGTATATCTTATTGTAAGCTTTTAAAAAACATTATATTGAAAGGGGGTCTATAGGCTTTACCTGTCTGCAGAAGGGGTCCATGATACAAAAAAAGAAAAAGATTAAGACCTCTTGTAAATGGTGGGACTAACTAAATCTTCTCTCTCTCTCTGTCTCTGTCTCTGTCTCTCTCACTCTCTCTGTCTCTCTGTCTCTGTCTCTCTCACTCTCTCTGTCTCTCTGTCTCTGTCTCTCTCTCTCTCTCTGTCTCTCTCTCTCTCTCTCTCTCTCTCTCTCTCTCTCTCTCTCTTTCTGTCTCTCGCTCTCGCTCTCGCTCTCTCTCGGTCCAATGCATTTTTCTACTTTAACATAATTAGCTCCTTTCCCAGGAGCTCTGTCTCAGGAGGTTTGTTCCCTGAGTGTCTGGCCTGCTCCTAGCACTGCACACTTTTGTGCTCCACTGGTACCGAAGATGGTGGCTCCAGTCATTCGTGTCCTGGGCTGTAAAACCCAAGACAGGCTGCAGTTGCTGTTCCCAAGCTCAGAGGCTCAATCAAAGTTGTTATAGAAATAGAGTGAGGGGCAAAAAGTACATTGGAAACAGAAAATGAGATTCATATTAAAGTTTCATCATTCTTTGAAATTGTCTGTTGGGTTTAAGGAGGAGGAATGGGAGAAAGTCATTAGTTTCAGAGAGAAAGAAAGGTGGCCCGTATCATTAGATGGGAATAGAACCCAGTGTCAGAGCTGGTGGTTAAATATTCCTTTGGGAACATGCCCCAGCTCAAGACTTTCCATGTAACTAGGCCAGTTTGGGCCATTAGGAGAGGTTTCTCGGAAGCATAAGGAGCCTGCGACTAGGAGGCTGAGTGTGGGGATCTCAGATGTGGGTCCCTTAAATCTCAAAACTGCATTGAAAAAGCATGTAAATGGTTGGGTTTAAGGATGGAGCACATGATTGGAAAGCTTTTTTATTATTATCCTTTTTTTTAAAATTCAACTAAGGACTCTTCTGGGTTTTAATCTAATTTAAAGGAATAGAACAACAAATGAAGTTTTATTGCTATCACAATGTTAACACCTATTGGAAAGCAGGTGGTTACTCTGTGGGGGTTCCCTGAGGTATTTGTGCACAGGAACAGCACCTCCGTAGCCATTGCCTGCTTCCCAGTTGGCATCTCATAAACTAGAAGGCTGAATACATTCAGAGGCCTCCTCTATCCAAAGACAAGTTCAGCTGAGAGACTGGTGTCAGTAGTGATGGAAAAGGAGAGCCACACCAAATATCAGTATTTTTTAAAATAAATGCATACATGGGGGGGGGGGGTTGATGTATTATTCTCTGCAGGCAAAAAATATACAGCCCTGTCCCCTCCCCCCCAAAATAAATAAAAGAAAATAAATGATGGCATAGAAGATATCAGAACTGGAAGGAACCTTAGAGGTCATTGAGTCCAATCACTTAATTTATAGAAGATGAAACAAAGGCCACAAGAGATTAAGCCAGCTACACAAAATCACAGGAAATTCGAGGAGGAGGAAAGCAAACATGTGGCAAATTTCAAATCACAAGATCATAGGGTCAGAGCTAGAAGGGACATCTGTTCCAACTCCCTCATCTTACAGATGAGGAAGTTGAGGCCCATGGAGGTTCAAGGTCATACGGATAGTGACTTTTTCCACTCTACCACAATGCCTTTTTCTACTTCATTCATAGTCTATAAATAGAGCCTATGTCTACCTCTCCCTAGCATTCCCCAATATTATCTATACCATCCAACTAAGACTTTGTCTATACATCAGATACTAGGACAAAAATTGAAACATTTAGTCAAAAGCCAGATGGCAAGAATAAAAAACAAAACTCGAGTTTTTGAATGAATGTTGCTTTTTTTCTTCAAAGTGTTATGACATTACCCTAAAAAGGCAACAAAAGCTTCATACTTTATCCTCCTTACGCAGTAATCCACTTTATAGTCACACTGTTCCCCAAAGCATTTCTCATACTTATTTTTAAATTTTTATCTAGTTTTAATTTATGGAATAAAACAAGCATTACCATCATAGTATAATAAAAAAAGATAATTGCACATGAAACTGAAAATCTATTATGTACAACTTGCTATTCCTTTTAAATATATGATAAAGTTACCATGTAAATTTTTCCCTTTTTTTCCTTCCCCCACCTCACCCTAGCAATGGCTAACATTAGACACACAAATGTATATATACATGCATATATGTGTGTGTGTGTGTATATATATGTGTGTGTATATATATATATATATATATATATATACACACACATATATGTAAAATCACCCTATACATACTTCATTTATCAGTTCTTTTCCTGGATGCAGATTGCATCTTCTTTCATAGATCTTTTGTAGTTAATTTGGGGATTTATGATAGTCAAAATGACTTGCTGAAAGTTGTTCTTAAAACAATATTGCTGTTACTGTATACAATGTTCTCTTGGTTCTGTTCATTTTACTCTTCATTATTTCATGCAGGACTATCCATGTTTTTCTAAGACCATCATGCTCATCATTTTTTATAGCATAGTAGTAATCTATCACAATCACATACCACAACTTGTTTAGACATTCCCCAATTGGTGGGTGTCCGTGCAATTTCTAGTTCCTTGCCACCACAGAGAGCTGCTATAAATATTTTAGAACATAGAACTTTTTTTTTCCTTTTTCTCTAACCATCTTTGGAAATAGACCTAGTAGTTGCATTGCTGAGTCAAAGGATATAAATCCTTGGAACCATCCAAACTGAATTAGTAGCTAATCCTGTAATTATGGAGTCCCTGAACAAATGGGTCAAATGGCCCAAATACATCTACCAGATACTACTCAATCAAACATGATTATTAAGGGACCTTTTTGTATTTTTTTATGGGTTGTCCTTCTCAACAGAATGAAATTAACCTCAGTCTATCCCCTGAAGGTATTAGAGGGTTCCATAAATTTCAGAGTAGCTAGTTATTTTAAGGGAGGCTTTCATCAGAGATGTTTCTAGGTTTCTGCACACAGAGGGAAAGTGGGATAATTACTGGTAATGGCAGCAATGGTTCCTCACCTATCATTCCTTCCCTTCTCGGTGCCCGTTGTCTAAGCAGAGGAGGTGGTAACTGGGAGAACAGCCAGAAGAACAGAGGGAGGCAATAGCAGCACCTTCTGATCCCTGATCTACAGCCAGGACTTAATTTAATTAATTATTTATTGAGCAATGGCTATGTGCCCAGCACTTTGCCAAGTATTATGGAGGATACAAAAATATATTACATATGAAATAATTAGAAAGTAGTACAAGACAGCATGATCTAGGGTGAAACAATAGGGAACTAAGTTCAGGAAAGTCTAAGTTCTGCAAAAGTGTGTGAGTTTGGGCAAGTTGCCTCAGTTTCCTTAGCTGTCAAATATATGGATAATAATCCTTTCCTACCTACCCCACTGCATTATTATGAAGCTTTAATAAGAAAAGGTATGCACAAGAGCTTTGAAAAGTATAAAATGCTATGCAAATGCAAGCAATTATAAAGTACTAAATTGACTATGACTAAGTATCTTAAGCTGCATTAGCATCAGCATCCAGAAGAGGAAGGTAATAGTGCCTCTTTACTCTGCCTTGGTAAGACAACACCTAGAGTATTATGCCCAGTTATGGGCACCACATAGTAAGGAGAACATTGATAAACTGAAAGCCATTTACAAAAGAGTAACCAAGACAGCAAAGATATGAGACAAGTAAGAATTGTTCTGAAGGAACTTGGAAAAGGTTAGCCTGGAGAAGAGAAAGTATGGGGTAAGAAGGGAGCATAGATTTAGAGCTGAAATGGACCTCAGAAATCATCCGGCCAAATCCCTTCCTTTTACAGGTTAGGAAACTGGGGTCCATAAAGATTAAGTGGTTTGCCCAAAGTCACACATCTCATAAATATCAAAGCCAGAATTTGAACTCTAGATCCATTTTCTTCTCTACTCTAACTTAACTCATCTCCATACCCAGACCCAGTCCCAAGATCTGTGATTTTGATCTTTGAATCCCTTCTGATGTTGCTGACCCATAATACCCATCTCTAAGCAACTCTCATCATATGATTTCTTTGCTTTAGCTCCAGGGCTGCTGAATGTTGCTAGAGAAAGTTAGGAACATGACATGTGAATTCAAGTGAGCCCTCACGGTTGCCCAGGTATCCTGCTACTCTACTTTTACTCATTGTTTAGTCATTTCAGTTGTTTAGAACTCTTCATGACCCCATTTGGGTTGTTTTGTTTTGTTTTGTTTTGTTTTTGGAGGCAATCGAGGTTAAGTGACTTGCCCAGAGTCACACAGCTAGTAAGTGTCTGAGATCAAATTTGAATCCAAGTCCTCCTGATTCCAGGGCCAGTGCTTTATCTACTTAGTACCACCAACTGCCCTCCCAACCCAATTTGGGGTTTTCTTGTCAAAGATACTGAAGTGGTTTGCCATTTCTTTCTTCAGCTCATTTTACAGATGAAGAAACAGGGTTAAGTGGCTTGCTAGAGTCACACAGTAAGTGTCTGGGGCCATATTTGAACTCAGGAAGATAAATCTTCCTAATTCCAGTCCTGGTACTCTATCTGTTGGGCTATCTAGATACCCAATAATTGCATTAGGAAGTGATTAAGGGGCATACATAATATAAATTAGAAAGACTTCATGGAGTATAGTGGTGGGATTTGAACAGGGCTTTGACTATAAGAGAAGATTTGGGTAAATAGAGGTCAGTGGGGCATGAGTAAGGACAAAAATATGGAATGAGTATGATGTATGTGAGGAAAAGAAATAGAAATCAGCCTGGCTTAACACTCCAGCCTAAATGAAACAATAATGAAAAAATAATACTAATCAGGGCAACTACCCGGTAATTTTGGAATGAGGGACTTTTTGCTTGTTTCATTTCTGTCTAACCCAGAGAATACCCCTGATAATGATAACAATCCTCATTTTGCCTTGCTTTCCAATTTACAAAGATCTTACCTCACCATAACCTAGGTGGTTTTGTCTCAGTTTTGCAAATGGAAAAGTAAGCCCCAAAGAGGTTAAGTGATTTACCCACAGGCACACAGCTCATCAGCTTGAAGAGTCAGGGTGCAAAGCTAGGTTTTCAGTTCCAATGGTCCTTCCACCACTACACTCTGCCTCTCTTTGTTCCTAACTGTTGGCTATGGAGATACCCTCATGGGCAAGAGGTGAATGTCATTTGGCCATTTGGGAAAGCGACCAAGTGAACTTTCTTCTTCCCTTTCTTCTCATTTTCCCCACCCTTCTCATCCTCTCCAGAATCCCAAGCTTCAACTCTGGAGGCAATGGGCCGAAAAGAAGAGGATGACTGCAGTTCTTGGAAGAAGCAGACAACCAACATCCGGAAAACGTTCATCTTCATGGAAGCGCTTGGATCGTAAGTCCAAGGAAGACGGAATCATGAGGTTGGGCCAATCCAGTTAGGAAAGGGCAGGTGCCCTTCTGGGGCTGGCTATGACTCTTAGCAATTGGCAAGTACCCTATGGAGTTAAGGATCAGTTGACTAAAGAAAACTCTCCCAAGGAGCAAATAGTCTTTGAAAGGGGGTGGAGGGTTGGGAGAATGGAAGAGGGATGCCTTTGATGTACCAAAGTAGTCCTTTCTCTTGTTCTTTTTTCTGATCCACTTCCCTAAATACCAGTCTTTCTATCTCTGCCCTCTTGTGTTTGTCCTTTGTTCTCGAAGAGGACTGTGGCATCAGGGAATGATGATATGACTTGGAATTGACTTGGATTTGAGTGAGGGAGGGCTGTACAAAGTCACCAGACTCACTTTCTCCTCCAGAGCCATTTAGATCCAGTGGCCTGATATTTGTCAGGACCACTGGAGATGGCTCAGGATGCATTGGGTGAAGCTGGCCCTTCTAGGCTAAGGCCTTTTCAGGTTCTCACTTTGAGTGAGGTAGCACCCATTCAGTGCGTAGACTTCTTTAAGAAATGAATCAAGGCACTAGGCACTTGGGCAGCTAGGGGGTGCTGCTAGTGCATAGAGCACCAGTCCTGGAGTCAGGAGGACCTGAATACAAATTCAGCCTCAGACACTTGACACTTACTAGTTTTATGACCCTGGGGAAGTCACTTAACCCTGCTCTCTTATCTATAAAGACAAAAGAAGCTATCAGCATATGTAAGTTGGCCCAAATACAACCTTCAGAGTGGCTTAAAAGCCAAGCCTGATGATAGTTGAATGGTGGTGTGTTTGAATTCATTCCCAACTGGCTTAAATTAATTCCAAGGTGACTGTCATTAGTGGATACAACCTTGATCTATACCTACCATTCTGTTGTGCCATGGATTTAGGATATATATTTTCAAGGGATATATCAGAACATTTTTAAGGTCTGAGTGTCAAACAGAGGGAGGAGGGACAGGCAAGGGGTTGGCAAATAAATGGGACAAATGGGTAGAGGGAAAATGAGGGTAGTAGCAGAAGGCACTAGGGTCTTTTCATCTATCCCTTCTTCCTCCTGCCCTCCGAGTCTCCCAATCAAACTCTTGGCTAAGAGAGATGAATCCTGTGAAGTTTTCGTCAGAAAGCCACTGGCACTGAAAAAGTTAACCCCTCAGTTCCAGAAAGGGGCTCCTGTGGGCACTCATGCTGTTAGCTTACTCACAGATCTGAATCAGCTCCCCTCTACCACCTCCACTCTCCCCTCATAGTGCTCTGGCTCGGTTGGAAAAAATAAGATATCACGTGGGAGTCTAAGCATGTTCCCCTTGATGATAATTGCTGGGCTGGCTGAGCCAGAGACACTTCCTCTGTTCCCAGAGTCCTCACTTAAGTCTGTTTGCTTCCTCCTCTGGGGAATCCAGCATGTGACTGACTAAGGCTTGTTCACACAGTCCCCAACCCTGCCCCTATTGATGGTTCATGACTCTATCTGGTCAGTCATTGGTTGGGATAGCAGAGAAGAATAATGGGACTGCCTCCTCAGGTAAGGCCTATGGTGATCACTCACACCTAAGTTTAGCTCTCCTCTGTCTTTTTTCAGTCCCTTGCTTTTGACTATAGTGAGCCATATACTTGTTTCTTTGAAGAGGAGAGGCAATTGAGCAAGTGACTTGCCCAAGGTCAAACAACTAATATGTATCAAGTGTCTGAGGTTGGATTTGAACTCAAGTCCTCCTGATTCTAGGGCCATTGCTCTATTCATTGTACCACCACTGCACTGACAGAGAGGGATGAGGTATAGCCCCAAGATTAGAGTTGTGTGGCTCCAAATTTAGAGCTCTGTATACAGAGTCTACAGGCAGTCATTGGTGCAGGCTAACCTGGCATCTATCTGCCCTCTGTCTAATAGCCAGTCTCCCCAATGTGACATCCAAGTGAGGACTTCTTATTGGGAAGGAGGAAGAAGAGGAGGTTAGAGGGTCACCAGTGGATCCTAGAGGATTGGTTGATTTACTAGAGGCTTGCTCATCCCTCGGGTTCTGAGCTCAGAATTAAGGTATTTGCTGAGATCTCTGTTTGGCTTCCTTCACTCTGCCAGCTCACATCAGGAGCACAAGCTGGTCGATAAGCGCGCTCCATTGCCTTCTGCATTAGACTGCAGACACTGCAATGTTGCCCAGGAGAGAGGGCTCAGAGAGCTGGGATGCATGTAAAACAGGTGCCCTGCTCAGTGATGGTAACAAAAGCCACTTCTGGTCCAGAAGCTCTTCCTGAATTTCCCAACAAGGGGTGGGTAAATAGCCGTGGTTTCCCATTTCATGCTCCCACAAAAATGGTGGCTAGAGACTCGAAGGCCCTCAACTGGGCAATGCCGTCCCTAGATCTGAGGACCCTGGAGCAGGCCCTTCCCTTTGGCACTTCCACCAAGAATGAGGAAAGAAAAGAGGCTGGGGAAGGGCTGGGGAGGAAGGGCAGGGGGAGGGGTAACGCTCACCACAGCCATTTAATCATAGCTGGTCCATGACTTTGGCAGCTGAACCTGAGCGAGAGTGCCTAGCTTCCCGGTCACACACAACTCCTGCTTCCAAATCCAGAAGTCGTTCATGTCACATGCGTGTGCACACGCACCCACACAGACACACTGAAAGCAGCCATGTGACTACTGAAGCTGAGACCAGAGGAGGGGAGTGGGGAGAAAGCAGGGCAATGTAATGCTTAGACCACCCCCACCCCCACCACCCCCCAATCCACAAAGCAGGCTCAGCTAAAGGAGCCAGAGACAACAGGAATGGGCTGTGCACCCCGGGACTCACCCTGGCTCCTGGGTCACACAAGCAGCAGCAAAGGATTCAGTTCCATACCCAGAGACCCATTCCTAAGAGAGTTTCAATAAAACAAACTACAAGAGCAGTTTTATTCTCCCTCTACTTATCTCAGAAAAAAAGCTATCTGTAGTGGATAGAGCACCAGTCCTGGGATCAGGACATCCTGAGTTCAACTCTGGCCTCAGACACTTACTAGTTGTGTGACCCTGGGCAAGTCACTTAACCTCAATAGAAAGGAAAGAAAGAAAGAAAGAAAGAAAGAAAGAAAGAAAGAAAGAAAGAAAGAAAGAAAGAAAGAAAGAGGGAGGGGGAGGGAGGGAGGAAGGAAGGAAGGAAAGATAATTATTGGCAGAGTGGTACATCCATAGGGAAGAACTAAAACCAATGGCCAGAAGTTACAGAGGCAGCAGCTTTAGATCAGAGGGTCACAGATCTGAGGGAACCTCAGAAGAAAGAAGGAAGGAAGGAAGGAAGGAAGGAAGGAAGGAAGGAAGGAAGGAAGGAAGGAAGGAAGGAGGGAAGGAAGGAGGGAAGGAGGGAAGGAAGGAGAGAGAGAGAAAGAAAGAAAGAAAGAAAGAAAGAAAGAAAGAAAGAAAGAAAGGAAGGAAGGAAGGAAGGAAGGAAGGAAGGAAGGAAGGAAGGAAGAAAGAAAGAAAGAAAGGAAGGAAAGAAGGAAGGAAGGAAGGAAGGAAGGAAGAAAGAAAGAAAGAAAGAAAGAAAGAAAGAAAGAAAGAAAGAAAGAAAGAAAGAAAAGTACTATTATTGGCAGTTTGGTACAGTGTGAAAAGAATGATGGTCTTTGAAATCAGAAGACCTGAGTTCAAATCCTGCCTCCTTCACTAACTCCCTCTTCCATATCTTTATCTATGTAATAAGGACATTGGACTAATGGGTCTTTCTAGTGCTAAATTTATGATCCTATGAACAGGTCACAACCGCAGAATCTCAAATTGGAAAGGACATTAAAGGTCATATAGTCCAACTACTTTGTTTTGTGGTTGAAGACAGGCCCAGAGAAGCCAATGATTTACCCAAGGTCAAAGAGGGGTAACAAGCAGCCAAGTCAGGATCTGAACCCAATTCTTCTGACTCCCAGCCCAGTGGTCTTTCCACATGCTATACTGGCTTTCACATACACATCTGATCATCCCTGAATAGGGAAGACTTTAAAATGTAGTCTCTCAGCAAACGCCGCAGAGGAAAATAGTCTATGCATCTACTGTACAATAACATTTGCAGGAAGCAGTATATTAACTGCTGCTGCATTTATAATGGTTCCTGTAGGAAGGAAGTGTGGGGGTGGTATTTTGCATTCTGCATTCTCCCAAAGCCTAATCAAATCTTCTTCAGAGAGCTGAAGCCAGTGTTTTCCAGGGGGGGCTGAGGTTTGACTTTAGGACATTTCCCAATGTGCCAAGGGCTCCTAGAACTAAATCGCATGTCATAGGGCATTTTATGTCTAGAGAAGAAAGTAGACTGACCCTTTGTGGATCCAGAGGGAAGAACTAAGACAAAGCGCCAGAAGTTACAGAGGCACAGCTCTAGATCACAAGGTCACAGATCTGAAGCTGGAGGGCACATCAGAAGTCATCTAGTTCAGTTCACCTACTTTGCTTTTCTTTAAAAAAAAAAAAAGATGAAAAAACAGTTAAAGAGGTTAAGCTACTTGCCCACAGTCACAGTCATAGTGAGCATCAAAGGCAAGATTTTAACCTAGGAACTCTGAATCTAGAGTCAGTTGGCTCTTTCCACCATACTACAAATGGACTCCCTTGTGAAGTAGTGAGTTCCCTGTCAGTGGGAGTATTCAGGCAGAAACTAATTGACCATCCCTTAAGAATTCTCTAGGAGGTGGGGGGAGTGGTACAGCTAGGTGGTGCAGTGAATAGGGCACTGACTCTGCAGTCAGGAGAACCTGAGTTCAAATCCAGCCTCAGACACTTAATACAAAAACTAGCTGTGTGATCTTGGGCAAGTCACCTAACCCCAACTGCCCTAGCTTCCCCCTCCAAAAAGGAAAAAAGAGAAAAAAAAAGAATTCTGTAGAGGGGATTTCCATATTGGTTTTGAGACTAGAGTAGCTTTTAAAGGTACCTTCCAAATGAAGATTTTAGGATTATATAAAAATATTTGCTAACAAAACCATAGTTTTAACATGTTAATACAAAAAGATAGACTCCTCATCAGAGCTTCCTAAGGGAGTAAAATATCTGTTTCCTAAATTTGACCTGAATCACTTCAAGGCTGACCTGGGCCTCTGCCTGACCTTGCTAGGTGACTAGAGCTACTCCCAATGCTTTGTGATCTCTCAAGAACCCAAAGCTCAATGAGATGTAATGTACCACATCTCAAGTTTGGAAAACCTCCTCCCAGTTTACAAGCATTCACTAATGGCTTTTCATTTATGTTTATGAATAAGTGGGTCAAAACACATTGTATACACAGTTTTATGGGTCTGTTTCTCCCTTTTTCTTCTGGATTTGTTGATTCCCTCCCTGAACTACCTCAATTCTTTGTTTACATATAGACTTGGAATTGGAAAGGACCTTTGTCCAACCTCTCTCCAAATCATAATCCTGTCTATGATATCCTCAGAGATAGGGAACACACTCCCCCTTAAGGTAGCCCATTACATTTTTTTTAACAACTCCAATGGTTTGGAAGCATTTCCTTTGAAACAGAAAATCTCAGAATGGGAGGAATCTTCAGATAGTATGAAGCCAACCTCCCACCCAATGTAAGAACCCCTTCTACACCCTCTCTGACATGCATTCATCCAGACTCAGCTTGAATACCTCCAACAAAGAGGAGTTCACCACTTCTGAGGCAAGATGTTCTATTTCAAACAGTTGTAATTGTCAGAATGTTCTCCTTCTGGTGAATCAAAAGCTGCCTTCTTATAAGTTGAATGTGTTAAAAGAATAACTGCGTATTAGCCTAAATTGAGTATAATTGGTGACTGTGATTTCATTGGTCTGAATATTCCTTTCATTGGTGCTGGTGACAAATCCCCCCAGGTCTTCTGATCTCATGCAACTAACTCTTGTTCATGTTTTGCCATAAACCACTTAAAAAAGGATCTTACCTAATTTGCTGGAGAGGCTCCTCTTGGTTTTTTAGTATCTACGGGATATCTGTGTATCACGCAGAACCTCCATCTGTTTTCCTTAATTCTTGCCATGTGACTAGTTTGCCTCCTTTTCTGGTCATTCCAATCCTTGATAATAGTGTATACAACACTCCAGCACATGGCCACGTGTTGATTCCTGCATACACCCACCATGTTCCTTTCCATTGATCTTTTGGTTATTTGTAATTTTAGTTCTTCCAGGATCATATTGTTCCATGATTGGCAGCCACATAACTGAAAGAATATTGGTATTAAAGAGAGGGGCAGTGGATGAAAGAGAACAGCATTAGAATCAAAAATAAAAGAGGGATGGAGAAGGAGGGGGAAATCTTCTAATGCTTTGTAAGGCCTGAATTAAGCTAAATTACTTTTTAAAATTTTTGTTATTTGAGATGATATCTACCCCATTAGCACAGGCATATAAGACTAGGGACTGACTTGTATTGGTCAGTCAACAAGCATTTATTAATTGCCAACTTGTACCAACCACTGTGCTAAGTGCTAGGGACACAATGAAAGATAAATTATAGTTCCTGCCCTCAAGGAGCTCAGAGTTTAATAGGAAAGACAACATGAAAATAATTGCATATACAAGATATATATATGTATATGTATATACATATATGTGTGTGTGTGTGTGTGTGTGTGTGTATAGTGAAAATGGAAAGTAGGAGGCCCCCATTACCAATATTCTATAACTTAGAGTCTCAGAGAGTTGACTGAATACTAAGAAGTTAGGTCATTTTCCCATAATCATTCAGCCAGGATGTCTGTGGCAGGACTTGAACTCAGATCTTCCTTTGAGACAAGCTCTCTAATGCCCATATAATGATGCTTCTGCCTGCTTGTCATAAATAAATAACTATATATAATATATTCTTAACAAATATTAATAAATGTTTATTGATTGACTGGTTGATTTATAATCAAAAGGTAACTCTGTACAAAGTCATGGAAAATGGCACCATACTTGAGCCTTCCTGAAGGGAAAAATAAGGGGGGGAGACATTTACATAATAACTTTATTATATATTTTAAAGGAATAGCAAATTGTACATAACAGATTTGCAGTTTCATGTGCAATCATTTTTTTATTATATTATGTTATTGAAATGCTTATTTTATTCTATAAATTAAAAACAAAATAATTTTTTTAAAGGGGGGTTATAGGGAAGGATGGAGCAAATCAAGGCCTGGAGGAAGTATTGGGCACTCTCTATCAGCCCTGTGATATATTCTAAGGCACTCATTTGGGTCAGAAACAAAGCCCTTCTGTCCCACCTGGCAACATCACAGCCCTGTGGCCAACCCTCCCACCCACCAATTATAGCCAGATTGCCTCGCAATTACTTTCTGAAAGTTGGAGGAGCAAAAGCAAGTCCCTGGCATTCATTCTGGACACAGGGGATGGTATTTGTGGGTAGTGGTAATTAGAGCTGGAGTGAGCTGTTTAATAGTGAATGGAATGAAATGAGAGCAAGGGGCACCCTGGGGGGGTGGGCTGTGCTAAGCATTTCAGATCTAATAGATCCACCTACGCAGGGTTAAACAGGGAGAAGGGCATTTTTGAACAAGACTCTAAATTCCCCAAAGTCTAGGAGTCTGAGGGTTAAGCTTTCCCAGGTCAGTCACTAACAAAGGTAAAGATTTAAGTGCTTTCCTTTCTGGATACAATGCTGGGTTTGCAGTTGGTAAGATCTGAGTTCAAATCTTGTTGGGGTTGGAGGGGACACTTATGGCTGTGTGACCCATGCCAAATCACTTAAGATCTCTGTGCCTAAATCATAATTATCTTGCATTTATTTATCTCTTTACATTTGGTTTCCCACAGTAGGATGAGGGTAAGAGATCATTTGTTTGGTTTTAATTTTTGTATCCCCAGCTCAGTGCCTGGCACATAGTAGGTATATATAAATGTTTGTTGAATTAAATGCAATTAAATCATAGAGTCCTGAATTGTAAGAGCCAGAAGGAGCCCTAGAGATTATTATCTGGTTTAACCCCTTCATTTTTTGAGGAGGAAACTGACACTTATAGGGAAAGCAAGGAAGTAACTCACCCACACAGCTAGTAAGCAGCAAAAAAAGAACAAGATTAACTCCAAACACAGGTGCTTCTGTGAGTTTTAGAAAAGTACAAGAGTAATGCCACAGGACCTATCCAAGGCACCCCTGGGGTCAGGAGGGCCAGTGTTCAAATCCAGCCTCAGACACTTCCTAGCTGTGTAACACTGGCAAAGTTACTTAACCCTGTTTGCCTCAGTTTCCTCATCTGTAAAATGAGCTGGAGAAGAAAATGGCAAACCACTCCAGTATCTTTACCAAGAGGTAATGGCAAGCACAGAAGTAGTTCACACCTCATTTCAGCTATTGAATTAACACCTTGTTTCAGTTCAAGTTTCTTTTGAGCCTTGTATCAAGTCTGTTAAGAGACAGAACATGTGAACCCCAAAATTTGTGAACCCTGGAACTCAGGAACTCCTGCAACAGGAAGGGAAGGATCTAATGACCATATATAAAGAGGGGCCCAGGCTAGAGACAGCAGGACTGAAAAGAGGACTCTTGTGGTGGGAGAGTCAAGGAGAAAACTTGTGTTATCCCGGCATTCTGTCTGTTCTGTCTGTGATACTTTGTACAGAAGCCCTGGGACCTTATTGGAAGCCTGGAAAGAGGATTTTCTGGTTGTATATTTACCAAAGTCCTAAAGGAGGGTTTTGGAGATCCTTGGACTGTACTGATGATTTGTGCTGACCTCTTGGACCTTGTTTTTGGGTCTGTGTTGATTTCTATGTTGATGATTTGTGTTGAGTTCTCAGACCTTGTTGGTGGGTCTGAGTTGATTTCACAGGCAGATAGCGAATTGATGATGGTGCCAGCAATGTATATGAATATTATTGTGGCTCTGTCAAGCTTTGTCTTCCCAGAAACAGAAATTGTGAAGCGCTTGAGGTGGACTGGACACTGTGAACTTCAATGTGGAATGGGAACTGGATGAAGAACTTGACAAGGAGCTGGACAAGGAACTGGGAGCTACCTACCTTTGAACCCAGGTGACAGTTGGATCTGGGACCATGGAAGAGGAACTATGGAAGCTGAGAGCCAGCCTCAAGTCAAGCTGAAAGAAGATTTTACTTGGATATTGTGTACTAACTGAGAAGATTATGATTTACTGCGACCTAAGGATGGAAAATTTTTACTTTTGTACTTTGTGATTGAATTAAGGATTTTGTGATGGACTAAATGAATATACTTTGTTTAAAACTATGTGACCACTTTGGTGAAAACTGTGTGATCATTTTAGTGATAAGTTGTTGAGTTGTGACATGGTGAGTGCTGTATTTTGATTTTCTGTGATAAGTTGTAACATTGTGAATGCTGTATTTTGATTTTCTGTGAATGGTTTGCTCTGATTTGTTATTGAACAAATAGAGAGCTCACTATACTATGTAATCAGAAACTTGAAAGCTGTTCACAGCAGTCCTCTGGAAAGCTGCTCCTGCATGGCTTTAAACAAGAAAACCCCAAATAGGGTCACAAAGAGTAGGACACTAACTGGACAAACACCCTCCATTCATCCCTCAATGCCTCAGCTTTGATCTACCCCCCCCCATACCCACCCCACACATAGCTGAAATGTAAACATTCTTCAGTCTCAACTCTTTAGTCATCTGAGCAATTGAGTAATCATTATGCATTTATTCAGCCCTACTGTGCAAAAGGCAGCCTGCTCTGGTGCTGAGATACAACAGCAAAAGTGAAATGTTCCCTGCCCTCAAGGAAACTTACATTCTAGAGGAGGAGACAACATGTGCATAGTTTATATGGTACTTTAGGGTTTGCAAAGCACTTAACATTCTTATCTCCCTTTATCCTAGAAAACCCTAAAACAACCTTATAAGGAAAATACTATTATCTCCATTTTACTAGTGAGAAAACTGAGACTGAGTGATGTGCTGAGGATCACATAGCTAATATATCTGAGGTGGGATTCAAACTCAGATCTTCCTAACTCCAAACCCAATGCTCTATCAATTGTGCCATGTAAATGCCACGGTTTATACAAATCACATACAAAATAGGCACGAGGTAATCTCTTGGTAAATGGTCTTAAAGAGTTGTTATAGTGAGAAAATTCACAGGGCCAACCTGGCAGTGATGAGCTTGTGATGTCAGAGGACCTCAGATCAAATCCTGGCTCTGTCACTTGCTAGGTGTGTGACCTTGGCTGAGCCATTTAATTTCTCTCACTTTCACTCAGTTTCTTCATCTGCAAGATGAGGGCTTTAGGCCTGGTACCCTCTAAGGTGGTTGAGCTTTCAATCTAGAATAGGGATTGTTTGGGGGTCTTTTTGTCCTTCAATTCCCAGTGCCTAACACATTGTCTGGTGCCATAATAGGCACTCAATAGAAGCTTGTCCATTGATTAATTGTTTGATTGGAAGACTTTGAACTTTGGAAGGATCTATTAGAGTTTGTAATCCACTAGCATATAGAGCCTAGAGAACTCAGGGTCCCCCTCCAACTCATGCCTTAGGTTTCTAAAAAGGAAATGCTTTATATAACAGAGAAATCACCCACCTCCATCCCAACTAGCCTTTTTCCTCCCCTTAGATTCATTGCGTGCAGAAAGGAACACAATGACTATAATAAATATGGCACAATTCAAGTTCAATTCTTTGGCTAATTATAGGTGGCTTACAGTGATAATAGAAGCTAATTATCAGCCAAATGTTTGTCTATCTTTGTATTTTGCCCCCAGCAATGTTCTCCACTGGTGCAAGCTAAGTTTTTTCTTCTTGGTATTTTTTTTTCCTTCAGAGGAGCTTTTTCAGAAGTTTTCCTGGTGAAGCAAAGGGTATCTGGGAAGCTGTTTGCCCTGAAATGTATCAAAAAATCTCCTGCCTTCCGGGACAGCAGCCTGGAAAATGAAATTGCAGTATTGAAGAAGTAAGTCTGTCGGACAGTTGGTTGGGTACATCCCGTTGATCACAAACATTTCTGCTCAGACACCTTCAGCAGAAAAGACCAGGATGGGATTGTAACCCAAGCAGTCGTAGTCACTTTGATCACTGCACCAGCTATTCTGTTCTATCAAGGGGTCAAATCAGTCTAGACCATAGAATCAAAGAATTGATTGGGTGGATTGAAAGGGACTCCAGACCATCTAGTTCAACCTATAATTGAAGCACAATTTTTTTTCCCATAAGTGTTCATCCAGAATCTTCTTTAATACCTCCAGTAGTAGTTAATTGACTATTCAATAAGGATGACTTATTGTATTTGGTGATAGATCTAATTGTCAGGACATCTTCCTTATATTAAGTTGAGCTCTGCTACCTTAAAATTTTCAGCTAGGTGTGAAAAAACTTTTTTTTCCTCTCATGGGTATTTGAATCACTTTTTAAAAATTTAATTGAGGGGAAAGCAAGATTAGCCACCATTGACCATTCCAGGGCTAGTCACTCATATTTATCAAATGGGCAGTGGTGATGGATGTCACACACTAAAGATGTCTTTTAAAAGAATTGGAAGTATTCTTGACATTGGTTGGGTGTTTTTTTAGGAATTCTTGATGTAGACTAGACTGAACTGTCAACAGGTCAGATCCAGACTCAGTTTCAAGCAGATTTCTTGACTCTTAAAACTAGAAAGAGAGGGATTCACAGACTTTTATTTTTCCCCAAACATTCTACTCCTGATCTTTGTTTTAATGTTTGTGCATATCTCCTATTTCCTACCCCTCCTGCCTCCTCTACCCACTACCTTGCTCTCGCATTGCTTGCCCACCCCCCTCCAAGGATCTCTCCCCTATCCTCCTATTCCCACAAATCTAAACACCCTTCTATACTCCCTTTTTACCTATTCCCTCCTCCTCCCCTCCAAAGATTCCTCCCTTGTTCTCTCCCCCTCCCTATACCCCTATTGATTTATTTTTTCTGAATTTAGAAGACTTTTATATTCTTCTAAATATATATATATATATATATTATGTATATGTATATGTACAGTTCCCCCTTAATCCCATTCCCAATGAAAGTAGGTTACCAGAGCTACCAGCCCTCCTTCCCCCTCTAATTCCTTTGTATCCAATTCTTCCTCTTGTACCTCATTTGTTTAAAATAATTACCCTTTCTAGCTGTTCCTAAATGGTTTTACTTTTTAAATTCATATCATACTCAAATTTGTCCCAGTCTTTCTTATGAGCTACCCAATTATTAACAAGAATCTTAGACATACATTTTACATCTCATATATATGTATAAAGTAAAATCTCTCCTCATGAATCCCCTATAATCAGTCTTTGGCATGTACCTTATATTTATCTTGGTTCTTGTATGTCGAATCTTCTATCAAGTTCAGGATTTTTTTTAACAGTCTTGAAAATCAGAGAGTTCATTAAATGTCCATTTTTTTCCCTTCAGGATAATACTTAACTTTGCAGGGTATGATATTTTTGGCCAGAGACCCACTTCTGCTCTTCAATATATTATGTTCCAAGACCTGCGGTCCTTTAATGTCTCTGCTGCTAGGTCTTGTGTGAGTCTAATTGTGACACCATTATATTTAAATTGTTTTAATCTTGATGCTTTTAATATTTTATCCTTAAGCTGGAGATTTTAGAATTTGATTATGATATTCCTATGAGTTTTCATCATAGGATCTCTTTTAAGTGGTGATCGATAGATTTTTTTTTCTATTTCTACTTTCCCCCTTGTTCTAATACTTCAAGACAATTTTCTTTAATTTTATCTTGCATTACTGTATCAAGATTCTTTTTTTGATCATAACTTTCAGTTAGTCCAATTATTTTTATATTTTCTCTTCTTGATCTATTTTCCAAGTCTGTTGTTTTTCTTATAAGATATTTTACTTTCTCTTCTATTTTTCCATTGTTCATATTTTGTTTAATTATTTCTCAATCTCTTATAATTTCACTGGCTTCACTTTGCCCAATTCTAATTTTCAAGGTGTCATTTTCTTCTTAACATGCTGGATTTCCTTTTCTAACTAGTTGACTTTCCTTTCATACCCTTCTTGTTTTTCTTGGATTATTCTTTTTTTTTTTAAGTTTTTCCTCCATTCCTGTCATTTGGTTTCTAAAGTCTTTTTAAAGATCTATGAATTCTTTTGGGGCAGGTGACCATTTGATGTTATTCTTTGGGGGTTTCTTTACTTCAATATCCTCCTCTGAAGATGAACCACAGTCATCTCTATTACTATAAGTTTTCTATGGTTGGATTCTTTCTCCTTTGTTCATTTTTTATGATAATAGCTTCATTTTTGTAGTCATCTCTAGCCCTGGGATGTAGGGGATGGTGCTTCTTGCCCCAGATCTTCAGTTCTCCCCTCTATCCTGGGACCAAAGCCTCCTGTAAGTGCAGAAGCCCAGGACTTTCTGCCCCACTGCTTCTGCACTGAATGCTTCTGCTGGTTCCTTGTTGCCCTTTGCTGCTCTTCATGGCACATCTAGGGCTGGCATTCCTTGTCAGCAGAGGTCCCCTCTATCCTCCCAGGCCCAAACTCCCAACTCCCCTCATTGTCCAGGGGGTAAAAGTTCCTGTGTCTGGCGTGGAGGGAGCCTCTCAAACCAAGTAACCCCAGGGCTGGCCGCTGGTTGTTAAAAGGGAACCTAGCCTGGAGGTGTTTACTCCTCCCTGACCAAATCTCATCCTGGGATTTTTCTTCAAATCTTCTCAACTTGTCCCAGGAAGACCCCTGTTGAGCCCTTGTTCTTATTTATCTCCACCCGCACTTTGTTCACCCTAAGGTACTATTTTAACTCAGTTGTGGGGGAAAACCTTGAGAGCTGGGAATTTTCGGATGTACTCTGCCATTTTCCCAGAATCCTCTCTGGTTCACAGACTTTTAAAACTGGGATCCTAGGGGTGGCTAGGTGGCGCAGTGAGTAGAGTGCCGGCCCTGGAGTCAGAAGGACCTGAGTTCAGATCTGGCCTCAGACACTTAACACACACAAACAGAAACCTAGCCATGTGACCTTGGGCAAGTTACTTAACCCCAATTGCCCTCCAAAAAGCAAAAAATTTAAAAAATAAAAATAAACTGGGATCCTGTGCTGCTGTGCTAACATAATTTCTGTTGCATCTGCTCTGGGGTAGCTTTCAGGTCTAGAGCATCCAGCCCCTCACCTAGCCTACAGGCAGTAGGAGTATGGGAGGCAGTATGGAATGGTGGAAAGAGCAATGGTTCAGGAACCAAGTACGCTGGGTTCTGCTCTTGGCTCTGCTACTTATTAACTAAGTGACCCTGGACAAGTCATTATACCTGTCTATGTCTGTGTTTCTTTACTTGTGAGATGAGATTCAAGGGGCTATGAATTTATGCAACTATTAATTTATAATAACAGCTACAAAGTTACAGTCCTGTGAAATGGCAGGTTCTGTCTTATTCTCCATGATCTCAAAGAAAGAACGTGGTGCGGTTTCCTCCCCATTCACCTAATCAATGCCCCAATCCCTCCCATGGGGAGTTCTTGTCTGCCCCCCACTACTCTAGTATGAACACATTCCTTCTTGCCCTGGTTTTTGTGAGCATTTGGGGATATCTGGCTCTTATGCTCTGCAAAATCACCCAGAAACGATTCATCCCTCAGCTTCTCCCCAAGACTAGATCATAGAATGTAAAATTTGAAAGGATTTTCAAGAGAATCTCATCCAATTCTCTCATTTTGCAAATGAGGAAACTGAGGCCCAGAGAGGCGGGCACACCCTAGCACAATGCAGGGCACTTATTAGATGCTATATAAATGCTTTTTCCCTTCCCTTCCCTACCCCCCCCCCAGGTCAAATAAAGAGTAATTGGCAGGGCCAGAATGTAAAGCTTGGGACTTTTACTAAAAATCCAGTTTTTCTTCCATTTGATTTTAGGGTAAAAGAGATTTCCATGGCCTTAGTGTAACAAAAGCTTCCCAAAAGGGGAAAGGGAGGAATCATGTCATCTGGACATTTTGTGTAGGCACCCAGCCTATTATGAAAACTACATAAATATTTTTTCTCAAAGACAGAACTAGGGTAGGATTATGGGGGCTTTATCCTTGGGAAGTGACATCTTAGGAGGCTTGTTTCTTGTCTGAGGCAGTTCTCCAAACCTTGTCTCTATAGTTTATGATCTCTGCCAGTCCTATGTACCTGTGCCACCCTGTGCCACCCCTGAAGGTCCCACTTGTCTCCTCATTTACCTTTCCTTATCGATAAAATGACACACACACACCCCACCTGCTGCCTCCCTCTCTACCTCTTAATGGACATTCAAGGAGTTAAGAGTTATTGGCATCATCACCCTGGCTAAGGTCAGACTTTCTGGGAGACAGGCCTTTCCTTGTACCTGAGTGATTTACCTGACTAGAATGGATTGCCCTCTAGCCTCCATCTCTCACCCCCTCCAACTCCCAACTTTCAGCTAAATTTGCCATAGGTGTACTCCATGCTCTACAATCCAAATGCTACAGTGGTTTGTCTGCAATTCCCTGGAGAATACAGAAGACTAGTTGAATTGGGTCTATTTTTCTCTGTGGACAATATAAATCATTTTCCATCTGAACTGTCCTCTTTTCCTCTTCTAAGGATCAAGCATGAAAACATCGTAACCCTAGAAGATATCTATGAGAGTTCCACTCATTACTACCTGGTCATGCAATTGTAAGTGTGGGGGGCCCTCTGGTGGGGGGAGGAGAAGGGGGTCTGGCACTGGAAGGCATTATGGAGTATAGGAGGGGTGGAAAAAAGACAGAGGATTCTGCACTTAGAACAAGAGGCTCAAGGAGCCTAAGAGCTCTTCGGAGTGATTCACTAATCTGCATCTGTGACTGTTTCTCTCAATCTATAAAGTGAAAATAACACCCCATTAGAAAGGTCCTCATGACATTGGCCCATCTAAATGCCAATTGAGTGGTGCCTGCTAGGGTTTGGACTGTGCCCAGCCCTCGATCTGATCAGAAGACAGAGATAGCCTTCTATTTATAAAACTCTCTCTTTTCCCTTGTCCTGTTCCCATCCTGATTCCGCCATCCCAGCATGGCTGAGTATAATGTGTGTTTTTAACTGATGATAAGCTCCCTCTACCCTCCCTGATGCCTGGCAACTTTAATGAGCCAGCTCAGGCCCAAGTAGCCTATTAAATCCAAGACTCACTAGGGGCTCAGCAAAAAGGGAGGGATCAAGTATCCGAGGGAGCAGAAAGAACTGGCAAAAGGCCGGGAGCAGTCCTAATAAGCAAACCCAGATGAGGCCAGCTCAGCTTTAATGAGGCTCATTCACCAGAATTAACTCACAGTCCATCAAGTCAGGTAAGCCAGGCAAGGATGCCCGCCTGCCTGAGAGTCCTCTGGGAGTGGGGTCACATCTCCCACGGCTCCCACCAGCAAGAATCCATGCTGCACAAGGTCAGGCACCGTGGATTTATCTCCAAAGGAGTGGTCTTTCCTTTTACTCCTCCACCTGACATATGAGAGCCTCAGAGCATGGTGAGACAGGAACAAAACAATTGGAGAACTTGGGAATTTATCCTCTATGCCCCCTGCCCAAAGCTTTAAAGTGTTTTTGTGTGCCCTACTTCAGTCAGTCTTTACATTGGCCACGTGAAGAAGGCACAGTGATACTATCCTTGCTTTGCTTTACAGCTGGATGTTATCGCAGATATATGGATAAAGATGTAGATATGTTATATATCTAGTTATAGATTATATGATATATAAGATACAGCTATATCATATGTGGACATAATATATTGTCCATATATGATATATAATATACCATATTATATAGTATATAATATCCCTGTGTAATTAGGTATAATATCTATATATTATTAGGTATAATGTATATATATACATCTATATATATATACATTATATATTATATATTAATATATTATATATATTATATATATTAATCTATCTATATATAATTAGATAGTGTATGTATATTATATAATTAATCTATAATATATTATATAATTTCTATAACTAGATATAATATATATTATATGTATTTATTGATGAGGGGTCAGATTCAGATGATTTCCAAATCCTTTTTTACTATATCTTTCAGAGCTGAGAGTCAAACCTAATCTTCAGACTATAGAAGAAGTGCCTTCTCCTTTACACAGACTTCACAATCTTGCCTGGGTCAGCCCTCCTTCTGTAAAGCTCCTAAGGTTTGCTGTAAAGATTGTCTATCAGGGCATTTATATATATACCATATAATCATGATGATATAAATATAATAAATATATAACACAATTATATTACATCTAGACAATGTATTATATATGATGTAGAGATATTATATATTTAGATTGTCATAGCTATATCTTTTATATCTATATATTATATAATTATTATACAATATATTTATATATAATTAATATATTGTATATATTTTTATATATTATCTATATAGTATAGCATAGCATAGCATATATCTTTAACTAACCCCAATAATAACTATATATCTATATCTAGATATATAACAAATATCTAGAAATCATCTATATATACATATATAGATTTTATATAGAAATTCTTTACATTTAAAAAATTTAAGCTATATAATCATAACTGACCCTTATGTAGCACTTTAGAGCTAGAAGTAATAAAGACTTTATTATCTCTATTTTATAGATGAGGAAACTGAGACTCAGAGAAGTTAGGTGACTTTACCTTAATTTAACTTCATAATCATACAGGGGCAGCTAGGTGTCACAGTGGATAGAGTACCAGGCCTAGAGTCAGGAGGATCAGACATTTACTTGCTGTGTAACCCTGGGCAAGTCACTTGACCATATTTGCTTTGCTTTAGTTTCCTCATCTGTAAAATAAGCAGAAGGAAATAACAAACCACTCCAATATCTTTGCCAAGAAAAGGGTCACAAAGAGTTGGACACAAATGAAAAAAAAAAAGATTCAACAACAAAATAGTCAAATAGCTAGTAAATCTCAGAGGAGTTGGGGGCAAGGGAGACGGGGAGAAGGAAAAAGATGTGCAACATTACGATTTCAGAAGGTTCACCCCTCTATTAAAAAGGCTTCTCCCACCCCCTGCCCTGATAGACAATCTCTACAGCAAATCTTAATAGCTTTACAGAAGGAGGGCTGACCCAGGCAAGATTGTGAAGTCTATGTAAAGGAGAAGGCACCTCTTCTAGAGTCTGAAGAGGTTTGACTCCCGGTTCTGACAGTTATAGTAACAACGGATTTGGAGAACATCTGAATCTGACCCCCTCATTTTACAGATGAGGTAACTGGGGTTCGGAAAGATTAAATGGCTTGGCCAAAGCCACACAGCATTAAATAGCAGGGCTAGAAGAAGTGAGGAAAGGAGAGGCGAGGAGAGGAGAAAGGAGAGGAGAGAATGGGAAGGTTTAAACCAAAGGAATTATACAATTTGATATATCGGTGAGGTACCCCCAGCATCCCTCAGATCACAACAGGTAAGTACCCAGTTACTCTGCTGGGCCCTCTGAGACCCAAAGTCCCTGTTTTACTGTTAACCTGCTCCTTATAAATCAGACCCCTTTTTCCATCACAAGACTATCTGTTCCTGAAATTGTGGGCCATTCAGCATTTGGCTAATTCCCCTGCATTCCTTCTTTCCATTCTCCCACCCCGCCCCATCTACCCATCTTCCCTAGAGTTTCTGGGGGAGAGCTGTTCGACCGGATTCTGGAGCGAGGAGTTTACACTGAGAAGGATGCCAGCCTGGTGATTCAGCAGGTCCTATCAGCAGTGAAATACCTCCATGAGAATGGCATCGTACACAGAGACTTAAAGGTACTAAGGCGGGCAGCTTCTTAGAAAAAGGAGTTATTGCCCAGTGTGATGGCACACACCTGTCATCTCTGTTACCAAGGAGGTTAAGACTGGTGGACTGCTTGGGTTCAGGAGTTTCAAACCACAGTGGGCTAAACCTATTGGGTGGCCATACTGCCTAATGCAAAAATGGTGAGTCTTCAGGAACAAGGAGTGGGGAGAGAGGGCACTGCCTTAGGAGGGGCCCTGCTTGGGTCAGAAACAGAGCATCTTGACCAGTCATGACTCTCAGAGGTGGGAGGAGCAGGCGGTGGCAGTGGATAGTGGGCCTCATCCCAAAGACACTGTGACAGTGGCTGCCAAGCTATAGGATTAGGAAATGGAAGATTTGGCTTATGGTTCTGACTCTTACCACTCCCTGAATATGTGACTAGTTATTTGAAAACTGTATCTCCTTTTTCCTCATCTGTAAAATGGAAGTGAAAGGGGCAGCTAGGTGGTGTGGTGAATAGAGCACTGGCCCTGGAATCAGGAGGACCTGAGTTCAAATCTAGCCTCAGACACTTAACACACACACACAAAAAAAAAACTAGCCGTATGACCTTGGGCAAGTCACTTAACCCCAATTGCTGTCCAAAAAGCAAAAAAAAAAAAAAAAATGGAAGTGAAAGAAACAGTCATCCCTGCCCTACCTCACCCCAGAGAGATATCTTAAGAATCAATTAGATATGGGGCGGCTAGGTGGTGCAGTGAGTAAGAGTGCTGGCCCCAGAGTCAGGAGGACCCGGGATCCGTTCCAACCTCAGTTACTTAACACCCACACAAAAAAACTGGCCGTGTAACCTTGGGCAAGTTACTTAACCCCAATTGCTTTAAAAAAAAAAAAAGAATCAATTAGATAATAGTCTTCTAAAAGCCTAGGTCTGCCTGTTGGTTCTAGAATAATGGTTCTGGAATCAAGAATCAACTCTTCAACCTGGTGTTTAAGACCCTCCATTATCTGGATCCGGACTTAGATCACATTACTCTCCATCATGCCATCTTGGTTCTAGCCACCTGAACTTGCCATTTTATTTCCCCTCTTTCATCATTTGCGCATTCCCAAAGGTCATTCCCCCATACTCCTTTTCTCTATCCTTTGGAGTCCTTCTTTTCCTCCAGCTCAGGTATCACCACCTCATTAAGGCTCATAGGATCTTCAAAGTATTATAGGTCTAGATCTGGAAGGGACCTTAGAGATCACTGATTTTACTGATGGGGAAACTGAGGCATGGAGCTTAAATGACTTTTCTATAATCATACTACTAGTAAGGATGATAAGCAGGCTTTGCACTCAGGTCTTCCTGACTCCAAGGCCATCACTCTATCCACTCTAAGCAATCCATTGACTGTGCCAGGCTGCCTCTCATTCCTTTGTCCTGCCCTACCACACCCCTCCTTCCCCACTGGCTATAAATGTTTTTTACCTCCTCAAAGAGCACTTTTATTTTATTTTTCCCCATGTTATTCTATACCATTTATTATACTTAATTGTGTTTAGGCTTTATCCACCCTCAGTTGAATGCAAACCTCTTGAGGGTTGTGACTTTCTTGTCCTTGTCTTTGAATGCTCTGGCCCTTAGCTCAAGGCTGACACCTAATATGGTACCTTGGAAGGAATGCTTGACTTGGAAGCAAGATATCCAGTTTAAAACCCTGCCTTGGATACTTAACCTCTATGAACCTCAGTTTCCACTTCTATAAAATGGGGACCATAACACTTGTATTCTCCGTCTTAAATGGTTGTTTTGGGGACCCCATCTCACAAAATTAAAAGTGACCTAGAAATGTGACTTATTTGGTAGTTAACCCATATTTATTTAATTGATGAGGCTTATAAGAATTCTTTGAAAAATTTAAAGTGAAGACAAAACTAAAAGTTATAGAAGAAAAACAACTAACTAATCAATAAGCATTTAAGTGCCTACTATGTGGCAGGAACCATGTTAGGCCCTTTATAGGTATTATCTTATTTGATTGTCATAGCAGTCCTGAAAAAGAGATGTTAAGATTACTCCCATTTTACAGTCGAGGAAGATAGAGGTTAAGTGACTTGTCCAGGGTCACACAGCTAATATCTGAGGCTGGATTTGAACTCAGTTTTTCCTGATTCCAGGCTTTATATATACTGTATAGGTTTGTATACACCACTTTACCTCCTAGCCTAGAAGCTCACATTCAAATAGAGGAGATCACATTCAAAAAGTGATCTACATACAAGATATGTAGGGAGTAGATGGAAGGTAGTCTCAAAGAGAAGGCCCTAGCAGTAAAGGGGAAGGAGCCTTGGAAAGGCCTTTTTCAGAAAGTAGGATTTGAGCTAAGTACAAAGGGGATGGGGTGTCATGTTCAAGATGACCAGTGCTGTTAGATCATAAAGAATGAGGAGAGGAGAATGTGTCCTAGAATCAAAGTTTGGGGACTAGAAGGGACCATGGAGGCCATTTAGTCCCATTCTTTCATTTTCCCCATGAGGAAACTGAGGATCAGAGAGGTAAAGTGATTGCCCATGATAACACAACAGATTTGAATGGAGGCCCTTTGATTCCAAATCCAATACTCTTTCAATTAACTATACAGTTCTGCAAGTCATCCAATCCATTCCCATGCCACTGGCCAAAATTCATCTTGACCTCATTTCCCCACTCATGCCTTAAAACTGATGACAACCACCTCTAGAGAGAAAAATTCCACAGCCTTTTTCAGTCTCAGATATCAGTGCTTTATAACTTTTCTTCCCTCCTGGTTTGATAATTCAGTCTCATGTCTATCTTAATTACTTCAAGTTAAATCCAGGGCCATAAATTTAGATTCTGGACACCTAAGAAAAAATTTATAGCTCCCCAATGTACCATATATTGGGGATCCTCTGGGAATCTAGTGCTTCCTATATGTTTCCTCCCTAAGGGAGAAGGTCTAAAGACTATTGTTGAAGTACCCTTCAGCCTTTTTCTGGAATTTCCTCCAAACATTGACCTACTGGGGTATTGGGATAATTTTCATGTTTCTGGTTGTGGAAGAGGTAAAGAAGGAAAACTCAGGTCTAGGAACTCAGCTTTCCAGAGGATTTGCCTCCCCATGAACTGCTGAGTCAAGAGAAGGAAGGAGAGGCATTTGCCTGAGATCAATTTGGATCATATGACATGTGATGTTTCTCTTTTGCTTCCCCCCCCCCCCCAATCTCCTCCCACAGCCTGAAAACTTGCTGTACCTCACCCCTGATGAGAACTCCAAGATCATGATCACAGACTTTGGTCTATCCAAGATGGAGCAGAATGGGGTGATGTCCACAGCCTGTGGGACTCCTGGCTATGTGGGTGAGTCAGGATCAATGGGGAGGGAAAAAGAGGGGCATCAGCCAGCTAGCTAGCTATGCCCAACCGTGGGCACATAACAAATGTTCATTGTGTTGTATTGTACTGTACTGTATTGTATTGCATGGCTCCAGCACAGCTGACCTAGAAGAATTAAAACCTAGCTCCCAAAAAGGTTCAATTTAGTCATTTGACTTTGGAGAATCAACACTGCACCACCCCGCCCCAGCCAGTCAGCCAACCTATGCTTCTCTAGACCTTGCCACGTTATTCCAAGGCTCTCAGTCTTTGGTTATGCTCTCCCAGAGTACAATTAGTGTGACTCACAGCCTGCTGGGAACTTGTCAACCTATCCCTGTGTGATTGTGTTCAAAGAGCTGAGATATTCTGCAGTTTTCTCTTAAGCCTTCATATGAGTTTCCAGGTTCATGCCTCTCTTCCTCTCCCCATGTGGAATTGAGGGGGGCCAAGCAGGATAATGAAAAAACATCACATGCTCTGAGACTGAAAGAGTTTTGAGTCTACATTTTCTTTTCCCTTCTTCCTCCTTAGAGGAGGGATCCCCCTGATTATCAGAATAACAATAATAATCATAGTGATGGCTGGCATTTTTATCAGCTTTAGGGTTGGCAAAGTCCTCTTATATAGAATCTCATCTGAGAATTCCCCAGAGGAATAGAGGTAGGCTCCTGACTGAAGAAATTGTAGATATGCTCACAGGTGCTTAGACTTGAAAGCTGTTGCCTTAGAGATCAACTCGTCCAAAGACCTTCATTTAGCAAATGGGAAAACAGATTCAGGGACGGAAGTCTGACTTACCCAAAGTCATATGGTGAGTAATTATCAGGGTCAGGACTTGAATCCAGGACTTCTAATTCTATATCCAATGGGAATATCTTAGAGCATGGAGAGTAGGAAACCATCCAAGACAGTCTGTCCCAGGAGCCTTTATATGACTTAGGGTAAGTTTTCTGAGCACAGTAGATGGGGAAGGTCTCCATAGTTAAAATTTACACCTTGTGTCACCATCCAACTCTTGCTGCTTTTCTCTAGGCCTATGGTCACCTGGCAGGGCCCAGTGTAGGTTTGGGGAAGGGGGAAGAGTTGGCAGGACCAATGACAATAGGAAGTTTCAATATGGAATACTGATACAGAGTCCTGGCCCAGGAGGAAGGTACCTGAGAGAGAGCAGATACTCAGTAACCAATGTGTGCAAAACACCCCGCTGGGTAGACCCACCCCCCAACATACACACAACACAACACACACACACACACACACACACACAAGACAGAAGACACAGCCCCTGCCCTCAAGGGGACCTCTTATCTAATGAAGGAATCACATTCCCTTCTGAAGGCAGCCTTATCATCTGATCACACATTAGCCAAGTTCCACAAGGATGTAACATACTTAGAAAACAACCTAGTGATAAGTATGAATGAGTACTGAGAAGCAGAGTATGTTTGCATTTTGTGAATTTAATATGAAAAAATAAATGCACCATCAAGTAAGCTTAATTGGACTCCTAGGAACTCTTTCCCTAAACCCAGGGAAATTTAAAATTTTAGTACACATACATATATGTGTGTGTATGTGTAAGTATGTGTGCATGTATATCTATGTATATGTATGTATATAAAATTTAAAATTAATCCCAGCCTATTTCCCTGTTTGCTTTGCCATAGCTCCTGAGGTGTTAGCTCAGAAGCCGTACAGCAAGGCTGTGGATTGCTGGTCCATCGGAGTCATCACGTACATTTTGTGAGTAGAATCTGTGGTCTGCTTGGTTCCTCCATAGTCCCAAGAGCCTGGTACCCTTCTCTATCCTAGCCACCTTAGCCAATCCCAAGGCTTCTCTGTTCAGTGCTCACCTGGGTTTAAAAAACAAACCAAGATCCTCTTCAGATCCCTAGTTTAAATGCCTTCCACTTGTCCCTGAGAGCTCGGAAGAAGTAAATAATCTGCTCAGCTGAATAGCATTGAGAGTGAGACCTGGCTAGCTGAGCCCCATCTGCTTACTTGTTTCATCTGCTCTATATATCCCGGCTAAGGGTAGCCCAAGAAAAAAATGGTGAGGAAAAAACATTGCCCTTGGTGTATGTCCTCCTGTGAAAATTTATCTTTCTACGAGGTTCCCCAATAAACACCACACACATACACACACACACATGCACTCATACACACACTCACACACACAGTCACACACTCTCACGTACACACACACTCACACACACACACACACACACACACACACACACACACACACATTCACACTTCTTTTCAGGTGCCCAGGGTCATCATGCTCTCCTGTCTTCTCTCATCAAAATATGATCTCAGACCAGTCTTATATCCCTTCACATGAATTTTTCACATGATGTCCCTCTCCCTTGCCTAATTGGATTATATAGAAATATTTAGAACTGAAAAAAAGACCTTGGGGCTAGTTAGTCCAGTGCCTTCATGTTACAAATGAGGAAACTGAGGTCCATTGATTTACCCGAAGTTACACAGATAGAATACAATTGTACTTTAATCCGGACCTCTTATTATAACATGAAAGATTTCCCCCTGTTAAAGAGATTTCAGCCACACTGGGCAGGAACACTGGAAGAGCTAGGACTTTCTTTGGCTGACCATGCCAGCTATCTCTGGTTCTAGCTAGTAAACCTTCTGTGGTACTTATTCTTAGATCAGAAGCAGATGTCATCCTGTGCTGCCCAGCCCCGTGGTCCTCTACCCTCCATCTGAGCAGTACAAGTAAAAGGTGGAGATAGGCGTGGTGACAGGGAGATGACTGAGGAGTAAGCTGCTTCTTTCTCCTGGTGCATATTGCAGGCTGTGTGGCTACCCCCCTTTCTATGAGGAGACAGAATCCAAGTTGTTTGAGAAGATCAAGGAAGGCTATTATGAGTTTGAGTCTCCATTCTGGGATGACATTTCTGAGTCTGGTAAGGTGCCTCCTGGGTGCATCAGTCAGAGGGAGTAGAACCACCGGGTTTTCTTCCTCCTTGAACCCCCTAGGGTCCATTCAGCACAGAGGGACACTGGGTATTAGAATAGGAATAGGACAAAGGAGCAAAAGTAGCCGAATGAAGCAATATATTGGGATCAGAGTTCCCCATCCTTCCTCCCAAAGATCCCTGGGAATTTTGCAATGCCCCAACTGCTTCAGAAACAGGGTAAATTCTCACTATCTTGAGTTTAGTCTGCTCCAGCTCTCTGTTACTAGTTTATGCCCAAAAAATGGAGAGGGAGGGAGGGAAGGAGGGAGAGAGAGAAAAGATGAGATGATGTCAAGAGAGCAAAACCGGGCAGAGAATAGTGGCTTGGGCAAGTCTGGTACAATTAAGGACCTGGATGCCAAGAAAGAAGTATGCTATGGTGCCAGGAGAAGTGCTGGCTCTAGCAAAGGCATTGCAATGTAGTGGAAATAGCCCTACCCTGGGGAGAATGAGACCCTGATTACCCATTATTTGACCTTAGGAATAATTCGCTTTCCCTCTCCAGATCCCAGTTTCCATATCTGTAAAACGAGAGGGTTAGGTTGGCCAACATCAGTGGTTCCTGCCAGTTCTGACATCCTCTGATTCAGTAATCGTTTAAGAGATGTTTGTTGAGTTGAAAAAGTGAAGGACCAGACCTGAAAAACACCCAGTGTTCATGTGGGCGTCCATGTGCACACGTGTACTTATGCATATGTTTGGACACGTGTGTGTATGTGTCAGCAGAGCTGTGTGTGGGTGAGGTTCCTTGAAACCTCTCCTCTTTGAGTAGTTGATGGTAGGTTGGGTTGGGTTGTTTTTTTTCACCCTTTAGATATTTGAAATTGCCACTTTAGAAGATTAGCTGGCTATGCATTTGCTCCCACTCACCAGCCTGGGGATTCATTTCCATCAGTCATGAAGCCTGCTTATGCTTTGTTGCATCTTTGATTTCTCCCCACAGCCAAAGATTTCATTTGTCACTTACTGGAAAAGGATCCCAATGAGAGATACACCTGTGAGAAGGCCCTGAGTCACCCCTGGTGAGTGGGGTATAGTGTGGGCCTTCCCTCTGAAACCCAGGTCAGAAGCTCAGCATGGACTGAGAATTTCAGGGATGGAAAGGACCTCAGATATCATTTAGTCTGACTTCTACCTATATAGGAATCCCATCTATAACATAGCTGATAAAAGCCATCTGGCACCTTTGGGAAGATCTCTAGGCTTGGTGATCTAGGCTTGGAGTCCAAGGACCTGAGTTCAAATTCTGCCTCCAATGTTCATGAGTTATTTGATCATGGAAAAGTCACTTACCCTCCCTGGGCCTCAGTTTCTTCATCTATATGTAGCAGCAAGCACCCCAATATCCCCAGGGTAGCTGCCAACACAGGTTCTTAGATCTGCTTTTCAAAAGGAAAGCAACTCAAAATGGGTTAACAAGCTTACTTTAATCAAACAAACATATATTACCTAGTTCAGGGGGAAAAAGGTCAGCACCCCGAACTTCAGAGTTACAGAACTTACAGATCAAAGACAGGCTTCCAAACTGTCCAAACATTATATCAATACCAAATCACAGTTACCAGAGAGGGAAGCATCAACATCTGGGTTTTCAAAGGGGGGGGGCTCTCAACAACGGCTTCCCAGAGTCTCATCTGGTCAAATCACACAACACTTCTCAAAGTGAGCCCCAAAGCAAAGCCCCTCATCAGAGTTTATATAGCCTTCTCCTGGCTCAAAGATTGTAACAACCTCCTGGACCCACTGCCCAATCACAAAGTATCAAGGTATGGGCTTTCCTGAAAAACAAGCCTCCCACCACAAGCTCCAGGTGCACTTAAGCTAGGGGCAGGGAAGATCTTTAAATCTGCATTTCCATTACACTATAGAATGAGGAGTTTGCGCTAAATGGTTTCTGAGGCCCCTTCTGCTTCTAAATCTAAGATCTAAACTGACTTCTTCCTGAGGCAGCCCATTCTTCATTTAGGCAACTCTAGTTTTTAGAAGGTTTTTCTTTATGCAAAACTAAAATCTGCCTCTGTGCAACTTTTACCCATTGTTCCTAGTTAGACCTTCCTGGAGCCAAGTCAAACCTTTTTTTTTCCATATGACAGCCTTTTGGATATTTGATCACAGCTAACTTCATCTCTCCAGTAATTTTAACTGATCCTCCAATAGCATGGGTCCCCATCCTCTCTCCATCTTGATCTGGCGTGGAGGAGACCCTTAATGTATATTTGTTGACTTGACTTGGTCATCTTTGTCTGGATGCTCTGTGAGACTATCAATGTTTCCCCCCTAAAACGTGGTGTCCAGACTTGAATACAGTACTCCAGAAAGGATAAGCCAACACGGAATGTGATGGGACCTTCAGAATATTATATTTCTATTCACTGCTCTTATATTTCTATTCACTGAGGAAGGCCTCTTCTCTCATTCAGTCTACATCTATATGCAGTTAAACCTTCTGCAACACCAGCATCATTCTACAGGGCACCAGGGGATGTGGAAAGTTGGCAATAATATCTCATTTTTATTCAGTGGATTGGAAAAAGACAGACCCCTCTAGGCTGGCTGCCTCCAACCAACAAATAAAGGACACATTGCCAAGTGCATGCATCAGAAAGCAGTGTTACTGAACTCCCATTGAGAGTTTTGTGTTTGGTGCAGTGGGGGAGGTGGGGAAGGTGGCAAAGAGACAGGAAAATTAAGAAATTATAATCTCTAGTCCCTGCCCTCTTGGAGTTTTTACTTTAATTGAGAATAGGGTGGGGAAGGAAGTGGTCAGAACATGAGTGTATGAAATTACCTAATACTTACAAAACCACATTTATAAAGGCCGATGAATACAAACTAAGTCCTTAGACATTTATCTGTTCCTCTTTTGCTAAAGAACTTAAGAAAGTTCCCTATTGCATGTCACATCAGCCAAATCCCCTTTACTTGGATTTCAAGAAAATCTGTAATATGGTCACATCCTTACTCAACCAACATTATTTACTACTGCTCCCCCATCCAAAGACATCTAGGCACCACAGAGCTAGCTAGGTGGTACTTTGACTGGGCTTAGAACCAAGACAACCTGCCTTTAAAATCTGCCTCATTCACATGCAAACTGCATGACCTTAGAGAAGTCTTCTCTCTCAGTTTCTTTATCCGTCAAATAAGAGAGCTGGCCAGTATGGTCAGATTTGCTTGGCGATGCGTTCATGTTATAAGCCCTTCCCTAGGGGATAAGATTTTGTTGATTTTTTTTTAAAATAAATTTTAATTTAAAAACAGAGAGAAAAAGAGAAGAGAGGAGAGAGACACACAGAGACACAGAGACACAGAGAGAGACACAGAGAGAGAGAGAGAGAACTTGATAGTATCTAAGGCCTCTTCTGTCCCTAAATCTATGATCCGGCATCCTCAGATTTGGCCAAGCTGGTCAACTCATTGTGCTTCCCTAAACATGCCATGTTCATTCCTGCTGCCATGACTTTGACATCCCATGGTTCCCTGTCTTGAAAAGAATGTCCTCCCCTACCTATCCAAATCCCTCAGGGCCTAGCTAAGTCCCACCTCAGGATGTTAGAGCAAGAAGAGATCTTAACAACAAAGAAACTGAGGTCCAGAAAGGAGGAATGATTTGTCTTGGGTTACATAGCTCACAAGTGGTTGAGGTGGGACTATAAGTTCAGTCCCTCCCCCAAAGTCTTCCCATCCATTCCAGTCAACACTAATCTCCCTCTTCTCTGACCTACTATAGCACTTTTTAAAGCCAAATTTTCTGTTTGTTTCATGTGTATGTCATCTTTCCAATTAGCCCATAAACCCTTTGAAGGAAGGGAAGGGTTGTCCTCTCATCTTTCTCAGTCCTCCTTAGCACCAAGTGCAGTACTGGACTCAATAAATGCCTGCTGGTTGACTGGTAAAGGCAGAGGTGTCGTAAAAGAGACTATATGTCATATAACCTCTTATAATAATAAGAGATTAGTGAAGAAGGTGTGACTGATCTTTGAGGAGGGGAGCATGGGGATGTAGAAGCAAAATAAGTGTTCCTTAAGACCCATTCTTGACTTCCTCTATTCTCCTGGAACTGTAGGTCACAGTTCTTTCGGAATAGGAGAGCTTTCTTACATAGACGTAGCTATGCAAGAGAGCCATAATCCCCACCCTACTTACAAACTACCACTTCAGCCAGTAATATAAGCCAGGCTCTCTCCTATGGCCACATGACACCTGTTTCTGCTCTAGCCCTGGTGGTACTGTCCTTCTCCCCCAGTTCCATCCAAGTAAGAGAAACACCCACCAACTTATCTCCATTTCTCCCTCTAGGATTGACGGTAACACTGCCCTTCACCGGGACATCTACCCATCTGTCAGCCTCCAGATCCAGAAAAATTTTGCCAAGAGCAAATGGAGGGTAAGCTGTCCCCTTTGGGTGGTGGGCAAGGCTCTTCCCTTTCCAAACAGGTAGAGAGGGGACATTTTCATGCTCAAAGAAGACTCTGGAGGGGATCCTTCCTGCCTTGGGGCTTCAGAGAATCACAAAATCCCAGAGTTTAAATAGATTGTAGAGGTCCTCTAGTTCAAACCCTACTCTAAGCATCAATTCCTTCTATATCACTCCCAACAAATGGCCGCCCATCTTCCATTTCAATGCTTCTCTTTGTGGGTACAGCTTGTCCTCCTCCTCAGCCCATTCCATTATTAGGTCATCTCCATTCTGTAGGTTTTCCTAATACTGAGCCAAATCTGCCTTTTTTGCCATTGTCAGCTATTACTCTTACGTCTGCCCACTTGTGCCAAGCACAACAAGCCTCATCTCTCTGCCAGAGGACAGCCTGTCAGAGACTGAAGCCATCATGTTCACAAACAGTTGATTCAACAAGCATTTATTAGACATATGCTATTTGCTTAAATCACTCTGATGAGTACTGGGGCTACAAAGATAGAGATGAAAGACTCCCTGCCTTCCAGGGGTTTACATTCTATCATCCCTGCTAAATCTTTCTCAATTTCTTCAGTGAAACTGTGTAGCTTTCAGTGTTCAGTAAGGCATTTAAAGCCCTTCCTGCTATGGCCTCTTCCAGTCTTGTTATATATGATGCCCCTCTGTGAGCCATGTTATCGAATCATTTCAGTTGTGTCTGACTTTTCATGACCCCATTTGGGGTTTTCTTGGCAAAGATTCTGGAATGTTCTGCCATTTCCTTCTCCTGCTCATTTTACAGGTGAGGAAACTGAAGCAGACAGGGTTAAGTGACTTGCCCAAGGTCACACAGCAAGGAAGTGTCCAAGGTCGGGTTTAAACTCAGGTCTTCCTGGATCCAGGCCCAGTGTTCTATCCATTGTGCCACCTAACTGCCACACACACCACAACCCATCTCCAGACTCTATTTTTGCACTGATTTTCTCCCATGCCCAGAATGCTTTGCTTCCCCAACTCTATCTCTTAGCCCCCCTGGTTTCCTTCCAGACTCAGCTCTAATCCCACCTTCTATGAGAAGCCTTTCCCTACCCCCAACCTTCCAGTTGCCTTCCTCCTGAGACTACATTCCACCCATTTAGTATAAACATTTCACTCACAGGTATTTATATGCTTTCATGCTTATTTGAATGCAAGCTCCACAATAGCGAGGATAGCGTTTTTGCTTCTCTTTGTATCCCAACACCTAGCACAATGCTTGGCATGAAATAGGCAATAAATTAATGTTTGCAGAATGTCTGAACTACAAGTTAGGGGTAAATCCAAGAAGGAATCATGAGCCAGGAGACAGGGTTCCTGGTTTCTCTTGCTAGCTCTGTATCTGTAGCTCCTCATCTAAGACAGGAATTGGCATATGCCAAGGACTATGGTGGCAAAAGCTCCCATAGGCCCCCAATTTGCATGGGAGATGGATGTTGTGTCTTCCTCCAGCAAGCCTTCAATGCTGCTGCTGTGGTACATCATATGAGAAAACTACATATGAACCAGCATGCTTCAGAGGCCCGCCGAGAGTCAGAGGGAGTCCAACCCAGCACTGTGCAGGCATCAGAGCTCTCCACGTCCAGCACCCCTGTGCTCAGCAGCCCCAAGGCCCCTCCTCTGGAAGAGAAGCTGGCAGCTCCCATATCCACCTGGCTCCCTTGCCAGCGTGGCCCCTGTCACCCCACCCCAGACAACACTGTCTCTGAGAGCAGATCTGTCAATTGCCTGATCAATGGCTCCCTACAGATCAGCAGCAGCCTAGTTCCCATGCACCAGGGGGCCCTGAGCAGAGGGCCCTGTGGCTGCTGTTCCAGTTGCCTAAACAGTGGGGAGAAAGGAAAGGCATCCTTTGGCTCAGAACCAGCACTCCTCAAAAAGACCAACAAAAAACAGTGAGTAAAAATGGGAAGAAGCAGGGATTCCTAACCTGGGGTGCATAGACATCCAAGAGATCCAGGGTTAAATCTCAGGGAGTCCATGACCATGGATGGGGAAAATAAATAATATCTTTATTTCAATAGAATTGATTTCCTTTGTAATTCTATGTATTTTATTTAATACATTTAAAACCTGAGAAGGGGTCCATCCGTAGGCCATAGGGGTCCATGACCCCCAGAAAGGTTAAGGACCCCTGGGGTAGAGGGAGGAAAGGGAATCCTGCTTGTAACTTTTTCCAGACGGTTGTTTGTTTGCTGTGAACTCAGGGAAGGGGCAATAGTGACAGCTATAGGGAGGGACAGGAGTATCTCTATCTGTCTCTAGGTATCTCTGCCTCTCGCCCTGCCTTAAACCTACTCCTCTTCCTAAAAGCTCTTGCTGTGTTCTTTCTTTGTCAGGCACTTCAAATCAGAGGTTATGGTCCCTGTTAAAACCAGTAACCACTCTCACTGCCGTTCTGGGCAGACTGGAGTCTGTCTTATCATGTGATCCATGGTGCCATTGTCTCCTGTGTCTCACTTTTTTTCTGTAAGTATGCCCATGACTGGAGATTCCCTCCCAGGTAGCAATTTCATATGAGGACTGGGTCAGAAGCAAAGGTGTTACAAGGGTAAGGCAAGTAAAGCACTTACCCTGGGTGCATTAAACTGAGGGGTACATAAAAACATGTAAAATATGTGATTATTATTCCAAGCACACATGCCATTGGGATGAGGGGGGGATTATTTTTCTATTCATAATTTCAAGTACAAAATTAGATAATTCTGATCAGAAGCGTTTTCATTCCTCCTGGACCAGAGATGCATAAGTTCCCTTTAACGATGCAAGTGATTCAGGGAAAGCTGAGAGGGATGGAGAAAATATTCCCTATAGCACCTCCAAGGGTGCTAAGAAGAATGTGATCTGGAAAATTCAGGGGCGAGAGACAGGCCTTCTGACTGACTAGGGAGGATTTGAATTAAATGCTGCCCTTAGGATTCCCCTACTCCACTAATCCCACTCCTGCCTTAGAGATATCCCAATAGCAGCTGAGAATGGATATCTTAGAAGCAGTGCATCCTAGGGATGAATACCTTGGCCTTGGCCTTAACCTCAGAATACTTGGGTTCCAGTTTCAGCTCCTGCCCTGAGCATCTGTTTGTTTTGAGGATGCTAGAAACAGATTTATATAAAACTTTTCAATTTGCAAAGCATTTGCTTTGTAACAACCCTGTGAGTCATATAGTGCAGATATTAGTATCCCTGTTTTGCAGATGGAGAAACTGAGGCCCAGAAAAAGGAAGGAATATCCAAGGGTTGCACAGCTAGGAAGGGTCACAGTGGGACTTGACCATTTGAGGCTCTTTACCAGAGCTTAAAGACATTTTAGGTGGTACAGTGGATAGAGTGATAGCCTTGGAGTCAGGAAGACCTATGTTCGGACCTTCAGCTAACACTTATTAGCTGTGTGACCCTGGTTAAGTCACTTAACTTGTCTAAGCCTCAGTTTCCTCATCTGTAAAAAGGCTACTACTAATAGCATCTCCTCACGAGGTTGTCATGAATACCAAATGAGAGAACATAAGTGAAGGGCTTTGCAAACCTTAGAGTGCTATATAGATTTTATTAGGATTAGTATTACTGTACCATACTCTAGCCACAAGCTCTCAGGATCTCACTTTCTACACCTATAAAGCAGAGAGAACTATCTTAACCAGCTTTGATTCTGAATGCAAAGAATGGCAAGGCACGTATAAATATAGGAAAGCCAACAGTTTTGCCTGTGAATGGTAATTCTCCTCTACTGTAAGGTCCTACATGGATCAGCTATTGGGAACCAAGAGAGGGAAAATAGAGAGGGGAAGCTTGAGGAATATGTTGGTGTGGCAGCCTCTCTTTCCTTCCTCCCTGATCCTTCCCCACCCCTTCCTTTTGCAGGAAAGATATGGGACTCTCCTCTGCACTTCCAGACCAGAAAATCACCCTGCAGAGGAAGGAAGGGGGAGAAAGCCCAAAGGGCCCTCAGGAAAACAGCAGCAGGGCCTGGCAGGAGGCATTTTCTGGTGACAAGGCAGCAGACTGGGTGGTCAGGAGCCCAGGGCCGCCAGGAGCAAGCTGCACAGTGGAGGGGTCTCTGGTGAGGCACTGGGCAGGTGGAGGGGATCCTCTGGCTTCCAGATCCCCTTAATGTGATTGCCCCCTCTGCCTCTAGCCTCCACCACCCATCACTCTCTGTTCAGTGTACATAGATTGATCTTCTCACAGCTCCACGTGAAAAGCTGAACAGGTTGGCTGAGTTATGGTATCTCTCTTGACAAAGCCATAAGGACCATCCATTCCCCTATGCTCCCTTGATGCCACCCACACACTCCCAATACAACCTCCTGGGCCTTCACCCTGGCGAACTCCATTCTGCTGACCCTTGTTACGTAACTGCGTGCAAGCATGAATGTTTTATTGGGTTTTGACAGTTAATTCCCTGTGTTCTTCCTGTCTCCCTAGCAAATTTTTAGAACAGGCCAACTTTCTCCCAGGATTCCTTGAGAACCATTTCCTTTTCCCCAGCCCCACTCAGCAATGAACATGATGATATGACACATTCCAAAGCCTGAGATGAATGACTAATTAACCTCTGTGTGGGGATTACCTCCCCAATCTCCCCACCCTCCCATCCTCATTGATACATAAAATTGAGAACTATTTTTTCATTTCAGCCAATAAAGATCTAGTCCCTCTCTCCCTGGAAGTTCCTCCTCCAATTCTCATTCCTCCTCCAGCTTATAGCTTCCAACCTTTCAGGCTTCTCTCTGTCTTGTGCTTAATAAAATGGACATATTTTCTCTACCAGCCTCCTTTGTTTCTTTCCATAGCCTCTGTGGGTTTTCAGGCAAGTCAAGTAACCCCATTCTTCCCGAAGCAAACCCCACTGGGGCCCATTCCCTCATGTCACAGATTTCGCCAGGTCTCTGTCTCTGACATACAGTGTCCCCATCAGACTCCCTCCCCAAGTCCCCCACCCCCAAACAAGGAGAAGATTGTAGGCAGTGTGACACAAGGTTACCCCAGGCTGTTCCCCACATCCTTTGTCACTGGCTCCCCACACATACATAATTGTTGGACTTGCTCACTATTCTCCACGTCCTTTCTGGAGGACAGAGAGGACATGAATCTAGTAGACTGGACAGAGGCAGCAAGGGCCACTCCCATTTAGCCCTCCTGGTTGACTTTGCCCTAAAGAAGGAAGATCTCTTGGAAAGATGCAGCTTCAGCGCTCCAGAAACTCAGGATTCTGGTCCTCACCTGCCATTTAGAAGAAGAGATGTAGAGCTACAAGGGACCTTTAGTATCGTCTAATCCAAATGCCTCATTTTGCAGATGAGAAAACTGATGGTGGAGGAAATTACGAGTCTTGCTCAAAGTCACACAGGCAATAAGAGATATTGCCCAGGTGCTCTGAGTTCAAGGCCAGTGCTGTTTTTGTCCAGAAGTCAATATCCCTCAGCTTCTAGTAGAATGTAAGCTTCTTGAAGGCAGAGACAGATTTGAGGTGTTTTGTCTTTGTATCCCCAGCACTTAGCCCAGTTGGTGCACAGTGAATCCTTGATGGAGGATCAGGTGACACCCCCCCCCCAAAGCTCTTTCCACTCTGAACATTCAAGGAGGTGTAGTAACTTGTCCCCTTGTGGTCTCTTTGGAATTTGTATAAGTCACTATATGACAAAAGGATCTGGCCATTCAGCCAATCAGTGGAGGGAAGGAAGGGGAGAGGGAGAGGCTGTCCAATCTGCCCCCATGGCTGAAGGAGACTGAATTTGGTCTATTTGCCTGCCTCACACAGACCCTTTAGAGGATTCATGCAACTAAATCTGCCATAAAGGAAGCAGGTGCAAAAAACAAAGGCAGAGGGAAGAAAAACAACATTCAAATCTCTCACAGTCAGCAACAGGCTCCTTTACAAAACAAAGACTTTTATTGGGCTGGTGACTGCTTCACATTCATTTATCACTTAATAGTTGGGTGTTTGGTGCATCAGCAATCCCCTGCATCCATCTGAGATGTCTCTAATCATGCTTGTGCCTTTGCTGGCTTCTAAGACAAGAGCCCAGTGGTCCAGCCCATTTCCTCTCGTCTGCCACTGCCAGTAATCTCACCAGCTGCTTACACAGACCCAGGGCTTCTAGGCTATTTCTTGGAAAGTAAGAGAGGCCACATGGAGCTAGGAGTTGATTCCTACCCCCCAAGGAAAAGCAAAAACTGGCAGGGCCCAAGGCTTGAGGATAAGAGGGATCACTGACAGGTGGCATAGTAGAGTACCCGCTCATTAATGTGGTCCCGGATTTTCTCCACATGTTTTTCCAAACCTGTCAGGTCTGCTGAGCGCTGGGTGATGGCCTGGTTTCCCAGCAGCAGCTCTGCTTCCATACCTGAGGATAGAAAGAGGATCCGAGGATAGATGATTGAGCTCACCCTCTCTGTTTCTCTGTCTGTCTCTCTCCCTCACTCCCTCTCTACCTCCTCCCTCCCTCTGTCTCCCTGTCTATCACAGACACACACACACACACACACACATACACACACACACACACACACACACACACACACACATTTCCCAACCTCTCCCCTCTACCAATGCAGATGGGCATGGAGGCAGAGGGTAAGATGAAATGATCCTGGAATCTCATCCCTTCACTTTAGTCACAAGGACCAATAAAGAAGGAGTCTTTTCCATACTTAGATTCTTCCTTCTCCTCCCCACCCCCTTCCACCTTCCCTTCACCACCACAGAAGCTCAGAAGATGATCTCCAGTCCTCTTTTAAGGACTATTTATGGATTCTAAATCAAATTTCCTTTAAAATCCTCCTTTCAAAATGCTCTAAATCACTCTTGATTAGAGAAATGCATATCAAAACAACTCTGAGGTACCACATCACACCTATCAGATTGGCTAACATGACAAAATAGGAAAATGATAAATGTTGGAGATAGGAACACTAATGCATTGTTGGTGGAGTTGTGAACAGATCCAACTTTTCTGGAGAGCAATTTGGAACTATGCCCAAAGGGCTATAAAACTGTGTATACCCTTTGACCCAGCAATACCCCTTCTAGGTCTTTATCCTAAAGAGATCATAAAAATGGGGAAAGTACCCACATGTACAAAACTATTTATAGCAGCTCTTTTTGTGGTGGCAAAGAATTGGGACTGTCCATGAACTGGGGAATGGCTGAACAAGTTGTGGTATATGAATGTAATGGAATACTTAATATGATATAAGAAATGATGAGCAGGAAGACTTCAGAAAAACCTGGAAAGATTTATATGAACTAATGCTGAGTGAAGTAAGCAGAACCAGAACATTGTACACAGTAGCAGACACATTGCGTGATGACTGACTTTGATAGACTTAGCTCTTCTTAGCAATGCAAGGAGCTAAGATGATTCCAAAAGATTCACGATAGAAAATGCCATCCACATTCAGAGAAAGAACTTTGGAGTCTGAATGCAGATGAAAGCATACTATTCACTCTTCTTTTCTTTGGTTTTATTTTGCTTCTTCTTTCTCATGGTTCCTCTCATTAGTTCTAACTCTTCTTTACATCATGACTAATGTGAAAATGATTAATATGAATGTATAAGTAGAGCCTGTATCAGATTGCATGCTCTCTTGAGGAGGGGGGAAGCTAGGGACAGGGAGAAAATTTAAAACTTAAAAACTTATGGAAGTGAATGTTGAAAACTAAAAATAAATTAATTATATAAAAAATAAAATCCTCCTTTCATCCTGGCTTACCCCTGCTAAAATAAAATTATGGCCCCTTATTGCCTATAGAATGATATCTAACCTTATTAACCTGGCATCCTTACTCCTAAAACAGCCATAATCTGAAGCCCTGAATATACTTCCCTCTGCCCCCTTAATCTTCCCCCACTAGGAACACTACTAACTCCTAATTTACCTTTAGATGTCCAACTCCAATCTCGTCTTTCTCATGAAGCTTTGCCTCACCACTCCAGTCCATGGGGCCTCTCCCTTTCCTCAACATCAGGGGTAAACACTTTCTATAACACTTACTTGTCATTAAAGAGGAAGCAGTAGCTCAATGGATAAAATGCTGAACTTGGAGTCAGGAAGACCTGGGTTCAGATCCTACCTCCAGCAATTACTAGCTATGGGCCCCAGGGCAAGCCACTTAGTCACTTTGTGCCTCTGGCTAACAACCTAGGACTCAACCACTAAGTCAAAGACAGATCGGTTCTGATCTGCTCATGAAAGCAGTACCTAGTGCAGGATATTTATTTGACATTTATATCACATTTCTCTTCATTGAAAGTAGTCATAACAAGAGGTTTATATAAGATATGTATCATAGCACCTAAGGGAAACATCAGATACTATCCAGGAAGGATGCTCTTTTCTATGCTCCACAACACCTAGTAAAGTGCTTTGCATATAGTAGATGCTTAGTAAATATGTGTTTCTTAATTGCACATCCTCAGTGCTGCTAATTCCAGAAGAGGGGTCTCTGGATTGGGGTGCAACCTCTTGGATTGAGGTTCAGCCTTTATTAGAGATGCTAAGATTAGTCTACCAGTGATAGAGAAAATAAGAGGGGATGGAGGGTGTGCAAAGAAGGGGTGGAGAAGCCTGCTGACCCCACCTCCATACTCCTCCCCCCACTCTCCCTGAGGAGGGTAAATGGCCCTCACCTTTCATCCTGTCCATCATTGACATGGTCTCCTCAAAGAGCTCTTCTGCCTCAGTCTTGACGCTCAGGATGCGGTTGCCCTGCTCCCCCAGCATGGGGCTCTGACCCATCCGGTCCTTCAGTTCTGCATACTTTTGTTTCACTCTCTCAAATCCCTGAAGGAGATCAAAAGGAATAATCTAATTGCAATGATACGGGACTACTGCCACCACCTCCATCTTCAACCTTACATTAAAGAATGGAGCTCTTCATGGTGCCATAAGTTCTTCTTTTTTAATTGTTTTAGTTTCTGATTGTTTCCCCTGGATTATTTTTATTTTCCCTGATAGAGCTGCCCCAAAATGAAATGGGCTGCTTGATGATGTAATAACTTCCCATCATTGGAAGTATTCAAGCAGAGGGGGACCATTTGTCAGAGATGTTGCAGAGGAGATCCCTGTTCATGGATGACCCAAGAGGTTCCTTCTACTTCTGAGTCTATAATTCTAAAGTCTAGAAATCTAATTCTAATCTAGAATTATAGACTTGAATTATAGTTCTAGTCTAGAATTATGGTTCTCTTCTTGAATCTAGACTATCAAGGCATGAGCCATGCTTTACATACACTTTTGTGTTCAATGCAGCAGCTTGTTGACTCTACAATGATAACTCACATTTCTAAGGGACTTCACAGTTTCTGAAGCACCTTCCTCTTATCAGCCTGCCAAGGCAGGTAGTGTGAGGATCACTAGCATGGGTGTCCCAATGGCTGGCACCACCACAGTATTAAAGCATCCTGAAGGGTTAGGCCCTGGCATCAAAGAAAGCACTGCTAGTTGTGACTTAAATCTGTGAGTGCCCAGGTCTACGTCCTTCACATCTGGCTCAGGGGCTACCCTTCTCCCATGGTCTCCTGCCCTACCTTCACTTACAGGCAGGCAATATTTTGACTCATTTATTTGGCTTCACCTGCTGGTCGTGACTTGTGCCTGCCGATCACCCGCTAATAACCAACAGTCTTGTGCCTGCTTCCCCATCAGCTTCCAACTGTGTTGAGCATCTGTCTCCTCAGGCCCAACTCTCCATGGACCCATGAGAGACATGATTATCCCAATTTTACAAATGAGGAAACTAAGCCATAGAGAGTTGAAATGGTAAGTGGTAAATGGTGGTTCAGAGACTGGCGGAGCATATGTATGCCATTTCCCCAAAGGCAAATCTGCTGCACAGAGCTTGCCAAGATAGGCAGAAGATAATAAGGAAAAGAATATGGGATTGAAAGCCAGAGAATCTGGATTCAGATCCTGGTTCTGCTACCTACTTAACCTCGGTGATCTTGAGCAAGTTATTTCATATATCTAAGCCTTAGTTTTCTCATCTAAAAAATTAGGGACTTAGACTAAATGACTGCAAAAGTCTCTTCTTTAAAATAAAAAATCCCATGGTCCAATAACTGCCCTCTGGGACCAGGGTAGGGAGAACAAGGCAATAAGTGACCAACAGCTAAAAGGAACTACTCATTGGCTTTTTTTTTCTGAGCTGACAGGAAAGAGTGGATTATACAACTTGGCCCTTTTAACTTCAGTTTGACAAACATTTCTGCTTTTGTCTTTTTGGATGACTAATGCTGTTTCTCTTTTAGGCTCGTGATGCTTCTGTAAATCATTTAAGGGCAAATGAGAAAAGTCTCTCTGCTCTCAAGATTCCCAAGGTTAACAATCATAGCTTTCTTTGTCTCTCCTACATGGCTCAGCATGGCTCTGCGCCTATAAGAAGTGCCCAGTAAGCACTGAATGAATAGGCCAATGAATGGAGTTCCAAGAGGAGCTTCTGAAGGACATATCAGAAAGGCTTTGGACTGCAGAGAATGGCACAGTTTTGTACCTTCTGGTCCCAAAGAGTTTAAGGGAGAGTGAAATCGATATTTTGAGAGTAACCTGTTATCTAAACTAATTTCCGAGCCTAAGAGTATGAGTTTGAATTGGGGGAATGTAAGACAAAGTCCGAGACAGTTAAAAACAGTCCAGCCATAGTAGCTTACTTGCTATTCCCAACATACAATGCTCCATTTCTCATCTCCATACCTTTGTACTATCTGTTCCTCATGCTTGGAAAGCTCTCTAGACTCACTTGGACTCACTCTTTTTTTTTTTTAAAGCAATTGGGGTTAAGTAACTTGCTCAAGGTTACACGGCTAGTCATTATTTATGTGTGGGTGCTCATTTTCTGAGGCCGGATCTGATCTCGGGTCATCCCAACTCCGAGGCCGGCGCTCTTACTCACTGCGCCACCTAGCCGCCCCTTTTTAGGGCAATTGGGGTTAAGTAACTTGCCCAAGGTCACACGGCTAGGTTTTTGTTTGTGTGGGTTAAGTGTCTGAGGCCGGATCCGAACTCAGGTCCTTCTGACTCCAGGGCCGGCGCTCTACTCACTGCGCCACCTAACTGCCCCTGGACTCACTCTTAGAATCCTGGCCTCTTGATGAATTCCTTCTTCTAGAGCAGGGAACCTGAGACCTCAAGGACACATGTGCCCTCTAAGTCCTCAAGTGCAACCCTTTGACTGAATCCAAACTCCATAGAACAAATCCCCTTAAAAGAATTTATTCTGTAAAACATGAACTCAGTCAAAAGGATGCACCCAAGGACATAGAAAGTCACATGTGGCCTTAAGGCTGCAGGTTCCCCACCCCTGTATCTAGACTCACCTCTCATGGGCTCTTCAAGGAGGTCTTCCCCAGTCCCCAGGGGAGCTGTTAGTTACTATTTTCCTTTTTAGTATTACCCTGTATCCACTTTGTATGCACTGTGTATATAACTTCACATGTTATCTTCCCCATTAGAATGTAAGTTCCATGAAGGCAAGGCTTGTGTTAGTTTTTTATTTATATTCCTAGCAGTTACTTAACAACATTAGCTAATTGAATGATCTGAGCTCTACCCTTAGGTTCATTATATGTCCTTAGGCAAATAAAAATAAACTAGAACTCTGTAAAGCGAGGAAGGAAGCACTAGACAAATTCTAAGATCCTCTCCTCCTCAAATGTTCCATAATTAGATCTAGACACTGGTTCTTCCATTTCCTAGTCTGTAAAAGAGACTTTCCATTCCTTTCCTTCCCCAAGGGGCACCAGGGCTGTTGTGCCTGGAGGTAACCAAGTCCACAGGGTTGGGGCTGACTGTTATCTTCTTTTACCTGCTGAGCACTGAGAGCATGTTCATTGGCCCCCTGCGCAATCTGCTGGGCTTGGGCCGCCTCTGCTCTCTGCTCCCCGACCTTGTTTCGGAGCTGCTCAATCCGGTCCCTGAAGTTGGTCAGCTGCTCAGTCATATCTGTCACCATTCTTTCTGTTGGAGTGAGAACCTGCTGGACCTAGGGAGGTGTAAAGGAGCAAAAAGGCAGGGGTGAAACTGGGAAAAAGAAAGAGCTTACGGCTTACTGGGGCATCCTGTGGGCACCCTCATTCTTGTGCCAAAATAACACTCCCCAAATCAACAGCTACAAAAGTTTACTCTGACCTAGAAAATCCACATTGGTCCTGCCCCAGATCTCCAGCTTTCTCCTGCTTCCCTAAGACTTGGCTTAGAGGTCTTCAAGAAGAGGCAAGGTATGCAGTTGTCAGTGCCAAACAGAGCACACTTTGGCAGGGGGCTAGTGGGGGTAGGGACCAAACCTTTCATTTCACTGTTATGAGGAATTCTCAGTGAGGAAACTCCCTCTACCCATTCTGCAATCTATTACCTTAGAGAACTGCCTGGGACTCAGAGGTTAAGTGACTTGCCCAGGGTCACACAGTATGTGTCAAAGGAAAAATCTGAACCCAGGTCTTTCTGACTCTAAGACCTACTCTTTATCCATGATAACACACTGGATGATATTATGGAAAGAAAAATAATAAATGAATACCATAGAAGAGATTTCTTGCTGGGTTCAGGTTTTTAGAGGTATTAGGTACTTAGAGGACTCGCCCCTTTCTGAGGTCCTGTGACTTGCTTAGGTAGACCCCAAGACAATGATAACGGTACTCACGTGCCTCTCCTCCCCTTTCCCCCAGAGACACACAGACCAGAAAGGTCAACTCTAAAGGAAGCCAGCTTCCTTATTTTCAGTAGGCTTGCTGCCTCCTTCCTAGAAGACCTCCCTTCTTTGGAGCCCTGTGAGCCAGCAGTCCCTTTTCTAACTTTCCCAGTTTGGAGGATGAGGAGAAGCCATTGAACCCTGGCTCACCTCAGTGATCCGGTCCTGCAGGAGTCCCAGGGAGCGACTGGTGCCTTGCATGGTGTCCTCTGCTTCCTGAAGTGCCGCTGTACCCTGGCGTAAGTTCTCCACCACATCCTCCACCTGACCCTCCACAGTGATGGCACGACTCCTTATGTGTTAGGAGAAGGGCAAAGGGGAGAATATGGGCTCCCATCCAGGGGGCACCACTTCTCAACCCAAACAAGAGGTTAGGACAACTGAATCAGGTGCTTTATTTTTCTGGATGCTCCCACTCAAGGGCAAGCATTGCACCACGAATAAAGGTAGAACCCTCCACCAAAAAAATTAGACACCTTAGACTGCCACTTCCCGTATTCCAGAACATGGGCTTTGAAGGACGTAGGTCCTTAATGCTAATAATTATTAAAAAAATAATAATAATGATAGAAGCTAATAGTACCTAACATTTCTATAGTGTTTTAAGATTTGCAAAGTGCTTTGCAGGTTATATCATTTGATGGAAAAAAATGATAAAACTGACCAAAAATAAACCTCTAACTTATTCAAATATTCCTATAGATCATTTTATATGAAAAGATCAATCAACAAAATCTACTATTAGTGGAAATAGTGCTTGACTTGGGAATCAAAAGATTTGGAATCCCAGCTTTCCCACTCCCTAGTTGTGTGACCTTCTGGAAATTAGTTAAATCTCTCTTGCATCAATTTCTCCACCTGTAAGATGACCAAACGACTCCAAGTTTCCGTCTATAATATAACTAGATGATTCCAAATTTCCCTTTGCATGTTGATATTCTGTTATACTAACAAAAGGTGTCAGATGCAGACTAGCAGATGTAGATATGGGCAGGTACATTTGATGTGTTGGTGTTTAGTTCAGTTTTTTAACAAGGTTTCCAGCGGGGAATACAGAGCAATGGGTATATTTGCATTCATTCGCAATGCATATGTGTCATTAAGCCTTGAATTCCTTGTGGCACCACTAAACTACCACCACCCAGGAATATTCAGGGTACTCAGTATGTGGCAAAATCCATACTCACCATCCTCCATTAAAGTCTCTAATAGGCAAAGGCTCATCATCATCAATCATCATCACCATCACTAACATTTATATAGCACTTGAAGGTTCACAAAGTATTTAACATATAAAATCTTTTTTGTTCCTCATAACAACCCTGGGAGGTAAATGTTATTATTATTTCCATTTTGGAGATGAAGAGAGTAAGACTGAGAGAAATTAAATGACTCATGTAAGGTCACACAGCTAGCCAATTTCATAGGGTTCTAGTATTTAGGATTAGAAGGAAATAAGAGATAATCCTGTATCTTCCCTTCATTGTTATTCCACCTCCCAGCCTACGTCCTAAAGTCATTGTTTCTCTGGAATAAATTGGGAGATTATAAGTGACAGGGAAGAATCAAAAGGGTCGAGACTTACCTGGCCAATTCTGCCTCTTCCTGCAGCTTCCGAGCCCGAGTGATGTCCTGCCTGGTCTGAGACAGAATCAGGTCCACATTAGGCAACCTGGCTGCAATGGCCTGGATCTCATTCATCTTCCGAAGGACTGTCGCTGAGTCCGTGGGCAGCCATAGAGCCAGAACTGATTCGCTGATCTCCTGGATGGTGGATGCATCTGTGCTGGGGTCTGAAAGGCAGGTGTGGGCCAGGTGTGAGGGACCCTTCCTCCACCCTCTTCCCAAAAGGTCAGTCAGCCCTTGGATCCAAGGAAGAAGCACACAGTACCCCAACTTAGAAGTATCCCTTTCCTATCCAAGTAAGTATACTGATTCCACTGTGCTAGGATGGGAGACCAGAACTCCTAGGCTTTAGGCAGGAAAGACCTTATTTACCTAGAAGGCTGAATCCTAACTCTTAAAGTTTGCTTGACTAGGTTAGCACACCTAGCTACTACAAAAATAATATTATCAACAAAAAAATATTATTAACAACAACATAATGGATTTTACTCACAATGATGTAGAGCTTTAATTTTTATAAGGCACTTTCCTCACCCCACCCCTGTGAGGCTACACATACATTTTTATCTCTGTTTTACAGATGAGGAACCTGAGGTTCACAGAAGCTCAAAGTCACACAACTAATGTAAGAGATAGCACTAGAGCCCAGGTCCTGTTGGTACTGCCTTCCCAAGTAACTTGCTACCTGTACAGATAGAAAGAGGTGAACTCTCACAGCAGATTAGCAAGGAACTCTTCCTCTCTGGGAAGTAGGCCTCTCCTAGAGGGTTTGGTCATGCTTACTATATCCTACCCTTCAGGCCATAAAGTCCAAAAAGCTGCAGTTTAAGAATATGCTTGGCTCTGGACTTTTAGCAAATCACTGAATCTCTCTCTAAGTCTCAGTTTTCCCATTTGTAAGAGAAAGAGACAGGGCAGATAGGTGACACAATGAATAATATGCTGGGTCTGGAGTCAGGAAGTCTCATCTTCCTGAGTTTAATTGTGGCCTCAGACACTGACTAACTCTGTGACCCTGGGGAAGTCACTTAACCATTTCGGACTCAGTTTCCTCATCTGTAAATGAGTTAGAGGAGGAAATGACAACCCACTCCCGTATCTTGCCAAGAAAACCTCAAATGATGTAATGAAGAGTCAGACATGACTGAAATGACTGGACAACAACACAGAGAGAAAATGTATTCTCCCTACCTCCTCCTACTCACCAATGACGTTTGTGGGACATTAGTAATAGATAGGAAGGTGCTTTGGGCTCTTTGGAATGATGCTATACAGAACCAAGGACTGTAATGATAGCTATGCTCTTCCTCCAGATGGTAATAATTGGGCCCATGGCCAAGATGATTTCCAGGGAGGAACCAGGAAATATCATTACTAATAACAATAATAACAGAAATAGTAATAATGCATTTGTTTGGCATCTTTACCTTTTCATATCCACATCTTACCTGATCCTCATAACAGCCCTGTGAGGCAGGTATTATCATCCTTATTTTATAGATAGGGAAACTGAGGTAGAGAGACAACAAAAGGCCTTGCCCACCCAACATCACACAGCAAGTCAATAGCAGAACTGGGAAATCAGAGTCCGGTGATCTCTTGACTATCACCATCCTTCCTTCCTCATGATCCATCAGCAAAACTCAGGTCAGGACCCTAATGCGTAAGGGATGGGGAATGTACTCACCAGTGAGAAAGTCTCGAACCTGCTGGATAAGGAGGCGGGTGCGTTGGACATCCTCTTCCATCTGGGAGCGGCTGTTGCTCACCTGGGTCTCTAGGCGCTGGGCATCTGTCTGGATCTGGGTAGCAGCTTCTTCTGCTTCCCTGATCTAATAATGAACATGGAAATAAGACAGACAAGGGCTCACATCTCAAGAGATCCTCTGTCCATCCTGTCCGATGGGATGATATCTCCTGTCCCCCCAAAAAAAACTCTGGGAAATCTCCTCTCTCCTAACTCCTACCCTGGTAGCATTTGGAATTGCCAGATAGCTATGGCCCTGAAGGAAATTAGTGTTCACAGACCAAAAGCAAAGGCTAAGAATTCTCCCCATTCATATGATATGTGACCTTTCTAAAGGTACCTGAGATTATGTCATATCAGGACAGGTTAAAGAGACAGGGATGTTTAGCCTAAAGAAGAAAAAAAAAAAACCTAGGGTAGGGGTAGGAGAAGGAGGAACATGATAACTGTTTTCAAATATTTGAATGGCTGCCTTGTAGAAGAATTAGGTCTTTGTTCTGCTTGACCTCAGAGAGCAAAACTAGGAACAATCAGGAGGAAATTCCAGAGAAGCAGATTTATACTCCATAAAGGAACATCTTCCTAATAATTATAGCTATTAAAAAAAAAAAGGAACAGGCTACTTCAGGGGGTCATCACTGAAGAGTCTCAACTGTAGGCTAAAAGATCACTTTGCATGTATGAGTTGTCAGATGGTCCCTTCCAAAGATTCCACACTCTCCTGTCAGTTTCCCTTGGCTGTGAAATAGAGATGAAAATAAGCCTGATCTCCTTTTGAGGGGTTACAGAAAGTGGGCTCAGGATCCCTGGGCTTTTTTGTCCAACTCTCTCCTTTCTATACAACTCATACCTACCATCTGCCTGGTTTGTTGGAGCTGAGCATTGAAGTTCTGGAGCTGTTGGGACACCTGCTTAGCAGTCCTGAAGGCACTGCCTGCCCTCCGGAGGATGCCTCTACAGTCAGCACCACAGACTGTGCCATTGTCTTGGGGACACAGCATCCCTTGGCATTGCCCCGGGGTACAGGTCTCCTGCCTTGTAGTCCCGCAAATCTGCCATGGAAAAGAGGGAGAATCAGGAAGGCCTCCTACCCATCACCTTTGCTGAAACCCACCCACTCAAAGACTGACCCATCCCACTCCCAGAAAACAAATGGCTGACCATCACCATGGCAACAATGGACCAGAAATTTGTCTCCATAGCAACCACTGAGCATATGGGGGATAGGGGCTTAAAGCGGTTGAGGGGAGGAGAAGAAAGTACAAAGAACAGGGAGAATCTGAAGAGAAATGTGAATCAGCAATGGGGGTGTCCAAAGCACAAGGTGGGTCGGAGGAGGTTCTTGGTATGGGGAATGCTCTTCTTAGAATCCCTCCCAAGAACTGAGGGATTCACCTGGTTGATGGTGGGTGTCAGATTGGGAAAGGATGCCATTTGTTCCCTCAGGGTCTGGAGCTGTGGCCCCCCAGTACTTCCACTTCCTTCCACCTGCCTCTCCAGCCTTTCAGCTTCTCTCCGGCTGTTATGGGCCTGGAGCAGCAGGTTTGAGCTGCTAGCAATACGTTGAGCAGCTTGGGAAGACATCTGGTAGGCAGAGTTCAGCATACGGAAGGATCCTGCAGAATGAGGAAGGGGATGAGCTCCCTATGGAACAGGGAGGGCTGAAGAGGAAGATGGAGACAGTATCCTGGGCTGCATTAAAGAGTATGTGCAGGACTCCCAAAGGTGGCCCATGCACCTTTACCTGAGGGGTCTGTGCTACTAATTCTCTCAAACTGCTCTCTCTTGCTCTGATATTGGATAAGGAGGAGCTTGAGACTTCTGTCCAGATTCTCCAGCTCTCTCAAAATGGAATCTGTCTCCTCTTCTAAGGGCAGATCTGTCCGCAGACTCTGGAGGGTCCTCCTGTGGGGAAAGAGGAGCTATTAATGAAGGGCAGAATATGGGCTACTGACTGTCTCTCTTGCCCTGGCCAGCCACCTCCCACCCCAAGAAGAAGTTTCAGATGAGTCAGAGAAAGTAGGAGCCAAGGAAAAGTCAAAGTGTCTGTATCACCCATAGACTAGAAATTTAGACTCTAGCTAATCAGAAGTTGCCAGTAGAAGCAAAGACATCTCTCAAAGCAGTGGTCATCCCCTGTTAGTCTTTGTGACCTCTTTCTTTCATTCAATATGATGACCTCTTCATGGATAAGTCTTGTGATCTCCTAAGCATCAGTTTCAACAAATTCAAATAACATTTATTATGTATCTACTTCATACAAATCTAAGTACTAGGCCCTGGGAATACAAAGACAAACATGGAACCCCTCGTAGAGGAGTTGGGCGATGACAATAATATATTTACCATCTACCTCACTTTGATTATTTAGTATAATGCCTGGAACATGGTAAGCACTTAATAAATGCTTGTTGACCAACTGACTGTTAAAAGACAATCAATTTTAAATCAGGGCAGATGGCTGGTGCAATGGATAGACTCGAGCACTGGGTCTTGAGTCAGGAAGATCTGAGTTCAAATCCAACCTCAGACACTTACTAGCTGTGTGACCCTGAGCAAGTCACTTAATTTCTGTTTGCCTTGGTTTCTTCATCTGTGAAATGGAGATATTAATAACTCCTACCTCCCAGGCTGCTGTTACAAAGCACTTAGCACAGTTCCTGGCACACAGTAAAAGCATTATAGAAATGCTAGTTGTTACTCTTATTATATTGGCTCCTAGAATACTGTCCTCCTCTGCTTGTGCTCCTACTTTGTAAATTATTTCTTTTCTCTCTTATGAAATGACTCCTCTCATTCCACGCATCTCCTAACTATAGGCATTCCTCAAGGCTCGGCCCTTGACCCTCTGCTTCCTTTCCTCTACATTCTCTCTCAGAAAATCCACTGCTCCTCCAAAGGCATCTAGCTCAAGCTACATTTGAACTTACAAGGGATCATCTAGCCTGTTCCTGAAGACTTTGGTGATAAAGAATTACTTCTGGAGAAGAGTCAATCCCAAATGCAAGGCCTTCCATCAAGCAGCCCAACCTTAACTAGCCAAACTTTTATCTCATCACTGTTCAACATGACAGCTGCAGTGGAGTGAGAACAGCACCAGATTTGAAATCTGGGAGAGATGGGTGTGAATCCCTGCTTAGCCCCAGACCCCCAACAAGTCACTCCCCTACTTGGACCCCTAGTGTCCTTATATATAAAGTGGAGATAACAATACTTTCACTACCTACTTCTCAGCAGGTTGTTGTGAGGACCAAATGAGAAGAAAGATGTCCATAAGTGACACCCTGAATGTCAGTAAGTTAAGTGACTCACTCCATCACATTGTGTCAAAGACAGGATGTGAAACTCAATTTTCCTGGCTCTCAGCTCAGCATCCCTACTAGGCCATTCTGCCTAAAACTGTTATTTGTAAAACAATGGTACTAATACCTACCCTAATTTACAGGCAAATATACTGTAAGGCTTATTTTTTAAAAAGCAAAAAAAAGATGTAGGCAATTTATAAGCAACTCTCAATCATCGTAATCACAGATATATGGTTACATTTTATATATGTATATATACATATGTGTATATATGTATATGTGTATAAACACAGAAGCACATGTATACATACATGTTTTATGGTCACAAAAAACTTGTATTTTTACATAGATTACCCCATTTGAGGGGACGGCTAGGTGACGTAGTGAATAGAGTACCGGCCCTGGAGTCAAGAGGACCCGAGTTCAAATTTGACCTCAGACACTTAACACTAAAACTAGCCGTGTGACCTCAGGCAAGTTACTTAATCCCAATTGCCCTCCCTGCTCCCCTCCAAAAAAGAAAAAAAAAAGCATTAAAAAAAGAAAAGATTACCCCATTTGAATCTCACAAGACCCATGTAACTTAAATAGGGAAAACAGTATTATTCCCATTTTATGGATGAGAAAACTAAGGCCCAGAGAGGTTTTTAACCTTCTTTGTGTTATGGAGCCCTTCAGAAATCTATTGAAACCTATGGATTCTTCCAGAGAAAAATGTTTTTAAATGCATAAAATAAAATATGTAAGATTACCAAGGAAACAAGTTATATTGAAATTATGATGTAAATTGTTTTCCCAGCAAGGTTCATAGACCCTTGAAATCAGTACTTGGTGGAGCAGAAGGGAGGGAGGGAGCAGTATGCAGCCCACAGGTAAAGAATATCTGTTCCAGAGCACAGGAGCCATCTAAGGCTAACTCTTCCCTTTGTCTGTGGTCATAGAACTAGTCAGCAACCAGGATAGTATTGAATACCAGGATGCCTTCTCCCCGATCACATAAATAGCTGCTTTCTTTGACTGCCAGTCTATGTGGGCTCAAAAAAAAGCAGACTAAATTTAGTATCACCTGCGGCAAACAGAAAGCTAAATGGGGCGTGGGATTTGTCATTCATTCTAAAGCCAAATACAAAATTATTTTTAGATGACTTATTCCAAGATAAGATATTTTTCCTCTGGGATACCAGCAAATCCACAGTTTCCCTTGGGACATAGATTATGGCTAGACCAGTCTCAAAGGAGATGGCAGTCCCAGCTGCTTCTTCCTTACCACCTTAAAGAGTTGGTCTGTCTTAAGTCTGATGCCTGCCACACCTACTAGACAAAGTCTGGGGAGAAATCTTACCCCATGCTATAGTCTCCTACCCCTAAATTAATGTCTTCATGCAGAACCACAGGCATCCAAGATCTTCTCTTCCCTCCTCTTATATCCTCAGTCGTTTTTAGATTAAGCCAAGATGTTTATTTACAGAGGAAAGAATAGATTCATAAATTGTACTCCCTAACCCATAAGCCTGTTTTGAGAAGAGCTTTGTAAAACTTAAAGGGGAGGCACTGGGCCTGGAGTCAGAAAGACTCACTTTCCTGAGTTTAAATTTTGCCTCAGACACCTACTAGGTGAGTAACTGGATCACATAGCTTAATCCTGTTCGCCTCAGTTTCCTCATCTGTAAAATGAGATGGAGAAAAAAGTGGCAAACCCCTCTAGCATCTTTGCCAAGAAAACTTCACATAGGTCCATGAAGAGTTGGATTAAACAACAACAAACAAATCTTAAAGGTCTACCGAAATGTGAATTATTATTAACAGTCAGAGAAACAATGGACTATCAAAGAATCTATCCAATGTCTAACTGGACAATTCCCAAACTTTATAAATACATCCTAGTCTAGCTAATGTCTTTCAATCATGTTCCATAGTCCAGCATCTCATGGTATCCACCACCTTCTAGAATCTCTAGAGCCAACATCAGAAATTTTGCTTCTCCTTCCCTGCACCCAGACCAGGGCACTGTAATGGAAATGCAGATTTAAAGATCTTCCCTGCCCCTAGGCCCTTTGATTGGCTTAAGAGACTTTGATTGGCTTTAAGAGACTCTGAAAACCTTCCTTGATTTGAAAATATGCTCTGCCTCCTAATAGGCTGGATGTGGTCACATGGAGCCTGTGGTGGGAGGCTTGGTTTTCAGGAATGACCACACCTTGATGCTGTGTGATTGGGCAGTGTATCAAAAGGGTGGTTACATTCTCTGAGCCCAGAGAAGGCTATATAAGCCCTGAGGAGAGGCTTTGCTTTGGGGCTCACTTTGAGAAGTGTTGTGTGATTTAACCAGATGAGACTCTGGGAAGCCGTTGTTGAGAGCCCCCCGGCTTTGAAAACCCAGATGTTGATGCTTCCCTCTCTGGTAACTGTGATTTGGTATTGATATAATGGTAGGACAGTTTGGAAGCCTGTCTGTTTGATCTGTAAGTTCTGTAACTCTGAAGTTCGGGGTGCTGACCTTTTTCCCTGAACTAGGTAATGTGTGTTTGTTTGATTAAATTTAGTAAGCTTGTTAACCCATTTTGAGTTGCTTTCCTTTTGAAAAGCAGATCTAAGAACCTGTGTTGGCAGTCACCCTGGGGATATTGGGGTGCTTGCTGCTACAGGCTCTTACTGGGCTCACTTCACTCTCAAGTTGACAGAATACCTCGCTGGCTCTCAATGCTTCTCCCATACACACTTATGCCTCCTAACTCTGTTATCTCATAACTTCTCCCTCCTCTCTTGACACAAAGGGCTGCAAAGGACATGTATGCAACAAATGGATTATATTTCAACACCACAAACATATTCCAGATTCATAAATGCACCTTATTCTTTCGCATCTGGTTCCCTCCATTAGCTGACTAATCAAGAGCTGTTTATTTTCCTTCTCCTGTGTGCCTTTTTGTTGAATTTCAACTGAGGAGGAGGGAGAATGCGGGGGAGAGTTACCTGATGGAGAAGATGACATTTGCCACCTCAGTTATCTCTTGCTCTGTGACTGAGGGAGTTCTGAGGATGGCCTGGATCTGTCGGATGCTGTTCTCTGCCTCCACCATCCGGGGGCCCAGCCTACGTTCCTCTAGGCCAGACCCTGGCCGAAGCCCAGCTGTGGTGTTGAGCAGGGCCCGAAGGCGCAGGACTTCCTCTCTGATGTTCCTATCATACATCTGGAAGCAGGGGTGGCAGGCCACACAGACGGGATAGTTGTCACAGAAGCCCCTCTGGCACTGGTCACAGCGGGGTCCCACAAAGCCCGGGCGACACAAGCATTGACCTGTAGCTTTGTCACAGCCTGGACCTTCTGTCCCCCGGAAGTCACAGTCACAGCCTACACATGGAGCAAGAAGAGACAGAGGAGTGAGCCCTGAGGGTAGAGGCTGAGTGTTCCCCCTGGGGTAGACTCAGTGTGGTTTGGGAAAAAGAGAACCATGATTGGAAGCCCCTTCAGGACAGGGGCTGTTTTTGCCTTTCTTTGTATCCCCAGACAGTGCTGGCACACAGTAAGCGCTTCATAAATGCTTGTTAACTTGACCATGATCGAACCCTAAATTCTGAGCTTTTGCTAACTTGGTGTAGGCTGCTGTAGTGTAATAGAAAGAGCGTGGCCTCTGGAGCCAAAAGAACTGAGTTAAAATCCTACCTGACTACCTACTACTGAGATGCCCATGAATATATCATTTAACCTCTATAAACCACAGTTTCTTTATTTGTCAGATGAGAATAACATTATCTACCATGTCTACATGGAAGGAGCAAATGAACATCATTATTGGATTTTTCCTGGGCACATTAACATAAAGAACTCCCAGGAAGTAAATTCCTTCTACCAAGGCCAATGGGTCCTTTCTCTGCAAACTTATCAACTCAGTTGCCTTGAACTCCAAGAGGTTAAGGGACTTACAGAGGATCACATAGTCAGGGTATATCAGCAGTGGGACTTGAACTCAGGTCTTCTGACCCCAAGTCTGGCTGGCTTTCTCTCCACTGTACTACACTACCTCCCATCTCACAGGGTTATAAGGGAAGTGCTTTGTAAACCCTAAAAACTCTCTATTGGTATGGTAGACAGATCAATGGATTTGGAGTAAAAGGATTGAAATTGAAATCCTGGCTCAGCCAGTTACTGAGTGACTTTGGGCCTTGGTTTCCTCATCTGTAAAATAACGGAATTAGACTAGATGATAATAATAGCTAATATCTGTATAGCACTTTAAGGTTTACAAAACACTTTGTACATATCTCATGTGTTCCCCACAACTACCCTGTAAAGAATATTTTAATATCACCCCCATTTAATAGATGAGGAATTAGGGATAGAAAACCTAATGTGATTAGAGTTATTGTTACATAGCATCTAAGGCCCCTTCCAGCTCCAAATCTATGGTCTTGCTTTTATAATCTTTGGGCTCTTGTTTCTTTTTCTTTCCAATGGAGAAAAAATATCCTCTCTGCCTGACAGACACAATGGAGATCAACTCCAGGAAATTTGGTTTCTCTCTGGAAAAGATAAAGAAATATAACACACTCAAGTACCAGGACACATCTGGGACATTTGCTGAATTGCCAGCAGGGAACTGACTTTTAGGGCAGGTGAACAGATGGGAGATCATTCATTCTAATGATCTTTTGCATTCACTGGAGCCGGTGAAGTTTATTCTCCAGTTACAATGAATGAACACAGCATAAGTGCCAGCCAGGAGAGGCGAGCATGCACCGATTACATAAACTTATCTGTGCATAATCACACACATACACACACACACATACACACACACACACACACACACACACACACACACACACACACACACACACACACACACACACCACCATGCACTCCCCTCTCACCTCCTCCACCTCTGAATCCTCATTTCTTTCGAAGCTTAGCTCAAGCAGTACTTGCTCTGTGATGTCATTCTTTTAGTTTCTAGCATCTTCCCTCTCAAAAATTACCTGGATCATTATGTGTGTGTATGTATATGCATGCATACATACATACATACATACATATATATATTGCACATGCACATATAGGTACATGTTATCTGCACCAATAGAATGCCAGCTTCTTAAGGGAAACACTGTTCACTTTTGTCTCTGCATCCCCAGCACCTAGCACAGTGATAGATAGTTTATGTAACATACTACATGCCACATAGAAGATTTTTATTGTTTAGTCATTTTTCAGTCATATCTAACTCTTTTTGACCCCATTTGGAGTTTTCTTGGCAAAGATCTTGGAGTGGTTTGCCATTTCCTTCTCCAGCTCATTTTATAGATGAGAAACTGAGGTAAACAAGATTAAGTGACTTGCCCAGGGTCACATAGCAAATAAATATCTGAGGCTGGATTTGAACTCAGGTCTTCCTGACTTCATATGTGGTGCTCTACTCACTAAGTCACTTAGTTGTTCCTAATCAAAAGAATACTTATCAATCAAATGGTAGATGTGCAAACGGTCTTGCATCTGTGTTCACACAGACACAATAACAATAATTGATGTTAACATAGAATTTTATAGTTTGCAAAGTGCTTTCCATAGATTATATCATTTAAGCCTCTCAAAAACCCTGTGGAATAGGAATTAGAAGTGCCACTGCACAGACGAGGACATTACATGGGTCTCACTGAGACCAAGTGACTCTTCCATGCTTAAATAACTAGTAAGGGTGTCCTGACTCCAATTCCAGCACTCTATCCACTATGCTACCCTGCCTCTTCTGTTCACTGCCACCACCACCCACACTCTAGACACATTCTACTCTGGATAGAACTTACCTCGACATCCTAAACCAGAATCTCCATAGGACCGATCAGGACACTGACGGATGGATGCAGCACTGCATGTTGGACCATCAAAGCCTTCCCGGCATGGACACTGACCTGTGAACTGTGCCAAGAGAAGAGTGCCATCAGGAGGCACCATTCCTGTCTAGTGCCCTCTCCCTGAGTTGGGGACCTACAATACCCCTGGCTCAGTGAATGGCAAAGCTAGGAAGCTTTAGGCAAAGCCAGGCAGCTCGGCCCGACCTCTACGTCAGACTCCAAGCTAAGACGACACATTTTCCTCTGTGATTGCCCCCATACAACAAGGCAGGGCCCTGAAGAAAGCCTGATGAGTCTGGGCTTTGCTGCAGGTTAGATTCCTTAGCAAGGGGTTTCTGTGGTATTGTTCTAACAAGCATGAGATGGTAGAGGGTCTAAAAAGCAAATTGGGTGTAGGGGAAAGAACGCTGATTTGGGAAGCAAGTAACTTTAGTTCTAATCTTATCTCTATCCTTAACTAGTCCTGTAGCCCTAAACCAAGGTTTGAGACCACAGGCTCCCCATCCCTGCCCTAAACAGACCATTTACTCTCCTTAGGTCTCAATTTCTTCATGTGTTGAGTGAAGGAGTGACACTAGCTGACATTTAGGGCCCACCCGAGTCATAATATTCATATCATTCTATCACTGTAATCTTAAGAACTGGTAGACATTTTTCTTTGTGTTGCTTCCAGAAAGGTTACAAATAACAAAATGAAAGTTTTGAGGTGACCTGCACGTTGGGTTAAATGATTTTTCTTGTGTTTGGTTGGTTTTTTAGGTCACCTCTGTATAGTTTTGGATTATCTATGTTTGTCTCATCATCTTGCAAAAAGGAAGTGAACTCTCTCCTGAGTCCCCTGTCACGATTAGACATTTAAAACCAGATGTCCCAGAAGGTATCTCAAACTCAACATGACCAAAACAAAAATAATTCTCTCTTCCCCCAGACCCTCTCCTCTTCTCAGCTTCTCTGTTTCTATCAAGGATACCACCACCCCCATTTCTTAAGTCTATACTCTTCTCACTTCTCACACAGCCACCATCTTAGAGAAAGCTCTCATCACCGTGCTCCTAGACCACTGCATTGGCCTCCCATTTGGTCACCTCTCTGGTCCTTCTGAAACATCCTCCACATTGTTGCCAAAGTGATTTTTCCTTCAGCACAGGTCTGATCATGCTATTCCCAGATTCAATAAACTGCAGCAATTCCCTATTGCCTCTAGAATGAAATACAGCCTTCTTTGTTTGGCTTTGAAAGCTCATCACAACCTGGCCCCTCTTTATTATACATCCCTCCTCTTTCCAAATCCTACGGTATGGCCAAACTGTCCTTTTGCACTTCCTCACGTCTGTCACCCCATCTCCCACCTCCGTGTCTTTGCACTGGCAATCCTCCATGACTAGAATATACTTTCACTTCACCTTCCTCCTCATGGAATCCATTACTTCCTTCAGGACTCAGATCAAGCCCTCACCTTTTGTTCCCATCTCCCGATATTGCTAGTGCCTTTTGTCTCTAAATTACTTTGGGTTTCTCTTTCATTTATTTTGTTTATAATTATAAATGTACATACACATTGTCTACCCTAAAAATCTATAAGTTCCTTGAAAGCAGGAACTCTTCAATTTTTGTCTGTATCTCTAGAGCCTGGCAGGTAGTAGATACTTAATAAATGCATGTTGATTGGTTGATTGATTAGAGAGAAATTTAAGTCAAATATCCTAAAGTCTGACATTCAATTAGAGGCTTCCTGATTGACAATGGCCCTGGGATTGTAGAATGAATCAATGATTTTGATTTGGGGGTTCATTCTCAATTCCCCTAGGGGCTCTAGAGTGGAAAGTTTCATTCTTTAGAAGTCACAAATTGGTTCCCTGGCCATGAGGATCCAATAGTTAAGCTAAGTATAGGAAATCAGAGAGCAATTAGAAGTATCCTCCAGTCTCTAACTAGGTCATTCCCCCCCCCCCAACTTTTAATTCCCATGCTTGGGTATATTATTGGTGAATTTCTGTATTCTATTTTCCTTACAAATAAACCCTACAAAACCTATTTATGATGTAGAATATATGGTAGACATGTGGAAGAATGAAAAGAGAGGGTAAGTAAATAACAGATTTGGGTGTTTGGTTATGGTGGTACAAGAAGGGGAAAAGTAATCAGAGACTGGGTAGAGCAGACCTCTGAATCAGGGATTTAAGTCCGTTTAGGAATTAAGAAGGCCAAGGGACTTAATGCTTTACTCAGTATTTATGATCAGAGAAAGTTTAGAAAGCTTTAAAGAGAAAAGCTTTAAAATGAAATACAAAGATCCCCTGGGTTCATTCCAGTGATGAACTAAGAAATTGGAATTCTTCTGACCAGACAGAGTCTTAGATTTAGAAAACCTCTTCATTTTTTTCAAATGAGGAAATTGAGGTCCAAAGAGGTTAATTTCAACATAGAAAAAGCCCCATCTTCTTTATTAAGGCTTTCCTGATTCCCCCAAACATCAGGGACTGTCCTCCCAAACTACAGTGTACTTCCTATCTTGTATGTCCTATTTATTTTCATATGTTGTCTCCCCAGTTAGGATAGGGAGTAGGCTCCCTGTGAGAAGGAATTGTTCCTTTGTCCTGGAATCCCCAGCACCTAGCACCATGCCCACCTAGTAGGCATTTAATAAGTACTTGTTGATTGATAATTGGTTGCTGGTTTAATTGATGATTGATTGAGTGATTTGCCCAAGGCCATATAGGTAGTAAGTGGCAGAGCTGGGATTTAGACTGGAGGTCTCCTAATTGCTTTGATTGCACCTCCCTAGAGAAGCTGACCATAATTGAGCAAAGGCTTAGGCTCAGTGCATTATCCCTCAATGGGGAGGACTACTCTCCCAAAGAGACCCCTGCCCCTTGCTGCTCCATCCCTGGTGCTACAAGCCTAATCTTCCCTTCTCCACTGAGCATGCCCACCCCCTCACTCCCCAGTCCCATGGGGCTCTTTACCTGGTTACACTGTTGGCTGTAGGAGTTGTGAGGGTCACAGTTACATGGCTCACAGCCCCTGCCACTGGCCACTTTCCAGTAATTGGGAGCACATTGATCACACTTGGGACCGACCACATTGGGCAGACATAGGCAACGCCCAGTCTCCTCATCACAGGGCATGTCTTGCCGAGATCCCAGGATGCTACAGTCACAGCCTGTAGGACAAGAAGTGGCACCATGCCTGGGATCCCCGAGGAGTGATTCCACCCCCCCCCCACCACACCCCCAGCCCATGCCTAGAGTCCCTTCAGCTGGTGGAGACTCCCCCAGAGATGCCCTAGATAGAGGGATCTACAAAACACCCCCTAGATGACAGACGCATTGTGGGTGTCAGGGATGGGCTGAACATGGATTGCTCTCCTGCCACTCCCCAACCTGGACAGCTCCAGCCAGCCCTGCTCTGACCCACTCCATCTTTCCTCTTCTCCCACCCCTCCCTCATCTGTACAAAGAAACCTAAGCCTGGGCTGCCACCTGCTGGAAGTAAGTGACACAGCCTCTCAGTTTTATAGGGAGGTGATGAAGAAGCAAAGGTAAATAGTTAAGGGGTGGAAGGTGACAAGGCACCAGGAAAGCAGGAAGTCTAAATACTGGGAAGCTATAGAAAGAGAGCTCCAACTTTTCAGCCTATACCGTCCTCAGATCTCCTGAGTGGGGCTGGAGTAGGCCTTTCATAAGCAGGGGGGAGGAAAAGGAGGAGGAGGAGGAGGAGGAAGAGGAAAAAAAGAAAGAGGAAAAGGAAGAAGAAGAAGAGGAGAAAGAGGAAGAGGAGAAGGAGGAGGAAGGAGGAAGAAGAGGAGGAGGAGTAAAGTGACTTGCCCAAGGTTATACAGTTAGTAAGTACCAGGTCCCAGGCTCTTTCCCCTGTGCTGCCTAGCTGATATGAGGTCCCCAATCCCAAACCTAACCACCTCCTCCCCCACCTTCAGTGAGATATATCCCCAAAACCCTCTTCCCTCATGCCCTCTCCCCAACTTACGACTGCAGCCCTGTGGGTTGGTATAGGTAAGTCCAGTGAAACCAGGCTTGCACAGGTCACAGCGTTCCCCCTTCACATTCTCTTTGCACACACACTGCCCTGTCAGCGGGTCACAGGGGGCCCCCTGCACTGCCCCATCTGGGTCGCACTCACAAGCTGGGAAGAGGGTACAAAAACAGTATCCACAATAAGAGTGAAGCAGAGAGAAAGAAAGTAGACTGCCCCCCACCTCCCTTCCTCTGTGCCAGTCTACAGCCATCACTTCCTTCCAGACCCCACTGTAAACTACACTCCCTCCAAAATGAGGCACAGATAAGCAGAAGAGCCTTGAAAGCTTTAGGTTGGACTTGTGTGCTTAGAAGGAAAAGCAAATTGTACCTGACAATTCTGCAGATTTGTGCACAATCTGCTCTTCTGGTGTGTATATGGAAATGCCCGTTTAATTTGGTGTTTGTTAAGTTCAGAATTTTTTAAAAAGCCAAATTACCCTTCAAGATATACCCAGCAGATTCAGGTTATTCTTTCATGGGGCCTCTTAGCAATAACTACATTGTTTGTAGATATTTGTTTTGTAGTTACTTCTTGGGGAGCTAGGTGGCGCAGCTGAGTTCAAATCTGGCCTCGGACACATAGCTGTGAAACTCTGGACAAGTACTTAACTTGGTTTGCCTCAGTTTCCTCATCTATAAAATGAGCTAAAAAAGGAAATGGCAAACCCTTTCAGTGTCTCTGCCAAGAAAATCCCAAATGGGGTCGTGAAGAGTCTGAAATGACTGAACAACAGTAGGGTACAAAGCTGCTTTGTACATGGGGCTTTATAAGTCACTTTCATAAGGCCCTATTTTCACTCATCCACTAGGCTGAGAGTTCCCAAGAGGCAGGGCATCATTACAATGTAAACTGTAAATGATGTAAATTGTAAATTTTTATACTTACTGAATTATTAATAATAATAATAGCTATCATTTATATAGCCCTTTAAGATAGATAGATAGACAGACAGACAGATAGATAGATATGCCATATTTACAAATGGTATCTTATTTGCTCCTCATAACAATGCTGTGAGGTAAGTCCTATTATTATCCCAATTTTTTTGATGAGGAACCTGAAGTTAGAGGACTTGCCTAGGCTCACACAGCTAGTAAATATCCATGGCAGGATTCAAACTCTAGTCTTCCTGACTCCAAGGTGAATGCTCTAGCCATTGTACCCATTGGTTGAGCCTATCAGCAGGCAGACTGAGCAAAGATTCCACAGTTTAGGCCCCTGCTTTTCCTAGGGACCTGCTGCCTTTGTGCCAAAGGGAAGTGGGCAGCCCCAACACGAGGACCCCAGTGGAAAGAGAGAAGTAGAGAGCAGAGCAGTCACTCACGGATGCAGGTCTCCTGAATGGGAGCACCTGGGCGGCGGTTCCGAAAATAGTGCAGCTGACACCTCTCACAATTCTTCCCTTCGGTGTGGTCCCGGCAGTTGTCACACACCCCTCCATTCACCCCTTGGCTGGCAGCAAATACAGCGGGGTCAAAGTGGCATGTCTCTGAATGCCCATTACAGTCACATACTGGAACAGGGAAAGAGATGTGAGCAGAAGCCATTAGAACCAAAGCAATGGCTCTCAGACATCTTCTGCTCACAACACAGTATCATGCTTTGCCATACAGAAGCATGGCACACTATGAGAGAGAAAATCTGCAGGCACACACATGCAGTGTAAGTGTCATAACATTAGGACATCTCTGAAGAAACTCACACTGCCCTCTATGCCACAGCGTGCCCTTTGAGGACTACTGGACTAGGGGACCCTGATGTCACTGAGCCTGCTTGTGGGAGTCACACACACACACACACACACACACACACACACACACACACACACACACACTTTGTTCAGTCTAAGTTTTCACAGTGGGAAGAATCTGGATGGAAAGAAGCAAGAGCAACAGAAAATGTTTTAATCAAGAGCTAGGGACCTAAAGAGACATGCAGAGCAAACACTAGAGAATGATTTGAAGACTCCTTGGCAACCTCAGGGTGGACTCTTTGACCTCTTGATTCTGGTCTAGCACTAGCCAAGGGACAGTAAAAAAAAAAAAGGAAGGAAAGAAAAGGAAAGGAGAGGAGAGGAGAGGAGAGGAGGGAGGAGAGGAGAGGAGAGGAGGAGGAGAGGAGAGGAGAGGAGAGGAGAGGAAAGGAAAGGAAAGGAAAGGAAAGGAAAGGAAAGGAAAGGAAAGGAAAGGAAAGGAAAGGAAAGGAAAGGAAAGAGGAAGGAAGGAAGGAAGGAAGGAAGGAAGGAAGGAAGGAAGGAAGGAAGGAAGGAAGGAAGGAAGGAAGGAAGGAAGGAACTACGATTCAAGGACTTTCCCCCAGCCCCCAGAATAAAGCTGGCTCAGGTTACAGCTATAATGGTATGGATTTGAGATGAAAAAGTATTGCCAAGAATGACTCTCATGTGTCTGATAGGACCACTGAGCCTCAGAGAGGATCAGTGACTTTGCCAAGGGCACATAACTCCTCTGAGGAAATAAGGGATATCCCAGGCCCATAATCATACTCTGGCATTCATGAGGATTCTGGTCATCAGCAGGTTTCCAGGGCTGGTTGTTGTAGAAAGGAGCACAGCGGTCACAGTTGGGACCAGCGGTGTTATGCTGGCAAACACAGACATCATGGACCTTGGAAAAATTATTTCAGTCAGTGACAATAATAATTGCCCCTCCCCTTCCTGCTGTCTAAATCCCACCCACCCGTTAAGACCCAGGACAAACCATGCTACCTCTATAATGTTCTCCATGACTATGCTCAACCCACACTGACTCTTCATTTCTCTGAACTCCTATGGAATTCATAAGTCTGTTTAAGCATTTCCCAAACTCATTTGGGAAATGCTTAAACTCATTTGACCAAGGACAATTGGGGATGTGAAATATTTAGATGGAATTCTCAAATGCTGGCTCAGAAGTTTAAGTGTGAGAGGATATCTATAAAAAAAATTGGAGAAAATGGAGGAAATTAAGCCTGTTTCCAAACAAAAGCATTTATCTAGGCAAAAAACATTTTTATCTCTACACAATTTTATAGTTTATATTTTAGAGAGAAATGTGAATAGCATCACAGTTTTCCCAATATTCATTTCATGCAACACATTACACTTCATGGCCTATGATTTGTGAAATGGTAGTCGATAGACATAGTTTAGTACTTAATCACACATTGCTTTGTATTGTTCATTATCATTTATTTAATGGGTATAGCTCTTATCTCCCCAACTAGATTATAAACTCTTTGAGAGCATGGATCTCATGTGTCACTTAGCACAGATCTAGACGCATGCCAAGCCTCAGTAAATGAATCATGGAATCCTGTTGTTGGAAGGGGCAGAGAGGTTAACAAATGTCAATCCTCATCTGATGAAGGAATCTCCTCTAGAGATTACTGGAAAAGTGACTATCCAGCCTCTCTTCAAAAACCTACTAGGATCAGGAGTTCACAAGGCAGCCCATTCCACCTAGGGCCAACTCCCATTTTGGAAAGTTCTTCCTCATAGTGAGCCAACATATGTGTGAATGACTGATTGAATTATTCTATATGCTTGTTTTAGGATGCTCCCTCTTTCCATATTTCCATCCCAGCAACAGATTGATATATCTGGCCAACGGTGTTGCTATAGTTACAATGAATTTACACACTGCATTCAGCTGAGTGCTCTTTGTGCTTATATCATACAATTTATACAACTAAAAACCCTCTTGAAGTTTTAATTCCTGTCCCTTTCAACCCCCTTCTAAATTAGGGAAGGGAAGGCTCTGCCCCTATTTTATGGATGGGAAAACAAGAACACAGAGCAATAAGTTGCCCAAAGCATACAACAGGTCGAGATGATTCAGGAATGCTTTCTCCACTAGATCCTGCTGGCTTGATAAGAATGTATCCTATGCCCCCTCCCTTGCCTCCTCTCCTAGTCCTCCTCTCTCCCCAGGGTTGTCACCTGCACTCTAGCCGAGGGGTCAGCAGGGGTGCCAGGGAGAGGAGCACAACGGTCAGCATGGCCGTGGCAGAGGCAGCTCCCCTGCAACCGCAGCTGGGACACAGCAAAGTAGGCACTGGGTGGGTGGTAACCTCTCTGGGGCACTGGAGCCAGCTTGGTGAAGTTGACTCTCAAGTTGGTAATTTCCCCCAGCTCTGTGCAAAACAAACAGGAAGAGTAAGATAGAAGAAGGGAAGAAGAAAGGAAACGAAAAGAAAGAAAAGGAAGGAAGGAAGGAAGGAAGGAAGGAAGGAAGGAAGGAAGGAAGGAAGGAAGGAAGGAAGGGACAGAGGGAAGGAAGAAGGGGGGAGGGAAGGGAGAGAGGAAGGGAGGGAGGGAAGAAGGAAGGAGGAAAGAAGGAAAGAAAAGAGGAAGGAAGGAGGAAAGGAAGAAGGGAAGGTAGGAAGGATGAAAAGGAGGTAAGAAGGGAAGGAAGGAGAGAGTGAAGGAAGGAGGAAAAAAGGAGAAAAGAAAGGGAGGGAAGGAGGAGGGTAGGAAGAAAGGAAGGAACAAAGGCAGAAATAAAGGAAGAAAAGGGGAAAAATAAGGAAGAAGCCAAAGGAAACATGAGAGAGAAAGCAACATGGAAGAACAAAATGTTCATTTTGGGCAAGAGAGAAGGACACAGAGACCAAGTCACTTGCCCCTCCCTTGGCTTCACATCACTGGTACTAGGATCCTTCTGATCTCCCTGCTTGGATCTCCCAGAGCATTTGCTTTCTTATGCTTTTGTCATGTTATTTTGCATGAGTTATTTGTGTATGTGTCATATTCACCAAAATGCAAAGGAAAGAGCAATCAGTTTGGAGTCAGAGAAGGGGGTGGGGGAGGGATGCACTTACTACCTCTGTGACCCTGAGCTAATCCTTCCACCTCGATGAGTCTCACTTCCCTCATCTCTAAAATGAAAGATTTGGACTAGATGTTCTTCTGAGCTCTCTTCTAGCTCCAAATCTGTGATACTATGACCCTTCCACTGGAATGAAAGCTACATGAGAAATTGCCTCATTTCCACTGTGTGGTGAATACCCTTTCCCTCTCTCTCAGGGTCTAGCATCGTGGTCTTTATCATTTGGGGGAGGGAGTGCAGCTAGCATGGAGGGAAGGGAGAAGGAAGATCTAGACCTCAGCACATATGGAGTTCCTGGCACAGAAACTCCCTCCATTGATGCAACTGTTCTGTAAATTATAGCCCTAGGCAGTTGCCTAGGGAGGCGTTGTCAAACTCAGGGCCACAAAATTCTGTCCAAATCAGATTAAAATGTGATTGGGAAATATTTAACAAAATAAATAAAAATGCAATGCAACAAAGATTATGTTAATTTGTGCTTTTAATTTTGGCACACAGGGATCTGCTTCTATTTGAATTGGACACCACTGGCCTAAGGCACTGAGATCTATCCCTGGTCACTCAGCTAGTACAGATCAGAGGCAGAACCAGAACCCAAATCCTCCTGACTCCAAAACCCAAAACTAGATCTTTGTTCACTATGTCATCGTACCATCTCCCTCTTTTTTAAGCTGTATAATAAATGTGCTGAATTTTAATTCTAATTTTCTCAAACTCCCTCCAAAGGCAATCGCTACCCACCAATAGCCCAAGAGTGACACACTTGCTTAGATTTTGTAGGTCCCTGGGGATTCCATATGTCTTCCCTTCCAAAATACAGTCTCCTCCACCCACCCAACCAGACCCCATTCCACAGAAGAAATGGCTTTACTGACCACGAATCTTCTGACTCTGAGTGGCGTGGATCCCAGATGCTAAATCCAAAAGGTTGAGGTGCACCTGTAGAGAAAGAAGGAAAATGTATTCATGGGGTGGAAATTTGTTTTGCTTAACGACATATGTGTATTACAAGGGTTTTTTTTTTCTTTTTCCAATGTTGGACAAAGAAGGTGAAGTGGGGCTAGACTTGGGATTCTCGAACAAAAAAAGAAAGAAAGAATAGCCATTGAAGCATTTTCTTTTAATGCAGAGAAGGAAACAGGATCTCAGCCAGAAAGAATCAAAGACAAGAAGGACCACTCTGGAAACTACAGGCTGGATTTATTGTGTACTTCAAAAAGAAAAGCAAGCCGTACACAATAGAAACAATTTCACATACAATTTTCTTTTCTCTGTTATACTATGTATATGGAAATACTCATTCTATGTAGTGTTTGCTTAATTAAAAAAAAAAACTTTAAAAGACAGAGAAAGAATAGGAAGAAAAAAACTGACCTTCCATTCAAACGCCCCCAAGCCCTCCCTGTCCTTCTTTAAAATCCTCTCTTGGAACCTGGGATAGGGAATCAGCACTATGGGAAGGCTGGGGCCAGAAAAGAATAAGAACATCCTGAGTGAGAATATACAATGAATAATCTCCCTTTCCCCATGAGACACAAGAGTTACAGCATAAAGCATGGATGGAGCTTGGGAGAGGCTAACTTTGTCAGAGTGACTGGTAAGCGTCAGACAAGGTAAACAAGAAGAAAGTGATTGGGGAAGAGGAAGGAGAAGAGAACCTAATTTTAAAACTTAGGGAGAAGCAACGGGTTGAGTGAAGAGAAGGACCTTCCGGGGATAGTCAGGAGCACAGTCACTAGAGATTACAAAAACACAATCTGAAGGAAGTAGAGAAAAAAGGGTAGAGTGCCCTCTAAAAAATTGTTCAATTGCATATATCGTGTGGAGAGGAGGTTTTGACACATTGATCAATTTTATTGAGTCCCTACCCCATCCTCCACCCCTACTTCCACTTTTTCTTTTAAAGAATTCTTTTTTATACAGGATAGCACCTTTGGATAGCCAGCTCCAAAGAAAGAGTTGATCATTAAAAGTTCAATGATAAGATTTATACCTTGGAAATCTTCGAATGCTACTAATCAAGTTTTGCTTTACTGTTTTGTTGGTTTTCTAGACTCAAGTAAGTATGGAGAAAATACTAATAACAGATTAAACTTACAAGTGTCTACAATGTACTTTTTCCCCACTAGCCAATTATTAAACATTTACCAGCCTACCTACCACTGGATGGCTCCCAGGGATGAGAGAGGGGCAAGGACACAGGGGGACATTTATGTGATACAAAAATAAAATTATCAATAATTTTTTAAAAGACAAGTTCAGGAGATTCGACAGTATTTGACTCCAGGATTAGAGAGAGCTACAGAGAGAGAGATCTGGTAAAGTATTTTTAGACACAAAAGTATAAGCAAGGGTTCAGGTGGCTACAGAGAATGTCTTTTTTGACCTGGACCAAGAATATAACTAGAGTCTTTGCAGGGGAAGGGAAGGACACTACCAAATAACTTGGAAGGACTGGGGCTGAGTAAGTCATCCAGTCTAGAAGGATTTATTTTCTTTCTTTCTTTTTCTTCCTTTCATCCTTCCTTTCTTTTTTCTTCCTTGCTCCTTTGCTTTCTTTCTTTCCTTCTTTCCTTTTTTCTTTCTTCCTTCCTTTCTTTTCGAGAGAGAAGGGAACCAACTCTCTTATTTTATTGATACAGGAAATTTCCAGTGAAGGAAATCCTTCTACCAATGCAAAAATGTTGTAAATTCCTCACAAAGAGATTTTGACCTCAGAATAGCTAAAGTGTATGATAAACTGCTTGGCATTGAGCAGGGGAGCCAAAAGAATGAGAGGCTGGGCTTTAGCCCCAAGATAAATCTATTTTTGAGTCATTTCAGTCCTGTGCAGCTCTTGGTGACCCCATTTGGGGTTTTCTTGGCAAAAATACTGGAGTGGTTTATCATTTCCTTCTCCATTTCATTTTACAGATGAAGAAACTGAGGCAAACAGGGTTAAGTAGAGTGCCCAGGGTCACACAGCTAGTATGTGAGGCCAGATTTGAACACAGATCTTCCTGACCCTAGGCCCAGCATTCTATCCACTGAGTTGCCCTTTAGACTAATCTAAAGAACAGATGCTCTGAAATTTATAGTCACCCAGGGCACCAAATGTTTAAGTGGCTTATTCAGGATCTCACATCCTTCAGAAGTCAGAGGAAAAATCTGAACCTGTTTTCTCATGTCCAAGCCCAGCTCTGTATCCACTATCCCATACTTAACAAAATAATTTGTTAAAGCCAGTCTTACGTATTAAGTCTTGTCAAGCTGGATTTGGGGATTAAGCTAAGGACCTCTAATTTGCTTATCTATATGAAGCTCATACCCTGAAATTCCTTATAAGGAGATTTTGACCTCAGAACACTTGAGTGTGTGATGAACTGTCACAGGGTAGGTGGAGGACAGAAGAGTGGGAGGCTAGGCTTCAGTCCCAAGATAAGTCTAAAGACAGAAAGCACTGCAAACCCCACATCATGCTCAAGGGGATGGGGGAATCAACAGAAATAAGCAGTGGCAAACACAAGGAGTGCTCTATTGAGGACTCATCTCGAGGTGGGTTAGAAAAAGAGGGAAGGTCTCCTGTTAGGATCATAGATCAAGAGCTAGAAAGGACCCCAGAGGACATCCAGTCTGACCCTCTTCATTTTACAGATGAGGAAACTGAGGCCAAGGAAAGCAAAGTTACCTTCCTATAGTCACATAGGTAATAAGAGTCAGGGGGAGTTGTCTTATCTGGTCCAGTCTCCATCCATGTACACCCATGATGGCAGCACACCTGAGGTCACATTGGCAAAATACTTCACCAGCACATAATTATTTGTGTCTAATTCTCTCTATTAAACTCTTAGTTTCTGTAAGGCAATGCTGTACATTCCCAATCCCTAGCACAGAGGAGACACTTGATAAATGTTTACTAAATGCCTGTTTGCTTTCTCCTCCCTCCACACACCCTCAGGGATCACACCCAGTTACTGTACCTTTCCCCCACGGTTGGGCCCAGTGTGCTGGCTTGACAATGGTTGGCACCGAACATCCTGCCAGTTCTGAGGACGGCCCTGGCGGAGCTGGGGGAAGGTGGTAGCACAGTTGGGAGCCACGTATTGATAGACCTTCCAAGTCTTGCCAAAGTCTGGGGAATGTTCAATCAGCATTCCTGCTGGTAGAGGCCCCTGTGGGAAAAGCATGGCAGGAGAGGAGAGGATAAGTGAATAAGTTACTATAGTCTAAGCCAAGGAGATGAGAGGGAGCTATAACTGAGCCTCAAAAGCATAGACTCAAAGAGAAAGTGATTATTCCCTGGCCACATACTTCTTACTTCAACAGGCCACATCCAAAGGAGTAGAAAAGACTGATTCAGTCTGAAGAAACAGCACCCCTAATCAAGAGCAGGGAACCTGACTGGGCTAGGTTAACAGGCCCGGCCTATAAAGGGAATCTGAGCAACCTGAACCAGGGAATCTGCTTAGCACTATTAGGAGCTCATGGGAGCTATGGGGTCCATACTGGAACAAGGGTAGCAATAGCTAAGAGAAGTACTTGAAGCAAGTGACCATATAGAAGGTCACCTCAGACCCCTGAGACTTTCCCAGTTGATATTATGAGTTCACAGAGACTGAATCCAAGCCATTCTAGAAGCAGAGAGAAGGTTCTTAAATAGCACTTAGAAGAACCACTGGCTGATTCCCTATTGCATTCACTGAGAGCTAAGGTACTAACCCCTTCTGTGTCTTACATGCTTTTAAATGACTTTACTATGTACTTTGCTGTCCTAAATAAATGTTCAATGTTTAAATCCCTTCCATGCCCCAAAACCCCCACAGTTCATTTACTCTACATCTGATTTTTTGCAGAGGGGCCTAAAAAGTGAGGGGGAGGGAAGAGGAGAATGATTGATCAGGTATTCAACAATTTTTAAAGCAAAATATGCCAGAACTGCTTTAGTCAAATGAATATTCTCTTTCAAATTTGGAAAGGTATACATGCTTATTTCAATGATGTATGAACTGCACAAAACATTTTGGTACATCTTTTGAGAAAAGCCCGCTAAGCCAATTTGTGAGCCACAAAAGAGAATTAGACTCATTAGTTTAAATAGTTAGGCATTATCCACTCATTCATTCACCTTAATCACTGGACTTGACTCTGAATGACTCGTTAATTGTTTCCAAAAATCAAATTTCTCCTCTGAAGGTGGTCACAAGAATATCTTCAGAGAAATAGACCACAAGGTGTAACAGAAAGGGTATTGGATTTGGAGTCCAGAGTAACACTAGCTATATAACTCTAGGTAAGTCACTTCAGCTTTCTGGGACTGTTTCCTCACCTATAATGATGATAACAATATTTGCATTAGCTAATTATAGGACTTTGAGAAAAGTGTTCTGCAAATTTCAAAATACTATGTAAAAGCTGCAGCTAGTACCTGTAGTAAGTAGCACAAAATACTTCTAATACAAGAAGCCAGGAAAGGGCCCTTAGTTGAGTGGTGGGATAGTAGGGGTCATGATCAGGTGGGGTTGAGAGGAGCTCAGTTGAAATGAGGCCATGAGAGGAGTTTGTTTTCTGCTGAAGGACTACAAGTGCTGAAAGCATCCTCTAAATTTTAGCACTCTGGGTCAAAGCCCTAGTCACCCCACCTTAGTTATGGATCTAGTCATTATTAATTTTTTTAAATATGCAACAGATCTGAAATCCATTCCCACATATTTGAACAATGACAATATCTTTAGCATGAATATATAACTCTCCAGGGTTACTACTTTGAATGGGGATGAGGCTAATTTTGATATAAATTTTCTGACATGTTTGTTAAAAAAAAAAGTCACTTTGGTGATAATCAAACTTTGTGTATAATTCCCTCAAGACAAGTGGCTCTCTGCAGACTGGCTATGTACCAACTCTGCATTTCCAAAACCATGTACAATAAGACTGAGCCCATAGCACTGCTGCTAAATTAGAAAGATCCATGAGGAGAATTCACCAAAGTTCATCTACATAGGAGAACTGGAAAGTGACAGGCCCTACTGCTTCCAAGAGTATCTCCATAAGCCACAAAGCCTTTAGGCTCAAGACATCTCCAACTCATCCTATAATTCAGGGGGTGGCATAGTCCCAGAGTACATAAAATGGGAATTCCCAACATGTAATACCATCTCCCCAGGCTTGAGAAAACAGGATGATTCTCTCTGGCCCCTCACAAAGACATACCCATCACCACCCTGGGGGACTACACTCCCCTACTCTACACTCATCATCACACTAATTTGGCGGGGGGGGCTCACCTGTAAATCCAACGTGATGTCCTGCAGCTGGAATTTCCTATCCAGATCCAGCTGCAGAGAAACAGGGCTCACATCTGTCAAGACACAAAAAGGAGGTTCTCAGATGGAGTGCATTTCTCCCTTCCGGATCCCTGAGGACACTTCAAGTCAGACTCAATTCTGTAAGGTCTACTCTTAGAGGGCAGCCCTATGATAACTAGTCCAATATTTGTCCACCTACATCTTCTATGATCCATGACCAGATGAAAAATAAGATAGGCTCATAGGTTAACCAATCAACTTTTTTTTTTATTTTTTTTGGATGGCAATTTGGATTAAGTGACTTGCCCAAAGTCACACAGCTAGTAAGTGTGTCAAGTGTTTGAAGCTGGATTTGAACTCAGCTCCTCCTGACTCCAGGGCCGGTGCTCTATTCACTGTGCTGCCTAGCCACCCAAGCAATCAACTCTTGATGAGGTTTGCAAATTTCCTCCCCACTTCTCAAGTTGGCTCTTACAGCACCTCTTACAGTATCTTCATCCCAGGTTGCTTTCTAAAACAAGTTCACATTGATAGAGAGGAATGAAACAAACTTTTCTGTTGCCTCCAGTAAACCTTCCTACAAGCCTCCTCTACCACCATCCTTAAATATATAGGAAGGAAAAAAAGATACCTCATTTCCAAAGCCAGAGGGATGCATTGTAGTCTAGGTTTTATACTGGGCATTCTTGGGGTATGTTGGCCCAATTCCATTTGGAAAAGAACCAGTAGCTTAGTTGTCCAGGGCACTCACCATTTTGGGACTGCCACCAACGAGTGGGGCCGGAGGAAGAGACCACATTCTCCACCCGGTGGCTATTGTAGCCATGAGGCAGCCGAGAGTCACACTTACAACATTTCATTTGCCACTGTGAGAAAGAAAAAAGGAAAGGCGAGTCAGAAGAAGGTACCTATAGTAAAGCCCCTAATAAAATTCCAGGCCCTGGAAGGCCAAGGCCACTGAAATCCTGCCACTGGAAACTAACCATTTGGATTAAGGAAACTCCTTGGTGAAAATAAATACATTTTGGCAGATTGACTAATTAATCTGGGACTTTCAGTCATTAACACCTTGGTGTGAAATTATTTCATCAAATTGCTTTCCTCTTAACACCTAGTGGAAAACTGCAGTACTAACAGAATGGGGATTTTAACTGAGGGTGTGAGGAACTAAACCTTGGAGGAGGAGATAGAAATAATTTTGGAAGACTGGGTGCTTGAGGGTAAGGATTGTTTCATTCTTTGTATTTGTATAGTCAGCAGCTGACCCAGAGCCTAACACAGAATACACACTTAATAGATGTTTGTTGATTGAGTAGGGCATCTATGTGCCCCTCCACCCCCACCTCCCCCTCCACCCCCGGCAGCCAGAAGGCACTGAGTAGGAAAGGAATGCTACAAATAGAAGAAAGAATGGCAGAAAGGGAGGTGGAAGGCTACTAAATACAGTGTTAATCGGTTCTGGTTTAAACCTGGTTAAGGTCCTGTCTTTGATTCTCTGATTTTGTCAAATGCAGACCCTACTGGCAAATATTAAGGGCAGTTTCCTTGAAAAAATTAAGATCCCATGGCAGGGATACAAACAAGAAGAGCAAAACAGCCCCTGCCTACAAAGACTTTACAGTCAAAGAGAAGGAAGGGGAATATAAATACAGTATATTTAGTTAAGCCCCAATTAGTGCTAATAATGAATCCAGAAGTGGTTTGTTGGTTTGTTGCTGTTGTTGAATCATTTCAATCATGTCTAACTCTTCATGATCCCATTTGGAGTTTTCTTGGCAGAGATATTGGAGTGGTTTGTCATCTCCTTCTCCAGCTCATTTTACAAATGAGGAAACTGAGGCAAATAGGGTTAAGTGACTTGCCCAGGGTCACACAGCTAAGACATATCTGAGGTCAGATTTGAACTCAGGAAAATGAGTCTTTCTGACTCCAGGCCCAGTACTCTGTCCACTGAACCATCTAGCTGTCCCCCAGAAGCCATAGCATTATTCAAATTCACACGATTCAATATTATAATTGTATGTAAAATATATTCATTGGTGTACCCCTAATGGAAGACACAATGAAAATTGTCTTAAATTTGTTTTACCTATTATCATAATATAACATTAAAGGATATAAAAATTGTGTTTCTGTTTCAAGTTCATTACAAAATAATAGAATAACTATAGAAGGTGGGTAGATTGGGGGGGGGGGGAGCTGGAGTTAGGAAGATCTGAGTTCTAATCCAACCTCAGATATTTACTCTCTTTGTGACCATGGGCAGGTCACTGAACCTCAATTTGCCTCATTTTCCTCATCTATAAAACGGGGTTAAAAACAGCACCTAACTTCCAAGGCTGTTGTGAAAATCAAATGAAATAATAATTGTAAAGTGTTTAGCGCAGAGCCTGACATAGGCTACATAAAAATGTCAGCTATTATTAATTTTTAAATGACTAAATGTTATCCCTAAAGATACTTTTAGCAGCATAAGATGAATCATCTTCTCTTTTCTTTGAATCTACCTACATATGCTGGTAGGCACAGAGATTTTTATCCTGTGCAGGTAAATTTGCATGATTCCATCATTGTTAGGGTCAGTATCTATCATTCTTCTCTCCTCTGCTATCAGAGTTTGAAAGATATCCTTTGAGAGTGAATGCCTTTATTTGCACATGATCTACTTTTTGGGCATTATTGTAGGTTTCTTTAAACGTTCATTTGATCAAAATGAAGATCATTCTCAGTCAACAATTCCAAATCCAAGTTGAGCAATTCCTGGACATCCCGTACATCAAAACAAAGCCTTCTTTCAATGTTTGTCATTTCTTCTATCACAGTCTGCTTTAGAAAAAGAAAACCTTAAAATTTACTATCTGTGCAATGTGGCAAAATGTGCTTCCACTCTGCAGGCATATTGCTGGCATTTATTTCTTGCCAAGCATAGTGGCTATTTTCAATTGCATCTTTTGATGGCATAATTTTTCCAGAATTCAGTTAAGGAAATTGCATTATTGTCTCTTGTTTTAGCAATTGCCTGTTCAAAAGTTTTTTCTTAGGCCGTAGGCCTTCTATGTTGTAAATGATTCCTTGGTTCATGGGCTACAATAAAGATTTTGCATTTGGTGGTGAAAAAGAAAGAAAGAAAGAAAGAAAGAAAGAAAGAAAGAAAGAAAGAAAGAAAGAAAGAAAGAAAGAAAGAAAGAAAGAAAGAAAGAGACAAAGAAAGAAAGAGAGAGAGAAAAGAAGGAAGGAAGGAAGGAAGGAAGGAAGGAAGGAAGGAAGGAAGGAAGGAAGGAAGGAAGGGAGGAAGGGAGGGAGGGAGGGAGGGAGGGGAGGAGGGAGGAAGGAAAGGAGAGAAAGAGAGAGAGACTTACATTCTCATACAATGAACCAAGTGTAGCTGTATGATTTGATGGATGATCTAAAATCAATAATACTTTAAATCTGATATTGTTGTCCTTGAAATATTTTTAATAGCTGGCCTAAAATAACTTGAAAACCAGTCTTCAAAAACAGCTTTAGGAACTCACTCTTTCTTATTTAACTACCAAAAAAATGGATCGGTGGTTGAGCCCATTATAGCCTGAGGATTTCGAGAACAATATACAAGCATTGGTTTTAATTTAAAATCCCATTCTCCATTATCTCTCAATAAAAGTGTTAGGCAATCCTTTTGTTCAGTTTTACCCAATTCTTTGTGACCCCATTTGAGATTTTCTTAACAGATACACTAGAGTGCTTTGCCATTTCCTTCTCCAGCTCAACTTATAGTTAAGGAACTGAGGCAAACAGGGTTAAGTGACTTGTGCAGGGTCACAAGGCTAGTAAGTGTCTGAGGCTGGATTTGAACTCATAGAGAGAAGCACTCTAGGCCCTGTGCCACATAGCTGCCCCGGTAATGCATAGGCATTTTAAATACAGGTTGAGTTTTTTCTTTCTTAGAAATATCATGTCTGAAAGACATTCTTTTCCAGGCCTATTTCAGCCATATTAAAAACTTAGTGATCAATATAAACAGTTTTTTCAATTATTTTCTTCAAAACATAAAGATTTTTATCTGCTACATCCTAATACGTACTGGCTGCCTCTCCAGGTAATTTTAACATTACACGATTGAACTCAATTTTTGAATCAATTAAACCAACCAACTGTGCAGTAAAAGTTTCTTCAGTATTGATTTTATTTCCATTTTTTTTCACTGACAGGAATGAACTTGAAGCTTTTCTCTGAATGGATGCTCTTCTAAAAGGAAGGAGTTGTTGATTGCAGGCTTTAGTTCATACAGCTACAAGGCATTCCATTCCTATTATTGTAATACTTCTGTTCCTTATGGTTGTTTGACAACCACCACACACCAAAAAGAAAGAAAAGAAATCTGACATAAATTTGCTTCTTTCTTTCATTTTGCCTGGATGTTTTATAATATTCCATACCATAGATTCAGGCACTGAAACATCTAATTCTGTCTTACACTTGTTAATACTACTACTTTCATGCCATTCAATTACATCAAATCTTTGTTCTAATGTCATAGCAAGCCTCTTCCTTTTTTTCTTTCTTATAATGGGGGTGTTTCTATCTGAAGTACTCTTCCTTTCATCCATTTTGTTTAGGGCTCTTTTTAAAAAATTAACACAACTACTGGTAATATAGTACAAAGCAACCCATCGCATGCAAAGACAACAATAGACAGGTACAGACTGATGGGGGCATGCTATTAGCTTGTGAGCTCTACCAGTTGGATACTGGCTTACATTAAATATGACCTGATATCATTTTATAATTAGGTGGCGAAGTGGATAGAGTAAGGAAGACTCATCTTCCTGAGTTCAAATCCAGCCTCTGACATTTACTGGTTGTGTGACTCTAGGCAACTCACTTAACCCTGTTGGCCTCAGTTTCCTTATTTTTGAAATGAGAAGGAAATGATAGCCACTTCAGTGTCTTTCTGACTCAGCAACATTTTATAAAAACACACGAAATCGAATTTTGCTCTGTTTAAAGTCACATTAATCACAACATGCACGGTATGTGTATACAGAGTCACACCTACAGGTCTATGGAAAATAGAGAGTTGATAAGGAAGAAAAGAGAATATCTTCCTTTTTCCAAGGAATCAGTTAAAGAAGTGACATGCCTCCAACAAACCCACTTTGGCAATGAAGGAGATAAAACTGAACCCAACCCCAAGGCAATATAAATGGGGACCCGATACACAGAATCCAGAGTAGGAAGGGAGCTCGGGACACCTAGCATTCTTATGCACTTTAAGATTTACAAAACATTTTACTTATATTAGCTCATTTAGTCCTCATACAACAACCTGTTGAGGTCAATATTATTATTATCCATTTGACATTTGATGATGCAAAGGCTTAGAAATGTGCCCAGGGTCAATGTCAATGTACCATTATTCAATATACCATTTAGCCTCCCCTCATGTAACCAGAATCACAAAGGGAAACAGCGTGTCTCAGGAATTGACCTAGGTGTTTGGTCCCATGGCAGAGCCTTCTCAACCTCTGGTAGTAAAAGGGCAGGACAATATGTGTATTTGGGAAGATTCTATTATATAAAATTCATACTTTATTATGGCTTCTACAAAGCCCAGGTCCAGTGGCCTACTGAGCCTACTGAGACAGAGAGAGAGGGGAAGGAGAAAAGGGGGAGGAAGGTAAGGTGAGAGACACAGACAGAATCTGCACAAAAGACTCTTTGGATAGCTGGTCCATTGTGGGGAAGGAATATATTCCCAAAGGGGGACAAAATGGCCCATTATGGGAACATCTGTAGCTACAACATAGCAAAGCCCTTTATCCCCAAGTCAGCTCACTGGAGAGAGGTTACTGGGTGAGGGGGCAAAGTCTTTCTGCATGGCTTCTGAACTCCTGACCTTCTGACTTGGCTGGACAAATCAAGGAAGCTACCGACAATCATATTTCAGAATGCTTAGACTGAATACACACAGAATTCCATTAAATTTCATAGACAGGATAAAATACACAGAAAATAGACCTGTTAACAATTGTAAAGAGAAAAAGGAGCTTTTCCCTCCTTTCTTTTCCTTGAATCCCTCCCTCCAGGACACCCCCACCCTCAACAATAAGAGGACAGGGTATCCAGGGAGCCTATTTAATTTAGAAGAAAAAATATGGCCTAGTGAAAATCCTAAGTTAAAGTCCCCACTCCTGATACTACCGGCTGTGGGACCCTGGATAATGTACTTAATCTTTCAGGACTCTAGCCAATTCTCTGAGACTGCAAGGTGCAGAGAAGGTGACAAACTGCTTTGGTAAAGGTAGCCTCCTCCTCTGGGTGTTCCCTATACAGTGAAATGACAGGTCCAGACTCAGTGTCTATCCCATGCAGGAAGGTAGCTCAGTGGATAGAGCCCTGAGCCTGGAGTCAGAAAGACTTTAGTTCAAATCTGGCCTTAGACACTTACTAGCTGTGTGACCCTAGGCAAGTCACTTAACCTTGTTTGCCTCAGTTTCCCCATAATAATAGCACCTACCTCCCAGGGTTGTTGTGAGGATTAAATGAGATAATTGTGAAGCACTTAGTACCATGCCTAGCACATAGTAGGTATTTAATAAATATATTCCCTTTCCAGAAAAGCAAGCAAGTTGAATTCTTGGAAACCAGGTCAACTGAGCTTCCAAAACAGGAACAGTTTACCAAATGTTCTGACTCCTTTAATATTTATAATGTTACTCATTATTAATGCTTCCCCCTCTGAGGAGTCTCTCCTTTTCAACACAATGCAATCTACAGAATCTTCCATTTGAAGTAGGAAGACATGGGTTCAAATCTCATGTCTCATGCTTATTAGCTTTGTGACCCTGGGCAAGTCACTTATACTCTCAGGAATTGAATTTCCTGATCTATAAAAGAGGGGTAACAATTCCTATAGGACCTACCTCACAGGATTATTATAGGCCTCTCATTTTCAGTCATGACCAACTGTTCATGACCCCATTTGGGGTTTTCCAGCAAAGATACTAGAGTGGTTTGCCATTTCCTTCTCCAGCTCATTTTATAGATGAGTAAACTGAGGCAAATAGGGCTAAGTGACTTGCCCAGGGTCACACAGCTGGTAAGTATCTGAGGCCAAATTTGAACTCAGGAAGATGAGCCTTCCTGACTGCAAGCCCAGTGCTCTATCTACTGTACCACCTAGATGCCCCTTCTCATCCCTGTTACTATGTTAAGAGGCACATAGCTGGTGATCTCTGTGGGTTATATGATCTGTCTGGGGAGGTGTCGAGGGTGCATGTGAAGGGAACGTGTAGAGAGTGTGGGGCTTCCCCCATCCATCACTCAAACTCTCTGCGCTTCTGGTGATGAATTCTTTCCAACATACCAGTAAAAGGGGTGATATGGAAGAGGAGCCAGACCCAATGATGTCACAGATCACGGGAATGTAAAGGAAGAACTGCATAGGAAGTATGTTGGAAAGACAATCCTGCTCCTGGTTAAGACAGCCCAGTTACCAAAGCGACTTAGAATATGTCAGATGCTAAACATACCTGAGCATTTAAACTAACCCCCACCAGACAAAATAAAGATTCGAGCTGGAAATTGTTTCCAATCCAGATTCTGTTTGGGGCCCTAAGGAGGAAGGTCTCCCTTCTCCCAGCCCTGCCCAGCCAAAAGGGGCTGGGGTTGGAGAAGGGAGCTCTCCTCCCTCAATCCCCCATCCTCACTGAACAAAAGACCTGATGAAGGATGAGATCCATTTGCCCCTCCCACTGCCTGCCAACAGAACCTCTCCCCTCTGGTGCTCTAGGAGCTGGCTGCAGGCCCTGGCACATCCCTCTGCCAAATGGGATGCCAGAAGCTCTTGGTTTCCCTGGTCTGTGGAGGGAGGTGGAGGGTGGGGTGGAGTGGGGGTGGAACACTATGGGGTGGGGGAGACAGAATGTTGCAATTCCCTTTTAGGGAGGCAAAGGGAGTGAAACTGAATACAGGGGAAAAAATCTCCAGATATGGGCCAAAGCTGAGCAAAGTCCTCTATCATGCAAAGGTCAGATGGCTACCTCCCCATTCCGTCCCTGGCCTGACTTCACTGAAGATATGTCTTCCGAAGCAATAAAACCCTCTGCTCTTCCAACTTAAGAATAATATCGATTTAATAATAATAGCATTGACATAGCACTTTGAGGTTTTCCAAGTACTTTATAAACATTTGTTATCAGAACCATCCTGGGAGGTAGATGCTACTAGTAGGCCCATTTTACATATGTGGAAACTGAAGTCAACAGGGTTAAGTGACTTACTCAGGGTCACACAGCTAGTAAATGTCTGCAGCTGGATTTGACCTCAGGTCTTCCTCACTCCAGGTCTAGCACTCTATCCTCTGTGCCCTTTAGCTGTCTAACTTAGCCAGCATTCTGCCTCCAGGCAGGTGTACCCCGAATCTCCCCATAGGGATAAACATAAGATTCTAAAATCATAGATGTGGAATTGGAAGGGGCCATATAGTCCAACTCAATCTCTCTCTCTCTCTCTCTCTCTCTCTCTCTCTCTCTCTCTCTGTCTCTTTCACACACACACACACACACACACACACACACACACACCCCTTTCATTTTAGAGATGAAGAAACCACAACCCAGAGAGTTTGAGTGATGGATGGGGGAAGCCCCACACTCTCTACACGTTCCCTTCACATGTACCCTAGACACCTCCCCAGACAGATCATGTAACCCACAGAGATCGCCAACTATGCACCTCTTAACATAGTAACAGGGATGAGAAGACGTTAGCCTTTGGCTAACAGGCCTGGAAGTGGTATTTTAAGTAGCTCTAGTTGACAATTGGATAACAGGTTAGAGGCCCCAAAATAGACTCACTTAAGAACATCAGTTCACGTGAACCCCAGATGCTCTTTGCTGTGTCTCTGCCTCTGTTTCTCTCTCTGCTTGGTTTCTATTCATTGGATCATAGATTCAGAGCTGGATAAGACCTTTTTTTGTTGTTCACTTGTTTCAGTCACATCTGACTCTTTATGACCCCATTTGGAGTTTTCTTGGCAAAAATACTGGAGTGCTTCACCATTTCCTCCTCCAGCTCATTTGACAGATGAGGAAACTGAGGTAAACGAGGTTAAGTGATTTGCCCAGGGTCACCCAGCTAGGAATTGTCTGAGGTCGGATTTTAATTCAGGTCTTCCTAACTCCAGGGTCATCCTCTGTACCACCCCGCTGCCCCACTAGCCTAAGACTTCAGAGGCCATCGGGTTTAATACCTCACTTTAGAGATGAGGATCCTGAGGTTTAGAGAATTTAAGTTTGCTCAAGGTCACAGGGACAGGGATACAGGATTTTTGGTATCATCGCATATCTAACACAGAGCTCTCAAAAATGTTTGCTAGAGTCACTATTGAACAAATGTACGTGTGAGAATGCCTACCATGGACTGTGGATACCAGTTTTCCACGTGGATTTTACATGCATGAGCATTCCTCCCTGCACCCCTCCTCTAGAATCTCTGAAATGGAAACTGTCCCTTAGCATGCTGCAGATGCCTCCCTTCTCTGCGGTCTGTTGGCCAGCTCCCTTCCTGGCAGGACTGCGGTGCCCCCACCCCCATGCCTTTCACCAGCACATCATTATTATCGATTTCATATGCAGAGGCCTAGAGCCAGCTGGGCCCCAAACTGGCCTCCAGCTGGAAGGGCTCTGGCTGCTCCCTCACCTAAGAGGTTTCTGGAAGCTCAGTGAGCTGGCCAGCTACCAAGCCCACAGCAGGAGCTGGGGAGAAGAGAGGGGTCAGGAAATGAAGAAAAAATGCCCAATGGAGACTCAATTCTTTTATACCTAAGGTTAATCTCTAGACTGGACTAGGAAAAATTAAGGGGAGTAGCTCCTGTCTATGCTTAGCCTTGCCCCCTTCTGAAGATGTTAGGGACCCAAGTTACTAACCACCTCTACTCCAGGGGTTTTTAATGTTTTGTGAGCCATGGAAGCCTTTGGTAGTATGGTAAAACCTAAGTATACCCTTCTCAGATTAATGATATGTTGCCTATATTTATAATAGAAGAAAATGCTAAATTTTAAAGTTTAATGAAAATAAATGTATTTTTTCCCCGTCCAAGTTCATAGAGTCCATGAAATCTACCCATAAACACCTTAAGGTTCTGCAGACCTCAAGTTAAGAAGTACTGATCTACCCACAGAAAGGGTACTGATAATCTGGAAGGAGGCCAGTCCTCATAGTGGCAGAATATGGGCTCCCACCCTCAAGATTTCCATCACCAAATGAAGAGTGAAGATAGAACCAGGTTCTTTGTAAGATCTTTTCCAGCTCTAACATTTTAGGACCTTCCCCCATTCCAATCCCAACAATGAGAGTCTCAGGTACTCTCAGCAATATAGCAGAATAATTACTAAGATTAAAATGGAGGACTGATGGATCAGATCCTTGACAGAGGCAGGGGGTGGGTGGGAAGGAGAAGGGCAGAGTATGGCATTTGAAGAAGAATGCCCTGGACAAGAGCGAATGTTTTCATCAGCCATTGTGTTCAATGACTGATAGGACTGGATTTGTAATTCTAGCCTCAAGATCATCCAAAAAACAAGGTTTTGATGCATGACAGTTTTGATGCGATTCCATAATTTAAAGGGAGCCCGCACCTGTAGTACAGAATCAACATCACAACTAAGTCACACTGACAAAGACAGTTCAGAATGAGTTGCATGTTATTTTACTTTTTAAAAAACAACATTATAACAATGCATTTCAACTTTATCTTCCTCCTTTCAAAGCTAGTTAAATAACTGAATAAGCCCTTGCCTCAACAACACCCTTCCACCCTCTTCCCTCTCAGCTGTCAGGCAGCTCACATTCTAAGACTAGCTAAGGCGGTGGTTAGCATTCAGACAGTCTCAGCCCAGCTTCTCTCAAGGACATACAATCAGTGGGGAGTAATTCTAGAATCTCAGACCCCAGGGCTGGCAGGATTCTTCTGCCCTGGAGCTGGAAGGTCCTACCTCCCAGTCCAGACAGAGGGAAAAAGGGGAGAGGGAGAGAGGTCTCGATGCTTGTCATTTAAAATCTCTAAGGATTGATTAAGAGGCCATAGCCTTCTTGAGTGCACACAATAATGCCTCAAGAACTTCATAGAATCACAGATATCACGTGTTCTCCTAGCAGAATGTGAGATTAAGAGAATAAGGAAACAGAATGTAAGAGGGTAGGGATTTTTCATCATTTTGTCTTTGCGTCTCCAGCACCCAACACCATGCCATGTCAGCCATGTCCAGGCACGGCATGTCCTAGGCACTGGGGATACAAAGGAAAGAAAGGAAACAGTTCACTGAATAAATGCTTGTTGGATTCAGTTGGATTGGAATGGGGAGAGATCTTAGAAGTCATCTAGTCCAATGTTCTCATTATACAGGGGAGGAAAATGAGGCCCAGAAAAGTAGAATGACTTGTGTAAAGTCACACTCCTGGCAAATGGCAGGCCTGAACGGGGAATCCAGACTTTCTGACTGTTCTTTCTATGACACCATCGTAACCCATTGTAGAAGACATGAAGAACAAACAACCAGTGGTCCAGAATAGCAGTCACTGGAAAGGAAGGCACTGATGTTGGTCCTTCAGAGTCCCTTGGCTTCCCTACCAAGAAGTAGATAAGGAAGTGTTTGTCACCTGTGATTTCCCATATCCCAATGCTTGCCATTTGTCCTAATTTTTCACCCCCACCCAAGGTTATCCTTGGAGAGCAACACCTATTCTCCAAAATTATCTGTCCCTAACTGATATCAAAACATCCATCTTGGGGTGGCTAGGTGGCACAGTGAATAGAGCACCAGCCCTAGAGTCAGGAGGACCTGAGTTCAAATCTGGCCTCAGACACTTTACACAAAAAACTAGCCATGTGACCTTGGGCAAGTCACTTAACCCCAATTGCCCTCCAAAAAAAAAAAAGGCAAAAAAACCCAACATCTATCTTGTGTCCCATTTTCTGAGCAACCTTTTCATAGTGGCAGCAAGTTAGTTTGTTTAATCCTTATTAGATTATAAAAAGACTAGTTGCTTCTGTTTGCCTCAATTTCCTCAACTCTAAAATGGCACAGCACCTGCTTTGCAGGGTTGTTATGGGGATTAAATGAAATAATGTTTATAAAGTGCTTAACACAGTAGCTGGCACATTATTTTTCAATCATTTCGATCATGTCTGATTCTTTGTGACCCCATTTGGCAAAGGTCCTGGAGTGATTTGCCATTTCCTTCTCTAGTTCATTTTACAGATAAAGGGAAACTGAGGCAAACAGGGTTAAGTGACTTGCCCAGGGTCACACAGCTAGTAAGTATCTGAGGTCAGATTTGAACCCAGGAAGATGAGTCTTCCTGACTCCAGGCTCAGCATTCTACCCTCTGTGCCACCTAGCTGCCAAGTGGCACATAGTAAGCATTATATGAATGCTAGCTATAATGATGATGATGATGATGATATTAGGTGTCCCAAAAGTCTTAATGTGGTTTTTAGCTTAATGACCTCCAAAGTATACATGATACAAATTTACAGAAAAACAACATTAGAAAGGTTAATTATTTAAAACTTTCTAATATTGATATGTTTTTACTGCACTTCAATATAACCATTGTCTTGTGCTATATACATTGCTCTAGTCGACTCTTGAAATTGTAAAAACTTTCATCAGCCATTGTTCAATGACTGATAGGACTGGATTTGTAATTCTAGCCTCAAGATCATCCAAAAAACAAGGTTTTGATGCATGACAGTTTTGATGCAATTCCATAAGAAAAAGTCCAAGGGAGACAGATCAGGTAACTGAGGTGGCCAAGCAAAAGAACCTTCTCTACCAATTCAGCAGTCTGAGAAAGTGTCATCCATAAACTGTCACACATACAATACTTAATGACAGGGTGTCCTGTCTTATTAAAACTCAAAATTCATTTTTCAAATTGAGAAAGCTAAATAAATATAAAATAAATTTAAATAACTAAGCTTTAAAATGATCGTTTTGTAACTTTTTTTAAAGCATTTCCACTTCTGAAGCTTAAAACTGCACTAAGACTTTTGAGACCCCTGTATTACCTTTCCTGGGGTGTTCCTATTTTTAATAAGATATTTATGAAGAAATATAATCCCTTAAAACCAATGGATACATTTCTAATGTTGGGTATTCAGGATATTCAGTAAGAGATGAGAAATGGGGGTGGGGAGCAGGGAGGAATATTTTTGGATGGGCTATATTCTCTGCAGGTCACGCTATAAATAACCACCTACTCTATGTACATGTAAGGTCAGCTCTGGAATGAAGATATCATCTCACTGAGTAAGAAGGAGAAGGGGAGAGAAGGCGGAAGGCAGGATTAAATCAGTCATTCTTTAAAAGTCCTTCAATTACCCTTCTACCTGATCCATCTACCGGTCTTTTCTTTTCCTCCCCTAAATTGTCAAACTTTTGTTAAAAGTTGTCTATAAATATATTTTCGGACATAGCCATTTGGTGATCCGTTAGGCAGCTGCTGGCATTCAGTGCTAATAATGCAGAAATAAAAAAAAAAGAAACAAAAAAGTGTCAGTGACACTTTTTTTAAAAAATGCAGAAAGGGGAATTTTAAAATATCCCTTTTGTGGCCCCTTCTAAAGTGTTCAAATGGGACCACAGACAATCGGGGTAATTTGATTACTACCATGTTAAATTTAATATAAATTTTTTAACTACGTAAGTTTAGTTTCTGATACAAAACTCCTTTTTTGATCTCTATATATTAAAATTGCTTGTATTTCTAAGTTCATAATAAAAAAGGACTTTTTTCCCCAAAACTTGCTATATGTAATGACTTTATTTCCTCACAACCTCAGCCTCTGGAGATATGATTGCTGCCCCAAAACATTTCTGAAACGTCTCTCTCAAAGGACACTAACAACCTCCTTAGTAGGAGTAGATTCAGTGGTCTTTTTTTTTTTTTTTAAGATTTCATCCTACTTGACTTTTCTGTAGGAGTGGGTACTTTTGCACTTCCTCCTGAATATTTTCTCCTCCCTTGGCTTCAAAGACACTAAATTTCCCTGTTTAACCTCCTAATTCTCTAACTGTTCCATCTGTGTTTCATTTACTGTTACCTCATCTTTTTTTTCCCCAAACCCTGAAGGTGGGTATTTTCCAAGGTTCTGATCCTGAGCATTTTTTTTTCATTCTCTACTCAGGATAATCCCTTTTGCTCCAGTGAGTAAAGCTAGCACATCCAAGCAAATGATTCCCCAAGTTTTCATTGTTATCTTTGATTTTTCTTACAAAGCTCCAGAACAATATATTCAACTTCTCTCAAGACACATATAGTTGAAAGGGACTTTAGAAGTTCTGTAGAGAGGTAGTGACTTACCCAAAGCCATAGATAGGAAGTGAGGGACAAGGCTGGGATTTGAACCTGGGACTTCTGACTCCATGGGCAGTATTCTTTCCACTGTACCACATACTATCTCCCATCTAGACACCTAACCAACACCTCACAACCCTCAACAATTCCAAACTTGAATTTATGTTTTCCCCCTTAAAAATGCTTTCCCTATTGACTTATCTGTTCTTGTTAGTGACCTCATCATTCTTCCAGACTCTCATGTACTATAAACCTTGGCATTACATTTGAATTTTTCTTTCATTTCTCATATCTAATCATTTATCAAGTAATATTGATTTTACCTCTATAATTCTACTTCATCAGATCCTTCCTCTCTTTCCTAATCCCACTTCTACCACCCTGATATGGGACTTCATTATTCAGGTGTTTTTTTCAGTCGTGCCTGAGTCTTTGTGACCCCATTTGAGATTTTCTTGGCAAAGATACTGGTATGATTTGCCATTTCCTTCATTTTACAGATGAGGAACTTGGGGCAAATGGGGTTAAGTGATTTACCCAGGGTCACATAATTAGTGTCTCACGCCAGTTTTGAACTTAGAAATATTAGTACTCCTGACTCTAGGCCCAGAGCTCTATCCACTGGACCACCTAGCTACCCATGGGACTTTCTTACCTCCTGCCTAAATAACTACAATAGGCTCCCAGTACTGTCCTCCCTCTCCTCTTCAATCCATCCTTCATAACTGTTCCCAAACAATCTTTCCTATAGATAGATATGATCATGTAATTCCTCTGCAAAAATCTTCCATGGTTTCCTACTGGTTATTGAATAATAGCATCGAGGTGGAATAGTGGAAAGAATGCCAGGTCTGGAGTCAGGAAGAACTGAGTTCAAATGGGGCCTCAGATACTTACTAGCTGTATGACCCTGGGTAAGTCACTTAACCCTAAGGAAACCCAGTTTCTTTATCTATAAAATGAGCTGGAGAAGGAAATGGTAAACCCCTCCAGTATCTCTGCCAAGAAAGCCCTAAATGGGTTACCAACAGTCAGACAGGACTGAAACTACTATCATGTGTTGTTTTGTATTAATGTTATCTGTGTGGTTCTTAAACCTAGGGAAAAGCCTCCTTTTCATCACAGGAATAATCCTCTATGGAAAGTTAATGGATAGACGAGAACAAGATTCCCTCTGGGCAAGAAGGTGTGGATGGGTTGCCATGTGGATCTTTGCCCACATTAAGTATACTCTAGGAAAGGACTCAAGAATCCACTGAAATAAGCTACACATATAAGTCTCCTCCCTCTAAGACACTAAATTCCATGAGGGCTTAGCCAAACTTTGTTTCCCTCTCAAAACACAAATATACCTAGTATAGGTACTTAGTGAATATTTGTTGAATTAAATGGGATTTTGTTCAAATTGTAGAGAACTTTGACATCCACAGTCCCAGTCAGGCTGCTTCCAAGAGATAAAGGGAAAGGACAGCTGTTTTATTTACACACCATCTAATTAGGCTGCTCAGAATCCCTGCCTCAGGCTGTTAAGGCAAATGGATAATTAAGTTCCCTTCACCACAAAACACAGCACTGGGGGAAGAAACTCAGCACGGTTAAAGGGGTACTTTGTGGAGCAGAAATTATCTGAGCGAGCTTCCCATGGCGACCTTGCCCTGGTCCCCAGAGGAGAGCTGTGCATGCGGCGCAAACCATTCCTACACACGGCAGGACCTAAACCACAAAATCTCACAGCAAGGACCTCAGAGCCCATCTGGCCCAATCCATCTCTGAATAACAGACTTCCTTGGTCATCCAGTCTGTGCTTTAAGTCTCTGGTGAGTGGGGACCTGTGGCCTCCCAAGCCATCCCATTCCATTTCTGGCTAGCTGTAATTGTCGGAAAGATGCAGAAATATGAGAAATGAAAATATGATTCTCCATACCTTGCCCCACGCATTGCTCCTCCTTCCATAGTCTGGGACTGGTCTCGCCCCCTCTCCCCCCAACCCCCACCCCCCCACACACACAATAGGCCTTCAATTGTTTAAAGGCCTCTATCCTGCTGTCCCTCAGCCTTCTCTAGAATGAGTATCCCCAGTCCTTCTCCTGATGATCCAAGAGGAGCTGACTGCTGGCTGATACACCAGATAATAAGACAAGATTGTTTTCTCAGAAATCTTTTAATAATAAGTACAGACAAAGAAATATTAGGTCCCCATCATAGCTCTACACATGGTGTAGATGATGGGAAGGTGGGATGAAGCAAGTGGAATGCTGGGTCCCACTGATCCCCTTCAAATATCTCACAGAGAATTTGAATTTTCCACTATTAAAATCACCCCTTTCAGTGATTTTATTTTATATTTTTATAAATTTATATTTTCTTCAGTGAAAATATCTGGGCATTGTCTCTAAAAGAATCCTGTTAAAATACACTGCACAGGTGGTGCTCCAGAGTCGGGAGGACCTGAGTTCAAATCCAGCCTTGGACACTTACTAATCATGTGATCCTGGGCACTCAATCCCGATTGCCTCAAAAAAAAAAAAAAGGCACCACTATTTTGGGAAGGGGAATACTAGAATACTGAGTCCAAATACCACCAGTACAGTCATTCTATCATCTTAGCTAGCTATTACCTTAAAGTAAAAATAACAAGGTCCTAAAAGGATGAGGTAAATAATAGTGAGGGGGAACTTAGAAAAAGTTGAGAACATGAGTATTATTCAAGGACACATGAGGAAAAGATGCCACCCACTGCAGGTGAACCAGTGCATCCCAGGGCCTTGAACATAAACACTTAAGAAATATCTGTTGGGATTGGCTAATAGGAGTGGGGTTTGGGGGGCTTTTATAGAAAGGACTACTCTAAATCTAAAATCCTATGCTGATGATGGAGCAGGGAAGGAAGGGGGGAGGAAGGTATAAAGAAAAAAACTCATCCATTGCGGTGGCTCTAGGAAAGATGCTTCAAAGGTTCCTTGATTCTTGTGCCCTTGCAGGTGACAGGGAGAAAATAATGAACTAAAACAGGGTGCATGCCTAAGAGCTAAGTAAGTCTTGTGGGAATTGCAACTGCCTGAATGCTTTGGCTTGAAACAGACTGGCCCCAAACCCAGATAGCTACAGACTGCCAAAGATAGACAGTGCCCAGGAGGGTGGAGGTCTGGCAACATGAACCAAGACCCATAGAGGCAAATTCTCCATTGAATTACAGACCGATAGGCTTTTAATCAGCATAGATCTGCCGGGAAAAGTAGGGACTGTAGGGAGATGGCATGCAAGACTTAGGATTCAGAGAATTTGGAGCTATAGGGGAACTCCAACTCCTGAGGCTACTGTCTCCCTAGAGTCTAACAGTTCCTCCCACACACACCCAGGCCACAGAGAAGCAGAGCTCCCAAGAGACATTTCCGTCTTTCCTTGCTTCGTTCCTCACAGCCCTTCACCAAGGAAAAGAATGGGCAGCACCAGTAACACTTAATAATTTTACACTAGGCTTGAGATTAGTATATCTATACATGTTTTCATTAAAAAATTTTATATATGCACATATACAAATGGACGTTTTGCAGAGATTTTGACTGAAGGTATATGGAAGGATCCCTAGAAATTAATTTCTGAGACACTTTTATCCAATGACAGACAGACACCCTTATCCAAGGTATCATTTAGTACTACCTTGACTGCTAAGCATTGAGTTATCACTATTACTGTCCTCCCCTTCACTGAGGGTCTCATCTCCTCCCTCTGAGACATTATGATGATCCTTTGGAGTCTGAGGCCCCACTCTAAAACCCCAATTATCTTATTTCAAACTTAGTAAAAACCTGAAGTCTGAAACTAGAGCTAAAACAGAGGACTTAGATGTCAGAGTATACATGGTTTTCCACACCCCCTGCTGCTGCTGAGAAACCATCAAGAATGGCCTATACTGGGGAAGCTAGGTGGCACACTGGCCCTGGAGTCAGGAGGACCTGAGTTTAAATCCGGCCTCAGACATTTGACACACTTACCAGCTGTGTGACTTTGGGCAAGTCACTTAACCCCAATTGCCCTCCAAAAAGCAAAAAAAAAAAAAAAAAAAAAAAAGAATGGCCTATACAGGGTTAAGGGGGAATGTGCATTGGGGGATGTTTCTCTTTCCAAGACTAGCCCTATTCAAAGGCAGCATTAGAAAACATTCAGTTATTAGGGGGTCAGGGAGGAAAGGAAAGGAAGTATCTATATATTTATAGAGTACCTAACATGTTCCAGACACTGTGCTAAGGATTTTTACAAATATAATTATCCCTTCTACATCCCAACTTTCCCCATAGTAGTTTCAATATATTGAGTGTCAGCAAAAGAAATTAAATGGGAATTTTCAGGAGTTTTGTGGAAGTCACAGATGACATGCAAAGGGCAGCAAACAACACAGAAAAAGTTTAGAAACTCAGAAATGTATATATATATATATATATATATATTATTATATTATACCAACCCAAATTTTATAGTAAGGTACTGTAAATACCCCATAGAAGAAAAAGGAAAAAATTAGACTTCTTCTCTGATACAAAGGAAGAACTAAAATTTTTATGTAGATTTTCCAGATCCCAGGGGGCAGGCACCCCTAACCTCTTCAGTGTGGAAGGGATAGCTGTATTATCTCATTTGTTTCCCACAACATCCTTGTGAGGTAGGTGCCACGGGTGGGAGTGGGAGGGGGGAGAGAAAGAAAAGCAGCCAAAGAATAATTCAAGAAGAAGAGAGAGGCAATGGAGAGAAGGAAGGAAATTAGATATTATTCAATCTTTGGTTCATAAAACACTAGGTTTTAAAGCTGGAAGGGCTCATAGAGATCACCTAGGGATTCTTCACTTCTTTTTTTTTTTGTTATAGTCCCCTTTGGCAATACAATGAAGCCTTTGGACCCCTTATAAGAACCATGTTTTTAAGTGCATAGAATACAAAGGATTACAAAGAAAACCAGTCTTAGTAAAATGCAGTTATCAACATTAAAAAAAAATGTTCAGGGACCCAGGCTTAAGAACCCCTGACCTGATCCAACTCCTTCATTTTATAGAAGAGGAAGTCAAGACCCAGGAAGCCTAAGGACTTGTCCAGCATCACAAAGAAAATGAGCTAGGATCCAATAAAGTGTCTTCAGAAAGAATCATAGGAAGTTGTATCTGGAAGAGATCTGAAATCAAATTGTCTGACCCCCTCATTTTGTCAATGAGGAAACTGAGTCTGAGAAAGAGGAAGTAACTTGCTCAGAGTCACAGAGCTAATAAATGGGCAGCATTTGGATCCAAGCTTAGGTCTGATTCTAACTCCAGAATGCTCCTTCCACTACATATCACATACCACCAATTCCTCCATGTTCATTTTGGTAAATAAAATCAATATCTCTCAGCCACACAAGGAGAGAGCTGAGATTTAGCCATCCCCTTAGTTACAAAATTCTAGAATTTTCTCTTGCAAGTACTAAATTTGGCTCCCAAGGGGGAAACATGGAGGCCATGTGAGCAGAGGGCAATTTCCCTAGCCAGTTTTCAGAGGCAGAGGTCAGTCTGGGTGTGAAGCAAAAGGCATCAGGTCTGCAGGAAGAGAAAGGTTCATCCATAGAGAAGAAGGGATAAGGGAAAGGGGAAGAAGGGCAAGAATACATTCCAGGCTTGCAGGATCTTTGACCTCCTCCCATTTCCTCACCCCTTCCCAAATGGGGCAGACAAAATAAGGAAGGCGAAAAGGCAACAATTTCCTCGAGTCACACAATTCTCAGCGGGGTAGCTGGAGGACTGGAGAGGTTGTTGCTTGGGGGAGAGTGTGGGGAGGGGAAGCAGCTGACCTGTTTTGTCTAGAAAGCCAAACCCACTGAATGAATTCCTTGGTCCTTATGAAGTAATCTACTCCCTAAAGAAAAAATTTGCCTGTTATCTGCTACAGCCAGCTAACTGCCTGGAGACTTGCTCCCTTACCCACTCTATCCTTCCCCCAGCCAAATGGGAGCCTCCAAAATCACTAGCCAAAAGGCAGAGGGCAGAGACTATAAATAAAAATAACTAGGGTGCTCCCAAGGGCCATGAGAAGCAATTGGATATGTAGACATCTATAAGGTTTGGTCTTGGGGATGGAAAAGAGTCTAATACGAATAGTGGGAAGAATATAAGATGTAGAGTCAAAAGTCCCAGGTTTGGAAATCAACTTGTTAATCATATGCTGTTCTCTGTGCCTCAGAGTCCTCCTCTGTAAAAATGAGCAAGTTGGAAAGGATGACATTCCAGCTCTAAATCTATGACCTCCTGTACAACACAAATTCATAGACGATCTAAGGCCTCATTTTGGACAACGACTTCATTAGACCTTTCACTAGGCCTTGGCAAGGGAACAAAGTCAACTGATTCTGTCTCCTCCTCCTCTTCCTATCCTTGCCCATGTTAAGCATGCATAGAAATGGTCACCAACAGCTAGGAAGAGAAAGCTGCCCTTGAATGGCTCCAGCTGATTAAGAGCCTAGTATCATTTGTAGTTGGGAGAAGGCAATGAGAGAAGACTAAAACTACAGCCCAAATAATTTTGTGAATATTATAGGATAAAACGCACAAGCACAAATATCAGAAAACATTCTCCAAGAAGCCTTATTTCTGCTTCCAGAAATCCCTGTCTTCCTTCAAAACAAAGCAGCTGCCACCTCCTACAAGAAACCTTACCCGACCCCCAAGTGTTAGTACTGCCTACCTTTTGAAACGACTTTATATTTACTTGAGTGTATGAGCAGATTTAGAATCGGAAGGGGCCCCATAAGGTGACCTAGTTCAACCTCTTCCTTTACAGATGAAGAAACTGAGGGACAGAAAGATTAAGTGACTTACCCAGGGTCACTTGGCTATAAGGATCTGAGCCTGGTTTTCCTGATTCCATGTCACATGGGTAGAAAGCAGTGGCTGCACTATTGAATCCACACCCACTGACTAAATTCAGCACTCTTTGCCCTGGACCAAGATCATATGAAAGCTGCTTCAGGGCAGGAACTGTTTCTTTCTAACTCCAGAGCCCCCCAGTGACTTGCTCCTAGCAGGAACTCACTAGGCACCACTAGGTCGTTCAGTGAGTAGACAGAGTACTGGACATGGAATCAGGAAAACCAGGCTCAGATCCTTATCAGCCAAGTGACCCTGGGTAAGTCACTTAGTTTCCTCATCTGTTAGGGGGAAAAAAGGCAGCTAAGCTAGATGGTACAATGTATAAAGCATTGGGCCTAGAGTCATGAAGAGTTAAGTCTACAATCCTTTGACATGAACACCTATCTGCTATATCTTCCAGGAGTTAAAAAAAGACTTTACCTTTCCCTGATACATATCTTATTTCTGTGAACTAGATTTTAAACACCCAGAGGGCAGGAACTCTCTTTCATGTCCTCCAAAATAGAAGGAGCTCAATGATTAAATTAACAAATTATCATATGATACAAAATAATATTGTGTGATATAATCACATAAATTATACTAATTGCATGTTACATATTAATGTATTATATAGTATTATATTATGCTATATAATCTATTGTATAATTATATATTGCAAAAAATATTGGTAATATAATGATAAAGACTGGACCTGTGATTTCATTGATATAGAAAAGTCCCAGATAAGTTAACTCTCTCTACCAAAGAAGGTCAGCACCTTCAGTGGAATATATAGTCTTAGAGAACAGTTAAAAAGTTAAGTATCTTTCCTAGGGCTGCACAACCAGCATGGCCAGAGGTAGACCTTGAGCACACTTCTGAGCTCCAGGGCTAGTTCTCTATTAACTATTTCTCTATTAACTAATTAACTATTAATAATAGTTAATAATAATTAATAATAGTTCTCTATTAACTATTAACTGCTTCTAGATAGGATATGTCATACATATGATATATCATATATCTTTTTTTTTTTAATCAATTGGAGTTAAGTAATTTGCCCAGCGTCACAGTTAGTAAGGGTTTGAGGCTGGATTTGAACTCAGGTCCTCTGACTCTAGGGCCAATACTCTATTCAATGTACCACCTAGCTATCCCTATGATATTATATCATATCATGTCATATAATATATCACATCATATCTTAAAAGAATGGCATACTCTCCCCTCTCTACTTCTAGACTCTTGCTCCTTGAAAACCAGGGAATTTATGTATAGGGCCTACCTCGCCATATGGAGTGCAGTAGGTCTCAGGCTTCGTCATTCCACAGGTAGAGGAGGCTTTAAGGAACCGTGCCCTTCCAACCAACAGATCCCCAACAGGAGGGTAGCAGGCCCCCCGAGAACAGGCCTGCTGGGCATGAAGAAGTCCTGGCAGTGCTGAAATCACAAAATAAAAGAAAGTTGTGAGGGTGGTAAGGTAAAGCCCTACCAGACTCTGGAATATCTTTCCAATACTCTGGGTTCCTCCTACATGCAGGTCAGGCCAGCTGTGAGCATCTTCTACCCACTAGCCTGAAAAGGAGCAATGACTTCAGCTCAGATGCCTTATTCAATAGAATGTCAATTTCATGCATTGTCAGTTGTCGATCATCTGTGTAAATAGAGTCATAACCAAAAACTATGAATAAGCTAAAAAATCTCTCCTTGGCTTTGGAATGCCCTCAGGCACACACGTTGAATCACACAAACTCAATCAATAACTGTCTATTCTCAGCCTTGACTCTCATCTGACTTTAGCCTCTATCAGAAAGCCAGAATCTCTTGGATAATCCATTCCTAGAAAACTGGGTGAGACCTATAATTTGTCTTCTTGTTTGAAACAATAACCACTACCTACTAGCTATACCAACTAATAATACCAAAGTAAACCTTGTAAATAAGGGTTTCTGACTACTACTAGTTAAAAATTAAAATAATGCAAAGGACCTAGACAAAAATGGCCCTAGAACTGAGTAATAGAGAATATACTTTTCTGAGCACGGGGCAAACCAAGAATCACAAAACAAGGAAGAATAAAATGACACTTGTGAGCCATTAAAGGGAAATAGAGATTTATAAGGTTTTTTTTGTTTTGTTTTGTTTTGTTTGTTTGTTTGTTTTTTCCCCTAGAGAGTAAAGGACAAGGAAATTGGTGCAAATGTCCTCATGAAAAAAGGTCATCAGTAAGTCATGATTCTCCACCCAAACAGCATCAGAGCTGAGATCTACATTCTGGTCCTAGAGCTTCACTCTTTGGCCATCCATTCTCCCCCATCACCCTATCCATCCCCACTGGAGAGCACACACAGGGCCCAAGAGGAAGAGAAGAGACAGCACTTACCTATCAATATAAGGAGTGGCCACATCTTCCACTAATGGAGAGATCCCCACGGGATGCAACTCACCTGGGAAAGAATGAGATAGTGTGTGAGTCAAAACTCAGGAAACCCTCAGGATGAACCAGCCCCTTCTCCCTAGCTTCCAGGCTCAATTCTAACTAGAATGCTGTCCAGAATGCACCTAGGTCATACAGGACTGTAATTTAGACCTCTTAAACAAGTGTGCTCTAGCCAGCACCCTGAAAGGTAGCATCATCTAGCAGAAAGAACCATGGACTGAAAGACAGTCTTTAAGTGTCCTGTACTCACTCACTATATGACCAGGAAGAAGTCATTTTCTTCTGCAGGTATCAATTTCTGCACTTATAAGAGATAATCGGCCCTTCCCAGGGACTGAGTGAAGTTTGCTCCATTGTTTGAAACAATAACCCAGCTAACTCTACCTACTAACTATACCAACTAACTAACTAACAATACCTAGGTAAACTTTGTCAATATAAGTGACACTCTGATGAGTGCCTTTACAAAGTAAATGTCACTCCTCCCTGCATGCCCCTCTGCTGTCAGTCACCTGAACTTGCTGCCAGGATGGGGACAGGCCAGGCCAGGCCAGGTAGGTTCCAGATCTAATCTAGAACTAAAATATTATGATCTCCTCCTATCTCTCTCTTTTAGTGTTTTGAGATCTTAAAAAAAAAAAAAAAGAAAGAAAGAAAGAAAAAAAGTAACTGTGGGGAATTCCAAGGGATTGTTACCATTCCGATGAAAGGAAACTGAAAGCTCTTTGAAGGAGCCTCTAAGAAATCGGACTCTTCTCTCTTCTCTTTGTCTATGAGTGCTAACTCCTCAGGCCCCAAGTTTGAGGCCAACAAGAGGATGGGCAAAAGTCCTAGAATCATAGAATGCACAACCTTTAAAAAAAATAGAGCTCATCTGGTAGAATATATAAAGTGCTTTGGAAATCTTAAAGTAGTTATTATTATTATTATTATTATTATTTTAGAGATAAGGAAACTGCAGCACACAAGTAAGCTCATGCAGCAGTTGTTAGAGGAGCTGGTAGACTGTCCCTCTCATTCCTATTACTAGTGGCCATAGCCTAAGGCCAAGTATATGATTGCTAGGGGCTGGCAGCTTTTGAAATAGGAATGAAGATATCTTAGGCACTCTCTCTCCATGGGTCAACTGGAAGCATCTTACAATGTCTCTAGCTATGGGGTAGGGATACATAAGTAGGGATGTGGGGAAAAGAATAAGACAGACTTGTAGGAAAGGGGATGATAAGAATTTTTACCTTGGAGTAGAGGACTGAATGCTAGGGTAGGATTTATAATCCTGCTCCCTGCCTAGTGGAAGTAGCATTGGGTTCCAGTCCAGCCTTGACAGTTATTAACTGCTCGTCCTTAGGCAAGTCCTTTCACCTGAACCTCAGTTCCTTTCTCTGTAAAAAGTTGGACTAACTGGATAGTGAGGTCCCTATTAGTGCTAACAATTGATAAATTGCCTACGCATCACTCAGAAGTGATTAATGCTAGGGAAGGCTGGCCCTAAAGTTTATAAGCTTTATAGATGGGAACTGGTTAATTTTGCAGCTGAAGAAACTAAGACCCAGAGAGAGGCATTTAAAGCCACATAAGTAGTAATCATCAGAACTGAGATTTGAGCCTAGTTTCTTTCATTCTAAATCTGGTACCTTTGCCCTTACAATGGGCTTATATCTGAGGAAGGATACCTTTTGGGGGAGGGGAGGTTGCAGGTAAAATGCCCTCTAATGCCACCTGCTCCTGGCATCTGTAAGTTATCTCATAGCACTGAAAGTTCTGTTCATCTATTCCAATTCCCTCACCCACCCATTATGCCAATGAAGAGACTAAGATTGAGGCAAGTGATGTGTCTAAGGTTGCCCATCTAGAGTGGCACAGCTCACATCAGAATCCCGGCCTCCTAAATGCCAGTCTCTTGCTCTTTCCATATCAGTCTGATCAATAATAATAAAAGCTTGAAAATCACCCCCAGACCAAAGCAAGTACTTTGAGAGTCAATGAGAAAAGTTCTAGGTCTCCCCAATGACGCTTTCCTAGCCCACCCAATCTCTGATTAATACCACATCTCAAACCAGAGCTCGGGTCAGTTTGAGATCTACTAAGGATCTTCTCAGGTATGAAAAGAAACTTTCAAAATGTTGGGACTGCAGATGTTCTATCTTACAGTTTGGAGGTGAGTCCTGATCAGGTGAGTTCATTTAGGCAAGAGCCCAAGTGGAAGGATCGGTGTCTGGAGTCAGGCCAGGTCGGCAGAGGGTGAAGGAGAAGGGGAGGAACAGAAAGGGCTTTCTTCCCCAAGCTGGGGTGAGGAAGGCAGCTCACATACCTCAGTGTGCCTCTGGCTCTCCTGGCCTTCCTGTGGAGCACTGGCCAGCCCCACTCTCAGGGGTCTCTCTTGGCTTCAGGTTTTTAAACATCAGCCTCACCTCCGGAGAGTCCCAGGCTGGGTGGAACCCCACTTCAGGGCGTGTCTCAGGAATCTGTGAGCTGGCACGCCCATCTGCCGTCAGTCACCTGAACCCTCTGCTAGGACGGGACCAGGCAAGTGGGGTGGGTTCCACAGGCCTTCCAACAAGCCTAGAGGTACTCACCTCCCTGCTTGATGCAATACCCTCCCCCAGGAGGGGCCAGGAAGAGCTGTGAAGTTAAGGAAACACCCATTTCAATACTGGTTTTGGTGGATAAAGGGGAAATGTGTATCTTTACCAGGGTTACCTAGGGCAGGTGTGTCCACTCAGCCATGGACCACACTCAACAAATAACCAGACTATGGAAGCAAAGATGAAGCCTTGGCAACGTCATGATTCAGAACTTGCTCACCAGGCTGAAAAGCAGACATGGCCTAAAGCAGAAACTTCACAGCACTGCCCTGTCCAATTTTATTTTATTTTTATTTTATTGAATTAGCAAAAATCTATTTTTTCTCCCTCCCACCAGTGCTACACTAAAATTTTATTTTTTTTAATTTTTAAATTCAATTTAAAATTTTTTATTTTTAAAAATTTAAATATAAATATAAAAATATTTAAACTCTTGCAATATATACACATAGCCAGCTCCCCACACACTAGTATACAGACACAAAGAGCTGCACAGCCTTTGTAAAGTCCCTGAGGATCTGGGAGATTTGATGGGAATTTTAAAGGGGTCAGCATTCAATGACACTGAGGGGTAGAAATAGAAAACTAAGCAAGGGTTAAGAAAAATAAATAGTGAATCCAAATGCTTCCCCTCAGGCTCCCTCTGGGAGGTTGGCAGAGAGCCCATGGGCAGGTAACACTCGGGATGAGTCATACCCTAGCTCCAGCTCCAGCTCCAGGGAGGGTCTATAGGCTCCACCTTCTCATCTAAGGAATGTCAGCCCTGAAGCAGGAAAACAGACCTGACAACCAGCATTAGTACAAGGGATAAGACCAATAAAGCCCTCTCTAGCTAAGGGGAGAGGAGACTTCCTCTGGCCCATGGCCAAGGCTCCTGAACACTGCTTCCTCAGAGGGATATTGCACAAGCCCTGGCAATCAGCTTCTTCTCAGACTGCATAAAGTGGCAGGGGCTCCTGGCTCCCAGGGACAACTCCTCCTTGAGAGGTACAGTGAGACAATGGATAAGAATGCTGGACCTGGGTTCGAGTTCTGCCCCACTCAGACACTTAATAAATTTGAGGTGCTATGCAAAACACTTGACTTCTCAATCTCAGTTTCCTCATCTATAAAGTGGGAATAATAATAACAGCTAGAGTACTTACCTCATTTGATTATTGTAAGGATCAACTGAAAAATTTAGACAAAACACTTTGCAATCTTAAGGTGATTTTATAATGCTTTTATGTTCAGTCTTTACAGTCATAAACAATTCTTCTTGACCCCATTTGGAGTTTTCAAAGATAGTGGAGTGGTCTGCCCTTTCCTTCTCCAGCTCACTTTACAGAAGATGACACTGAGGCAAACAGAGTGGGTTTGCCCAGGGTCACACAGCTAGTGAGTGTCTGAGGCCAGATTTGAACTGAGCAAGATGGGTCTTGCTGACTTCAAGTCCAACACTCTAGCCAGTGCCCCACTTTATATAAATCCAGTTGTTATTAATAAGAAGGAGACAAGATAACCTGGCATGGTAGATTGTAGATTGATCCTGAATTCAAGTTTCACTTCTGACACAAAGGAACATGGATTTAGGACCCAAAAGGGCCCTCAGGCAGGGAGAGTCTTGGAATGTCACCTCATATTTTCCCATACATCCTGGGAGCCCTGAACTTGGTACAGCCATCTCAGAAAGAGAACCACCTTTCCTTTAAATAAAGAGAAGGATCTTTGGGTCCTTCTGTAGGTCAAATGTTTCATAATCCTTCATAATAGAGCTCTGGAGTCAGGAAGTACAGTGTTCAAATACAGTTTCCTCTACTTTTCTAGCTGTGTGACCCTGGGCAAGTCACTCGGTCTCTGTCTGCCTCTGTTTTCTCATCTATAAAATGGGGGTAATAATAGTACCTACCTTCTCAGATTGCTGTAAAGATCAAATTTATTATTTGTAAAGGTCCTTGCAAACTTTAAAGAGCTACATAAATGTTAATTATTATTATTATTAGGTCATTTCTTTCTTATATCTAACCAAAATCTCTCCAGTTCCCCTGTAAGCCCTGGAGGGTAGAGTAAGAACAACCATGGAAGAATTTTTCGATTTTGCCTTTGGAGAAGGAATGATATTTCTAACCCTTGGGCCTCGTTTAAGAGAACAAAACCAGGCAGCCTGGCAGATTATTGTAATTACTGGATGGGTAACGCTGACCTCAGAAATGTCTCCATGAGATCATGTCTTCTTTTAAGCAAACCAACAAAACTGGAAATCAAATTTCAGTCTTCTTGACACCTAATGATCAACCTTCAAGCCTTTGTCTGGGAAAAGAGCTATTCCCTTTTCCACCAAACCAGGACTCAGACCCTACATCACGATGCCAGGCATGCCTCATTTGAATGTCAAATCAGCTTGTTGATCATGGAACAAACAGTGGTCTCCCACTCTCTGACATGCTGTGTGAGCTTGTTTATTTACCCTCTCAGGGCCTCAGTTTCTCCATCTGTAACACTGGGAAGGCGGACTAGACAGATCCTATAGGGTCACAGATTTAAAGCTTAAAGAGACCTTAAAGGTCAACTACATCATTTTACAGATGAGTAAACTGAGGCCCAAAGAGGCTACAGGATGTGTCCTGGATTGCACAGTTGTTCAATGTCTGAGGTGGGATTCAAATCCGGGTCTTTTTCTCCCCTGGCCCATCAGTCTATCTATTCTACCACATTGCTTCTCCAAAGTTCTTTCCACCCCTGACATTCTACAATTCTTTGAAAATAAATTGTGAGCTCTGCCCACCCACTTAAGCCCTACTTTTATTTTCTCGATTTCAATTAATAGAATTTTAACTAGAATGCTGGAGAGTGGGGCTATGTTCTAAGGTACAAACAAGGATGAGGTATGCTTCATTTATGCAAGGGTCCTCTGCCCCAGTATCTCACAGTCCTCTGGACCTATCCCATACAACATGGCAGTCCCTAGTCAGTCCAAGGCGATATCCAACCTCCTTCTTCCATCACTATGGTATTAGCCTGCCTCATGCTCCATCCCTACCTACACCTCCTCCCTGTAGGACTGGGTCAGGATCAGTCATCAACTATGAGGTCGTGAGCCAGAAGCTCTGGACAACTTGTTGCCCATTATTTTGATGCATCTCCACTAAACTGGTTAGACTATCCTTTTCACCCATTCCCCCACATGCTATACCTTGCTCACAGAGAGGAAGCCTGGGATCTCTGGCATCCCCATCAAAGTTATAACCCATGACCCTGCAACTAAGTTTGCCCCAGAAATGAGTCCTAGCCATAGCTCTTTTTGATAGACATGAATATTTCCACAGAACTAAGAACAGTAAATTCTATCCTCTGTCTGATCACAGGGAATGAGGATGTGACAAGGAGCCTAATCTTTAACTGGATGCCACTGATAAGGAAATCAAACCCCAAAGAGACCAAAATGGTACAATCCTTGATCTCCAGACAAGGTGGAGCAGGCTAGGGTCTTGCTCATGATGAGCAAGACCAAGCTTCTTAACCTCCCCTCTCCCTAAGTATTCCCCTTTAAAGCCTGGGTTCTCTGGCAAATAAATACTTGATGTCTCAGACTCCACAAGCTAGAACAAGCCCTGGGAGTGGTTTGGTTCTGGAGAAGAGGAAACTGCAGCTGAGGTTCTCGTTAGAACACCCCCTCCCCAACACTTAACACGCACACACACACACACACACACACATACACATATACCCCTACCCATTCAGGTTAGAAGAGGCCAGGTAATACGGTGGAGAGAGTGCTAGAGTTGGAGAAGAGGAAGCCCCCTCACTTACATAATAGTTGTGTGACCCAGGACGATGCACTTAAGATCTCTGAGCTTCAATTTCTCCCACAAGAATGGAGAATTATAAAAAAACCTACTTCAAAGGGGTTTTGTGAGGATGAAATGAGATTGTATGCAAAGTCCTTTGTAAATCTAAATGCATCATGTAAAAGTTATTATTGTTATTTATAAAAAGCCAAAAATATACTTTAGTATGCCCTCTAAAAGGAGCCTACCGTAATAGGATAAGAGAATTAAGAACTATTAGGATCTTTACTAAAGATCCTAATTAAAGGATCATTACATAGGAAGAAACTGAGGCCTAGAAAGGAGGAATAAGAAACATGGGTAGAGTGCTAGACCTGGAGTCAGAAAGACCTGGGTTTGAATGCTGCCTAATATAGTTACCCCTTCCTCTCTGCAACTTTCCCCATCATGGTTTTGAAATATTGCAGGCTGGCATAAGAAATTAAATGGGAATTTGGGGGGAGTTTTGCAAAAATCACAAATGACATGGAAAGGCCAACAGATGACACAGGGCCTATGATCAAATATTTAACCTAAATTTTACAATAAGGTCCTGTAAACACCCATAAAAGAAAAAGAAAGAAAACCAGACTTCTCTGGTATGAAAAGAGGACCAAAAGATGGGGGTGAGGGGAGGCTAGCTATGGGATAACTAGCTATGTGAACTTGGTATTATTCTCTAGGCCTCAGCTGCCTCATCTCTAAAATGGGGAGCTGGATTCAATGACCTCTGAGGTCTCCAGCAGTTCTAGATCAATGAGGCTATGATTTGTCCAAAGAGGTCTGATTCAAATCCAGGCCCTCCAACTACTGGTGAAACATTTTACCTCCTATAATGTCCATCCCACAGAGCTTTGTATTTGCAAATGTGCACCTAAGTCTAGACCCAAATAGCTTGGAAGAGAAGATCCTATGTTGGGACATTAGCCTAACCAAGACTGACTGGAACCAAAGTTACCATTGTATCCCTTCATGGCCCTTCCCATTGCTTTGGTGTCATGTAGACAACCCCTGTCCCAAACTTGATCTCAGGAAATGATTTACGTTTTAATAAAAGATAAATTCTTAGGTTCTCCCAAAGGAATGAAACTCGAATTGGGGAAATTCAAGTGTCAATTAAGTTTCAGAAGTGGGAAGATGTTTTTCACACCCCTTAAACTACAAGTGTCAAAGATACTACCTGAACCAGATGAAAATGCAATTGGGAAATATTTAACAAAATAAAATAAAAATACAACAGGACATAGATAATGTTAATATGTGATTTTCTAAGTTACTATGAGCCCTACAGGAATCCTTATGTAAAGTTTAGTGACCCCCTACTCCCATTTTACTCTGACACCACTACTTTAAAATGTATCAAATAGCAAAGGGATCATTGCCTACTCATAATACTGTTGTTGGCTGTGCCCTTTGATGCTTTAGTCACTTCCCATCATCAGCCCTGGGCTGAAATCCTCTCTCAAGTAAAGAAATTAGAGAGAAGAGAAGAAGAGAAAATATCCTCATCTTATAGCTGGCTCAAGTGCTTATGCTAGTACAGAAAAATATGTGAGCTCAAATTCAAATTTAACAAACATGCATTCCAGACTCTCCATGTGCAGAATACTGGGCTACCCCTGGGCCTCGGGGAGGACAGAGAAAGAGGCACACAAAGAGGAAAGGAAGGGAGAAAGAAGGAAAAGAGAATCCCATAGATGGTCCTTGCTGCCCTGGGCCATAAACCTGAGAATCTCAGATGCTAAGGGAACTGGTAGTAGGTGACTCAATCTTCTCACCTTTGCAGTGAGTCAGGTCTGAGTGTCCCTGTGTCAAGCACATACCAAACTCCAGGAATGGCTCTTGAGATTTGCCATGTGACTAAATCTGCCGTGTTCCCTTCACCTCCACACAACAGCTAAGCTCCCCAGACAGTTACTCATTCTTCCTCATGCTGTCTGGAGCTATTATACCCATTTTGAGGAGGAGAGCTGAGGCACAGGCTAGGCACAGGCTAGGCACAGGCCCTCAGGGGCCATTAGGAAGTCTTAGCCAGGGAGAGAAGGCAGGTTGAAGGACTACTCTCTCCTTCACTCTCATCTTTTCCCCTACCCTGATATCCATCCACAGAAAGCAGCCAGGTTAGTGAAACCCTAACAGGGGCCCATTGAGCAATTATTGCATTAGCATGAACCTGGGATGGAAAAGAAGTGCAGGCCTAAAATAAAATGATTCTCCTCTGCCTCTCTTTTAGTGTCTTTTGGTGTGGAGCTTGTATCCAAGTCTGGATTTCACAGACCTAATCAATATGCCCAATTTAAAAAAAAAAAAAACCATTAGGAGCAATAAACACCGCCTGCCCTTGGGGACCGCCTCTCTCTTTCAGACCACTTGACATCACTGATGATGTGGCAGAAATGACCAGGGCTGATCCTAGCAACAGATCCCACCACAGGTTTAGATATGCTGCCTCCCCTCTTTTGTTTTCCCTAAATTGCAAATTTTTCTTGTCTAGATAATGGTAAAAGAAACTATCTGAGCTTTAAGACTGTTCATTTCTTCCCCTCCAATTAATATCTTAGAGGGCAACTAAGGGGCACAGCAGATAGAATACCAGGCCTGGAGTCAGGAAGACACATCTTCCTGAGTTTAAATCTGGCCTCAGACACTTCCTAGGTGTGTGACCCTGGACAAGCCACTTAACTCTGTTGGCCTCAGTTTCCTCATCTGTAAAATGATCTGGAAAAGGAAATGGCAGACCATTCCACTATCTTTGCCAAGAAAAACCTAAACGGGGTCATGAAAAGTCAGACATGCCTGGAAACAATTAATATCTTTCCACTAAAGGAAGGGAAAGGTCATTCCTGTTTCTGAACACTAATACCAATTAAGAATTCTTCTGAATGAAGGAATGGGCATCTCATATAGGTGGATAGGGTAGCGATAGGATAGATTAGTTACTTGTAAATCCATTAAATGGGATCAGATGAAAGCAGAGAATGTCCTTTATAGGACCTTCATAGGACCTTTATAGGATACCGAGTAAATCCCAAAGAAGCCAAGCCTCCAGGCTGGGTTTCTTGGAACTTTAACCCCTACTGCTCCCTTCCCTACAAGAAAAAAATTTTTAAAAAATACAGATGTTCCCCAACACAGGCTACCAGGAAATGACCAATTTCCCGAAGGAAAGTAGTTCCACATTTCCTAGAAATTACACTGTGAAGAAAACGCTGAAACTTGATTTATTTGTATAGCTAGCATCCCTCTGCTGAGAAGAGAGGAGCTCCTCAGTCCTTCTCCTCTATAGTCTAAGAACTTTCTTCTCCAGGCACCACAACTATGCCCCTCCTCTTTATCATACTCATTTTTCCCTTCCTCCTCCTCCTCTCCAATCCAACTATTAACCTGGATAGTCCAGACCAAAGTTCAATCATTGTGAACCTTGAAACAAGAATTTCTATGGAGAGCTATAATATGTGGCAATGGCCATGGCTCAACTGACCTACCAACACAGACCTGTCTGTGGGGAGCAAAATGTTAGATTGTGGCCAGAAAATGAGAGTTCTGAGGAAGGCAAGGCAAGGGAAGGGAAGGCAAAGGAAGACAAAGGAAGAGAAGAGAAGAGAAGACAAAGCAAGTGAAGGGAAGACAAAGGAAAGCAAAGCAAGGGAAGGGAATGAAAAACGAAGGGAGAGTAGAGGATGTAAGAATCATTTCATCAGCAACTTAGGGCTGAAATCCAATCCAACAAGCATTTTTAAAGTATCTATTATGTGCCAGACACTATGCTGGGTACTAGAGATGAAGACAAAAGAGAAACAGAATGTTCCTTCAAGGATCTTAAATTATACTGGGGGATTCGACATGTAGGGAGAGATAAAAGCAAAGTAATTTGAGCAGGGAGAAAATACTCAGTAGTCAAATCACATGGAGGTGGTTAGCATAAGAGCTGAGCTTTGAAGATAGATAAGGATTATAAGAGGCAGAGAGGTAAGGAAGCTGAGAATTCTAGGCATGGGGGACAACCTGGGAAAACAAGAGACAGGAGTTCAGGGAAACATTAGCAAGTCCATTCGACTCGAAAGGAGAGTATGTTAAGGGGATAATATGAAGCAAGATGGGAAAGAGAAGTTAGAGACAGATTGGGAAAGAGTTTAAATCCTAGGCTGAGCATTTTTTAAAGTAATGCAAGAAGTAACAGGAAATGACTAAATGTTTTTGAGCACAGCATTGACATAGCTGGACCTGTCCTTTAGGAAGAAGATTTTGGCAACTTTATTGAAAAAGAGAGGACAGTTTGGAGGTTTCCTATTATAGTCCGGATGAGAAGTGATGAGGGGTTGGACTAGAGCATTCTCCTTGTAAGTGGAGGGAAGGAGACAAATGTAAAAGAAAGGGGACTGACAAGACCTGACAAGTGCTTGGATATGAGAGATTATGGAGAAGGAAGAATCAAGAATGGCACTGAGGTTGGGAACTTGAGTGATCAGAAGGACACCAGCGCCCTTCACAGAAATACTTGGCTTCTGATGGTTTGAGGAAACCTGAGGGAGCTGGGTCACTTCTAACTTCCTTTATAGATGAAAAAACTAAGTCCCTAGAGTTGTGGTTCTTTTATTAGAATTTCAGATCTGAAGGAGTCCATGCTCAGAGTATTATAGGAAGATGGCACCACTCTCAAAAATAAACTCATGGGTGTGTAGAGCACTGACTGTTGATGACTTAGTTTTGCTTAACTGCCTCCTACTCTTTTTTTTTTTTTTTGGTTTTATTCTTTGTTACAAAGGAAAGTTCCCTAGATTTAAAAAAAAAGGGGGGGATGTATTCAGAAATGAAAGTGATATAAAAATTTTAAATATCAGTAAAAATTAATTTTCAAGATAAACTCAGTTAGAAAATTTGCATGACCCGATAGGAATAGAGACAACATTTGTGATTTCATTGATTAAGGAAACTCCCAAATTAAAAAGCTCCTACTAGGGTGGCTAGGTGGCGAAGTGAGTAGAGTGCCCACTCTGGAGTCAGAAGGACCTGAGTTCGGATCTGACCTCAGACACTTAACGAACACAAACAAAACAACCTAGCCATGTAACCTTGGGCAAGTTACTTAACCCCAATTGCCCTCTAAAAAAAAAAAAGCTCCTACTGAGGCAGGTCAGTACCCTTCTCTGCAACTTGTATTTTTAGACAGTTGCTTGGACCACTGAGAAGTTAAGGGACTAGGCCAGGGTCATATAGCCTGTATTCTAAATTGACAGAAAATAAAATAAAGCCTTCAAAATTACAGTCAGGCAGCCTGAAATTACCATTAGAGCCTAAGAAAGGAAATCAATTTTTAAATTATATGATGGACATTCCGAGGACATGTACTAAGAAATAGATAGGGATGGTGTATGTTTTTATTTAGGGAGTAGTATGCATGTGTGCCTGTGTGTGTCTGAATATGTCTGCAATCATTCTCAAAAATAATCCATTAAGTACCTAGCTACAAATGGCACTGTGACAGGGGCAGGGTCTGGGCTCAATGGTTTTATGTGTCCTTGAAAGTATCTATACATGTATATGTCTATATCCAAATATGCATGTATGTTTATGGTTGTAAACATTTTAGAACCCAGGATAAGGAAACCTTTGGGTTATACCCTTAGGAAACATTTTTTATTCCCCTATGCCAAGAGTCCTCTCTGGTACAAAGGCAGAGGTTACGTTGGGGAGATATTTCTCTGCTCTCTGATATAAATCTGCATTCAGAATTCTGGGAAGGGGGTTGGGGAATATCTGTATTACCAAAATACAGAACCTCAGAAATGGAAAGGAGTTCAAATGCTATCTAAGTCCAGTATGGACCCTTGCTTTCTTCCTCCTCACACTGCCTTGAATTTATTTGTCTGCATACCTGTTACATTTCCCTGGAAAGTAAACTCTTTGGAGTCAAGAACTATTTCATTTTTAAAACTCTGTACTTATTGCATCACCCAGTTAATAAAGTGAATCACAATTAATGCTTGCTGAATTGAATTCAATATGAATCAGAGTACTAGCTAAGAATTTTGCCATTCAGAGGACTGTCTCTGCCTTACATAAGCTGCAAGCATTGCACCAACCTCCATGGTCCCACTCTACTCTCTCTCCTGTCTGGCCTTCCATAAATATGTGATCTCATCCATATGGGTACTCCTTTCACCAAAGGCATATTGCAACCCCTCCTTGTTTTCCCATCCTGTGTAATTCTTATCTTTGTTCTCCCATAAATCTGCCATCAGTAGTCAGTTTGACCTGCTGGGAGCCTTCTTCTAAATCTCCATAATTGTATGGCTACCAATGGAACACATGGACTGCCCAACCTTTTCCACTACATTGCTGACTCATATTTTCCCCTGGCATGCATTTTTTCTAATGACTTATCTTCCCTCTGCTTCTGTTGTACAATTACTCATTTATAATTTGTTACAGCCTGTTTATAGCCACCAAGATGACACTTTATTACCTATCTCCAACTCCAGTTTTTTCAAGATTGGGGCAGTCCACGGTTCACCCCTACCCCAGGGAACTGCTGCTTACATAAGCCATAAAGTAGGTAATAGGGTAAAACTATGATTTCCCTGCTGAGTAAGGGCTCCAGGAGAGAAAGATCAAAGTTTCCTGTCTCCCTAAACAAGAGGGATGTTTACAAACACAGAAGGTGGAGGGCAGGAGAAATGCAATCCTGACAGCCCTCTGGTTTTATGGCCTTGAGAGGTCGACGAAACTAGAGTCCGACATCTGGAAAAGCCAGCCAGGATTATAGTCTGGCCTAGGCAACAGGTTAGTAGTTCTGCTAAGGCAATTGGCTCCAGAAAGGACAACTTTTCTTCTCCCTGGAGCCCCCACTTCCCAGCAGAGAATGGATGGTGATTCATTTAGCTCTGATGTTGACTGATCTCATTCAGCGCAGTCCTTCCCCATTCAGGAAGCCTTCCCTGGTTAATCCCAAATGGTTCTGAAGTTCCTTCACTCCTTGTCACTTTAGCACCTAAGTCCTGGAGCTCTGCTGTGCATTTACTAATGTACTGCTTTATAACTGCCTTTAAAGATCTTCCAGAGGCAGTGTGGTATAGTGGATAGAGACCTAACTTTAGGAGCCAGAAAAACCTGGGTTCAATTCCCCCCATTGACACATAACTTGTTGTGTGATCCTGGCCAACTCACTTAACTTTTTGATATTCCAGGTAACTTTCTTTTTTTTTTTTAACAAATGCTTTATTAACTTCTGGTTTACATCATTCATTTCCAACAGATTTTGAGTTACAATTTTTCCCCATTTTTCCCCTACCCACCATCCCAGAATAGCAGTCCTACAAGATATCCCCTCATCCAATCTGCTCTCTCCCATATCTTCTCCCATACCCCCTTCGACTTTTCCATTAGAGCAAGGTGAATCTCTGTGCCCCAATGCCTGCACATCTTATCTCCCTATTACATGCAAAATAGTATTAATAATAGTATTTATATATATTTGAAACATTTAATGTTAAGACCTCGAATTTCAGATCCATTTCCCTCCTCCCTTGTCACCCATTCCCTCTGGGAAGATAAGTAATTCAGTATGTGTTGTACATGTATAGCTATGCAAAACATTACCATAGTAGATATATTGTATAAGGCTACTTATAATTCCCTCCCACCCATCCCACCCCCCACCTGGTCCTTTCCCTACTTTGATCCTGTCCCTCTTCTATAGTGGGTACTTCCAACCTTCCCTCCCCCCAAGAATGCCCTCCCCTCCATCATCCCTCCTCTCATCCCCCTTCCCCCTACTCTCCTACAGGGTGAGATATCCCATTTAGTATGTATGTCATTCTCTCCCTGAGCCAAATTCAACAAGAATATGGTTTTGCCTTTTTGCCTTCCTGTTCTTCCCCTCCCCTGCAGCCACTTCCCCTTGCTTCTTCTATGAGACAGATTACCCTACCCTGTCTCTCCCCATCTCCTCTTGCCACTTTCTTCTCTCACCTCATAATTTCACCCCTTAAGTATCATCCCTTCCCAACAAATTCAACCTATGCCCTCTCTCCATGTATAACTGTAAACATATATACATACATTCACATATGTATTCATATGCCGATATACCCTTCTTCCATTATTTTCATACTGAGAAATGTTTCACCAGTCACAATTATTGTTTTTCCATGTAGGAATGTAAATAGGTCAACTTTGATAAGTTCCTTTTGATTTCTTTTCTCTGATTACCTTCTCAGGCATCTCTTGCTTCTTGTGTCTGGATGTCAAATTTTCTATTCAACTCTGGTTTTTTCCTCAAGAATGCTTGAAAGTCCTCTATTCCACTGAATGACCATATTTTCCCCTGAAACAAGATACTCAGTTTTGCTGGGTAGGTGACCTTGGCTTCAATCCCAGCTCTTTTGCCCTCTGGAATATCATATTCCATGCCCTTCAATCCCTCAGTGTAGAAGCTGCCAGGTCCTGTGCTATTCTGATTGTGTTTCCACAATATTGAAATTGTTTCTTCCTGGCTGCTTGTAGTATTTTCTCCTTGATCTGGGGATTCTGGAACCTGGCTATAATATTCCTGGGAGTTTTCTTTTGTGGATTTTTTCAGGAGGTGATCAGTGGATTCTTTCAACCTCTATTTTGCCCTCTGGGTCTAAAACATCAGGGTAATTTTCCTTGAGAATTCCTTGAAGGGTGATTTCTAGGTTCTTTCTTTGATCATGGCTTTCAGGTAGTCCAATAATTTTTAAATTATCTCTCCTGGATCTATTTTCCAGGTCAGTGGTTTTTCCCCTGAGATATTTCACATTGCCTTCTAATCTTTCATTTGTTTGGATCTGCTTAACAGCATCTTCATTTCTCATAAAGTCATTAGCTTCCATTTGCTCCAGTCTAACTCTGAAGGAATGAATCTCCTCAGTGAGCTTTTGATATTCTTTTTCCATCTGGCAAATTCGACTTTTTAAGGCATTCTTCTCCTCATTGCCCTTTTGGGCCTCCTTTGCCATTTGAGTTAGTCTATTTTTTAAGGTGTTGTTTTCCTCAGTAAGGCTGTTGACCCTCATTTCATACTTTTTCTGCATCCTTCTCATTTCTCTTTCCAATTTTTCCTCCACTTCTCTTATTTGATTTTTAAAGTCCTTCTTAAGGTCCTCTATGGCCTGCAACCCGCTCATGTTTTCCCCTGGGGCTTTTGGAGCAGGACTTCTGACCTCACAGTCCTTTTCCTGCTCTATGCCCCCAAAATAGGAGTCTAGGGTTGCATTTTTCTGTTTCCTTTGCCTCGGCATGTTGCCACTTAATTACTTGACTTTTGGGCTTGTTGCCACAGTAGGACTCTGCCACCAGACAGGGGAGCTTCCGTCCCAAAGCTGGGGTCTTCACAACTTCCGGTTCTGGCAAGCTGGATACCCACCCCACGACCTCCACCCCAGACCACAATCCAGATCCAGGGAGGTTAAAGCAAGAGCAATTACCCCCCAAGACTGATCACTGGATCTCCCTGCAGTTCTCAGGCCAGGAGCTGGAGCTGCCACTGAACGTGCAAAATGGAGTGTCTCCTCAGCGGCTTCTAGCCCCTAGGGCAGGAAGCCTACGTGTTCCCCAAATACTTGTCCCAAAGTCCATAGGGCACTAACCTCTCACTTTGTCCTAGGCATGTCTGTGTTGATAATTCTGGTATCGCCACAGCTGCTGGTGTTCTGGGGTCCCTCTGGCCAGCTGCTGGCCCGGCCACCCTGGGGCTAAAACCTCGGCTCACGTGGACCTAGGCTCTGCTCTCCATACTCTGGGCTGTCGGCTCCCAGAGCGCTACACTGGCCCTTCCTGCAGGGCTGCTGGGCTGTCCTCAGCAGGAGGTTAGCTTCTCTGTGTCGTTCTGTGGGTGGTGGGGCTCCAGAAGTTGTTCAGAGTCCCCTTTTACATGTTTTAGAGGTGATCTGGGGGAAGAGCACCTTGGACATGCTGTTTCTACTCTGCCATCTTGGCTCCGCCCCCTAAGGCCATGTTTCTCCAGGTAACTTTCTAAGATTATAGAAGCTGCCAACCTGCACTAGGTTGGGAAGAAGTTTCCTCATCTAGGTTTATTGTTGTTCAGTCATTTCACTCCTATCCAACTCTTCATGACCCCATTTGGGGTCTTCTTGGCAGAGATACTGGAGTGGTTTGCCCTTCCTTCTCCAGCTCATTCTACAGAAGAGGAAACTGAGGCAAACAGGTTAAGTGATTTGCCCAAGGTCACACAGCTAATAAGTGTATGAGGCTAGATTTGAACTCAGATCTTCCTGACTCTAGGTTTAGTGTTCTATCCACTGTGCTACCTAACTTCCCTTCCTCATCCAGGACTTTCCTATACAAATAAAATCACAGGTTTAGTCCTTAGCCCTGGATCCCTCACTGTACAGAGATACATTCTGTCCCCTTAACTAGATTATTAGCTCATAAAAGAAGGAATTACATACATTTTCCCAGTCTTATCTCTCCCCTTTTATAACTCCTAGCACATAGTTATGTATACAAATGGTGTCTCTACTGATATCTCCAATACATGTGGATAAGATCTTGCTCCATCATACATAAGCAATTAAAATAAAATAAGACAAAGTGCTTTCATTCTTTCAGTGTTTTTACTACTGGGCTGGGAGGGGGCAGGGTTACCTCCATAATGATTATTGTTTTTAAAGATTCTATAACCCACCTTGTAACTATTTCCATTTCTAATCCTGACTATGAAGTTTCTCTTTAGTCCTAAGCTAAATCCTTCCACAGGCTGCCTTGGAAGTCCATCTCTTGATGGAGATGGGAACAGTGGGTCAGCATCCTCTCTGTCTCTATTGCTAAGGACTCTTGTTTAACCTTTCCTCAACTTAGTTGTTTCATTATCTTAGTTGTTTCATTATCCCTTCCTATGAGTTTTCGCTTTTCTGGAATTTGAAGGTCTATCACATAAAGCCAGAGAGAGACTCCTCAGAAGTGAGGGTTGAGGAGGAAGTGAGGGAGAGGGTCCCTAAAGTTAGCATCCACCTCATAATTCCTGCTAAGTGCAGCTGGCCACAGTTCTGTCAGCTGCTTTGCTTGCCTAATTGCTATTGTTAATTAGCAAAAAAAATTACATCAGGAAGAAGATAGCATCTGCTAAGTCATTGTGCAGGAAGTCTGCTCACAACAAGAGATCAAGGAACAAATACATAAATACAGGCAGCTTTTCACTATAAGCATGTGTGGCAGAGGACCTGGAATCATCAAGACCTGAGTTCAAATCTGACCTCAGACACTTACTAGCTGTGTGGCCCTGGGCAAATCACTTGTCCTGTGATTTTAGTAAGTAGTAGCTAGTAAGTGTCTGAGGTCTGACAAAAACTAGGTAGAGACCAACATCTTATATCATATACTAAGACAAGCTCCAAATAGGTACATAATTTAGACTGAAAGGGTGAAATCATAAATCATAAACAAATTACAGTAGTGTGAAAGAAATTATCCATTAGATCTATGGATAAGGGAAAAGTTCATGACCAAGGGAAAGTTCATGACCAAACGAGTCCTCCCTAAGCCTCCCAGAGCATGAGGTTCTTGACCAGTAAAATAAGGTAATTGAATTAGATGCCTTCTAATATTTATGACTCCAAATAGAGACAGAAAGGTTGAAAGAAGGTAAAATGGACAATTTTGATTACATAAGATTTAAAAGGTTTTGCAAAAACAAAAGAAATGAAGCTAAAATTAGACGAGAAGCAGGGAATTGGGGGCAATCTTTGCAAACAGTTCCTCTAATCAAGGTCTCATTTCTAGAATATATAGAGAACTGATTCAAATGTATATGGATAAGAGCCATTCTCCAATTGATAAATGGTTAAAGGATATGAAAGGCAATTTTAAGAAGAAGAAAGCTATCAATAGCTATATGAAAGCAAATGAAGACATGCAAGGTGGGTGTGAACAGGCTGCAGCACACAATCAAGGGAAAACTCAAAAAAAGAAAATAGGCAAAGGACTTCATCAAGGAATTGTATGATAGGAAGAGAAGATGGCATGATCTGGGATGACATGTGGATATCCAGAATTCTTTAATGGTACTCTTACAATGTCAGGGAATGAGGATTGGCTCCTTGGGTAGATTACTTATGTTTGAATTTTGGGGAGGACATGGATAAGACTCACACAGGATGGGCAGTCTTGAATGGGTTGTTTTCTGCATTGTAAGAGCGAACTCTTAAATCAATGAGATCACAAAACTCTTCCTGTCTACATAGATCTGACAAGTAATTTCTTCCATGCTTCTCTACCTGTTTATGATGTTATTCTTTCAGTCTAAATCATGTACCCATTTGGAGCTTGTCTTGATATATGGTACAAGATGCTGGTCTATACCTAGTTACTGCCAGATTGCTTTCAGCTTGAGTAAAATATTTGCTAGTGAGGAGAACTATCCAAAAATGAAATGGAGGTAGTGAGTTTCCCAAACCCCTCATCAAGCAATGGCTTAGTGACCACTTGTTGAGGATGATGTAGCGAGATTTCCTATTCAGGGAGGCACTGGATTAAATGACCACTTCAGTCCCTTCCAGTGCCATTTCTTAACCTGGTTTCAAATCCAGGTTCTGGCACTAACTAGTTACATGACATCATTCAGGTCACTTCAAATCCCCAAGAACCAGTTTCCTTACCAGTAAAATGAGGGAATTTAATTAGATGACGTCCAATTTCTCTTCCAACTCTGTGATGCTACTTATACTGTCTCCCTCACAGAGTTAGTTGTAACACATGATATTGTCTGTAACACATTTTGTAGCCATAAATAACAATAGCAATAGAATCTATAATTTCACTGGTATAGACAACTCCAAGACGAAGAGTCCCCTTTCTCCAATTCAGTTTGGCTCTTCCTCAACAGTGTATAGTTGTAGAGAGAGTTGTCTAGGATGCAAGAGCTGAAGTGACTCTCCAAGGATTTAATCACATAGCCAGTCTATGTCGAAGGAGTTGAACCTAAGACTTCCTGAATCCGAAGCCAACCTCTCATCCTTACATCTTCTTATAACTTGAAAACACCATGTAAACATAAGTTACTATTGTCAACATAAAGAACAACATCCAGTCCATACTGAGGGAGTTCAGGACTGGTTTGGCGAGAAGAGATACATTGACAGCTTGCATATTAACAACTGCAAACAATTAGTTTAAAAGAACTGAACAAATGTAAAGATGTATCCAATATGATCATAACTTTTAGAGTTTGAAAGGACCTCAGTGTGTTTTGCAGCTGCTAGGTGGCTCAATGGACCTGAGGAAGACCTCAGGAAGACCTGAGTTCAAATATGACCATAGACACCTACTAGGTATGTGACCCTGGGCAAGTCACTTAACCTCTGTTTGCCTCAGTTTCCTCAACTATAAAATGAGGATAATAACAGCAGGGTGGTTGTGAGATTCAAATAAGATAAAATTTATAAAGTGCTTACTTAGCACAATTCCTGGCACATAGTAGCTATATATATATATATATATTCCCTCCTTCCCTTCCCCTCCCTCTAGGATAAAATACTAAATCCTCAGTCTGGCATTCAAGGCTACCCTTGACAATTCCAATTCACTTTTCCAGACTTATTTCATATTATTCTACTTTATGCATCGTACATTCCAGCCCAGCTAAGCTAACTGGTCATTCCTCACATTTTACAAGTCTTCTCCTATGCCTGGAATAGTATTCTCTCCTCAACACAATCCCTCAGTAGCTTTTTCTTCTTCAACTTAGATGCCTCTAGTCTTGGAAGCCTTTTTTGCTCTCCAGTCAAATAACCTTGGGTTTATTTATTTATTCTAGAAAACTTTGCATGCTTATCAAGAGCATCATAGAATTTAAGCTCCTGGAGAACAAGAAGAGCTTCAATCTTGTGGGTGTTTAGTAAATTCGTGTTGATTTCCTGGTGGCCACATTTTAGGTACTTCATAATGTTTGTTCAGTTGAATAAAATTGAGATAAAGGCTATCCATAATCTAGCCTCACTTACTTGTTTAGACCTATCTTCTACTACTCTCCCACACAAACCCTCTGCTATGGCCAAATCAAGTATTTCATGTTTTCCCTCCTTCTGTTCTGTTCACACGATTCCCTCCACCTTGAATGCCTCTTCCTTTTGCTTTCTTCCTATGCAAATATTACTCATCCTTCAAGGTCCAACTTGAAATCTGCCTTTTCAGTAAGACTTTGTTGGTCATCCCACTCAGACCAATGAAAAACTGACCTGCCGAACAGCTAGAAGCCAGGGCTAAGTGGCGTGTCTAAAGCCCTAACTCAAGTGCCATGGGATAGATAGGCTCAGGTTTCTGCTTGTGACACAGCCAAGGCAGGAAAGAGGCCAAGAACTTAACCTAGCTAAACTCTTCGTATCTAAGCCTGATGATGCCAGGGTCCTGAGGGCATAAGCCGATCTCAGAACCCAGGGCATTGAAGAAGTAACTATTAGAACTTTGGGGGAATAAGGAGCCATAAAGGGTGGCAGATATTTGGCTAATGGAAGGATCCTGACAGAAGGAACATCGTGGGAAAAGGGAGGATTTTCCAGAACTATATAAAGAAGTGTGGAGGATAGGGTCACACCAAGATAAGAGGCTTCTTTGACCTGTTTTTCACTTGAGAAATGCAAGATTTCTTCTGCTTTAGCTACCAAGGAAACTAAGCCAGACCCCATGGAAAGCTGGTGCCCTCTCTCAGAGTCCTAGAAACAGGCTTAGAGACATGGCAGGGGTGAGGGTAACCTAAAACTTGAAACACACTGGGGTAAGTAGAATCTGAAAAAGAGAAGGAACAGATTCCTTCTGCAAATGTAGAATGTCTAACATCTTCAGAATCCTCCTGAGAGCCCCAGGCCCAAGTTAGGGGAATTCCCTTTTCTATATTCATTCCCTGATTTCTAAATGCTCATAGCATCATAGGTCTAGAGCTAAGAGGACTGTACCTAGAATCAGGAAGGCTTGAGTTCAAATCCTACCTCAGACACTTACCAACTGTGTGACCCTGAGCAAGTCACTTAATCTCTGTCTACCTCAGTTTCTTCATCTTTAAAATTAGAATTATAGGGGCGGCTAGGCGGCGCAGTGAGTAAGAGCGCCGGCCTCGGAGTTGGGATGACCCGAGATCAAATCCGGCCTCAGAAAATGAGCACCCACACATAAATAATGACTAGCCGTGTAACCTTGAGCAAGTTACTTAACCCCAATTGCTTAAAAAATAAATAAAAAGTAAAATTGGAATAATAATAACTCTACCTCCTAGGGTTGTCCTAAGGACAAAATAAAGTTCTTTGCAAACCTTAAAACACTATGTGTGTGTATACATATATGTCTCCTAGTAGTTATTTTTATCATTACTATTAGCCTCATCATCATCATTATTATTATTATTATTATTTACAATAGGGAAAATGAGACTCTGAAACTGGTCAGTGAGTGTTAAGTAGCGAAGCTGGGGTTTACACTCAAATTTTCTGCCTCCCAAGCCAGTGTTTTCTTCACTGAATCACACTGCCTCTCTGAACTCCAGTGCCCTTGAAAGAGGCAGTATAGTACAAAGGAAAGAATACTAGACTATAAGAGGACCTGAATTCAAATCCTACCTTTGACACTTAATACCTATGTGACCTGGGGTAAGTTACAACCTCCTAACCTTAGCTCCTTATCAATAAAATAAGAGAGTTGAACCTGTTGACCTCTAAGATTCCTTTAAGCTCTAAAATCTATGATCCTATGAAAAGGGCTTAACCCCATTTTCAGGCAGCTAGGTGGCTCAGTGAATAGAGTGCTGGGTCTGGAGTTGGGAAGACTCATCTTCCTGAGTTCAAATCTGCCCTCAGACACTTATTGTGTGACCCCATTGGGCAAGTCACTTAACCTTGTTTCCCCAGTTTCCCCATCTGTGAAATGAACTGGAGATAGAAATGGCCAACCACTCCAGTATCTTTGCCAAGAAAACCCCAACTGGGGTCATGAAAAATTAGATATGACAGAAACAACTGAACCGCGCAACATGAAAAGGGAGGTATAATAATACTTAACTCAGTTACTGTGAAACTCAGCATCTAAGGTTACTTAGCAAATTTTAAAACAAATAGGATTTTACTTTCCTCACCTACAAATATCTCACATTTCTATAACATTTTCACATTGAAAAAGTGCTTTTGTTTTTTAACAACTCTATTAGGTAAGTAACACAAAAATTATGGCCTCCATTTTATAAAATGGGAAATGCAACCTCGGCAGGGGAATACCTTGTTCAAGGTCACTCAGCAAGCCAATGGCAAAGTTCCAGCTCCAGGGGATTAGATGATGCCTAAGGCCTTCTTCCAACTCTGACATTCTAGATGCTTAGGCTATTATAATGATGATCCTACAGTAACCTAAGTAAGATTATTAAATTAGTAACCAACTAAGTTAGTTACTAAAGTTATGGCTTAAGCCTGCTGGCTTCTCTTTCCTTCTCTGATGACTGGTGGATCTCACTAGCTGATAGTTGCAAGGGGAGAGTCAAACCCACTCATTCTTTTTCTCCTTGGTTTTCTTTTGTCAATGCCCCTGGCTCCAGGCAGAGAAGAGGGATGGAGAAGATGCCTTGGGAAAACCAATCTCTGCAACCCCAAGCACCCAACAAGATGGACGTGGAAGAGAATGGAGAGGAGGCCAGAGTGCAGGGAATCACTTCAGGTTACTAACTCTTGAGCAACTTCATGGACAAAGCTCAGTGCCCAGGATAGGCCATTCTCCCTAAAATAATCATACCGTAATTCCTCACTTAGTGATCTCTGTCACTGCATGGATCTTTAGTTGGATTCAACAAATAAGTGCCTAAAGCTATCAAAGATACAAAGGAAAGATAAATGACCCCTACTCTCCAGGAACATATACTCTTAAGGCAAAGATTTGAAGCACACTCACATGTCACAACTAAAGGACCATAAATGCTACTTCAAGGAACCATGATTTCATCAATGTGGGCACTCCCCCCATGCACATCACAACCCCCTCCAATATGTCTTTATGAGTTTCTGTTGCAAAAAAAAAAAAAACATGTCATCTAGTAGCCAACCTTCTAATGGCAAGCAACTCTTGACTAGGCTGGTCTTCAGGCTATAGGCACAGGCCATCTCCATAGTTGTACTTGAGGTCTTTATTGTTGTAGGAACCTCTGCCATATCCTTCAAGAAACCAAAGTCATGATGAGACATCCAAGGAGATTTTTTTTTCTAAAATCATATAATGGAAATATGTTTTGCATGATTTTACACATATAATCTAAATCAAATTGGTGGCCCTCTCAAGGAGTCAGCCATCTCAAAGCCTTTTAGTCAATGCACATTAAATCCAATAGGTTGCCACATTTTATCATTTATTTCTACCTCCTAAGACTCTCTCCCTTCATCTTTATCCCCACTAATACTACCCTATTACAGGCCCTTATTACCACCTGCCTGGAATGTTACAAAAGCCTCCTGGCAAGGCTTCCCAACTCATTCTCTCCCCTTTCAATTGATCCTTTATCCCACTACCAGACTTTGACCTAGTTTATTAAAAAAAAAAAAAAGATCACCAAACAGTGTCAAAGGGCTAGGTTTGAATTCCAGCTCTGTCATTTAGTAATTATGTGACCTTTAACAAGTCACTTACCTTTTCAAGGTCTCGGTTTCCTCATCTGAAAAATGAGGCTGTTGGACTGAATAGGTACTTACCATCTGCAAGTTATAGACCCCTTTATGGGGGTTGTGGGAAGGCACCAGGGAATAGAAAATAACAAAAAAGAGCCCACAAATCCCTGTGTACAATAAACATTGTCATTTTGAGCTTCATTTATCTCCCACAAACTATGCAGTGTGAAAGTAAACAAACATGTTTTCTGTCGACTAAAACTCACATACTTTATATTACTAATTTCTCACATATGCAGATGTTGTTTTGATCAATAAAATAGAAATCCCTTTAAATGTGCAACTGAGTTCATAGAAACTCTTTGTCATATATTTTCTTGATCAATGGATATATATATATATATATATATATATATATATATATATATATACTACTGTTATCACATGGATGTCTATGAATTTTTTTGGCATTAAAAAGGGGTCATCACATTCAAAAAGGTTGGAAACCACTTAACTGGATGGTCCCCTCTCGCTCTAATGTTCTGTGATTCTGCAGTCTTCTTTAGCCATAGACCTGATTATGTCACTCTGCTCCAACTCTTCCAATTACTTTGCTGAAAATCACCTCCACGTACTCAGAGCTCCAGACACGTTCCTAGAATAATCATTGGGCTGGCAACACTGCTACCTCCTCCACCACCACCGCCCTCTGAACATTCTGTGCTTTTATTCTCTCTGTTCCCTATGTTTAGAACGTTCTTTCCATTCCCCACCCCCTTCACCTCTTGGGCCTTTATTCATCCTTTAAAATATACCTCAGATGTTATCTTCTCCCGGAAGCTTTTCCAGATCCCATAGGAATTGAGTTAAATGGTCAGTAAATCAGTCAGTCAAATAAATATTTATTGAGTACCACTATAGGCCAGGCATTGTGCTAAGCTCTGGGATACAAAAAGAGGCAAAAGACAGTTCTTGCTCTCACAGAGTTCACAGTCTAATGGGGGAGACAATAAGCAAACAAATATATGCCCAAAAAGCAGGATAAATAGAAAATAATTAAGGGAGGGAAAGTATTAGAATTAAGAGAGGTCAGAAAAAGTTTACTGTAGAATATGGGATTTTTGTTGGGACTTAAAGGAGGCCAGAGAAGGAAACAGGCAGAGAGAACATTCCAGGCATGGGGGGGGGGGGGGAGTAAAAAAAAAAAAACACCAGGAGCAGAGAGATAGAAGGTTTTGTTTGTGGAACAGCAGAGAGGCCAGAATCACTAGATCTAAGAGTACATGAGAGGGAGTAAGGTATAAGAAGACTGGAAAGGTAAAGGGAGACTAAGTTATGAAGGACTTTGTCAAACAGGATTTTGTATTTTATCTTGGAAGTGATGGGGAATCACTAGAGTTTATCAAATAGAGGGGGTAACATGGTCAGACCTGCACTTTAAAAAAATCACTTTGGTGGCTGAATAGAGAATGGATTAGAAGGGAGAGATTTGAGGCAGACAGACCCACCAGCAGACTATGGCAATAGTCCAAGTATGAGGTGATGAGGGCCTACACCAGAGGAATGGCAATGAGAGAAGAGTGAGGGGGATGTATCAGAGAGATGTTGCAAAGGTATCAACAGGCCATGGCAACAGGTAAGATAAAAAGGATGAGAGATGTTGAAGATGAGACCCGGATTGGCAGCCTGAGAGACTGGGAGGATAGATGGCGTTACCCTCTACAGTGATGGGAAAGGTAGGAAGCAGGGAGGGTTTAGGGAGAAAATAAGTTTAGCTTTGAAGATGTTAGGTTGAAGATGTACATTAGACGTCCCGTGCAAGGTGCCTGAGAGACAGTTGCAGATACAAAATAAGTAGGGAAGAAATAAATTTAAGTGCCCATTATGTTCCTGGCACTAAGCTAAGCACTTCACAAAAATTCCCTCATTTAATCCTCACAATAAGGAAAGTGGATGCTATTATTATCCTGAATTTGAATTCAGGTCCTCCTAACTCTAAGCCTAGACTTCTATCCACCACCTAGCTACCTAGCTGCCTCTAGCCCAAATGGAGCAGAAATTCTTCCTTGAACATCCTCAAGAAAGAGTCATCCAGTCTTCATCTGAAGAACTTTCTGGGGCTCAGTCCTTTCATCTGTAAAATTAGCACAATGAATTACATGGCCTCTAAGGACCCTTCTATGGTCCTATTTGCAATGTGAGAACTAAGAAATGAGAGCCCCGTTCTCAGATGCCCTGCCTCCTGCCAAAGAGGCCTAGGGAGCATATTTGATGACATGTAGTGGAAGGGTCTTGCTTTCCACTCCAGCACACGGGCAGGTATCCATTGATTGCCTCTGGTCTAATTATTCCATGTCTTTGTGATCAATTAATTGAATGTGCAAAATGACCTCTTTTCACTTGGCTGCACTCAAGTGAGGTGTCAATAACTACTGCAAGCCTCTGGGTGGCAAATACAGCGTTGGCTTATTCTTCCCACCTCAGTTGACTATGAAATTGTGAGCAAGTGGACCTTCTTTTGCTTTTGTCCTTGATGTCTCTATTTTTCCTGCCTTGGGCAAAGAAGTACTGGAGATGAGCTAAACTAGGGTGCAACCTTGTGAGCTTCAATAAGTCAGAAAACCACCAGGATTCCAGGAACTAGAATACATCCCAGAGTTTGCCAGCAGTTGACTCCCTTGAGTGAAGAAGCCCCTAAAGTTGTGGTTTCTTAAAATAAGGGAGTGACGTTGTCCATTTTCACACATTGGGAAGTAAACTTGGGGATGGGGATGCTGTTTGCAATCATTTTAAGTTTGATCCCAGTTTCCCTAAGGATTAAGATGGTATAGATAGGGGCAGCTAGGTAGCACAGTGAATAAAGCACCGGCCCTGGAGTCAGAAGGACCTGAGTTCAAATCTGGCCTCAGACACTTAACACAAAAACTAGCTGTGTGACCTTGGGCAAGTCACTTAACCCCAATTGACCTCCAAAAAAAAAATACATATACTTGAAAGTATTACCCTGTCCATGAGAAGGTGTGAATGCTTTTTACTTCTGTTCTTGCTATATTTTCTCAGTAAATATCTCTTCATAAAAACTAATTAATGCCAATTGATTAAATGAAAATGGGGTGCTAATTAATGACAATTGATATGGGGGAGACATACCAAAATGGGAACTTAAACCAATTTCATTAGAGAAAGATACCCCCATTCTCTCAGAGGTAAATCTATATCCTTAAGAGAGAGAATATAAACAACCAGTCTTGTACTCAGGGTCCTAAATTTTGATTGAGAATGGGAGATAGGAAAAGGACTCCTAAAGAATATAATGGGCTACACTATAAGCCTATGACTTCTGGTGAAGTTGAACTCTACTACCTACCAAAGCACCCCATTATACCACTGGATAAACATTTTTGTTAGAATGTTTTTCTTTACATTCAAACAAAACATGCAACTGGCACCTATTGCTTCTAGGTCCAAACAGAACAAAATTTATGAGAGCTGTAAATAGGAATTCCAGCATACAAGATGAGCCATGAAAGAAGGGGTAACCTAGAAGAGACCACAAGACCAGCCGTGAGAAGGAAACAAGACTGGGACCAAGCCAGGGTGACGATCTCACCAGGGATACAACTCCTAGGAACACTACCATTCACTTTTTACACTTATAGGTGATTTTCCTATGAGTTTATGGTGATTGCATATAGACTGGCCAGGAGAAGGGAGTGCCAGTCTCCCAGGTAGTCTGGCTCATGTGCCCCACATGGTGTAGGTTAGGAAACTTAAGGAACCTTGACCTCTCTTCCCCAAAATCTCCCCCCAAGAAGGTGAAGGAGGTTGGGGAAGGTTACCTGGCAGTCACCTCCCTGGACCCTGGGATCATAGATTCATAGGATAATAGATCTAGGACTGAAAGGAACCACAGAGACTATCATAACCAACCTACTCATCTTACAGGGACTGAGGAAAGGAAAGGTTAAGTGACTAGTCTAGATCACATAGTAAGTGTCTAGAGCAGGATTTTATTCCAATCTACACCACAGGGATAGTACCACTATGGGATGATGTAATGGTAAGGGAATTTGAAGATCTTCCCTACCCAGGCCTCAAGTGGAACCCAGCAGGAGGGGCTTGATTGGAGGGAGCCATGTTTTTCGGGAAGGCCCACACCTTTCATTACTTTGTAATTAGACAGTGGATCATGAAGGTTGTGAGGTCCTCTGACCCTGAAGAGGGGTATATATACTCAGAGGTGAGGTTTTGCTTTGGGATCACTTATGGGAAGCATTGTATGATTTGACCAGACAAGACTTTGGGTAGCCATTGAGTGCCCCTGACTTTGAAAACCCAGATGTTGGTGCTTCTCTCTCTGGTAACTAACTATGTAAGTATGTAATGGTCAGACAGCTAGAAGCCCTGTCTGTTAGTCTGTTGAACTGTGTTATTTTCTCTGTCTGTACTTTTTATCTGTTTGTAATTTCTGTTTGTATTTTTTGAAGTTCAGGGTGCTGACTTTTTCCCCTGAACTAAGTGAATGATATGTGTGTGTATATGTATGTATGTATGTATGTATGTATATGTTTAAAGACTGTTGATCCCTTTAAAGTTGCTTTCCTTTAGTAAAGCAGATCAAAGAACCTGCATATGCTGGGGTGCTTGCTATTATAGATGGGTGGCCCCAGTGCAGGGCCAATGGTGGCTGGGACAATGGACTCTTCAGTCTGTTTCTTAAGTCCATGTTCTACACTATTTGGGTCACTATGGAAACCACACTTTTGCTGGGGTGTGTTGGGCAAACAGTTGATACTGTAGCTTTTGTAGCTATTCCAAAAATATTCCCCACTCTGGCTAGAAGGACTGGTTTTTGTAGCAGAGGCCAATGTTTAGCCTAGAGTATACTGGGAACTTGGACAAAGAGTGCTTTATGATAATAATGGTTTTCACAGCCTAGCTGATAAGGTAAATGTGGCTATAAACTTTGGAACTGAATCTTTAGGAGTGTTGCCTGTAATATATATGTGAATTGCTCTTGTAACGAATCTGTTGAAACTTTGTCTCCAAAAATAAGCTTTGCTGAAACTCTTTTGTAAGTGGGACTTTAAAAAGAAATGTTGTTAGGACAGAGGAATAGAGAAAAGAGTCTTAAGGTCATTTAGGATAGAAAAAGTTGGGACCAACAGGAGGATGCCATGGCCGAGTTAAGTAGGTGGCTTGTGAAACAAAAGGAAAAGTGTCCTTAATGGTCTGATGTTTTTATATCTTATGGCAATAGTTAAATTGTCTGTTATGGCCACCAACAAGAGGAAGTAACAATCCTCTAAATTTCAGCACTTGAGTAAAAGTTTTGATTGCCCTACCCTAGTTCCAATTCTGAGTGTAACTTCTTTCACAAAAAGATCCTTAAGATATTTGAAGATAGCTACCTTTTCTCTCAATCCCTTTTCTCAGTCTAAATATCCCTGTGGCTGAACATCCCCAGTTCAATATGCTTTGTCATTAATCCATTCATTGTTTGGGTCACCCTCCTCCAAACACATTCTAGCCTGTCAGTGTCCTTCCTAAACTTGAGCCCCCCAAAACTGAGCACCATGCTTGAAACATGGTCTCACCAGAACAGACTACAGCAGTAGGATGATCACCCCCCTCATTCTGGCCCCATGCTTTTTCTCATGCAGACTCAGTTCTCCTTAGCTTTTCTTTCCTCACAATCTTGTTGACAATGATCCCAACTCCCTAAAATGCACTTTTTATGCAGTCATTCTACCTTAGAAATGTCTCTCACACACGCCCCCTTTTTTCTTCTAACACTGCCACCCCACTGATGCAGACCCCCAACCCCTTCATACCTGGACTATTGCAACAGCCTCTAGCAGGTCTGCCTACCTCCAATTTCTCCTCACTCCAAACCATCCTCCATGCAGCTGTCAAATCAATCTTCAGTTCTGAACATATCATCCCCCCCCCCCATTCAATTATCTTCAATGGTTCACTATTGCCTCCTGGATCCTCCCAAAAAAAGTTTTTAATCCTCTGTTTGGCTTTTAAAATCCTTTATCACCTGGCCTTTTCCTCCATTTCCAATCTCATTGCACTTTTTTCCCCTCTGTTTACCATGCAGTTTACTGGCAGTCAATTAACATTCATTATGTATATGCCAGACACTACTAAGCAGTAAGGATACAAGGAAAGGAACTCACAGTCTAATGGAGGGAGATGATATATGAAGAAATATATACAAAGATATACACATGACAAATTAGAGCTAATCTTTTGAAGAGGGCATTAGCTGAGATTTGCAGTCAGGAAGCAGAGTTGAGGAGGGAAGACATTTCCAGGCATAAAGGACAGTCAGCAAAAACATTCAGATTTGAGAGATGGAGGAACACGTTCACGCAATAGCCAGGGGGGCCAGTCCCTAGACAGTGAGACCAAGGAATCCCAGAATTTCTCAGAAACTCAGAAGTGGGAAGGAACTCAGAGACCATAATAAGCAGTCATCTTTGTTGTTGTAGTTAGTCCTTCATTCACAAAGAGGATCAGGATTGGGATGTCTTGACTAGCAAGTGAATTGGATTTAAGTGAGGCAAAGTTGTGCAAAGTCACCAGCCTCACTCTCTCTTCCAGAATCATTAGGGTCAGTGGCAAGACATAGGTCAGGACAACTGGCAATGGCCCATGATATAATGGAAGACCTTGGCCATCTAATTCCATTTGAAGATCCTCTCCCTGAAAAGGGACTTACCACTCCCTACTGTATGTACTTTTATACAGCTCATTTGCTACTGTATTTCCCCTAGCCTTGACCTGTAAGCTGTAACAATCACCCCATGCTCCCAGTTCTGCCCTTTGGGGTCAAGGCCAACAAGTCTAATCCATCTTGCATGTGGCAAGTCTTCAAATATTTGAAGCTAGTACATCTCCCCTTCTCCAGATGAAGCACCCTGAATTCCTTTAATCAATCCAAATATGGCCTGCTCTCTAGTCTCTTTGCCATCCTGCTAGTCACCCTTTATCAGTGTCCTTCCTAAAACACTAAACACAATCCTCTAGACAGTCCCTAACCTCAAAGAGCTTATTTGCAAATGGAGGACTAGTACGGCAGCCAGGTATCTCTGCAATGTGTTGGGCCTGGAGTCAAGAAGACTCATCCTCCTAAGTTCAAATCTGGCCTCAAAAACTGTGTGACCCTGGGTAAGTCACTTAACCCCGTTTGCCTGTTTCCTCATCTGTAAAATGAGCTGGAGAAGGACATGGCAGACCACTCTGATATCTCTGCCAAGAAAACCCCAAATGGGGTCACAAAGAGTCAGTTGCCACTGAAAGCACAGAACAACAAACCGATGAAGGGCATTGTCTTCTGAGGAGTCACAGGAATGATGAGTGAGACCATAGGGTAGTTAATTTATCAAACTTTTCCCAGAAGCAACTGTAGTATTTTGTTTTAATTGCTAGGGGGGATGAACCAGATTGTTCACACTAAGGCAGGACAGATGGCAAAATGTCTGGGATGAAGTAATGTGTAGCATGATTTGGGGAGGACTATCCATCCTGGGTTAGGTGGGTTTATTATCATTCATTTTCCAATCAAGACAGCTCAGCCCCTGGGGAGACTTACAAAATTGAGTGGATTAATTCCCAAAGAGATTCTTAGTTGAATTCCAGGTCCATTATGTTTACAACAATTCCCTGGATCAACCAGTCCAGTAAAGTAGTCTAGGTAGGAAATATGGTTAGTCTGGTAGGACTGGTTTCTTTTTTTAAAATGACCCAAATCTTATATGGATCTCACTTAAGAGGCTGTAAACACATTCAGCCCACAATCACCATATTGCCTCTTTCTGATCCTTATTTCCCTTTCTAAATGATCATAAAGCAATCCCAATAAGAATTCTTTCTAGAATTTTTGTAACTGAAATCCTATGGTACCTACTTCAAAATTATCATGAAGAACAAACGAGGTAAATGTATGTAAAACACTTTGTAAACCTTAAATACGTGTCAGCTATTACCATGATTTTTATTATTAAGTCAAGTTCATAAGCCTATAAAGAAGATTATAATACTGTATAAACAGTTGCCCTTTTCCAATCTACTGGTATTTTTCCAGTCGTTGGAAGTAATTTAGAGATCACAGGCCACGACTCAGAAATTAATTGTCCATTTCTTTGAGAATGCTAGGAGGTCATTTCTCCACACCTAGTGACTTGAACTCACTGAAGGTAGCAATGTGCCTCATCTCATTTCTTTACTTACCTTGAATTTCAATTTCCTATTAATCATTTTCATTCTGTATTTCCTAGTCCAAAGATCATTGTTCCTAGCAGACAGATGCTGGCAGATCCATGATCTCATTGAACTAAGTCCTCCCACAAGAGGTTAACATGTTGAGTAGAAATGATACTAGATTTGGAATCAGAGGGACAGGGTTCAAATCCTATTTTTGTCACATCTTGCCTATGTCACCTTATGAAACTCATTTAACCTCTCTGGGCCTCAGTTTCTTCACGTATAAAATGAAAGTATTGTAATAAATAACCTTGAGGGTCCATTCAAGCTCTAAATCATTGATCCAATCTAAGATGAAGATCACTATCCATTTACAACTGTTCAGCTATTGTTCCTAGTCTCCCCAAAATTTTCCACAAGTGGTCCACCCAACATCCTAGAGGCCTTCTGTTAGATCCCGTGTCGTTGCATGGATTCCAGTGGAGCACTGGATTATCCTGTCTGTGATCATTCCTCCCTCTCACTGCGTAACATTCCAACCTCCCTTGCTGGGCATATATTTCTCTAATGGTATCCTCTGCAATGCTACATTACTATATAATGCAGTTCATTCATGTGTCTCTCCATTAACGACCCTTTTGGAGATCAACACCTTTGATTCTTTTAGTAGCAAAGGTCCATGACTGAAAGCCATATGTCTGCAACTGGAAGAGTGTTGATATTAAAAAATGTGCCTTATGCAAATTGGTAGAGCTGTGAATTATTCCAACCATTCTGGTTATCAGTTTGGAATTATGCAAAGAAAGTTACTAACTTTTTCTACCCTTTGGCCCAGTAATTTCCTTATTAAGCATATAATCCCAGGACATAATGAACAGGGAAAAAAAGATACACAAAATAGGGGCAGCTAGGTGGCGCAGTGAGTAAGAGGCCGGCCTCAGAAAATGAGCACCCACACATAAATAATGACTAGCCGTGTAAGCTTGAGCAAGTTACTTAACCCCAATTGCTTTAAAAAAAAAAAAAGATACACAAAATATACCAAAATGTTCATTTGTTGTTCAGTCATTTTTTTTTTTAGTTGTGTCTGATTCTTCATGACCCCATTTGGGGTTTTCTTGCAAAGATACTGGAGTGGTTTACCATTTCCTTCTCTGCTTCATTGTTTTATAGATGAGGAAACTGAAGCAAACAGGATTAAATGACTTGCCCAGGAACACACAGCTAGTAAATTGTCTGAGGCCAGATTTGAATTCAGTAACATGACTCTTCCTGATTCCAGGTCCAGCATTCTACCTACTGAGTCACCCAAAATGTACATAGCAATGCTTTTTTTTTTTTGTGACAGCAAAGAAATGGAAGTAAGGTGGGCATCTATCAATTAGGGATTAGATGAACAAAATGTGGTAAAAGAATATAATGAAATATTATTGTGCTGGGAATAAATGATCATATGGGCAATTTAAAGAAACATGAGATTTGTAAGAACTTGTGTAGAAATAAACAGAAGCAGAGAAACAATATGCATGAATACATGTAAATTAAAAGGTCACTAAAAAAAGATGAAGTTTAAGCAACTGCAAAACCAGCAAAGTTCAGACAATGAAATATGTCTTCCTTCTTAGCAGAGGAGGGTCTTCTAGAGCAGAAAGTTGTTCAGAAGCAGCTACTGACCCAGGCATTTTTGTTTTATTTGTCTTAGTTATGAAATATAGTTCAATGGGGGAGTGGAAGAGGAATTTTCAGAAACAACTGATATAAAAAAAAGACATCAATAAAGTTTTAAAAATTATTAATAATACCTAACATTTTAATAGTGTTTAACTATGTACCAGGCACTGTGTTTAAGTACTTCACAATTCTTATCTCATTTGTTCCTCACAACAACCCTTGGACATTGTTGCTATTATTGTCTCCAATATACAGTTAAGGAAACTGAGGCAAACAGAGGTTAAATAACTTGCCCAGGGTCACCAGGAGCTAGCAAGTGTTTTAAGGCCAGATCAGAAACCAGATCTTCCTGACTCCAGGCTATATTTTCTATACACTACACCACTGAGTTGCCCCATAATATATGATTAATAAATGTTTATTGGGGCAGCCAGGTGGCACAGTGAATAGAGCATTGGCCCTGGAGTCAGGAGGACCTGAGTTCAAATCCAGCCTCAGATACTTGACACTTACTAGCTGTGTGACCTTGGGTAAGTCACTTAATGACAATTGCCTTGCCTTCCCCCCTCCACAAAAGAAAAAAAGAATGATAAAAAAATTTTTTAATTATTGACACAATAGACACTTAAGGCTTGTTTAATCTAATCAAATTGAATAAGTGAACAGGGCACTCCATGCATAAAGAATGGTATGAGCAAAGGTATGTAGCTGACTTTTTGTCATCTACCTCCATCCCTTTCTGCCTTCCTAAGTCATCCCAAACTCCCACAAACATCACCTCAAACTGTTGAAAAGACATCTAATCGTACAATTGCCACAGTTTCCACATAAAGTTGGCTCTTCCACAGCCAAATTGGTGGGACTTTAAGGTCAAGTCACATTGTGTGTGTCAGAAAGTAAAATTTCGTGATACGGAACCCTGAGAGTCTATGACATAGAAGGACAGAGGAAAGCAGAAGTACAGATGACCCCACTTTCCTGAAGTTAGCTTGCTTCTTTGAAAGAAATGTGACATGGAGGAAGTCCATACAGAAGGCATTCTTTTTTTTTTCCTGGAGGGCATTTGGGATTAAGCAACTTGCCCAAGGTCACACAGCTAGTAGGTGTTAAGTATCTGGGACTGGATTTGAACTCAGGTCCTCCTGTCTCCAGGGCCTGTGCTCTATTCACTGCACCACCTAATCATGCACCCCCTGCCCCCCCACAAAAGGCATTCTTGAGGAAGCTTTATAGTGCTGGTGTGGGATAGACTGACTTAGTGATGAGAAGATTCTGGCTGGGAAATAGAGGAATAAGTCATATTCCTTAGAATATGACCTTAGAAAGCATCTACTCCAAATCTCTTATTTTACAGAAAGGGAAACTGTGGCCCAGAAAGAAACTTTGTCCAGGGTCACGTAGCAAGTTATTAGAAGTCTGGCCATCAGACCCAAAGCTCCAGATACACAGTACACTTCCCCACATTGTTTTAAACCTGTTGACCCAGACTATAATCAGTCAGTGCCCAGACTTTTGATCTTTACTTTGGGAAAACACAAATATTATTTCTGTCAGTTCTCAAGGTCATATATCTCTTTGATGACAGGGGAGAAAGAAGAGTGGGAAAACTGGATATGCTACCCATTTGATCACTAGTCACTGTATGGAAAAAAAAATTTGTTTCACTTTTGTCTCTGTCTCCCCAGTGCCTAGCATAGTGCCTGGCACATAATAGGTAAGTGCAACACATATCATTGGAGGATACACCCAACAAATTTCATTTTTTAAGGTGAATGTTTCCTGAGTATGCAGTCTATATAGGCCAGAAGTGCCAGACTCCTGAATGGACCCAAATCAGATTAAAATGTAATTAGGAAATTTTTTTAAATAAATAAAAATACAATAAAATATAGAAAATGTTAATTTGTGATTTTCTAAGTCTCTATTCGACAGTTAGTAGTCTCAATAGATAGAGGACTGGACCCAAAGACAGGAAGACTCATCTTCTTGAATTCAAACCTAGCCTCAGACACTTATTTACTATGGGACCCTGGACAAGTCATTTAACCCTGGTTGTCTCAGTTTCCTCAACTGTAAAATGAGCTAGAGAAGGAAAAGGCAAACTACACCTGTATGTTTTCCAAGAAAACCCCAAATGGGGTCACAAACAGTTGGACATGACTGAAACTACTAAACAATTCAATTTGCAGCCTGCAGGGATCCATTTCTTTCTGAGTTTGACACTACTGCTATGTGACTACTAATATACTACATTATTTTTATTTATCAAACTAAATAAACTGAAACTTAACCAAACTTAAAATTTTAAAACTTTATTTAAATACAATCCCAAGAAATGAAACACAAAACACAAACTTTTTGAGACATTAAGTTGCACATCCAGCATATGCCCTGTAAATATGCATGTGATAAATGCTTAATTAGTTCTTGCTGATGTCTTCTGATTACTTCCATTCTACACAGATAAAGTGGAGAATTGAGCCAACTCGACAAATAACTGGTTCCTCCCCTAAAACTATAACAATAATAATAATGATAATAATAATAACAACCCATTTGATTGTAAGCTCCTTGAGGGGAGGGACTTTTTCACCCTTTTTGTATGTTCCATACTTAGCACAGTACCTGGCACATAGTAGGCACTTAAATGTTTATGAATTAGGGACAGCTAGGTGGCAAAGTGAATAGAGCCTGGCCCTGGAGTCAAGAGGACCCGAGTTCAAATCAGACACTTAACACTCAGACACTTAACACTTACTAGCCATGTGACCTTGGGCAGGTCACTTAACCCCAATTGCCCTGCCTTCTCCCTCCAAAAAAAAAAAGCCGAAAAAAGTTTATGAATTATCAATGAATAATATTGATTAATAATAGCATTTTATATAGCAATTTAAGGTTTGCAAAGTGCTTTATATATATGTATATATATACATATATATTGTCATTTGATCTTTTAACCTAGCTACTCCAGAAAACTAAAGCAAAGTGGATTTTGAAAGAATCAAATTATCTGACCAGTCATTTTAAGTCACAAGGAGAGATTCCTGTTAAAATTTTACATGACTAAAATCTTTAATTCCAGAAACACTTGCCCCCTGCCCTTGCTCTCAGCGATCACAGTGACGGCTGTCAGTCTGTTGCAAGATTGCATCACTGACCTTTGCAATATTCTGGCCAGCTCATCTCCCCCGCCCTCTTTTCCTCCCCTTCACTCCCCACCACTTCCCAAAATAGATTGATCCCCTTTGCTCCAGTTGCAGAATGTCGCTTGCCAAACCAGGATCAGGTCACTCCAAAGTGATTGTCTAATCCTTATCAAAAAGCTAGTCCTCCTCTTCCTCCTCCTCCCCCACCCCCGGGGCTCTACCCTTGCCCCCCATATGAAATCATCATAAATTTTGCATTCAAGAGGAATATTAGTTATCACTTAATCCAACCCCCTCCTTGTACAGTTATTGCAGCTCAGAGACGGTAAGCAACAGGACCAGGATTTGAACTTAAGTTGTACTGAGAGTATTGGGTCGGAAAGTATGCATGTGTCAAACGTGCACGCATGCAGGCGATCAGTAACAGTACAAAGTATATATTGGCGCCTGCCCTCAGACGCTTTTCCGCCTCGTAACTGCCCAGGGAACTCCTCCTTCACAACTCATCTCTGCAGCGCATTCCCTGTTTTAGGCCTTGAGAAGGTGATGAAACTGAAACCGACTGAGTAGAGACTGGAAAACGCAAGCTCCCCACCGCCCTTTATTAAGGTCCCACTTGAACGCAAGAGTGGGAGAGGAAGGCTGCGCACCCGCAAAAACGTAAAATAAAGTCATTAACGCAATATCCTGTGTACGTGCTTAAAGGCTAAGAGGCTCTCCACCTCAACCCGGGTGCGGGACGCTGAGGGCTGGAAGCCTGCCTGCGCTCTCTTGGTCGCGCTCCTAGCTGTCCTTGGACCCCTACTCCGTAGACACCCCCGGCTCACACAACCAGGGAGTGCACAGCTCGTGGACACCTCCTCTGGGCGCCCTCCCAACCAACCAAAACACACACACACACACACACACACACACACACACACACACACACACACACACACAGAACCTCACACTCTAGCTTCCAGAACTCCTCCTCCGGTGCCCCTTCCCCCTCCTCCCCACCCCTGCCAGGGGAGAACTTGCCCCTAGAGGGGGTGGGGCTGTGAGAAGGAATAAAAAGCCTGTCCCGGCTCTAGCCTCGGCAGCAGCTGCAGAGTCTTCGTCTGGAAGAGCTGCAACTGCCCAGGGGGAGGGGACATTCCACCACTGGACCAACATACCACCCCACTGACCACAGCTTCTTTGCCGCTATCACATCCTCGTACCTACATCAGGTAAAAGGGCTCCCTTCTTGGCATGTAGGAAGAAGGAGAGCGCTAGCACTCAGATGCTCCTCTGCCCACCAGGGCTGGAGGGAGCTGGGCATGGAGTAGGAAGCCACATTGTCGAAAAAGGCTAGAAGAGGGGGCTGCGGGGCGAAGAAGGGTACTTGTTGGACTTCAGAGAATAGGATTTAGTTACAGTCCTTACCATGGGAGCTCATGATATAATGAAAAGAAGCAGGTATTAGCAGACCTTGGGTTCATGTTCCAGCTGTGTGACTATAGACAAGGCACCTGACCTCTCTGGGCCTTAATTTTCCCATCTGTAAAATGATGGCATTGGATTTAATGATGCCTGAAGTTTCCACCAATTTTGATGATTTCTGAAGTTCCCTGCAGTTCTTGTTAGACTACCTGGGTATTAAGGAAACCCACCTGGAGTCCTTTCCCCTATCTCCCTCCTTCCTGTCACTTGAAGTTGCTAAGCATTCCCCTTTTCCCTACTTTTGTGTCTTTGCAGGTCACCCCCTTATCTTAAAGGCCAAAAATGGAAACTGTCCAGGAGCTGATCCCCTTGGCCAAGGAAATGATGGCCCAGAAGCGAAATGGGAAGATGATGAAGTTATACGTGCTGGGCAGTGTGCTGGCCTTTTTCGGAGTCATGATTGGCCTGGTGGAGACAGTATGCAGTCCCTTCTGTGCCAGCAGATGGCTTCAGGAGGACGAGGCAGCCATGGCAGCTGTGCAAGCTGCCAGGCTTCGGGAGTCCAGGAGAAGGGAAGCATTGCTGGAGAAAAGCAAGCAACAAGAAGCCCTGGGAGGTCGGAGCCTCTCCCATCGCCAGCACGCCTCCTAAAAGCCATGAACAGAACCGGGAGAAGCAAGCTGCCCCAAGAGTGGGAGAGAGGGCCACTGAAAGGCAGAGAGTCCCAGCTGACTGCACAGGTGGTCCTATACTCCAACTAGGGAAGCTTCTGATTTCTGAGAAAGGAATCTAGGACTAGACTGTGGCTGAGACTAAAGGCACCAGGGAGTCTACATAAATGACTGGGGTGGAGGTTTTGCTGCTGTGCAGCAGTAGAGAGGGCTAATCTGTCCTAATAGCCATATATATACCTTTGTGGTATCTGAGTGCATGGAACACTGCACTGTGGAGAAAGGGTGGGGACATGCTTTTATATTCTCATTAATATTATTACAATTATCACTATTTTGCATTTTGAAATAAAATAATTTTATAATACTTGATGGCATTCGCTTGTGTGGGTGGATGGTGGTGGGAGGAGAAGGGTTGTAGGATCCTATGAAGGATACTGGGATTTGGGGACTTGAATGGAAGGGAGCAAGCAGCTTCCTGAAGGCCAGACCATGCCAGCTCTAGTACTTAGAAATGTAGTACCTTTAGGAACTCTTCTAGGTTTGGGGGTGGAGAATGGGTCTTCTTTAGGAGGAGACCCCTTATTCAGTCCTATAAGACTAGGCTTATCCTATATAAATAAGAGTAATGTCTACTTTCCTGAGGGTTCATAATTCTTTTTTTAAAAGGATGAGAGGTTCAATATCTGAGTGGTATAAGAAAAATGCACTGGATTTAGTCATAGGACCTGAATTCAAATCCTGATCCTGCTATTTACTACCTATAGCATGTGTCCTGGGACATGTCACTTTATCTTTTCCCTGACTTTATCCATCTAGAAAACAAAGGGGTTGGACTTCTAGCTGTAAATCTTAGGAACTAATAAATAGAGAAGGAAAGCTATCCACCTCACATTATTCCAGAGAAAGCTTGGCCTTTTTCTTCCTAACTGCCATTTTTTTATAAGTAAATTGAGAGAAAAAAAATTGAGGAACAACTTGAACCTTCTTATGGGACTGCCTATTAACTTTTGTTAGCTTCCCTTCTTTTGATTCAGGTCATAGTAAGAATCAATCAACTAATCCATAAACATTTATTAACCATCTTCTATGTGTCACGAAATTTTCTAAGCACTGAGGATACAAAAAAGTGGTAAGAGAAATGCATTCTCTCCAGGTTAGAACTCAATGTATCTTTGCCAAGGTTAGAGCTCACAGTGTCCAATCACCCATGGGCAGAGTCTCTACTTATGCAGCAGGAGGCATGGGCAGGCAGTCTCCTTACCATGTGCCTTAATATCAGATCAAACTCCCTCAACAAGCACAAACTCTGAGACACTTCCATTCCACCAGCATTTATTAAGACTATCAAATGTAGAACATGGATACTAAGCACTGTGGTAGATAGATTCATTGACATCCTCTTGCTGATAATATGCATACTCTTAGTCCTGACTTTCTAAAGAGTGAGGGGAAAAGCATCTAAACCCAATGACCTGGCCTTCTTCCCTTGAGGTTCTGCTTAGAGAACATTATAATACAGTAAGGTAGATGAGACTTATATGCAAACAACTGTAATAGAGGCAGAATACACTTTTTAGAATCATAGACTTAAAGTTATAAGGGATGTTAGGGGCCATAGTGTTAAAACACTTTATTTTTTTGTTTGTTAAAAATTTAATTTTTTTTCAATTTTTAATTTACAAATTTTAAGAAATAAAATCTATTTTTACTTCCTTCCATTACCTCCCCTACTGAAAAAAAAAAAAAGGCAAAACCCTTTTAACAAATACACACATTCAAGCAAAACAAATTCTTGAATTGGTGATGTCCAAAAAATGTCTCATTCTGCACCATAAAATCCATCACCTCTCTTTCAAGAGATAGGCAGTGATAGAGTGCTTGGGTGCTTGTGCTTAGACCCCAATTTCAAAATCACATTTTTCTCTAGCTTCAAAACTCTATCCCTGACAGTTTTCTCCCCAGCCAAAGGACATTATGCCTAGCAATTACTCATGAGTGGGCCCCAGTAACAAAAATTACCTCTCCCTGTTACAAGAACAAGCCGACCTCTGTAGAAATTCCCTTATAAAAACAGAACTATCTTGTAACCACAGAATTATCATGTATCGATTCCCACAGTTACTGAATACAATCCAGAGATCAAGCTATAGACATCAACTCTCAAAGCTATCTTGCTACAGACATAAAAGATCAAAAATACCTTAATATGGGAGAGAGCAGATTGGATGAGGGGATATCCTGTGGGACTGCTATTCTGGGGTGGTGGGTAGGGGAAAAAAGGGGAAAAATTGTAACTCGAAATCTGGCAGAAATTAATGATGTAAACCAGAAGTTAATAAAGCATTTGGAAAAAAAAATTACTCAGTACCCTCCTGGAAATCTACTTTCTTTAACCCTTTAACGGTTTTTTTTTAATTTACTTCATTTAAAAACTAATTTTTTTTAATGACACATCTTGAAATTTAATAATTTATTGTAAATTTGTGGGGTTTTCCTGAATTGAAATTTTGATGATGCAATATTATTTCATGTAACCACATAGTATTATATTGTAAAATGGTCATTACATGCACATATTCTTACCAATGCACACTGGACTTCCTGATAATGCAGGACAGGCTCACCTGCCAGCATTTGCTTGTTAAGACCTGTCAGGGGACTTGACCACTGATGGGTTATAACTTGTATTTTGTGTGATTATTTGGAAAATAACATAATCATGACAACTTTAATTCTATTACACAACAAATGAAACATGTACAAATGTTTTTTTCATAATTTTTTATCTTCTTTTCTTATGTTCCCCCTGCCCCCTTATTTTTACATAGCACCCCCCAATTGCACCTGAGACTACTACCACCCTCCAGAATCATTCCAGCATCCCTCAGGGGGTGGTACCACCCACTTTGGGAACCTATGGTAGCCATTCCCAAGGGAAAAGAATGCATTTTCTCCACTGCTGAAACTTCTAATGGGATCTTCATTCTGTAGGAAACTGACTCAAACTGTGGCAAAAGGTTTTAGGGACAAGAGGTTTTAGAAGGACACTCATCTAGAGATGAATTTCCCAAGAGGAAACCTATCAGGCATTGTTATAAGCTGGACAGTGGTCTGGCCATAGTGATTCTCAAAGGAAAACTGCTTACATTCCATACTAAAAAATAGTGTACCGGTCCTCTTCTTTCTGTTCCTGCTCTCACCATCATAGTTCAGCTCCTCATCACCCCTCACTTTACTATTGTTCAGATTTCTTTCTCTTCCCCCCAACTTCTTGGTACTTCCCCTCACCCCCATTTTTAGCTTTTATCTGGTGTCTTCCCTCTTTTGAATGTAAGTTCCTTTTCGCTTCCATTTGTATTCCCAGCACTTGGCACATTGTAAGTACTAAATAAATGATGACTCTGAGAGTCATTAAATATCTTTTAATAGATTTGAACTCAGATCTTCCTGACTCCAAGTCCTGCCCTCAAAGATAGTTGGGATTCTAAAAGGCAGACATGAGGAGAGATTGTATTTCTGACATGCTACAGCCCATGCTGTTCCAAGTTTTGGTAAACTAAGTAGACCAATTTGGCTAAACATAGAGATGGGGAATGATATAAAGGGAAAAACAACAACTTGGAAATGTAGGCTAGAGACGGGTTGTAAAGGACTTTTAATGTCAAGCTATGGCATTTACACACTGTCCCAGAGATAACAGGGAGCCACAGGAGATTCTCAGCTGAGGAGTGATGTGGTCAGACTTGAGCTTTAAGAAAATGCTTTTGGCTGTTCTGTGGAGGATGGATTGGAGAGAGGAAGAGACCAAGAGTCCATCAGGAAGCTGCTACAGTGATTCAGATAAGAGGTTATAAGGTCCATATGAACTAGAGAGATGGCTGTGTTCATGGAGAGAAAAGAATGAGCAGAAGAGATATTGCAAAGGTAGAGTGGGAAAGACTTGGCAAGAGGATGGGATATATCAAATGAGGAAGAGGAAAGAATAGAGGAAGACTCGGGTTGTGAATGTGGGTCACCAGGAAAAATCGGGATGCTCTCAACAAAAATAATAAGTTTAGAGGACTTAGAAACAGGAAGGTTTCAGAGGGAAGATGATGAGCTCTCTTTTGGACATAATGAGTTGCAAGACACTGAAGGCAGAGACATCTAGTAGGCAGTTGGAGATGTGAGATTGTCGCTTAGGAGAGAGAGATAAAGGCTCTCGATGTAGGTTTGGGTCTCTGACAGTTGATGAGATTGTGGAGAAAGAGTATATCGAGGAAAGAGATGAGGGCCCAGGACAGAGCTTTAGGAGACCCTCATGGTTAGCAGAGATGATGATCCAGCAAAACTGAGAAAGAGTAAAAGGAACAGACGAGACAGGTAGAAGGAGAACCATGAGAGATCAGTGTCATGAAAGTTGAGAGTGAAGAATCTATCCAGGAGTAATCAATGGTGTTAAAAACTACAGAGAAATTTTAAAAGGATGAAGCCTGGGAAAAGGCTGTTGCATTTAGCAATTTAGAGATACTTGTTGACCTTGGAGAATTCTGTTTCAGTCAAGCAGTGACATCAGAAGCCAGATTGTAAGGGTATGAGAAGTGAGGGGGAGGTGAGAAAGGAAAGCAAAAAACTAAAGAAAGCTTTCTCTCAGCATTTGAATCTGAGAGAATGGTTTATTCTTTTAACTAAAATATTCTTCTTAACTATGTACTAGGTGAGCATGTTCAGAATAGCAGGTATGGGAGGAGAGAGGACCTAGCACTCTTCTCAACCCACCTGCCTCCACTACCAACACATCTGACCAAATGGAAATACAACAGAGGTACCTGCCTCCCTCTCTGTGCAGAGGGTGGGTAAGACTACCCCAATCTGTGGCAAAGGATCGGGAGCCTCTGCCAAGAAGCAGTCAGTGGGAGAAGGAGCTCATTTGTCACCTAACTCAATCTGAGCAGATGTATGTTCAAATGTTCTCATCCCCATTGTGTATGTGTATGTTCGTGAGTTAAGGTTGACTGTCATTCCCATCCCCATGCCCACATCACACTACCCCTCCCAGCCTTGACTTGGGTAAGAGAAACCTAGAATATTATAACTGTTGAAGAAAAAAAATAAATTTTCTAATACTTTACAATTTAGGTTCAAGTCTGCCAGAAGCATTTTTATTTAATTTATCATTACTCTATACACAAACCACATCTAGGTGGGTGAAAGATTGTCCAAATTGGCATTCTCCATGTCTTCCTACATGATTCTATGTCCAGCCCCAACCCCCCCCCCAAAAAAAAATTCAAGTAAATTAGTAGGAGTCTGAGAAAGAATATGATATGTAACAACACAGTTCTGTGTTAACATCCTAAATAGCTAAGCAATGATAGCCCTATCTCATTCCTTCTGGATCACTGTCCTAGCAGAATCAATGGGGTCTCTTTCCCAGATTCATGTAGAGAACATATATAGGAAACAATGAGAATGTCCCCGTGACTTGTGTGGGTCATAGCACCATTGCTTCAGGAGTGGAAGAAGGCAATGATCATACCCAGATTAGAGGCACTCTGTTAAATTTCTGGTTATCATCATTAATCTATTCGCTTATTGAAAGGCCTTTTTTCCTTTTTGTCCTGACCTATCACTCACTTTTTCAGAGGGTTTTCCCAAGGATTTCAGAAAGGGTTTTAGAGGACAATATTATTCTTTTTTTTTTTTTAAAGCAATTGGGATTAAGTAAACTGCTCAAGGTTCCATGGCTAGTTATTTTATGTGTGGGTGCTAAGTAACTGAGGCCAGAATCAATCCCAGGTCCTCCCAACTCCAGGGCCAGTGCTCTTACTCACTGAGGCCACCTATCCACCCCAACAATATTATTTTTAATATCCTTAGTTTTACTAAAAAGGAGATTTTAAATATGTTCCCACAGAGCTAAAGCATCTCAAGGGAAGAAATAATGTTTGACTTCTCTAGCCCCCTGGTGGATGAGAGAAAGCCCAGAATATTGGCATTCTTAACCCATCTCAGGTTGCCTTCATTGGTGTGAATTGTAGAGACTTCAATGTCTGTAGCTTTGATTTGGTGTCCTCTAAATTCAGTCAAGACTGGGGAAAAGCCTCACTTATCTCTTCCTGGTTACAAGTCATGGAGAGGGTAAAATCTCACATAGGCTTTGAATAATGGGTCTTGACAGGCAAAGGGCTCTCCTGGCAGAGGAAATAGCAAGAGAAAAGCCATGGAACCAGCAAAGTAAAAACTCTTTAGAGAACACATGTAAGTCCAGCTTGGCTTTATTCTTCAGTATCATAAGATAGTAGAGTTAATTTAGCTAATAGAAATAATTTAGAGGTGAGAGGAAATTCAAAGGTCCTCTGGTCCAACTCACTCCTTTTACAGATAATAAACTTGGGACCAGGGAAGTTAAGTGATTTGCCCACATCATGTAGATAGTAAGCCTCAGGGTTGACAGCCAGTGATATACAAGCCTGGAAAGGCATTTGGAACCAGACTGTAGAAACTTTGGCATATACCTGACATCAAGGCACTGTATATGATGTCCCTAATCTAGCTGACAGCCTTATCTTCCACTATTCAACATGTTTAAAACAAAAATCACAATAGGGTAACATTCCCCTCTTGGGCTACTTCCCAACTCCCTCTCATACTGGCAGGCTCCCCAAAAGGGTAGCTAACTAATTCTCCCCTCAGTATTCTCAGGGAAACACTGAAAGGTTTCTAATATTATCACTCATGAATTTCCATCTGGTGTGCTGACCATTAATTACTAATTATTAATCATCAATTCAGACAGAATTAATTAGCTTTTAAAAAGAAGCACCAGGGGCGGCTAGGTGGTGCAGTGAGTAAGAGCACCGGCCTCGGAGTTGGGATGACCCGAGATCAGATCCGGCCTCAGAAAATGAGCACCCACGCATAAATAATGACTAGCCGTGTAACCTTGAGCAAGTTACTTAACCCCAATTGCTTTAAAAAAAAAAATAAAAATAAAAATAAAAATAAAAATAAAAAAATAAAAAGAAGCACTTGCTGAGTAGGTATAAATGAAAAGTTGGTGCAAAGAACAATCCCAACCCAAAGTCTGAGACACACTTTTCCACAGTTACACACAGGCTCCGTTGGAAAAGTGGGCTCAAGCTTAGATAGCACACATGGCCAAAAGAGGAATTCACAGATTCTGGTTCCTGGAAGTTCTTCTCTCCTTTGGTGTAGTTTTCATGAAGTTCCCCCTTGGTGTAGTTCTCTGGTTGGCCTTCATGAGTCTGTGCCCTTATCCAGTCCAGAAGCTGCCTTTCTTTGTTTTGTCTGGTTTGAGCTTGGCCTATTTTTTCCATTTAAGATGTGAATGCTGTCATTAATTAGTCAGTCAGTCAGTGATTAAGCATTTATTAAATGCCCACTATGTGGCAGGCACTATCTTAGCAGTGGGAGACACAAAGAAAGGCAAAAAACAACCCTTGCTCTCAAAGAACTCATTCCTTCCAGTGCCAACTATAATCCCATATTCTACAGAAAGACTTTCCCAATCCCTCTCACGGCTAATGCCTTCCCTCTCTTAATTATTTTTATATTTATCTTGTAAATAGCTTGTCTGTACATATTGGTTTGCTTGTTGTCCACACCATTAAATTATAAGCTCCTTGATCACAAGAGGTTATCTTTTGCCTATTTGTGTAACCCCAGAACTTAGCACACAATGCCTGACACATATAGCAACTTAGTAAATGTTTATTGACCTACTGACTCTAATGGGGGAGACGACAGGCAAATAACTATGTAGAAACAAGGTATATATACAGGAAATTGGAGCTAATCAACAGAGGAAAAGGGCTAACATTAAAGGGGATCAGGAAAGGCTTCTCATAGAAGGTGAGATTTTATCAGGGACTTGAAGAAAGCTAGGAAAACCAGGAGGTGGAGATGGGTTGGGAGAGTATTCCAAGCACAGGGCAATAACCAGTGGAAATGCTTGAAGTTCTACTGGGAGATAGTGTCTTGTTGGAAGAAGTGACTGGAGTCACTAGGTCACAGAGTACGTGGTCGAGACTATTTATGCCTGACCCGTGGTAGACCCTTCCCAGCTCATGTTGGTCTAATCAGTCACAATCAGACACACTGTATCTTGACCCCAACATAATGACATCATTTTGGTCCTCTTTGAAAATGAAGGACAACAACCAACCAGTCAACATGGAAGGGAATAAGGTGTAAGAAGAAGACTATATAGGGATTGCATTGTGAAGGGCTTTAAATGCCAAATAAAGGATCCCAGAAATGAAATGGAAACACTGGAGTTTATTTAATGGGGGATGGGAGTGGGAGTGATATGATCACATCTTTACGTCACAGGAAGATTAATTTGTTTAGTGGAGGATGGGTTGGAGTAAGGAGAGAGGAGGCAGGGAGACCCACCAACAGGCTATTTCAATAATCCAGGCATGATGTGATGAAAGCCAGAATCAGGGTTGTGGCAGTGTCAGAGGAGAGAAGGGGGTGTATAGGAAAGATGTTAAGAAGCTAAAATTGAAGTGATTTGGCAAGAGACTGAATATGAGGGGTACTGGAAGGGCAGAGAGAGTGAGAAGTTAAGGATGCCACCTAGTTTGCTAGCCTCTGTGACTGGAAGGATGGTGGTGTCCTTGAAAGTGAAACGGGAATTTAGAAGGAAGAAGGGTATGCGGAGAAAGATGAGTTCAGTTTTACATACATTGAGTTTAAGATGTCTCTGGACCATCTGATTTGAGATATCCAACATGTAGCTAGCGATGCAGGTCTAGAAGTTAGGAGAGATGTTAGGACTGGATAAATCAATCTTAGAATAATCTGTATAGAGATTATCCATGGGAGCAGCTGCCACTCTAGGGACATTGCTATTTATAAAGACAGGAAGGCCAAGTGCAAATGTTCTGACCATTGTGAGGTTCACATGGTTTTCCTACCTGAAAGGAGAAAGTAGAGGACAAAACTCAGTCATCCCTGACTGAGGAAAATTCCCTCAACCACTCATACTGGTTTATTTCTGTCATGTTCCACTAAAATCTGCTGCTAAAATACACATAGGTCCAGGGATATGTCAAGATTCTTTCTACCAATCCCAATATATTTCCTATGTGATATCATTTGATTACACCCAATGATCAAGTACTTTCCTTCTCCCAAATTGATGAAGAACTAACAAATTCACATTTCATTTGTAATTTTAATTAGTTCAAAGAAGTCTGGGGGAATCTATGTTGTTGTTGTTCAGTCCTGTCTGATTCTTCAAGACACCATGGACCATAATGATTAAGATACTAGAATGATTTGCCACTGCCTTCTCCAGTGAATTAAGGCAAGCGAAGGTTAAGTGACTTGCCTAGGAAGACACAGTAAGTGTCTGAGGCCAGATTTGAACTCAGCTTTTCCTGACTCCAGGCCCAGTGCTCTATCCACTGGGCCATATAGCTACCTGGGATCTAAATTCTACATTCATTAGGGTGAGGTTTTCTATCTCCAATCTTACAATAGGATCCTAGATTTATAGCTGGAATCCAATGTTCCCATTTTACAAATGAAGAAATTGAGGCTCAAAGAGGTCAAGTGATTCATATAACTATCATATCATATAACTATAAATATCATAGAAAGAACTGGAACCCAGAACTTCCTGAATCTAAGTTGCCTTTTCCCATTTCTAGTTAATATCTAGTTAACATTTTTTTGAGTCATTCAAGCTTTAAAAGCTCTATTGCTATGATTTATCTATCCAAGTCGTACAATTCCAATTCCAGGCAGATAACTTTTTGAACCTAAGCACAGGACTTGACATTTATTAAACAAATATCTGAGTCCTATGAAATACAAAGAAAGTACTGTCCTCATCAATGAGGAGTTGCACTCTTTTGAGACCAGTGTTCTAACTTGCTGAGATCTTTTTGAACCTTGACTTGAGCTTCCCAGCTTTATGCAAATATGATGAGTGTACCTTCCATATTTTCATTGAGAAAAAATCCTGATTAGAAAAAAGACAGACAAATAATTTTAAAAAGCGTGTCAGGCTTTGATGATCCAGATTAAAAAAAATCCAGATCATCTCTAGCCCATCCCCCCTTTTCTAACCCTTCAAGCAAAACTTCCTTTCTTCTCCTCCAAACTACAGTAATCAGTCAATAATTATTTAATATTTGCCTAGCATCATGTTAATTGCTGTGGAGGATACTGAAGAAGATATTGTCCCTACCCTCTAAGAGCTTACATTCTAATGGAGAGCCTGGCCTCACATACATAGAGCTTAGAAAACAATGTAAGACAGTGTTGTACTACTGAACCATATAATACAGAATACAGGTACTACTGAACCATATAATAACATTGTAAGACAGTGTTGTACTACTGAACCATATAATACAGACATGGAGTCCACAGTATGAAAAACATTAGGAAGGGCTAGAAATGCTTCATGAAGGAGAAGCATGAGTTGGGCTTAGAAAAGAATCACACAATCATAGTTTTCAAGACATAAAGGACTTTATTATGAGTTGCATCTGAATAGAAAGAAGAAGGGTAATAGAGACATTAACAAGACAAAACAAAGAAAAGCAGCTTCTGGACTGGATAAGGGCACAAACCCATGAAGGCCAACCAGAGAGCTTTCTTTTAGGGAGGGAGAACAATTTGAGTGAAGGGTTTGTTTTGGGGAGGAATGGGAAATAAAACTGAATTGATAAGATAGGACCAGATTATGGAGGACAGTAAAATCTAAGAAGTATTTAGATGATGTGATATCTCATAGCGAACCAAAAAAGGATTTTGAGCAAATGATGTAAAGCCGGGTAGCAGAGTTTATATTTAGATGCTAGAATAAGGATCCAAAAATATGTTGACGTGGCAGAACAAAAGACCAAATTTAAGAAGAAATGAAATAAAGATAAATGGATAAGTCCTATGCTTGGGTTCAAAAAGCAAGCTGCTCAAATCCAGGAAGAAGTAACCCCAGTGATAAATGGATTAACATCTATTCCATACAAGGTTCAAGTGAAAGAAATAGGAATGTATGTAGAATAGGAGAATGGGGATGGGCAGGAACAATACTATAGCTGTTAAGAATTTGGGAATTTGTAATTTTGGAGAGGGATTAGATTTGTTTAATCCCAGATGGGGTTAATGAATGAAAATCTTAAGGAGACAAATTTCAAATTAACATAAGGAGAAACAATGGAATGAGTCTCCTTTAGAGGTAGGTAGTTATTTTTCTATTACTAGAAATTTTCAAATAGAAGTCTTCAAGCAATTTGGAGGTCTTAGAGCAAAAGCTGAAGGTCCACTTGACAAAATGTTGTAGAAAAGATTCATGATTTAAGTGGTAGTTGAAATATATATAATCAATTCAACAAACACTTATTAAGCACCCTCTATGCAGGACACTGTGCTAGTTTCTGGGTATTACACCATGTGCCCTAGGTCACTTTCATGTACCAACCTGGATATCTCTTCCCAATCTCTTCCCAAATAGAAATTAGGAGGAGCTCAAAAGCCTAGGATTCAAAAAAATATCATATGGAATGATTTTTCTGCTTTTTAGTCACTGCAAACATCTTGGTATACAATACCAAGTGGTACCACTAACAACCAGATCATTGCCCTCCCAGCTATACTCCAAGTCTACTTTCATACTTCAAGTCTAATTGCATAGGTAGAGTTTCTAAGTTCCAAACATTCCCAGGCTATTACTGGGAATTCTTTCATCTAAGTCAAAAACAATTCAGTAGAGTGAATGAGAGGAAGAGAAGAGTTGCAACAACATGGAGGACCATCTAATTGGGGAGTGGGGAAGGAAGGAAAGAGGGAAGTAGTTGCTGCAGCACAGAGAACAATGTGACCACTGATACTGGGGAAAACAGATGACCCTCCTCTTGAGAATTTAGCCCATACCTACAGAGAGGTTAGGTGGGAAGGTGTGCCCTGGGAAAAGGGTGCCATGGCAACAAGACTCTAGAAATGGTATCCCTCCGAGTATTATAGTATAGTGAAGGCGCTCAAGGAGCAAGATGTGTCAATGGCAAATGTCATTCCACAATGAGGAGAAAACATAATTCTAGAAAGGAATTATCCTCTGCATATTGGTACTAGGTTAATGATCTGGGATAAAGTCCCAATCACCCTACCCTAGAAATAGCTCTGCCTGGCACACACTGACTCACTAACTCTCCCAAGCACAACCACTGAAACTGTTCTTATGGTGAACTTTACCCCTACACAACCCACACACCCCTCACTGAAGGGATGCTTGTTTAGGCATGAATTGGACTAGATGACCTCTGATATCCCTTCCTACACTAAAATTCTGTGATTGGGAATTTAAAAAACAAAAACAGTCATGTGTCTGTTCTAACTATATGATTTAAATGATCTTTACTTTGAAACTACATGGTGTTGTTGCTACTTAAAATAATTCTGTGGTCAGTCCTCTGATAAAGGGGGGAATTTTTTATAATGTAAATAATTGCCTAATTTATTCTTTGTGAAAATTCAGTAATACACTTTGACTAAGGTAAAGTACACAGATTCTGTTTGCATTAGATACTTTTCACTCAGTGCTTTATAGGAATCATAAGATCTGAGAGTTGGAAGTACCTTAGAGGTCACCTAGTACAGAAGATCCACCGAAATTGTCCTTACATTAAACTTCCATGCACACATGCACAACAAAAGTTGTGGTTGAGGTTTAGGGTTTAGGGGTGCTGGAGACCCCAAAATGCCAACATGCTGGGTTCTGATGAATGAATTCAACTCAAGTCTTCTCTCAGCCAAAGAAAAGCAACGTTTATTAAAGATTCGCCTTAATGGGTAGACTCTTAAGGAGCCTAAGTATTTGTGAAGCTTGTAAGAATAATCTGACACAATAAATCTGTGCTAGATTGAATTCTCAGCACCTTCGTGGAGTGAAGATGCATCTTATATAGGGAAAGGCTGTGAGAGAAATCTAGGAGTGGTCTATAGGAGGGGTTTGGGGAGGGTCTTGAGGAGGAGTCTAAGGAAGTCAGACTCCAGTAATGAGATTAAGGGTAGGAAATAGCTGAAGACTATCTGGAGATGACAGACAATGAAGAGCTAGTCTAGTTAAAGGGTAACAGATTTGGGATTAGATATTTTGATAGAAATCAGAGGTGGGAAGTAGCTGGATATTGTTGGGCCAGGCTAGGTTAAGAGTAACAGAGATTTAGGCCTAGGACAATGAAAAGCTTATGGCCTCAAGCAAATGCCTCATCCTGTGGGAAGATTCAAAGAGAGTTCAAGGGGGTTCCCAGAGCCTGCACCCCATCAGAAGGGAAGTCTGTTCAGGCATGAATGGGACTGCACGATCTCTAACAGACTTTCCTACTCTAAAATTCTGTGAAAAGGTAATTTAGGGAAAGACATAGTACAGAGCAGAGAGCACTGCTATTCAAAGGCCACCCCTGCCAATTACTACCTATTTGACTTGGGGCAACCCCTTCAACTTTTCCAAGCCCCAGTTTCCACATTTGAAAAATAAGGGGGTTAGATGAGATGACCTCTGGGGTCTCTTCTGGTTCTAAATCTATGATCCCATGATCCCTGCATCCTTCTTTTGTCATTAGACTTCTTGAATACTGCTCATGAGGGGGAGCTCACAACTTAGACAAAAAGCTTATTGCATATTGAGAAAGCTCAAATTGTTAGAAAACCATTTTGTATGTTGAGCTAAAACCTGTTTTCTCAAAACTTTCACCATTGCTCCTGGCTCTGCCTTTTAGGTCCAAGCAGAACAAGATCAGACCTTCCAAAAGTTAATCTTTTGAACAGCTTAAGTAAGATAGCTCTCACATCTTCCCTTTTCCAGGGTGAACATTCAGAGTCTCTACAAACATTCTTTATATGGCAAATACTGCACATTTTTAATGTTTGTATGTTCTGTCTCTTTGGCTAGATTGTAAGCTCCTCAAAGACAAGATCAAATCATGTCTTCTGGTTTGATTTATCTTTTTGTGGCTTATCTCCCAAAGTCAAGAATAAGGAATAAACATGGTTGGATTATTCATTCATTTTCATTCACTTTCCCAGATAGATAACTGACAAAGAGGAAGATGCTATCATTGGTTTGACTGTTATCAAAAATAAAAATATGTATCTATATGTACGTATACATATATAAATATGATTTTTATCTCATTTGAGCCCCACAATAATCCTATAAGGTAGATGCTATCATTATCCCCACTTTACAGATGCAGAAACTGAGGCAAACAGTTAAATGACTTGCCCAAGATCAATCACCCGGCTACAAAGTGTTCAAGATCACATTTGAACTGAGGTCTTCCTGACTTTAGACTTGGAACTCTATCCACTGGAGTTTTTATGATATCAGTTAGATCACTGACTTTCTGCAGAGTGCCTGGTACATAATTGGCATTTAATGACTGCTTATTGAATGACTTGCTTCAGTTTCCTAGAGTCTGTGTAATGTGACTGCAACTGAGTCATTTAGACCAGCAGTTGTGCAGAGTAAGCTATAATTAATACAACAGCTAGGTGGTGCCATTGTGCATAAAGCACTGGACCTGGAGTCAGGAAGACCTGAATTCAAATGTAGTTTCAGATACTTATTAGCTGTGTGACCTTGGGCAAGCCACTTAACCTCTGTTTGCTTCTTTCCTCAACTATAAAAATGGGTATAATAATACCACCTACCTCATAAGGTTGTTGTGAGGATCAAATGAGATAATATTTGTAAATTGCCTGGCACGTAATAGACATTATGTCAATGCTCTCTATAAACTATTATTAGAACAGTATGGGAGGAAAATGGATTGGGGTTAAATGACCTAATACTATTCTAGCCCCAGCTACTTTCTAGCTGTCTGACATGGGTCTCAATTTCTTCATTTCTAAAAATGAGAGTTGCACTAAATGCCCTCTGAAGCTATAACCCCTATGAAAATTGTGAAATAATATTTGTAGACAAATTTTATCTGAGCTTTGGCAGCCTAGGACCCTGACCTCTTTATCCATCCTTCTCCTCTATTCCAAATTTCCATCAAAGCCTTTAAACTTAATCCCAATGATTGTGATAATGGGTTGAATCCAATAGATAAACTATCTCCTGATGTGTTAGCTAGCTAAGGAATTACCATTTCAACAAATTCATTCAACCCATATTTTTTAAAGTCCGTTGGGGAATGACACTCTGCCAAGCCTTAGGCCTTTGAAGAGTTGGGATTAGTAAATCAAAATCTGGTCCTCAAAAGGAGTTTACAATCTTGTAGAAACATAAAATAAATATGCAAATCACTGTCTGCAAGACAGTCAATGGCCTCGGATTGGTGAAAAGTGTTATGGAAATTTAGAGGAAAAAGAAATTGTGATGGGAGGAGGCAGAACCATCCTTAACAATCACTTTTCAGCCCAGTTTCAAGTCAGCTTTTGAGCTCATTACTCAATGGAAACTGGTCTTCCAAGGTTAACAATCATTTTTATTTATGTTTAATGATTTTTATTGATGTCTTTGGGTTTGTTTTTTTTTTACATTGGTATAGTTTCCTACAGTAAATACACTCTTCACGCCCCAAAGAGAGCCATCCCATATAACAAATAGCATTTTTAAAAGGCAAAAAAGAAAAAGAGGAGAAAAATAGTATAACTGATCAACAAAGAGAAAAATTAAGAAAATATTGTAATGTACATTTATGGACCTTTTACTTCCACAAATGGTATCAGAGTGTCATCTCTATCTCTACTTTCAAGATATACTTGCTTGGGGTGATGCAGTAAATAGAGCATCAGCCCGGGAGTCAGGAGGATCTGAGTTCAAATCCAGCCTCAAGACACTTAATACAAAAAAACTAGCCATATGACCTTGGGCAAGTCACCTACCCCCAATTGCCCTGCCTTCCCTCTGAAAAGCAAAAAAATAAAAATAGAAAGGATTTACATGCTTTTTTAAAATAATTTTACAATATTCACTTTTGATTTTCATTTGTGAGTGTGTATGTATGTGTGGTAGTTCTATCCATTTATATTGTATATATTGTTTTCTTGGCTCTGCTAACTTCATTCTGCATCAAATCATGTCAATATTTCCATGTTTCTTTGTCTTTATCACATAAATTATTTCTTATACCACAGTAATCCATTACATTCATGTAACTGGAACAAATTTACATTTGTTTAGTCATTTCCCCATCAAAAGACATTGACCTTTGTTTGCAATTCTTTGCTAGCACAAAAAAAAAATGCTGCAAAATAAATATTTTGGTGTACAAACAGAATTTCTTCTTCTCAATGAAAGATTTTCTTAGAGTATAATCTTAGTAAAGCAACTTCTGAATCAAAAAGTATGAACATTTTACTCACTCTTTTTTGTATATTTCTAAATTGCTTTCCAAAATGGTTGTACCAATTCACAGTTCTACCAACAATGTATAAGTGTGCCTATCTTTCCATAATACTTGCAACGTTGGCTTTTCCCATATTGTATTATCTTTGCCAAATGAAACTTCAGAGCTGGTTTGATTTGCATTTCTCTTATAATTACTGATTTGAAGCATAGTTTCATATGGTTGTTAAGAGTTTGTAACTCTTCTTTTGAGAACTGTTTGTCCATATCCTTTGACTACTTATCTATTATGGAACAGCTTTTGGTCTTATTTATAGATACTAATTATTTATATGTATTGGATACCAAAGTGTTGTCAAATAAATTTGATGCACAATTTTTCCTCATTTGATTGCTTCCCTTCTTCCCCTTTTTTTAAAGTTATTTTATTTAATTATTTTTTTCCCTTTTTGGAGGGCAGTTGGGGTTAAGTGGCTTGCCCAAGGTCACAGGGCTAGTTTTTGTGTGTATATGTTAAGTGTCTGAGGCCGGATTTGAACTTGGGTCCTCCTGACTTCAGGGCTGGTGTTCTATTCACTATGCCACCTAGCCACCCCTAAAAGTATTTTATTTTTCCCTAATTATATGTAAAGACAATTTTTAGCATTCATTTTTACAAGTTTTTGAATTCCAAATTTTTCTCCTTCTCTCCTTTCCTCCCTACCCTCCCTTCTTCCCAAAATGGGAAACAATTTGATATAGGTTATATATGTGCAATCATGTAGAACGTATTTCCATATCAGTCACAGTTGTGAAAGAAGAAACAGACCAAAAGGAAAAAGTCACAAAAATATTTTTTTAAAAATAAAGTGAAAAAAGTAGGCTTCAATCTGCATTTGGATTCCACCAGTTTTTTTATCTGGATGTGGATAGTATTTTCTATCATGAGTCTTTTGTAATTGTCTGGGATCATTGTGTTGCTGTGAAGAGCTAAGTCATCCATAGTTAATCATCACAAGATGTTCCTTTTGCTGTGTACAATGTTTTCCTTGTTCTGCTCATTTCATTTTGCGTCAGTTCGTGTAAGTTTTTCCAGGTTTTTCTGAGAGCATCCTGTTCACCCTTTTTTATAGCATAATAGTATTCCATCACACTCACATACAACATATTCAGTCTTTCCCCAATTGATAGACATCCCCTCAATTTCTAATTCTTTGTCACCACTAAAAAAGCTGCTGTAAAAAAAAAAATTGTACATATAGGTCTTTTTCCTTTTTGTTATCCTCTTTGGGATAAGCCCTAGTGGTGGAATTACTTGGTCAAAGGTTATGCATGGTTTTATACCCCTTTGGACATAATTCAAAATTGCTCCCTAGAATGGTTGAATCAATATACAACTTCACCAACCATGAATTAGTGTTTTAATATTCCCACATTCCCTCCAACATTTATCATTTTATTTTACTGTCATATTAGCCAATCTGATGGGTGTGTGGGGGTAGCTCAGAGTTGTTTCAATTTGCATTTCTCTAATCAATAGTGATTTAGAGCATTTTCTCATGTGACTATAGATAGCTTTGAGCACTTTGAAAACTTTCTGTTCATATCCTTTGACCATTTATCAACTGAGGAATGTCTCTTTATTTCTATAAATTTGACTTAGTTCTCTATATATTTGAGTAATGATGTCTTTATCAGAGAAATTTGCTATAATATTTTTTCACAGTAATGATTACCAACTATGTATTTCCCTCCATTCTATTTCCCCCTGTTTATCCTAATCTCTCTCTCTCTCTCTCTCTCTCTCTCTCTCTCTCTCTCTCTCTCTCTCTCTCTCTCTCTTCACCCAGTCCATTCTCAAATGGGTTTTGCTTCTGATTTTTACCTTCCCCAATCTGTGCCCCGTCTTCTATCTGCCCCATTCCCCTTCTCTTATCTCCTTCCCATCCTACTTTCCTGTATGGTAAGATAGATTTCTATACCCAACTGAGTGTGTGTTATTCCCTCTTTGAGCCAATTCCAATGAGCATAAGGTTCACATACTCAGTTCCCCTCTTCCCCATCTTCCTTTCCACTATAAAATCTCTTTTGAATCAGATAATGTACTCCATTCTACCTTTCCCTTTTCTCTTCTCCCAGTGTATCTTTCTTTCTCACCCATTAATTTTACTTTTCACATAATCATCCCATCATATTCAACTCACACCTGTGCTTTCTGTCTTTGTATACTCCTTCTAACTCCCCTAATAATGAGAAAGATTTTAGGAGTTATAAGTCTTATTTTCCCAAATAAGAATGTAAAGAGTTTAACCTTCCTGAATCCCTTGTGTTTCCTCTTTCCTGGTTACCTTTTTATGCTTCTCTTGACTCTTGTATTTAAATACAAGTCAAATTTTCTATTCAGTTCTGGTCTTTTCATCAGAAATGTTTGAAAGTTCTCTATTTCACTGAATATCCATTAATTCTCAAAAGGATTATACTCAGTTTTGCTAGGAAGGTAATTCTTGATTGTAATCCTAGCTCTTTTGCTCTCTGGAATATCATATTCCAAGCCCTCCGATCCTTTAATGTAGAAACTGTCAAATTTTGTGTTATCCTCACTGTGGCTCCATAATATTTGAATTGTTTCTTTCTGGCTGCTTGCAGTATTTTCTCCTGGACCTGGGAACTCTAGAATTTGGCTATAATACTCCTGGGAGTTTTCATTTCAGGATCTCTTTCAGGATATGATCTGTGAATTCTTTTAATTTCTGTTTTACCCTCTGGTTCTAGAATATCAGGAAAGCTTTCATTGATAATTTCTTTTTTTATTTTTTATTTTTTATTTTATTTGCTTTTTGGAGTGGGGAAGATCTGGCAATTGGGGTTAAGTGACTTGCCCGAATTCACATGGCTAATTTTATGTTAAGTGTCTGAGGTTGAATTTTAATTCAGGTCCTCCTGACTCCAGGGCCAGTGCTCTATTCACTGTGCCACCCAGCTGCCTCGTGATAATTTCTTGAAAGATGATAACTAGTCTCTCTCTCTTTTTTTTTTGTTCATGGCTTTCAAGTGGTCCAATAATTTTTAAATTCCCTCTTCTAGATCTATTTTCCAGTTCAGTTACTTTTCCAATGAGATATTTCACATTGTCTTCTATTTTTCCATTCTTTTGATTTTGTTTGATTGATTCTTGATGTCTCATAGAGTCATTAGTTTCCACTTGCCCAATTCTAATCTTTAATGAATTATTTTCTTCAGTGAGTTTTTGTACCTCCTTTTCCATTTGTTCAATTCTACGTTTTAAGGAATTCTTCTCTTCAGTGAATTTTTGTACATCTTTTTTCATTTGGTCAATACTGTTTTTCAAGGCATTCTTCCCTTCATTGTATCTGCTTCTCTTTTAATTTTTTTATCCTAGGATCTCTGATATTAAGGTCATGTATTCATTTAGGACGTATTGTGGAATATGGTGTAGAGTATTGGTCTAAGACTAACTTCCACCAAATTGATTTCCAGTTTTCCCAGCATTTTTTTTTTTATCAAATAGGGAGTCTTTTTCTTGATTATTTGTGTTTTCTGGTTTATCAAACATCTAGTTATTGAATTCCATTGCTTCTGATTTGCCCTTGCCCAGCCTGTTGCATTGATCTATCTCTCTATTTTTTAACCAAATGCAAATGGTTTTAATAATTGCTGGTTTACAATATAGTTTGAGGTCTGCAATTGCTATTCCCCCTTTTCTCTACCTCTTTTTATCATACTTTGACACTCCAGATTTTTTCCAAATGAATATTGTTATTAATCTTAAGTTCTATAAAGTATTCTTTAAACTTTAAGATAACTTTTATAGTATTGTTATTTTTATCATGTTGGCAAAACCAAAATATGAGTACAAAACATTCCTCCAACTATTTAAGTTTTTCTTTATTTTTTTTTAAGGAGTACTTTGTAATGGAATCTATACAACCTCTTTGTGTGTTTCTGTATATTAATCCTCAGATACTTTATTCATTTTGTAGTTATCTAGAAAGAGATTTCACTTTTGATTGTTGCCTCTTAGCTTTTATTATTATATAGAAATGCAGTTGATTTTTAAGATTTATTTTGTAGCCTGCAACTTCACTGAACTTGTCTCAATTATCATCTTTGCTGAATCTCTAGAATTTTATGAGTAAACCATCATATCACCAGCAAATAGGGATAGTTTTATCCTCTTTAAATTTTTTTATCCTTTTAATTTCTTTCTCTTGCCCTGTTACTATTACTAGAATTTCCAAAAGTAAATCAAATAATGATGACAAAAGTAGTTATCTTTATTCCTGGATTTACCAAATGTATTCTAGTGTATTCTCATTATATATGAGATTTGTGTTTGATTTTAGATGTGTTTTATGATATTAAAAGTTCGCTCTATGCCCATATTTGCAGGGTGTTCTTTTTTTTAACCATAAGTGAGGGTTGTATTTTGTAAAAGGCTTCTTCTGAATATATTGAAATAATCATGTAGTTTTGGATGTTTTTGTCTTTAATATGATTAATTATGCTGATTGCTTCTTTAATGTTGAGCTACCCTGTCATAATGAATGATCTCTTGGATAAATGACAATAGTCTATTTGACAGGGTCTTATTTAAAATATTTCATCAATATTCATTAATTATATTGGTCAACAATTCTCCTTCTGTGTTTCACCTTTCCTGATTTAGGTATTAGGAGTATATTTGTCTCATAAAAGGAATTTGATAAGATGTTTTCTTTGGGGGGGGCAGAGCCAAGATGGCAGAGTAGAAACAGAGTGTCCAAGCCACTCTACCCCCAGATTCCCTCCAAACTATGTAAAAGGGGACTCTGAACAACTTCTGGAGCCCCAGCACCCACAGAACGACACAGAGAAGCTAACCTCCCGCTGAGGACAGCCCAGCAGCCCTGCAGGAAGGACCAGCACAGTGGTCTGGGAGCCGGCAGCGGGCAGAGCGTGGGGAGCCGAGCCGAGCCAAGCCAAGCAGAGCCCAGGTCCCTGTGAGCTGAGGTATTAGCCCCAGGGCAGCAGGGCCAGCAGCCAGCTGGAGAGACTCCAGAACACCAGCAGCTGTGGCAATTCCAGAATTATCAACATAGACATCCCTAGGACAAAGTGAGAGTTTAGTGCCCTATGGACTTTGGGACCTGTATTTGGGGAATGTGTCAGCTTCCTCGCCTGGGGGCTAGAAGCCACTGAGGAGAAACGCCATTTTGTAGTTTTCAGAGGCAGCTCCAGCTCCTGGCCTGCGAATTGTAGGGAGATCCAGCAATCAGTCTTGGGGGGTAATCGCTCTTGCTTTAACCTCCCTGGATCTGGATTGTGATCTAGGGTGGAAGTCGTGGGTGGATTTACAGCTTGCCAGAAACGGAAGTTGCCCCCCACACGTTTGGGACGAAAATTCCTCTATCTGGCCTTAAAGACATAGTGTGGCAACAAGCCCAAAAGTCAAGCAATTAAGTGGCAACATGCCAAGGCAAAGGAAACAGAAAAATGCAACCATAGACTCCTATTTTGGGGGCATAGAGCAGGAAAAGGACTGTGAGGTCAGAAGTCCTGCTCCAAAAGCCCCAGGGGAAAATGTGAGTGGGTTGCAGGCCATAGAGGACCTTAAGAAGGACTTTAAAAATCAAATAAGAGAAGTGGAGGAAAAATTGGGAAGAGAAATGAGAAGGATGCAGGAAAAGTATGAAATGAGGGTCAACAGCCTGACTGAGGAAAACAACACCTTAAAAAATAGACTAACTCAAATGGCAAAGGAGGCCCAAAAGGACAATGAGGAGAAGAATGCCTTAAAAAGTCGAATTTAAGAATCTCAAACGTTCACTGAGGAGATTTATTCCTTCAAAGTTAGACTGGAGCAAATGGAAGCTAATGACTTTATGAGAAATCAAGATGCTGTTAAGCAGATCCAAACAAACGAAAGATTAGAAGGCAATGTGAAATATCTCATGGGAAAAACCACTGACCTGGAAAATAGATCCAGGAGAGATAATTTAAAAATTATTGGACTACCTGAAAGCCATGATCAAAGAAAGAACCTAGAAATCATCTTTCAAGAAATTCTCAAGGAAAATTGCCCTGATGTTTTAGATCCAGAGGGCAAAATAGAGGTTGAAAGAATCCACCTCCTGATCACCTCCTGAAAAAGATCCCAAAAAGAAAACTCCCAGAAATATTATAGCCAGGTTCCAGAATCCCCAGATCAAGGAGAAAATACTCCAAGCAGCCAGGAAGAACCAATTTCTATATTGTGGAAACACAATCAGACTAGCCCAGGACCTGGCAGCTTCTACACTGAGGGATTGAATGGCATGGAATATGATATTCCAGAGGGCAAAAGAACTGGGACTGAACCCAAGGGTCACCTACCCAGCAAAACTGAGTATTTTGTTTCAGGGGGAAATATGGTCATTCAGTGGAATAGAGGACTTTCAAGCATTCTTGAGGAAAAAACCAGAATTGAATAGAAAATTTGACATCCAAACGCAAGAAGCAAGAGATGCCTGAGAAGGTAATCAGAGAAAAGAAATCAAAAGGAACTTATTAAAGTTGAACTATTTACATTCCTATATGGAAAAACAATAACTGTGACTGATGAAATCTTTCTCACTATGAAAATAATGGAAGAAGGTGTGTGGTCATATGAATACATATGTGAATGTGTTTGTATATGGTTACAGTTATATATGGATAGAGGGCATAGGTTGAATTTGTTGGGAAGGGAGGATTCTCAAGGGATGAAATTATGAGGTGAGAGAGGAAAGTGGCAAGAGGAGATGGGGAGAGACAGGGTAGGGTAAACTATCTCATATAGAAGAAGCAAGGGGAAGTGGTTGCAAGGGAGGGGGAGAATAGGGAGGCAAAAAGGCAAAACCACATTCTCATTGAATTTGGTTCAGGGAGAGAATGACATACATACTAAATGGGATATCTCAACCTGCAGCAGAATAGGGGTAAGGGGGATGAGAGGAGGGATGATGGATGGGAGGGCATCCTTGGGGGGAGGGGAGGTTGGAAGTACCCACTATAGAAGAGCGACAGGATCATGTAGGGAATGGACCAGGTGGGGGGTGGGATGAGTGGGAGGGAATTATAAGCAGCCTTGTACAATATATCTACTATGATAATGTTTTGCATAGCTAGACATGTACAACATATACTGAATTACTTATCTCCCAAAAGGGAATGGGTGACAAGGAAGGAAGGAAATGGATCTGAAATTCGAGGTCTTAAGATTAAATGTTTCAAATATATATAAATACTATTATTAATACTCTTTTGCTTGTAATTGGGAGATAAGATATGCAGGCATTGGGACACAAAGATTCACCTTGCTCTAATGGAAAAGTCGAAGGGGGTATGGGAGAAGGTATAGGAGAGAGCAGATTGGAGGAAGCAATATCTTGTGGGACTGCTATTCTTCGAGGGTGGGTAGGGGAAAAACAGGGCGGGGGAATGAATGTAACTCAAAATCTGGCAGAAATGAATGATGTAAAACAGAAGTTAATAAAGCATTTGTTTAAAAAAATTTTAAAAAAAAATGTTTTCTTTTGCAATTTTTGAGAATAATCTGCATAGTATGAACAGCAATTGTTCTTTAAAAGTTTGATAGAATTCTCATATGAATCCATTAGGACCAGGAGTGTTTTTATTTGGCAATTCCTTTGCAACATGCTCTATTTCTTTTTCTGAATTTGGTTAAGATCTTAATTTAGTCTTCTGATAGTTTGGGTTTTTTATATTTTTAAAAGTATTCTTCTCTTTTGTATTAACAGTTTTGACCAAAAGATGGATAGAAGAATAGATAGATAGATAGGTAGATAGACAGACAGATAGATAGATAGATAGATAGATAGATAGATAGATAGATAGATATAGAAGTATATAATTGTTCAGTTGTTTCAGTTGTGTCTGACTCTTCATAACTCTATTTGGGGTTTTCTAGGCAAAGATACTAGAGTGGTTTGCCATTTCCTTCTCCAACATATTTTACAGATGAGGAAATTGAGGCAAACAATGTTAAGTGACTTGCCCAGTGTCACATAGCTAGTAAATGTCTGATGACAGATTTGAACTCAGGTCTTCCTGACTCCAGACTTGGCTCACTATCCACTATGCCACCTCACTGCCATAAACACACACACATGTTATATTTTTTTATTATAACTATGTATAATAAGTTCTTATAATTCTTTTTTATTTCTCCTGGTTTTGTTTTGATTTGACTTTGCTCATTTGCTATTTTGTTGATTTGATTTTCTGCCCTCTAATCAGATAGGTTAAAGGTTAGTTTTATTTATCATTTCTAGAAGGGTTGGTTTTTTTTGTTTCCAATTTATCCATCTCTCCTCTGATTTTGAATGCCTTCCTCTTATGCTTATTTCAAGTTGGTTTATTTTGTTGGTTTTCTAATTTTCAAATACACATTCAGGTCAATAATTCTCATTTTCTATTTCATTAAAGTATTTTTGTTGTGTTATATTCTGTGAAGGGTGTATTTACTATTTTTGCCTTCTTACATTTGTTTGCAATATACCCTAACACATGGCCATTTTTTAAAAATTACATATGGTGTCGAAAGATATACATGTGTTCTTTTGCAATCCCATTCAGAAGATAACACAAGTCTTTTGCCCTTAGTTTCTCTAGCAATTTGTCCAGTTTTATATTTTCCCTTTTTTTTTTACTTTCTGTTAGACTTATCTAAAACCATTGAAATCTCCCATCACTATTGTTTTATTGTCTTTATCTTTCTGTAGTTTAGTTAATGTTTCTTTATGAATTTAGGTGCTACAGCATTTGGAGCACACAGGCTGAAATGTTGATAATGGTTTCTTGTTATAGTTCCTTTTGGTATAATGTATTGTGGAGGGTTTACCTCTGTTTGATGTTTTGAATGATTTTTCTTCACCTGAAAGTATGATTGAAATTACTGCTTTTTGGGGGCGGCTAGGTGGCGCAGTGAGTAAGAGTGCTAGCCTCAGAGTTGGGATGACCCCGATCGAATCCGGCCTCAGAAAATAAGCACCCACACATAAATGATGACTGGCCGTGTAACCTTGAGCAAGTTACTTAACCCCAATTGCTTTAAAAAAAAAAAAAGAAATTACTGCTTTTTTGAAAAAAAATTCACTTGATGCATAATAATTTTTTCTAGTGCTTCATTTTTATTCTGTTCATGTCTATTTTTTATTGTATTTCACATAAGCAACAGATTGTCTGATTTTGCTTTCTTATCTAACCTGTCATTTTTTTATTGGATTGTTTAATCCATTCACCTTAACGTTTTTGTGAGTTAGATCTATATTTTTCTTCATTTGTCTGTGATATTGGATTTTTCCCAACTTGGGATTTTCTCCCCTCTTCCTCTATAAACAGAATACTGTGTCCCTTCAGTTATTTTAGCTTAACATATTTTAAAGAATTCTGCTCTCTTCTCTTCAGTCTCAAGTCACTCTCCCATTTGTTATCCCTTTCTCTGATTTTTGAGCTTTACTTATTAGTTCCTTTTTCTGTCTTGATTTTATCTAGTTATTTAATTATTCCAGTCTTATTTTCCTCTCAGTTAAGAAGTCAACTGGAATCCCCCTTTGTCTCCTTTCCTTCAATTTGTTTTACTGTGTTTCTTAGTTTTTTAATTTCATTTTCTATTTTTTCTAAAAAAGATTTCTTTCCTTCTTTCTCTTCATTATTTAGCTCCCTTTCTATTTATTCTAAATTTTTATTCTTTCATGTATAGCCCTTATATTTCTTTATTCTTTCTTTAATCTCTGTTCCTTGTGGACTTAAAGCTTCTAAGGTCTCAATTTTTGGTTCCTTCTTCTAAACATTATATTATTGTCTTATAGATCTTGCACCCTGGCCCCTTTATTTTTCTTTTGTGCCTCACCCTCACCAAGCCCTACAGGATATAGAATAGTTATTGCCCTAAGGTAGGATTTTCCTATGTCCCTAAATGTACCTTCCTGTCCCTTTGGTTAATTCTTTTTCTTCATTTGCCTTGACATTTCCCTGGGTCTATGGCTTTATACTTGCCTGGGTGTTACTTGCCTCCAAGAGTTCTGATTCCCTTTTTCATGAGGCAGGATGAGTGGCTTCTCTAAGTACCAAATCCCCACAAGTATGCCAATGGCAGATGTGTAGGTGTTATGACAGGACAATGGCAAAGATATTCGGGGGATAGGGTGTCTTTTGATGCTACCAAATTGCACTGTGTAGGCATCCTCCTACTGACATGTTTTTTTTATGCCTAGGCCTAGAGTAGAAGAATAAAACCACTGCCAACATAGAATTAGAAATTGGGGGGATGCCCATCAATTGGGGAATGGCTGAACAAGTTATAGTATATGAATGTATGGAACACTATTGTTCCCAAAAAAATGATGGGCAGGTGGACTTCAGGAAAACCTGGAAAGACTTACATGAATTGATATTGAGTGAAGTGAACAGACTAACAGCAACATTGTGCAATGTCCAACTTGGACAGATTTAACTGTTCTCAGCAATACAATGATCAAAGACAATTCCAAAAGACTCATGATAGAAAACACTCTCCCCATCCAGAGAAAGAACTGTGGAGTCTGAATGCAGATCAAAGTGGACTATTTGCTCTTTTTTGTTTTTTCTTTCTTGTGGTTTTCCCCTTTTGTTCTGATTCTTCTTTCACAACATGACTAATGTGGAAATAAGTTTAATATAGTTATACATGTATAGCCTATATCAGACTGCTTGCTGTCTTGGGGAAGAGATGGACAGGAAATTTAGAACTCAAGATCTTATAAAAGTGAATATTAAAAACTAAAAATTAATTTTTAAAAAAACCACTGCCAGCAGAAGAATTCTACCACACCATTCTTAAAAGTCCATCAGGAAGTATGGGTTATAGAGGGCTGAACATACTTTTAAAAAGAAAGTATAAACAGAGAAACCCTTATTAATATGCACTTACATATAGATTTTACTATAATATTACACATGTAAACAGTTAGGAAATGTGAGTAATTAAGGAAGGAAGAAGAGTTGGGGCCAGTTGGTAAACTCAACTTCCTATAGTTTATTTACCCTTTCTTAAATCCTCCTTCTGCTCCCTCTGTTGACAAGAGCCTTTTAAAACCCTTAGTAGTAAGACCTAGGAACCAAAAAAAGTAAATACCAAATGTCATTATCTAAGGACCTTTCTACCACTAAACCTCCATGAACCCATTGGGTAGAAAATGGAGTAATCTGAAGTCTTTGGGACAGTAAGGCTGAAAGAATAAGAATATGCGTTTCTATATAAGAGGGAATAGAATTGTAGAAGTGTGTATGGACATGGTGCTCAGGTCTAGAGAGAAAAGGATTCCCCTAAGAGGGGGTACAGACTGATGGAAAGGCACAAAGAAGGTCCTACCAGGGATTGAAAGGGAAGATGTTATGGAGGGGAAAGGGTTTTTAGTTATCAGATTACATGTGAAGGGGTGGCTAGGTGGCACAGTGAGTAGAGCGCCAGCCCTGGGGTCAGAAGGACCTGAGTTCAGATCTGGCCTCAGACACTTAATGCACACACAAACAAACAAAACCTAGCCGTGTGACCTTGGGCAAGTTACTTAACCCCAATTGCCCTCCAAAAAGCCAAAAAAAAAAAAAAGATTACATGTGAAGCAGAGAGTAGAGAAAGTGTTGGACTTTGCATCTGCAGAGATCTGGGTTCAAATTCTCCTCATATTGGCATCTCATGAAAAGGTCAGCACTGGCATAAACATTGGAAAATGGCTTGGAACAATTCGGCATGCTGCGCAATGTACTGAGAGTAGACAAGGTCACTATTAAGACATGCCACCACATACCATTCCCTAGCCCCCATCCAGAAGATCTCTGAACACCTAATTTATGAAACTTCAAATGCCTATGGGGGGTGATACACAAAGTAAACATAACCCAGTCTTTATACAGAACAGACTGGTCTGGAAGGTCTTATTTTACATTCCCTTTTTCTCTATGTCTAGAAAGGCTAATATGCCCCTTTTGGGATCTTCCAGCACATTTGTTGGGCAGGTTACTCCACCAAACTGCCTGGGTATGTTATATTCAATCCTCTGGGTATCTTCCACGGAGTCAGAGTTGCTCTGCCATTGCTAATAGGAGAGAGATCTCCTTCCCCCAAGCACTGTGCAAGAAAAACAAACCATAGAAAGCAGAGATTACCAGCATTACCAAACTCTGACTCCAACTCTCCTTTCTTCTTTAATTACTCAAAGGTTCTAATTGTTTAGATATGAAATTTTATAGTATATCCTAATATGTAGTGAATATTAATTAATAATTCTCTGTCTATGATACTTTCTTTTAAAAGTATGTTCAGCTCTTCATAACCCATGCTTCCTGGTGAAATTTCAAGAATGGTATGGCAGAATTATTCTGTTGGCAGTGGTTTTATTCCTTTACTCAAGGCCTAATCTTATTCTTTTTTATTTTTAATTGCAGTAGGAGGCTGCCTACACAGTGCAATTTGGTGGCATTTTTTTTTCTCAAAAGCTGTAATCTTCCTCCTTAGGTGGCTCTCATATTGACTGAGGAGATTAACTGAAAAGTTCCTTTTATTTTTTTTTAATTAAAACTTTATTTTCTCTCCCTCCCACATGCCCCCTCTAATTGAAAAACATGAGACAAAACAAAATCCTTCTAACAAATATTCATAGTTAAACAAAAATTCCTACATTGGCAAAATCTAGAAATGTTGACCCCATGTTGCATATTTAGTCCCTTACCTCCCTGTCAGGAGTCCATCAGTTCATCAGGTCCAGACGAACTGCAGAAACAGTGATCTTGGAAAATTTGTGGAATTCTTGGAAGTGCTGGAGGGCAAAAGTTATATAGGGCCACTATCTCAGTCCCCACTGCCAGGAGGTCAGGTGCTTTACATTTAACTTCTCCCCCAGGGTTCTCCAGTATTTTTAAGGTAGCTTGGGGATATCTAGTATCTCTGCAATTGGCTCAAGCTCCCACCACCAATGGGTTCTCCCAGTTTGGGAGGTTCCCACTACTCTAGTTCCATTTAACCACTGAACAGTCCATTTACCCCACCCAGGCTTGGGGGTTGGGGAGGGATGGGAATAATTCCTGATTACATGACCTCAGTCTCTGGAGAGTGGAAAGAGATTAGGTTCACAATTTCATTTAGTTCTCATATAGCATCGTCCCAACCAAGTTCCAAGGCCAAACCAAACCTCCCTGGCTTGCCCCCCACCCCCCCACCCCCGATTTCTCAGGACTTCTTTGCTGGGCTGGCAGCAATATCCAGCCTGGGTCACCATGGTTCAAGTCCAGGTTTGTACCTGCAGAGATCTGGGTTCAAATTCTTCTCATATTGGCATCTCATGAAAAGGTTGGCACTGGCATGAACACTGGCAAGTGGTTTGGAATAATCTGGCATTCTGGGCAATATTCTGAGAGTAAACATGGTCACCAAGACATACCACCACATACCATTCCCTAGCCCCCATCCAGCAGATCTCTAAGCACCTAACTTATGAAACACTGAACAATTGTGGGGGTGATAGTACAGCACCTAGAACTGAACAGGAGAGGCAAAACAGACCAAACCTCAAGCCCAGGGCTCAGGGCCACAAGGCCTAAAAGGGAGAGGGACAGGAAGTAGCCTTACCCAGCTTAGTTCATGGTACCCGTATTATGGGTAGAGATGGGGGTGGGGGACCTTTACTCCTGCTGGATTCAACAGGAAAAGAAAAAAGAAATTTTCTCTGTCTGGGAGTTTTAAGCTTATTCCATTGCCAACCATTACTGAATTCATTTGTAGAAAGACAAAATTAGGCTGCATGTATATATTCATTTCTCTCAAAGCTTGTGAAACATTCATATAGAGATATGTATGGGAGTTCGTCGTAGACAATGAAATCAAGGATGGTTAGACAAAGGGGATTTTATATCTTTAGAGCAATTCCCTCTCACTCCTCCCTCTCTTCTTAGCTCAGGAAGCCTATGTCAGCCACAACTATAAGTCTCCATATGTGTTAACCATAGTATGAGAAAGGAATTTCTTAAGTGAATAGATTGTAAATATAATAAGATAGGAGAATGTCAAACTGTCAACTGAAATTATAGATCCAGCATATCTGTGTTTCTCCCACCATTAACATGACATAATATAATATAATGTAATATTATATTGTATTGTGATGTGATGCGATGTGATATGATATGATATGATATGATATGATATGATATGATATGATATGATATAATAATGTGTCTCTAGAACAAGATAAGAAAAGTTTCATTATTCAAGATAGTGTTTGAGTCAAGGAGCATTGTCCTTGGTAGTCATAAACAGAAGAATGCTCCTGGTCAGCTTCATCTGGCCTTGTAGCTGCTGACAGAGGAAAGAACATTTTGAGTTCACTCAGAGAGCAAAGCAAAGTATGTCTGTTATGCCAGAACACACAAAGCATTATGGTAGATTATGCTCAGAGTGGGCCAAAATGTCTCTCCTGATTGGCCAATCCAGGTTTTAGGGCTTTACCAGGTCTTGGGGGTTCAAAATGATTTGGGGAGGGGTCCACATCAGCTGTGCATTCAGTGGAAAGAGGCTATCCCCACCCATATGGTAGGGGAACACAAGATGTTGTCTCCCAGAAGCAAATTCCTGCAATTTCCCACATGGGTGCCTCCATCTTGGGTAATTTTCATGTATACAACAATTATTCATTATACTTGTCTTCATTTTCTTTTTTAAATGGGAGAAAGGTTGATTCTTCAAAACTATAAGCTGGTGAGCTTGACTGACTCTTGGTGGAAATGCCAAATTAATTTTTTTTAAAAGCAATTGGGGTTAAGTAACTTGCTCAAGGTTACACGGCCAGTCATTATTTATGTATGGGTGCTCATTTTCTGAGGCCGGATTCGATCTCGGGTCATCCCAACTCCAAGGCCAGCGCTCTTACTCACTGCGCCACCTAGCCGCCCCCAAATTAATTTTTAAATGAATGATTTGTGAACATTTAAAAGGAGAAATAGTGATCACTGTCAAATAGTAGGGGTTTTGTCATTCAATCAGGTCTAACATTTACTAAGTTCCTATTTTATGAAAGCACTGTGCTAGGCAATGGATGAAATACAAGGTTTAGAGAAGAACCCATCTCTGCCCTCATGGAATTTATAGCCTAATAAGGTAGCTAGGTGGCACTGAACTCAGAATAATGAAGGCCTGCATTTTCACCTACTAGTTGTGTGACCCTGGATAAGTCACTTAACCTATATCAATCTTATTTCCTACATCTGTACAATGAGGATAATTATAGTGCCTACCTCACTGGGGTGTTTGTGAGGACCAAATCAGATGATATATTTTTACAAATCTTCAATCTTATTATCATTTACCACAGAATATTACATGTATCAGATACTAGCTTTTTCCTTTCTTTCCACTGACCTTGTCTGGTCAAATGATATCAGCTTAAGGATATGGAGATCTGAAGACTGTTTATTTTTAAAAGTGAGCCATGAGTAAAGCTCTTTTTCAAGTTGTTCTCTCACTTCTCTGATTGATCCTTCTCATCTTCCTTTCCTGATTCATCATCCATTCCCTGCCTCCAAGAAAGAATTTTGACAGTTTTGTGTAATTTGAATAATCTCCCTTTAAACTTTAAAGTAAGTAAGGAGTCCCAAATAAGGAGTTATTGGATTATTTTGATGGCTGCTCAACAAGTAGGGAGTGTCCGAAAGGGTAATAGATGCCTATCCATCATCATAGAGAAAAGGCTTATGGTTCCCTCCACTTCAAGGAGGGCTGCAAACCTTCTAGACCATGAGAACTCTTTTGAGGTTTTTTTTTCCCTAAATATTAGAGAGTAGCACCTGGAGCTTCCTGCTGGGAACAAAAGCAAATCGAGGGATAAAAAAAAATTATAGTGAATTGCAGAGGGTAGAGAGGTGAGGGCAGTAAAGAAAAACACCTGGAATCACCTATGAGAAGGAAGAGGAACTACAGATAGAGCCATAGCATTCCAGCCACCAGCCCAGAATGTGGCTGGAGAAAATAATGGAAGTTTGCAGGCTGGGTCCACCAAAAAATTCATGTTATTTAATTAAATTGACTGTTTGATTCTGGACAAATCGCTTAACCTTTCAGTGCCCCAGGTCACTCTAGGAATACCTCTTTAAGTTACAAAGCAGCTACTGATCAGCATTGGTAAAAGGAGTTGCCTTCCTTAGGAGTTCCCGGAAACCACAGAACCAATCCTAAATCAAATCTCAACTTCACCCTTGATGCTACATAGCAGTCCTTTAGTTCTTTTCAATTGACTCTATCATGCTCCCACAACAGCTATTCCAAATCTGTTTCATCTCTCTTCAATCCCCCAATGCTATCCCCATACCTTTGGGGTATCTAATTGTATCCACAATATCCATTGTGAGATCCCTTCTTTTTTTTCTCCTCTGTACCACATTTCCAAACACCTCTGTACCTCCAGCTCTCCTGTCCTCCTTTTCTCCATTCCCCTCTATACTTGATCTCCTCCTCTCTCATTTCCTCCAAAACCCTGCCTCATGAGTCAGCTTTTCTCTTACCTTTACCTTTACTTTCTCTTACCTTTACCTTTATCTACCAACTCCTTTTTCACAGACTACAAGCATTTATTAAATGTCTACCATCCATCTATACATCCTATAACAGACTACCCTGTGACTGCGCTAGGTTCTGGGGACAGGAATACAAATCTGCAACAATCCCTAATCTCAAGAAGTTTACTTGTCTCTCAGGTCTTTTTATTATTCAATAACCCTCAGCTGACCCAATTATGCCTCTCCTCTTTTTCACCATCAGATTTAGAAAGTATCTTCTGTTCCTTCTACCTTTGATCTGAAGGCTGTGAAATCATGAATTTGAGCTATCACTTCTCAGAATCTTTTTTTTCTGCAAGGCAGTGCCTTTCTAGTTAAAGACTCTCTTAGGTATTCAAATAGGCATGTTTTGGTTTATATTCTTCTTCTTCATTATTATTATAATTACTTGGTGTTTGGGAAAAGTACAGAAAACTTTGGAAAATCTCTAACTGTGAAGTTCTGTGAGAACTTGCCAGGTCCGATGGATTTTTTACCTTGACAACTTCATAAAATCGTGTTGTTGTTGTTGTTTATCAATTCTTTGAAAGAAGAAACTGAAATAATATATGTGAATAATGACAATCTTGTAAATTCTAAAAGAGTAAATTGGTTTGTAGAGGAACTGAGATCTGCCCTGCCACACATACCCTTCTCCCATCCCCTAAACACAATTTTTTTTAAAGAAACTCAGACAAAGCGGGGTGGTTTTCAAATTTCTTTGGAGTATAAAAATGATTTATAGATGAATTGAATTGTTACTGATTGTGAAAGCCACTAAAACTATCTGAATAAATTATACCTTGATTGATGCATGTCAGGATTACATCTTTGAAAAAACTTTGGATCTTCAGATCCCAGTTTAAAAGATTTTTTTTCTTTATACCCTGGGGATTGGTATATAGTACAATGAGATATCCAAGCTAACTGTAATCAGTGCCTTTCTAGGTTTTGATTGAATGTTTATGCATTGACTTCATGTGTAAAGTCCCAGAGTGTGATTATTTTCTTAATTCCTAATATTTGATTTTTTTAAATTAGGAACTGTTAAACTAGGAGAGAAAAAAACTGAAAACTTTTGGAAAGGTTTTATGTGCTTAATAAATACTAAGGATAGAACTTTTTTAAACTAATTGTAATTTATTACGAACTTACTGATTTTTCTGTTAACATGAGAAATAACTATATCCTGCTCTAAGCTGTAAATAAGTGGAACTTGCTAAAAAGAGGTGGAACCTCTTAGGACTGTAATTTGATTTGCTCTAAGTATTGAATCCAGGTATAATAGTCTGAATTATAATTGAGCCAGTATTCTACAATTCCAAGGAAAATTCCAAGAGCTGCTCATAGGGAGTACCATCTCCAAATGCTATAATTTAGGTGGACATAGATGACTGGGAAAGTTGATAAAACAGCCTTATAAAAGTAATTTTTAATAGATTTATAGAAACTTTAAAATTATTTTTCTTCTTTGCTTTTCCTGATTATATCAAAAAATAGAAGGATTCATTTTTCAGGTTGGGTCATCAAGCATCCTTTTTAAGATTCTTCCTCTAATACCAGAAGAACATTGTATATGGTAATAGCAATATCGTACAATGAGCAATTGTGAATGACTTAGGTATTCTCAACAATACAAGGACTTATAAAGGAAAATGCTATCCACCTTGAGAGAAAGAACTGGTGGAGTAAGAATGCAGATCAAAGAAAGCATTTTTTAACTTTCTTTTCCTTTTTGGGGGAGCGGGGCTCTGTATTTTTTTCACAACATAATTAATATGGAAATATGTTTTGCATGATTACTGTCTTAGGGATGGAATAGGGAGGAAGGAGGGAGAGAATTTGAAACTCAAGTTGTTTTTTTTTAATAAATGTTAAAAATTGTTTTTACATTGAATTGGGAAAAAAATTTTAAGGTTAAAAAGAAAGATTCTAATCCATGAACTGCATTGTCCATATCACCTATAAGTCTTCGGCAAGATAGAAATAATAAATGGTATATGAGTTACTGATACCTTGGTCTGATATTCCTTCCATAGCACTGATGATTATAAGATTAACAATAAGACTTTTATCATGTGAAATAATTACTCAAAGGTTAATGTGATTAGGTTTTGTCAGGCCTTGTTAAAATATACTAAGTCCCTAAGTAGGGAATGATTACAAGGGACAATTCATGACCTGGAACCTGGCAAGTGAACCTACTTTAAACACACGAACACGCACGTTCGAGCTCGAGTGCACACTCGCACGCACGCGCGCACGCGCACACACACACACACACACACACACACAAACACACACCTCTGCAAATCTGCCCTATATATAGAAAGGCCCATCTCAGTGTAAGTAGACAAATCTGGACGATTTGTGAACAGTGATCTAGAATAGATTCCTTTTAACTCAGCAATATAAGGAAAATGTTTCCTAGAAACAGATAACGTCCTGAAATAGATAGATGTTTACCCTGTTCCTTTTTTTTTCATCTTCCTGATTATTTAATTATATTTACCATTTGTAAAGGTGCCTTGGGGTCAGATTTAAGACAAAATTGGAACCATATCCTCCTTGTCCTAGTTCCATGTAAAATTACTGGCAATAATGTCCCACAGAAAAATATTACCCTTGAAATCCAGGTCCCCACTGCTAAGTGTGGATATTTTTGCCGAACTACTATTCAAACAATAGCTATAGAAAACAATCAACTATATTAATATAACATATAACAGGCAGATAAAAACTATCACTTGCTCTCAAGTAAAAATATTGATCTGGAAACTTCTAGAATTCTAGAGAAAGTATAGGAACTTACAGACAAAATGGGAGATGTGACCAGTCTCCCATCCTCACCCCCTTTTGATACATGAGAAGTATCAACTACTCCATGTCTATATTCATTAAGTTTTCTTACATATGCTATAAATATTATCTGTTGAGCAAGGGTAGATTTGCTTTCTCTACATATCCCAGTAAGGAGGAGGAGATCTAAATAGTCCAATGTGAATGCACAATGGAACTCACTGGAAAACTCATCTTTTCAAATAAAAAGTTTTATCTCTGGAACATATTTTCATAGGATACACAAGATTATAGCTTTAGAACTAGCAAGGAATTTGAAAGCCATCTAGTCCAGAACCCTCACTTTTCTTTTTTTTTTCTTTTGCTTTATGGAGGGCAATTGGGGTTAAGTGACTTGCCCAAGGTCACATGGCTAGTGTTTGTGTTAAGTGTCTGAGGCCGGATTTGAAGTCAAGTCCTCCTGACTCCAGGGCCAGTGCTCTATTCACTGTGCCACCTAGCTGTCTGAGAACCCTCACTTTTCTGATGAGAAATGGAAGAAGAGAGAAGTTAAACAATTTGCCCATGGTCATTTACAGCTAGTAAATCTTAGGTGAGATGTGATTCCAGGTCTTCTTGATACTAAGTCCAATATTTTATCCATTATGTCATGCTGCTTCTTTGTCTATGGCTAAGACTAGTACCTGCTAATGATCAACTCCGCCATCTTTATTTAGAAGACAGAAATAATATTGTCCAGCAATGCCTCTGTCATCCTGTATTTGGAAAACTGGGTTTCCCAGTTTCATAGAATCCACAAACATGATAAATATATCATTTATGCCTTCATTCAAGACATTGATAAAAGTGTTGAACAGACTACAGTCAAAAACAGATCCTAGGAAGATTTGTATGGACTAATGCAGAGCAAGCAGGAATAGGTGAACAATGTATTCTATGACATCACTGTGAAATGATTAGTTTTGAAAGCCTTAATTCTGATCAATACAATGATCAACTTTGATTCCAAGGGACCAGGGACAAAGACTATTCCCCACCTCCTGAGGAAGAGAAGATGAACTAATGCAGAATGAAACACACTTTTTTTTGATAAGGTCAACATAAGGATTTGTTTGGCTTGACTATTTGTTACAAGAGTTTTGTTCTTTCTTTTCCCAATGGTGAGGGTATAGAGAGGGAAAAAACAAATGTTTAGCAATTGAAAAATAATAAAATTTAAATAATAAAATTAAAATTAAAAAGCTCTACTGGAACTTTCCTGCTACAATGACATCCTGCTACCTTGGAAAGAAACAACTACTGCTCTTTCAAGGCATGTTGCCAATAATTATCTGAGCAAACCAAATAACTTGTGAATTTATTGACTATCTACCTCACTTTTCTCTTGGGAACATGCTTTCATAGGATACACAAGATTATAGCTTTAGAGCTAGCAGGGAATTTGGAAGCCATCTAGTCCAGCACCCTTACTTTATAGATGAGAAACTGAGGAACAGAGAAGTTAAACAATTTGCCCAGGGTCATTTATAGCCAGTAAATCTTAGGTGGGATGTCTTGATTCTAAGTTCAATATTCTATCCATTATCTATTATGCCATGTTGCTTCTTTGTCTATGGCTAAGACCAGTACCTTCTCATGATCAACTATGCCAATTTAGGTACCACTACCAACCCTCCTAGGCACAAGTGAGACCTAATCCCGGATCAAAAACTGCATTAGTAAGCAGCCAAGACTTCTACAAACTCTCCCTCCTACCCCAAAGGAAGAAGGAAAACATTTATTGAGCATCTACTATATGCCAGGCACCATACATGCTTTACAAATGCATCATTTTAAGCCCTCAACAAGCCTGGAAGGTAGGTCTTATTATTATCCACAGTGGGAGAAACTGAGTCAGACAGAGATTGATGACTTTCATGGGGTCACACAGGTAGTACCTGAGACTAGTTTTGAACTTGTGTCTGTCTTGACTTCAATTCTAATGCTCTATCCATTGTGCACCTGGCTGAACCAAATAGAAATCTCCTTGTATCTTTTCCCTTTCTGGCTCCCAGGAATGAGAGCTACACCATCATGGTGCACACGACAAAAATGGAAGGCGTTATTCTTGGGACCACAGTTCCCACAGCTATGAAGACCACCTCACTGTTCATTTGTGAAGTCTTATATGTTCAGGAGCTACCTTAACCACATCATTTTGAATTCAAGTTACTATTTTGTCTCCCATTTGAGGGGCCCTGTGATCACTGTTGTGGAAGTCAAAGAATATCTCCCAGCACATACCACTCCCAACCCAAAGGGCAAAGTGAATGGCCCAATTGATCTTGAAATCAGTTCTTTGAGTATTACATCTTCCAACATCTATCCATTCATTCATTGATTCAACACGAGTTTATTAAATGCCTGCTATGTATACGGCACTGAGCACAATAGAACAACTCACTTCCATTTTACTGAGAATCAAGAGAGGTGGCCTTAGTGAGAGAATAGATAGGCCTCTTTCCAATCTTTAGCCATGATAGAGCTTAGGTCCTACTAGCTTTAGGTAGACCCAAGAAAACCAGCAAGATAAATGATGTTCCACCTTCACTATCATGATTCTTTCATTGGTTCTGTTCACCAGCTTCAGTCTTCTTCCTCAAAGGACTATACTTGTTCTCACTTGTCCTTCAAATCTCTAGGCCAGGAGGAAAGCCCCTAAAACCCCCCTGGTACAGTATAAAGCATAATGAATTTACAATCAGAGGATCTAGGTTGAAATCCCAACTCTGCCATCTATTACCTATGTGACATTGAGAGTATGTCTCTTACATGAAAAAAAGCTCTAAATCACTATTTTTTACATATATTTTATTTTTCCCAATTACATGTTAAAACAATTTTTTAACATTCGGGTTTGTTTTTTTTTAAGTTTTGAGTTCTAAATTCTATCCCTCCCTCCCATTTCCTCTCCTTAAGATGGTAAGCAATCAGATACAGATTATACATGTGTAATCATGTAAAACATTTCTATATTAGTCATTTTGTACAAGAAGATTCAAAATAAGGAAAAGGAATGAAAGAAAGAGTGAAAAATAGCATGCCTCAGGCATTATTCAGACAATATCAGTTTTTTCTCTGGAGTCAGATAGTAGGCTTCATCATTAGTCTTTTAGGATTGTTTTGGATCATTGTACTGCTGAAAATAGCTAAGTAATTCACAGTTCTTCATTATACAATATTACTGTTACTGTGTACAATGTTCTCCTGGTTTTTATCACTTTACTTTGCATTAGTTCATGTAAGTCTTTCCAGGATGTTCTAAAATCATGCTGCTTCCTATTTCTTATAGAACAATAGCATTCCATCACAATCATTTACTACAGCTTGTTTAGCCATTCCCCAATTAATGAGTATTCCTTTGATTTCCAATTCTTAGACACCAGAAAAAGAGCTACTATAAAAATTTTTGTACAAATAGGTCCTACCCTCCCCCTTTTTATGTCTTTGTGGTATTATTGGATCAAAGGGTATGCACAGTTTTATAGCCCTTTGGTTACAATTCCAAATTGCTCTCCAGAATGTTTGGGTGAATTCACTACTCCACCAACAATGCATTAGTGTCATGGTTTTCCTACATTCCCTCCAACATTTATCATTTTTCCTTTTTGTCATATTGGACAATCTGATAGATGTGAGGAAAAACAACCTCGGAGTTGTTTTTTAATTTGCATTTTTCTAAATAATAGTAATTTAGAGCATTTTTTTCATATGTCTATCAATAGTTTTGATTTCTTCATCTAAAAACTGACTATTCATGTCCTTTGACCATTTGTTAATTGGGGAATGACTTGTATTTTTATAAGTTTGATTCATTTCTCTATATATTTGAGAAATGATGCCTTTATAAGAAATAATTGTTACAAAATTTTTCCCTACTATTCTGCTTTTTTTTTAAATTTTGGTTGCATTGGTTTTGTTTGTGCAAAAACTTTTTAATTTTATGTAATCAAAATTATCTATTTTACATTTTGGAATGTTCTCTATTTTCTTTGATCCTAAATTCTTCCCTTATTCATAGATCTGACAATGAAACTATTCCATACTCTCCTAATTTGCTTATGGTATCACCCTTTATGTATAAATCATGTATCCATTCTGATCTTATCTTGATATACAGTGTGAGAAGTTGGTCATACCTCTACCTAGTTTCTGCCATACTGTTTTCCAGTTTTCCCAGCAATTTTGGTAAAATAATGAGTTTTTGTTCCAAAAGCTTGTATCTCTGGATTTACATATACTAGATTATAATAGTCATTTACATATACTAGATTATAATAGTCATTTACACATAATGTAATGTGCACCTACTCTATTCCACTTATCAACCACTTTTTTTTTCTTAGCCAGTAAAAGACTGTTTTGATAATTACTGCTTTATAATATAGTTTGAGATCCGCCATGGCTAGACCACCTTTCTTCACATTTTTTTTCACTGATTCCCCTTATATCCTTAAACTTTTGTTCTTCCAGATGAATCTTGCTATCATTTTTTCTAGCTCTGTAAAATATGTTTTGGTAGTTTAATCAGTATGGCACTGAATCATTAGATTAATTTAGGTAGAATTGTCAGTTTTATTATATTGACCCATGAGCAATCAATATTTTTCCAGCTGTTTAGATCTGACTTTATTTGTGTGAAAAGTGTTTTGTAATTGTGTTCATATAGCTCCTGGGTTTGTCTTGACAGGTAGACTCCCAAGTATTTTATATTGTTTACAGTTATTTTATTTTATTTTGTTTTTGCTTTTTGGAGGGCAATTGGGGTTAAGTAATTTTTGTTTGTGTGTTAAGTGTCTGAGGCCATATCTGAACTCAGGTCCTTCTGACTCCAGGGCCGGCACTCTACTCACTGTGCCACCTAGCTGCCCCTGTTTACAGTTATTTTAAATGGAATTTCTCTATCTCTTGCTGTTGGATTTTGTTGGTAATATATAGAAATGCTGATGATTTATGTGGGTTTATTTCACATCCTGCAACTGTGCTAAAGTTGTTAATTATTTCCACTACTTTTTTTTGCTGATTCTATTGATATCATCTTATAATTTCTATTGTTTTTGTTATTGATATGGTCAGTTGCTGATAGTTTTCCTAATACTGAACCAGTCCTTCATTCCTGATATAAATCCCACCTGGTGAGAGTGTATGCTCTTTTTGATAAATTGATATAATCTCATTGCTAGAATTTTACTAAAAAAAAAGATTTTGTATCAATATTCATTAGGGAAATTGGTCTATAATTTTCTTTCTCTGTTTTGGCTCTACTTTAATTATTAGTTCAATGGTTTTCTTACTTTTAATTTTATTAATCTTTCCTTTGATTTTCAGGATTTCCAAATTGGTGTTTAATTGGGGATTTTTAATTTGTTCTATTTCTAGTTTTTTTTAAGTTATTTTTTAGTTGCATGCATTTAGGAACATGGCATGAAATATGACCTGGGAATATATGGCTACATGTGTATGGATCTGAATCTTCAGAAAACCTTTAATGGAGATATTTACTCACAATTTAGAATTTGTTGAAATAAACTAAATTGAGTCTAGCCCAAAGGTCATAAACCCTGAAATATAACCAATAAAACATTTGATTCTGGTTTCTAAGATAAGATATATGAGATTATTTCTGCCAGTAATGTTCCTTATTTCCATCTTGGGCTTTCTAGAGATGCTCCAAGGAAAAAGGGTTATTGTCACTGGTGTCAGCAGAGGCATTGGAGAACAAATAGCCCATCACCTGGCATGTCACCTGGCATGAATAAGAGCCCACTTAGTGGTGACAGCACGAAATGAAGCAAAGCTGAAGAAAGTAAGAAGTATCAGAAAACTTCTATGCTCATAGACATGCATAGTCATTTACCTCACATACCTGTATATTCACAAAATAACATGTCTACAATATAATGTATGTGTGTGCGTTCTATGCTAAACCCTCAAACACATTAAATAGTAAATAATGTCCAGGCACAATTATTTATCCAGAATTAATTTACCAACAAAAATATATATTCAAAACCTCCTTACAGCCCTGATTGGATGATAAACTCTTAAAAAGCAAGACTTTGTCTATACTCTCCTCTGTAACTAACTCATCCTTCTAAAATGGCACTATGTACCCTATAGTGAAATCTTAATAAAGATCTAAGGAATTGATTATTAATAAATCAATTAGTGCATTTATTATGCACCTATTATATGCCAGGCACTGGGAATACAACGTTAAAAAAAACAAAACAGCCCCTGCCCTGAAAGAACTTACATTCTAATGCAACATCTATACAAAGTAAATACAGATAATTTCAGAGACTTGGTCTTAGGCACTGGCCATTGGGAAAATCAGGGAGGAAGTACATGAGTTGGGCTTTGAAGGAAGCTAAAGATCCAGAGAGATAGAATTTATGGCAATTTGCCATTATAGGTCATCTCTGAATGTTTGAAACTAAGAGCAGCCTCAGCACACTCCATCTCTAAAACCATGGGGGATTTAGTTTTGGCAGAGCAAGTAGTCACAAAAGCATGAAAACTGATGGGTAAAGTTGAATTCTGCTCTTCTTCTTCTGGGGAACTCCCTAGACCTATACAGGGGATGGTTAAAAAGTCAAGGAAGGGCCCTGAATTTAAATGGTTCCTCTTGCCTGACCCTTACAGGGGGATTGGACATGCTCAAACTCAACCATATAACATCTGTAAGTTTGAGATTTTTTAATGGTGATGTTGCCAGCATATGCAAATCAATGGATGTCAATTTCTTTAGTTATCTAACCTGCCCTACCTATGCTGAAAGACAACAGAAGCATTGTGGTGGTCTCCTCAATAGCAGGTAAGTGAGGGATGAAAGAGAAGAGATGGAAAGATAATAAAAGAGCCTAGCTGATTTTGATTGTACTAGGAACTACTTCCCTGAATTCAGTGCAATAGAACCTGTGGGGAGAGGGAAAGTATCAGTTCATCTATGTTTATATTTAACCAGGATTGATTAACAAAGAGGTGATATGACAGTATGGCCTGGGTGTGTGAACTCTGTAAGGGGAATGGATAAAGAGAAAGAGGAACCTATCAAGTGAAAGTATTGAATCAAAATTTTTGATTTGGTGAAGGTTGATGATCTGTAAGGAGCAGCCATAAAGAAAGGTTGGAAAAGAGAATAGATGGGGAGTAGCTCAGAGATGACCAGAGGTCAAGTGCCTAGGAAACAGTGAGGAAGATATAGGTGAGTGACAGACCTGAGAGTTCAGTCCTTTCTGGATGTATGAGGACTGTTTGAGGTTTATTCTTCTCTGGCAATAATTTTAAGTAAGACCTAGAAATGCTAGAAAGGCTTGGAATTTTACTGCCTTGAATAACTGGAATTGTGGAGGGGGAAAAGTTTCACCTGGACTTGGGTATCAAAAACAGAAAAGAAGGAGAGAAAACCTCACTAGGCAGTGAACTAAAAAGTAGCTAGACAGAAGTGTCTGATTGCAGTATGTGTGGTGCTGAGTCCAGCAATGTGAATTGATCAGGAAGTCAAGTCAACAAGTATTAAGTGTCTGCTAGGTGTCAGGTCTTGTGCTAAACACTGAGGATACAAAAAAAGGGTGGCGGGGAACAGCCAGCCTCTGTTCTCAAGGAGCTCACAGTCTAGTAAGGAAGATAACAAGCTTACAACTATATGCAAACATAACTGGAGATATCAATAGAGGGAAGGCTTTAAAGGAATATGAGGAGAAAAAGTTATCACTATTCAGCATTCAGTTCATTCAGTAAACATTTTTTAAGCACCTACTATGTGTCTTGCACGATGCTAAGTGCAAAGGATACAAAAGGAGTTAAAAGATAGCTCCTAACATTAAGGAGCTGACAATCTAATCAGGTAGACATCAAGCAAATAGATATACACAAACAAGCTCTATACAAGAAAAAAATGAAATAATTAAAAGAGGGAAGATATTAGAATTAAGAGGGATTGTAAAAGGCTTCCTGTAAAAAAAAATAGGATGTTTAATTGGGACTTAAAGGAAGTAAGGGAAGTCAAGAATTCAACAAAGATTTAAGAATGTACTAGGGGATTAAAAGGCAAAAAAGGAAGAGCTCCCATCTACAGATAATAGATAGATGTATAGATACATAGATAGATTCTTCACCCTGCCCTCCTGGCCACTACTCACCCCAGAGTTAGTTCTCACTCCCTTAGAAATTACTTTATATTTTAGACAAACTCTGGTGTTGAGGAATGAGGAAAAATCAGGAAAAACCTCTTGGAAGAGGAGTTGAAATTGGAGCTGAGATTTGAGGGGGAATAAAGATTCCAAAAGGCAAAAGGAGAGACAATAGAACATTCCTGGCATGGGGAGTCAGAGCCTATGCCATAGCATGGAGGCCAGAAATGGAATGTCATCGATGGAGAACATAGAGGTCATGAGAGAAAGTAGTGTGAAATCATAATAGTGCTTCACATTTATGATTTATATACAAATATACTCTTCATTATAGCCTTTCCCAGACATTATATCATTCAATCCTCCAAAGATACCTTCAGGAAGTTATTATTTTACAGAAGAGACAACAGAATCAGAAACTTGTCTGAGATTATATAGCTAATTAAGTGTTATAAGTAGAACTCAAATTCTTCTTTTCAGAATTTCTTTTCCATTTTCTATTCCTATCTTTTTTTTACTTATAATATCCCATTTTTCTTCCCTGGGGGTTATTTCTTCTTCTAAACTGAAGACTCCATACTGAGAAATGGAGGGTGTCGAGCAAGGGAACTGGTCTTGGAGTAAGAAAGACCTAGGTTCAGGTTCTCATACTGACAGACCCTGGCTGGGGAACCTTAAGCAAGTCACTTAATCTTCCTCTTTAAGAATATAAATTTCTCGGGGCGGCTAGGTGGCGCAGTGAGTAAGAGCACCGGCCTCGGAGTTGGGATGACCCGAGATCGAATCCGGCCTCTGAAAATGAGCACCCACACACAAATAATGACTAGCCGTGTAACCTTGAGCAAGTTACTTAACCCCAATTGCTCTAAAAAAAAAAAAAGAATATAAATTTCTGAATAGATACTATAGACATCAGCAGAGAGAATTTCTTCAATGGAAGTTCCCTAGACCAACAAAATCAGCATTTGAAAACAAAAATAGATTCTCAACTACTCTCTTGGGGGACCTTTAAAGTTTCAAGTTTGTCATGGCAAGAGTGTGTGTGTACATGCAGAAACTGCTTTTCTACTGATAAAAAAAAAATTGTTATATATCTGGAGGGCCTAGAAAGAAGAGATGATGATATTTTCCAGGCAGAAAAGGGGGTTGACCATAGCTGAGGCAAGATAGTGGAATGGTAGGAACTAGTGAGCCAAGTTCTGCTTCACAAGTATCCTTTATACCAGGACTTCATAAATTTTTTCCATTCATGACCCCTTTTTGCCTGAGAAATTTTTACGTAACCCTTGGTATATATAGCTCTATAAAATAGGTATACAAATCAAACATTTACTGATAATAAATCATAAAGAAATTTATTTTAAAACAATTCTTTAGTATACATATAATTTTACAATTTATTAAAATTTGCATACTAATGAAATGGATGTGTTTATTTTTACATAAAGAATTAAATTTTGGTGTAATATTTGATACTGCAGGACAGAGAGCATCTGCTACATTTTTCAGAGTTGATAGATATTTTGATTTTATAATTGTCAATGCTGAGAATGCTGCTTCACATAAATACATAGTACAAAAGGGCAGAAGTATATTTAGGGCCATTTCAGAAATTGATAGAAATTCTGTCTTAATCCAAGCCTAAATGCATTTAACAGTTTTATATGCACAGTAAAAACACTACAATTCATAATATGCAATAGTCTCAAATCTGAGCCCAGGTGTTTCTGGCAGGGTTTGTTGGCATTGCTTGGTGTGATGGCATAGGCAGTGCAAAGTGTTGTGTGCTCAGAACTAAGGCTGCAGTGAAGTTCCATGATGAAACATGGTCAGGGTCTGTCAGAAACACCTCAGATTCATTATGCATTTGACTTTGCATTAATTTTTATTGTTGCATGTTCAGAAACCTTTTACTGTTGCCAAATTTTTCATGACCCCCCCCACATCCAGTTATGCAACCCCATATGGGGTGGCAAACTGCGGTTTAAGAAAAGATTATACTAACCTAGAAAATGCACCAGACTGAATCATGAAGGAGAAATAGAGAAAATGTCGCCATGCGTTACTTGTCCAGCCCAACTTGGCATGGGGAAACAGGGATGTCTGTGGGTACTGGAAACAAGGCCTGACAAGGAGCACAGAGATGGCTGAACACTCTGTTGCCCAGGGAGAGGCTGAAGGGGACTGCTACAGGGATGGGTACAAACTGGCAGTTTTGTTGCCCACTACCCAGTTATAGTTACAGTTTACTGGCTAACTGAATTAATCTAGATGCTAAACAAAGATCAATTAAACCAGGGGTGGGGAATTTGCAACCTAGAGGCCACATGCAGTCCTCTAGTTCCTCAAGTGCAGCCCTTTGACTGAATCCAAACTTCACAGAGCAAATCTGTTGTTTGGATTCAGTCAAAGGACCATGCCTGAGGACCTAAAGGGCCATATATGGCCTTGAAGCCACAGGTTCTCCACCTCTGATCTGTAATTCTAGTAAATTTGCTTTGACCCTGCTTCCAGATCTGGCTAAATCTTTGACCCACTCTAAAACTTCTTTCTATCTTTGAAGGGATCAAACTTGTTCTGCTTGCCTTGAGATGGCAAAACTAAAAGTAATGGATGGGCATTATATAGAGGCTGGATTATTAAGGGGAAACTGTAGAATGACCAGAGTTGTTCAAAAGTAGAATGGACTGGGGGAATATAACAGGCTCCTTCTCCCTAGAGATCTCCAAGCAGAAGGGAGGAAGACAGGTCAGTGATATTATAGAGAGAATTCTTGGTCATATATCACCTGGGCTCAATGACCTCTGATGAGATTCTGGAATTGAGCTTTCCCAAAATGACACAACTGGTTGAGAAGATAGAAGAAATCAGCTTTTTCAGTGCTAAGAGTGCTATGGTCCCAATCATCAACTTCTTCTTGTTGTCTAGGGAAAATAACTGTGCCACTTGTTGCTGACCACTCAGTAAACAAGTTTGCTCTAGATGGATTCTATTCTTCACTGCAAACAGAATCACAAATGATGCATGTCAACATATCCATCACCCTCTGCAACCTGGGCTTAATAAACACAGATGAGCCAGCACTGGTGGTAAAACAGACAATAGGGAAACACCAGAAACATTAAAGCTTCTGTTATAGACCTTATATTGTGCAGGATACACCCCTGATTTTGGAAGCCCAACTTTTTCGTGTCTCTCCCTCTTTAGATTCAGTTGTAAAACCTATTTCTGGAATTGTGAATGATATAAATCCAGCTCCAAAGGAAGAATATGCATTGAAGATCATCAAGGGGGAGTTTTGCATCAGAAGGAAATAGCTTACCCATTCATTATGCATCTCTCGATATGGAATCCAAGTCGTATAATACAGGAATATTTTGTATTATCATATTTCAACATGGATAAAATTAAGAGAAATCCCTTAGCACTGGGAGCTTGGCTAGGAGCTTGGGCAAGACTATAACATAATTTCAATGCTCTTCTTAGAAGCAAAATCGCCAACAATATAGAAAGACAAATTCTAGACCTTTCTCAGTGCCTTAGAGATATGAGACTAAGGGCATTGTCCATGGTTAAATATCTAATGGTGTGGTATAGCAGACAGAGAGATAGCTTCAGAGTCAGGAAGCCCTCAGGTCAAATTCTAACAACTACTAGCTATGTGGCTCTTGGCAAATCACTTAGATTTTCAGTACCCCAGGCACCTCTCCAAGACTAAAAATTTCACAACAGCTAGTGAAGGGAGTACCTTGTATTAGAGTTCTCCATGCTGATGAAATGACAAATCAAGACCAAAAACAAAACAAACAACAACAAAAAAATCACAAACAAACAACACCTAAACCCTCTAATAATCTCTCACAAAACAGAATTTCTGAGGTTACTAGCTCCCTTTTTCTTCAAATTTCATCACAGTTCAAGCTAAGAGTTTAGAAGTAAATCATCAGGGTGGAAGGGGAAGAGGAGGAAATAAACAAAGATTATGTCAATAAACAAAAATTTTCTGAAAACTTTGTGTTTCTTTCATGTACTCTGGAGTCCCTTCAAATGTAAGGTCCTGAAAGCTCCATGGTACAAGGCATAAACATTTGGGTCAGGATTTATTCAAAACCACTGATGTTTCTCTCTCTCTCTCTCTCTCTCTCTCTCTCTCTCTCTCTCTCTCTCTCTCTCTGGAGGGGGCAAAGTAGGGCAACAGGGGTTAAGTGACTTGCCCAAGGTCACACTGTTAGTTTTTGTGTTACAGTGTCTGAGGGCAGATTTGAACTCAGGTCCTCCTGACTCCAGGGCCATGCTTTATTCACTGCATCACCTAGCCACCCCATGATGTTTCTCTTTTATCAGAAAAAAAAAAAAAAAACCCCAGTAATTCAAAAAGCACTTAGTATCACAAAAGGAATAATAAAGAAAATCCCCCCATGTTCATTGGGGTACACTCAACTAAAGATTCCCACACCAGCAACTGAAGAGGGGAAAATGCATGGAGAACACACATGGTGAGGGAACATATTATGGTTCTATCCTTTCTGAAACCCCCCTTTTGCCTCCAAAGTTGCCACTTGCTTCATATATTCATAGCTGCTAATGTCATCTGCTAGCCTGGATGTAATCTTCTGGGCTACTTTATCTACCAAGCAGTAAATTGTTGTTTGTCTGTTTGTTTTTCCATTGAGCTGCAAGGTACATATGTCATTCGTTGGGCTATTTTCTCTGTTTTGCTAATATCTGCTGGTTCCCTGATGAGCTTTTGAGTTGTCATATGTTGATTTTCCAGTGAGATGCTGCCATCTTCTGATTATCTGTTGAATTGCAGCTACTATGCATTTTCAAACCCCTTTTCTGTTGAAGAGCATTTACCATTTTTTTTTTGTGCCCCTACCCCATAGAGAAGGGGAAGGGAATAAGTATTTATACAGAACCTACTATGTGCCAGGCACTGTAATACATACTTTACAAATATTATTTCATATGATCCTCACAACAATCCGGGGAAGTAGGTGCTATTATTATCCCTATTTTGCAATTGAGGAAACCTGGAGGTTAAGTGAATTGACCAGCGTCTAACAGCTAGTATCTGAGGCAGTATTTGAACTCAGGTCTTTGTGACTCCAGGACCAGCACTCTACTTCCCCATCTATCTGTCTTTAGTCTTAAGACTATCACAACCCTTTTGTAAGTCAGACTTACAACCATATCCAGTCAGCCTGCCAAAATTCTTTATCAAATCTATCTTTTGACTTCTTTGCCTTTGTCTCAGCAAAATCTCTCCTAGAACAGTGTTTAGATTGAACTGAGAAAATTCTGCTCTATTACCATCATGCCACTAGCCACTAGTGCTGAACCACACAAATTACTTTGGAATTTCACTTATCAAGACTTGCAGGATAGGGATGAGCTAGAAATCTTTGCCCTGTGTTCCTTCCAGTATAAAATGTTCTATTTTCCCTATCCACCCCATTCCACAGTAAGAAAAGCAGTAAACCTTACAAGAAAAACTAGGTACTAAAGTGTGCTTGTTAATGGATTGATTGAATAAAGGTTTATAGATGCACTTCATAACTATTCATAAATTGGCATACAATATAGTCCAAGATAATTTTCTGAATAAATAGAATTCAGATATCCATCTCAAACTACATATAGACATAGGTTTATATATGATTTATACATAGACATATCCACTTTGGAATTGCTTAGCAAAAAAAGATTATATAGCACATAAAGCCATAATACATATAGCAAATGTTTCATGGATCAAATGTATAGGTTACAGATAATTAATCGTTTAATCAACAAACACTTATTGAGTACCTCTTATGTGCTAGTCATTATACTGGGTGCTAGAGATACAAAGAAAAAAATAAAACCCTACCTGCTCTCAAGGAGTTTATATTCTACTGGGCATATGACAATGAATACACAAATAAGTATACACAAATCATCTCATTTTTGCTCATTTCAGCCAAAATCTCCAGCCTAGTACTTTAATTCTCACCTATGGGCCCCAGCATTGTGAATGGTGAGCACTTGCTATTTCTAGCCCAGATTCAGGCTTTTTCATTAGGCTATTTCTCAAGTTATCGTCATCCCATGCTACCAAATACAAGGACCTTCCTTCCCATTTTTCATTTCTGGCTCTGAAGAAAGTCATCAGAACAACTGCCATTCCTGGAAAGGACAAGTCAACCAATTACCATTGTAGGCATCATTTAGCATCCCTGTGACTTCCCAAACCAAAACACAACCTCCTGGCCAACACTCTTCTATATGCATTGCCTTCCCCTGTTAGAGTGAGTATCTTTGAGGACTGGAGCTATCTTTTTTATATTTGTATCATCAGCATTTAGCAAAGGACCTGAGGGCACACAGTAAATGCTTAATAAAATTAAAAATGCTTTTTGTATTCATTCATTCTAAATAAATACAAGATAAGTCAGAGGAGAAAGATATTAACAGTTGGGGAGATTACAAAAGACCTAGGGTAGAAAAAAATAATTTAAATTGAGATTTGAATGATACTAAAGATCTAAGAAGCAAAGAAGAGAATGTATTACAGCCATGGGGGACAGTATGTGGATAAATGAATGAATGAATGAATGGGCATTTATTAAGTACTTACTGTATGCCAACTACTATGCTAAGTTCTAGTGACAAAACTGAAGAGCAAGACAATCTCTATTCAAGGAGCTGGTACTCTTATTTGGGGAAGACAATACCTTTAAAAGGGAGAAGGGTCACTTAACCCCAATTGCCCTCCAAAAAGAAAAAAAAGGGGAGAATGGAAGAGGAAGAAAGACAGGAAAAAGACATTTATATAGAGCCTACTATGGGCTCTATATAAGACCTTTATAAATTGTCATAACACCTTTATAAATATTATTTCACTTGTTCCTCAAAACAACCCTGGGAGGTAGACCCTATTTTTATCCCTATTTTACCGTTGAGGAAACTGAGGCAAGCAATAATTAAATGGCTTGTCCAGGGTCACACAGCTAATAAGTGTCTGAGGCTGGATTTGAATTCAGGTCTTCCTGAGCCCAGTCACAGAGCTCTATCACCTGCACCACCTAGTTGCCTCAATATTTATAAGAGAATTTATGTTCAGGATGGATAGAAAGACATGAAAGTCCTCAGGGTATATCAGGAGAGCAGATGTCAATCCCCAAGGGTCTTTAGGATCAGAAAATGGTAGATTTTGAGCTGTAAGGGGCATGAGAGGCCGTATAATCCAATATTTTCATTTTACAGATAAGGAATCTGTAGATTTGATAGAGTTGATATGAAAAAGTTAAAAACTAGTCAATTGCGGCATCAGAATCTGAGCCTCCCTAGGTCTTCTGGTCCCAAATCTAGCAGAGATTCCATATTACCTCTAAGATGCATCTGTAGATCAGATAGCAATGCCCAGTAACCTGGAGGATATAGCAACAGGGTAAATATTAAGGCCTTGAAGTCTTACTGGAAGAAGTAGTTGGTGATTTCCTGCTCTTTCAAACAGCGTGAGCAGCAATGTCCCTTCTTCAAGATAGTGGGGCCTAAATGGGACTCTCCAACCACCATTGGCAAAGGGAAAAGAGGGCTAAGGGTCTTTGGAGTACTTTGTCATGGATTACCTTCTCTCTACCCTCCTAACTTGGTAACCTCATCATCTTCCATGGGTTTAATTATCATCTATATGTAGATCACCCCCACATCTATATATCCAACCCCAATGTCCTCCTGAGCTCCAATACTATATCATTAACTATTAGGCGTTTTGAATTAAATTACTATCTTTCTCTGTGGGTGACAGGGCAATTTTCTATTGGTGCCAACCAATTCTTTGTCTCAAAAGACATAAATGCAAAATCTATCACACATTTATATGTCCAGAACCACTCCATTTTGTGCTACTTTCTAAGAGGAATGGGGGATGCACACAGAGATTGTTTCTTAGTGGCATCTCTTCATCTGCTCCTCTTGTGTGTAATAATATTTTGTTAATTGCTTTCCTATTTGTCTTTGCTACTCATCACTGGAATTTTCCCGAATTGCTTATACACACACACACACACACACACACACACACACACACACACACACACGTGCATGCAGGCAAGGACACACACACTGAATATCCCAAAAATCTTTATGAAGACTCTTAGGACACAGTAGACTGCCAAAGAGGTCTGTGACAAAAATGGTTAAGAATATCTGATATTGATGATCTCTAAAGTTTTTTCAAGCTCTAATGTTCTACAATTCTTACATACATGGTATTAAAATCCAAACTGGAGGCAGTGCTGAGGAGAGTAGGTAAGGATCAAAGGAAGGAGAAATAGGAGATAGTGTGGTTCACTGCAGTATACTGGGCCAGAAAGACAAATTAGATAAGGGGTTCCTGATGTAGATGATAAACCTGGAACTAAGGCAAGATGTAATCACGATGGGAGACTTTAACTGGCCACTCATCTTCTGGAGGTCTGCCTCTGCTACAAATTGGGTAGCTAACAAATTCTTGCCTTGCCTTGATGGTAATTTCCTCCTTCAGAAGGTAAAGGAAGTAATGAGAGTAATTGCTATTCTTGTCCTAATTCAGAACAATAGGCAAGTGGATTAGAAAATGATGGGAATCTTGGGAGCCAATGACCATGCCATCTTAGAATTTATATTAGCATAGCCTAATATATGCAGTGTCTTACATATCACTCAGTAAATGTTTCTTGAATGTACCTTAGGCTTTAGCAAAACAGATTTCAAATACTTCAGTATTGGTACAAGGGAAATGAAAGAAAATCTGGTGATAGTCTCACAATTGATTATGATGGGGAAGAGATAGTCTCACAATTGATTATGATGGGGAAGAAAAGAGGGTTGTGTTTACAGAATGTCGAAGGTTTATAAGAACAGGGTTAAGAAGGGTAAAGTATAATATGACATAAGGCTTTTGGTTGTAGTAGACATGCCCAAGAAAAGTCCCTAACATGTCCCATGTTATTTGGGCCTCATTGAGAGAAATTTTCTGGACTGTGTTTCTCAGAAGTCTTTATGTCTGGCTGCAGTGCTATGATTTCACTTTAGTGGAGGGTGTTCTGGGAAATGGGTGATTTAAAAAGTGGGACTTCTAGAGATAGTAGGTAGCACACAAAACCAGGCCTGGAAGAAAGCTTGAGGGTTCTTTCCATAAAACTTTGAAGCCAGAGAAATTATTGGAGGGGGGGAGAGGGGATGGAAGGAAAGTTAGATATGATAGACCTCTGGAGAAAACTGAATGGGAATAGAAAAGAACATACCTTTTTCTCAGATGTATATGGCACCTTCACAAAAACTGACTATGTATTAAGGCATTAAAAACCTCATAACCAAATGCAGAAAAGCAGAAATATTAAATGCACCCTTTTTAGACAATTCAATAAAAATTATATTTAATAAAGGGCCATGGAAGCATAAATCAAAAATTAATTAGAAACTAAATGATTTCATCCTAAGGAATAAATGGGTCAAAAAATTTATAGAAATAATCAATAACTTCATTAAAGAGAACGACAATAAAACATAATACCAAAATTTGTGGGATGCTGTCAAATCAGTACTTAAGGGAAATTTTATTTTTCTCAAAACACATACATCAATAAAAGATAAAAAGAGCAGATCAATTCATTGGAAATTCAATTTAAAAAACTAGAAAAACAACAAATTTTAAATTCCCAATTAAACACCAAAGTGGAAATCCTGAAAAGTAAAAGAGATTAATAAAATTGAAAGAAAAATGTTGAAAGATAAACAGTTTAAAATTAGGGCTGAACTAAATGCAAGAGAAGGACCTGAGGAAATGGTACCCAGCTCTGGGTATTCCATGTACCTTTCTCCTCTGGACACTTGGACTTGAGACCTAGGCTGTTTCTAGTCTGTAGAAATCCCTTTCTCTCTCATATTTGCCAGTGTGAAAGAGGACAGAGATGCAAACGAATACATGAGAAAAGTACTGTGGCTCTAGACAGACCTGAGCTGCATCAAGAGAGAGAAAGAGAGCCACAAAAGATCCCAGAATTCCTCAGTCACTTTCCTTGACTGAACTAACTACCTGTGGAAGCAACTGGGAGGAGAAATTGAGTTTTAAGACTTTTAACTTCTTGCACAAAAAGTACAAGAACAGAAGCATCACATGGGCTAAGAGGAGAGGTCCATATTAAGTATATGTGTGTATGTATATATGTGTGTGTGCATATACACACATGTACATATATACAGGTGTAATATTTGTATGTATGTACATGTATGAGTACATATATGATTCGTTTATTTTAATACTTTTTTAAAATTCTGAATTCCAAATTCTCTTCCTTCCTCTCATTCTTCTCCCAGTCACTGAGAAGGCAAGCAATATGCTATTTTTCATTTATTTTTTAACATTGTGATTAAGAAACATTATGGCAAAGTATTTACAAATCTAGTCTCTGGTTCATGATGACCTCTTATGAGTACTTTTTATGACCCTGGGCTAGGTATTTATCAGTGCGCCATACAACTACCTATATATAAGTTGTAGAAGAGTTGCTGATCTGCATGGGCAGAAGGAGTTTTTTCATTGGAAACTAATAAAATCTCATATCTGGACCATAAAATAATGTAGTGATGTACTTGCAAAGGACCTCACCTAAAAGGTAGCAGAGATGGCACAAGGTCAAGAACTTAGTTGGTTCTTAGTTAGCCTTTGATGTTGCCAATGAGAGACACACCCAACTGAGTTGTATGCCTGTTGGTCAGAATGGAAACCCCCCAGCATTTCTCTCCTCCACTTTTAGTGAGTTACCCCTGACTTTGGATTGATGCATCCAGACTTTGACTTACTCACCAATCCACTTTCATAATAAGAGAGGAAGATTGCTGCTGAAGTTAAGCAAAAGGTGAATGCAAGTTGGAAGTGCCCATGACAATAGCAGAGGCAGGTAGAGGGAGAGACTCCTTGACTGGTCAGCTGCTCTAAGAATCCAGAGGTGTGCCCCAGGAGCTGTGATGATAAAGCACCAGGAATGAAACTTTCAGCTAGAGGTTATGCATGGGCAGGGAATGCCACAGAAGCACATAACAGACAGTGGATTTATTGAAATTGGTTGAACTGCCTAGTCCAAGGCTGATGATTCCTCATGCTCCCCATCCCTCTTCATCTGCCTCCCCCTTTCCAAAAGAGGTGTGCCTATTCCCTGAATCTCTTTCTTAAGAGTTGGTTTGCTTTCTCTTTCTTTTTCTATTTTAGATATGAGAAGTACGGTTAACTATTTCATTACCAATCTACCTATTTCATTACACAAATGTCACAAAGGAAAGGAAATTCGTGAGACAGACAGAATGAGAGAGAGAGAGAGAGAGAGAGAGAGAGAGAGAGAGAGAGAGAGAGAGAGAAAGAGAGAGAGAGGTGGGGGGGGTCGAGATATGAAACTAAAGGGTGAGAGGGAATTATTCTTTTGATAGTCACAGAGAACTTGGTGGTTCCTGAGTGCTCTCTGGTTTTGGTTGGTGTGCATGGATGCCTATACTTGATTGAAGCATGATGTTAGATATGCCCAGAGGACTTTAGGATATTTTTTAAAATGTAAAAATTTTTAAGGTCAGTTTAGAATGTTTCAGGCACTTCCTATGACTAAACTTTTTCTTTTTCTTTCTTTCTTTTTTTTTTTTTTGCTTTTTGGAGGGCAATTGGGGTTAAGTAACTTGCCCAAGGTTACACAGCTAGGTTTTTGTTTGTGTGTGTTAAGTGTCTGAGGCCAGATCCGAACTCAGGTCCTTCTGACTCCAGGACTGGCACTCTACTCACTGTGCCACCTAGCTGCCCCAACTAAACTTTTTTTATTTTATCTTTTACAAAAAAAAATTCTTCTCTAGTTTTCTTACTGGATCTCTCATTCTGAACCAAACAGCTATGTTTTACTGTCCTCTAACTGCATGCTTATGCTCTAAACTTTTGCTTTACCAATTTTTCACATCCTGTGCTCTTTAGCACTGATATTTCTTGCACTCCTCTGTACACTGTAATTATTATTTTAACCAAAACTAGCACTGTCAGTCCAGGGATTAAAATGTCATTGTGAAATGATGTACTTGCCTCTCCAGAGGGAACATATGGTATTTAGTTTGACTAATACACTGGGGGACAAAGATATTTAGAGTGTACTTATGAGATGCTCTCTAATTTGAGGAAACACCATATCATGTTATCTGTATTATATAAATTGTCTGACTTTGACAGGCATTCCAACACTCCTGCAGTGGTGCACGTTTGAGAGAGTACTTAGAATCTAGTCACTAGTCCTCAACACCAAAGATGAAGAAAATAGAAGTAAAGGTCAAGACTTGCTTGCAAAAGGAAGGACTGTCTAGCAATGCCACAAGATGCATGGCATTGTGGGCAGTGTGATATGAAGAAAAGAGCACTGGTTAAGAAATTCAAGGATTTGGTATAAAAGTCTACTTCTGATGCTTATTACCTATGTGGTCTTAGGCAAATCATTCAACCTACCTAGGCCTCAGTTTTCTCATCTGTAAAATTAGGGCATTGGACTACATGGCCTCCAAGGTGCTTTCTGCTGCTATGTCTATGGCATTAAAACACTCTGGCACGAATGGGAGAGACAGGAAGAGATAGTGAAGGACTTGCACAGCTGTCAGTAAATATTTACAGAACTTTCTGCCCTAAATTAAGAAGATTCTTAGGAGCCTATCAATGTCCTGTTTGGGTAAAAGTATTTGTATCCTAGGTAGAATGTGTCCCCACACAACACTATGACAGGAGCAGGGAATTGACTTGAATAAGAGGCAGTTAATGGACAGCCTCTAGAGACTTGCATCTGATATCATATAGGGCCTTGAAATCACGGGATCCTGAGATCACAGGGTAGTGATATTTGTAAAGACTAGAGAGGTAATTCTGTGACTTGGAGGAAATGGGAAAAGCCTAGAGCAGTTTTTCAATACCTATCAGCTAGACGGTGAAAGTCCTTTGTGGGAGATCAGTTTCAAAGACCAAGAGTCAAAGAAGCAGTGACAGAGAAACAGGTAGATAGTCTCAGATTATTCCAGAGCTGTGGGTTGAATGGTGATCAGAGGACAGAGGAAAAGGTTGGTAATGGAGAAAATCGGCTCCTATCAGCTCCAAAGAGCAGTCATGAGAGGCTACACCAGGGTGGTGGCAGTATCAGAGGATACAAAGGAGTGCCTTGGAAAGGTGTTGGAAAGGAGAAATCGACAGACCATGGTAACGGGTTGGATATGGGAGTGTGAGAGAGAGGGGTCTAAACTGAAGCATTGGAGTGAAACAAGAGGAAGCTTACATTATAATGGAGGAGATACCATATGTACAGATTGAATACAAGGTAGTTTGGGTAGAGGGTGGACTAGCAGCTGGGAGGGACCAGGAAAGGCTTTATATTGTAGGTGGTAGTTGAACTGAGTCTGAGCTCAAGATAGATAGATATAGAAGCAGAAAGGACCTTGGAGGCCATGTAGTCCAATGCCCTATTTTACAGTGAGAAAACATGTATAGTATTCTCTCTGGCTCTCAGTGTGACATTTTAGGAGGATCATGGACAAGTTGGTACAAGTCCAGAAAGGACCAATTAAGATGGTAGTGAGGGGCCTCAGAACATTACTACTTGGTCGGTTAAAAGAACTGGAGATAGTTAACCTAGAGAAGAGATTTGTTTGAGAAACATGATGGTATTCTTCAAAAATCTGAAAGATTGTCATACAAAATCAACAACTTCCCCAAGGTCACATAGATGATAGAGCCTGGATTTAAACCTGACTTCTAATTTAGTCCTCTTTCTATTGTACTATGCTTCCTTCAAGCATTTTTAGGATTTCCATTGGGTACTGCCTTCAGTGTGATTTATCAATCCTTCAAGAAAAGTAGCCTCTTTACTTTATAGCCATTTTTACAAGTCAATAGTAAGTGCTTGAAAATCAAGCGTTTAATTAATCAAGCACCTCAATCAGGTGCTTTTGCTGATGAGACACTGATGAGGCTGTCAAGTCAGCTAAAGATGTAAGGATGGCCCTCGCTTAGTATACATTCATATGGTTCTTGAATGAATAAATTCATGACTCAAGTCTTAACAATGATGGCCAGATAGTATGCGTGCCCATATGTGCAGTCCTAAATGTAATGTGCCTACTATGTGCCAGGTACTGTTCAAAGTGTTGGAGATAGAGTAGCAAAAATCAGTCCTGGCTCTCTAGGAGTTCACAACATAATGGAAGATATATTCCTCCACATAAGTGATTTCATCTCCTAAACCACTTCTTCCTAACATATCTGAATATGTGGCTCAGCAGAGACCTGTATGCGGAACAACTTCCAGCCAAAGTAATCTTGACAATATTACTACATCATAAGAAGCAATGAATATAAAGAATTCAGAGAAGCCTGGGAAGACACGAAATGATTCAAAGTAAAATAATTGGAATCAGGAAAGCAATTTACTCAATACCTATTACAAAGAAAGGGGGGAGCCCTGATTATTGTATAATGATATTGACCAAGTGTGGGTTTTACAATGAAATGAGAAAAGGGGCATCTCCCACCTCTCTGAAGGGTTACTATGGATAATGGAACATTTCACATACTGTCAGACTCAGTTTTACTCAACTACTTTTTTTAGCTTTATTTTATATTCTTTGTTATAAGGGATGGTCTCTGGGTAGAGGAGGGAAAAAGGTCATATTTGGAAATAACAACGATGCAAAAACAGAATATATTCAATAAAAACATTTTAAGTTGTCTTTTTCAGAAACACAAGGTTTAATCCAGATTATTCTCTTGTATTCCCAGAATGAAAACTCTCTGCCCAGCTACCCCCCAGTTTAGCAGTTTAGTAGACCCAGCAGTCAAAAAAAGAAGGTTAGACAGTGAACAGACAATCACAGACCCAACAACCCAAACTGAGAGACGCCTAAACCTAGTCCTCAAGATTTCAAGGGCTGAGGGTTCCCCCTTGCCGTAGCAATAAGTAAGAGAGGAACTGGGGTTTGTAAGTACTGTGACTTCATCTGTTTCCTGTTTCAACAGGACTACTGAAAAAAGAAAGGTCGGTGGAGGAGGGAAATGTCAGCAAGGATTGGAACGGCAGATTGAAAACCCCAAACTTCAACCATTTTTCTTGCCCCATCTGAGACCAGAGTCAAACTTGATCCCCTAGAGAACTGGAATGTTGAGGCCCCAACACTGCTGCTCCTAAGAACACTCCCTTCTGCTGCTGGCCTGAAAGCATCTGGGACAAAAAGGTAACTGGGGGAAAAGCTTGTGTATTTTTGCCCATATCCGCATTTTGGCCTCTGACTTTGGGGTGGGTCAGAGGAGGTTTTCATGTTCAATCCGCCTGGGGCAGAAGAAAGAAACACTAAAATGAATACTACTGGGTCATCTGAAGAGCAGGAAAAAGTAGAATTAAATTCCAAAAGCTCCAGTCAGTGAGGACAAAGGGTAGTTTCCATCTCTCCTCTATATGATATATAAGAAAGGAAACAAATATGCATTCACAGCATCTCATAAGATCACAGATTTAAAGCTAAAAAGAATCTTAGAGGTCATCTAGTCCAACCCCTTCATTTTATAGATAAGGCAGCTAAGGCTCAGAGAGATTAAGTAACTAGAGCAATGGGTAATAACTAATAAATGGAAGAGACAAGAACTTAAGTCCTGTGATTGCAAATTCAGTATTCTTTCCACTACTAAGTTATGATGAATGAATGAATGAATGAATGAATGAATGAATGAATGAAATACAATCATCCCTTCAGAAAGGCTTAGGGGCCCCCTTCTAGCCTGAATTTCATATATTAACTGCTAAGCAGTGGCTCTACTGTTAGCAGGGCTGTGGAAATTCATATTTAGGGTTAAAAGTAAGCGTAGAGACCATCTAATTCAATCTCCTCATTTTTATAGGTAAGGGACTGAAACCTAGAGAGATTAATTGATTTGTTCAGGATAATACAGTTTGTAAGCAGTTTAAGGCAGCATTTCAACCCAGATCTTCCTGACTCTGGGCAGCTAAGTGGCACAGTAGATAGAGTGCTGGACTTGGAATCAAGAAGACACATCATCTTCCTGAGTTCAAATCTGGTCTCAGACACTACTGGCTGTATGACCCTGGGTAAGTCACTTAATCCAGTTTGCCTAAGTTTCCTCATCTGTAAAATGAGCTGGAGAAGGAAATGGCAAACCACTCCTGTATCATTGCTAAAAAAATAAACAAAGCAGGTCAAGAAGGGTCAGACACAATTGACACGACTCAGTAACAAGGATGCCAACCACGACCCAGCAACAACCAACAGCTTCCTGACTCCAGCTGGGGCATTCTATCCTTTATTCCATGGTGCCTTTCACAGGTTTCCCCTCCTATCCCTAACTTCTAAGACACAGACAGAAAGGGCCCTTACTCATGCAGGAAGTCCTGATGATTCAGCAAACTGACTTGTTAGCATCAAGTCCCTCAGTAATGGGGGGTGCCAACCCAGGGAGGAGAGCAAAGTTGAGGGGAGCACTGACCCAGGGGAGAAGCAAATGCTACTCAAGCTAAAGACACCAACTCGGTCACCCTTTAGGAGCATCTCCCCTTGACATAATTCTTCTTAGGAAGGAGGATTGGAAGAGGGGAACCAGCAATACCACAGCTTCCCTTCCTGGGCTCACTGCAGCCCACACTACTCACTGAGCACTAGGCATTTCTTCCAGATGCCACAAACCAGACACTTAACCAAGAGAAACCCAGAGCAACTCTTCGGTCTAGCCCTTTGGTGAACCAGTCAGAGTATAGAGCACCAAAGGCTCTCCATTTCCTTGCTCTTCCCTTGCCTATGTCTCCTGTGCCTAGATTGGCAGGCTTCCTGTTCCTGGGAAATCCCAAGACATGGGTCATTCTGCTGCTGGCACTACAGGCCAGAAATATCTCTCTAGGGCCAAGGCTAACTCCATTCACTATTGTCCAGAAGAATCCACAGGAGAGACTAGACATGTCAGTCAATCTATCGATCCACAAGCTCTTCTAACATGCAGACAGGAACTAGGAATACAAACAAAAGTGACAAAAAGTCTCTGTCCTCAAGGGGTCAGAGTTTATATTCTATCAAGGTAAACACCATGTGCATATGCATGGCACAGAATGGGCCTATAATTTATAAACGTTAGTTATGATGATTATCACATGTGCAAATATACATAAGTGATGATATAGGGACATGGCAAAGCTAGGGAAAGTTCTGAGGTATGGGAATCTAGGAATTTCCCCCTTCTTGGGAAGTCCTTTCTGCCAGAACTCCTTCTTTGGTCACTCACTGCACCTGCCCATGGGGAAGTGGGGAGGTAAGCAATTGGATCAGTGTAGCCAGCTGAGTTAGAATATTGTGTCATTTCCCTCTGTCCCACCGTCACCTCTATAATTCTCTTTAGTGTGAGGAAGGAGAATTATCACAGTTTTTCAGGTCATTTACCTCTGCTACAGAGCCTGAGGGTCAACTAGCATCAGTAAGGATCAGTAAAAGTCAGATGCAGGATAGGGTGGTGGCCTAGAACACCACCTCAGACAAAGTAGATTTCAGGCAGCCTGTTCCCCATCTCCCAATAACCCTCTCCCTGTCCCAGTTATGTTTGTGCCTACCTGACTAGTCCATCCTGGACAACAACTATGCCCAGGCTAAAAAGCAACACTCCCCAATCTTCACCCTGTCCAAAGAGGCCACCTCAAACTTTGGTCAAATATCCACTCCCCACCCAGCCTAGTGAATATCACATCCTAAGGTAGGCTGTGAGGGGAAAGGACAGGATGCACAGTTTCCCCTAATCTACAGCAGGCTTAAATTCATTGGGGGTCCATCCATCTCTGTTTCAGCAGCTGCTAGAGAGGGAAATGAAAGGTCTGTATAATAACCACAAGACAGGATGTAGAGGGAAGATAGGTGGGGCAAGAGTTGGGGGTGGGGGAAGGGGAATAGGAGAGGAGAAGAGGAAAGAAAAACAAGTGTCTTAGGTCTGGGTGCTAGACACCATGTCAGAAGTGAGACCATGTGGCAAAGAATTGGAAATTGAGGAGATGCCCACAAATTGGAGAATGGCTGAACAAGTAGTGGTATACGAATGTAATGGAATATTATTGTACTATAAGAAATAATGAGCAGACAGACTTCAGAAAAACATGGAAAGACTTACATGAACTGATGCTAAGTGAAGTGAGCAGAATCAGGAGAACACTGTACACAGTAAGAGCAACATTGTTCAATGATCAACTATGATAGACTTAGCTCTTCTCTGCAATGTAAGGATTTAAGAGTCATGATGGAAAATACCGAAAGACTCATGATAGAAAATGCTATCCAGATCCAAAGAAAGATGTCTGAATATCAAGTCTGAAAGGAGATCAAAGCATACTATTTTCACTTTTTTGTTTGTTTTTTCTTTCTCATGTTTTTTTCCTTTTGTTCTGATTCTTCTTTCACAATATGACTAATGGGGAAATACTTCAAAAAAAACCATGAAGAGGCACAGCAGTAGGATTTTTACCCTGGCAAGGGTCCTTGGGGGAGTTAGCTCTCTATCTATAATCCTGTGATCTGATGAGGCTCCAGGATGCTAAGAGTGTATGATCCAGGGAGGGTTGAAAGGCAGTTCTAACACAGGTATAGAAAACAGAGAGGCACAGCCTCAGTAGGCAGACTGCCTTTAAAAAGGAATTCCCTTTCTAGAGTTATTGAGCCAGGAATTGAAATCTGAGGCTTTGCACATAATAGTAATCCAATAAATACTTAATGATTACCTGAAATGAGGCTAAAAGTCAGGTCCTATTTCATGAGTTGAGACTGGGGTTTGAGATGGAAGAGGAACACTGATTTAGGGTTCAACCAGGGAGGGACAGCAGTGGGATTTCCAATCTAGAATTTTGTATGGGACCAGGCCTACTTGCCTTAAGAATCGTCCTTGACAGTCTCAAATAACAGTTTATTCTACGAGATGGGAGGAAGATAGTGACTCCTTCTAAGGACAGAACCCTATAGAGTCCAGAGGACAAAGAGGGAAAACTTCAAGTAAATCTTATGAAAGGCACTTATTGACTGCCACTGTTAAGTGCAGCTAGGCAAAATGGATAAAATATTGGTTCTGGAGTCAGAAAGATCTGAGTTCAAATGTGGCCTCAGACAAGTATTTACTAGCTGTGTGACCCTGGGCAAGCCACTTTACCTCTGTCTGCCTCAGTATCTTCAACTGTAAAATGTAAAACAGCATCTAATTCCCTGGGTTGTTGTGAGGATCATATGTAAAGTGCTTACCACAGTGACTGGCACATAGTAGGTGCTCAATAAAGGCTTGTTCTCTCCCAGTCTTCTCCTTCTTGGCAGAGGTGGGGGACTCTGAATATTAAACATTTGCATATAATGGTACATTCCAGTGAAGCAGATTTTTTTCCTTCTTTTTTCTTTGTTATAAGAAATGGCTTTGGGGAGAAATTTAGGAGATATAAAACTAAAGATATGAATAAAAATTTATTTTTAAAGAATGAAGTCTAGCCTCAGCTAAACATTCATATCCCTGAAAATCTGAAAGCTCATTACAGTTTTTACTTAATCCATGTTCATGGCATTCCTGACTAAGAAAGATGGAAAAGGGAAGATAACACTTCCCATCTTACAAAAGTAGACTAAAGATGAGAGAGTAGAAACCTGCCTAGGAGACAGAAGTTATCGATGGACTCAGGTCAAGCTCCAGAACAGCACTCCACTCTGCCCATCTTTGTCTCTCCTCCTTACAGGAAAAGGGTTTGGGGGGCTTGGTTCAGTTTGGGTTTTCTGCTCCACTCATACAAAATTCTTGTCCCTATTCATGCCTCTTGGCTTGCTCTAGGATAAGAAAGCTGTCCTAAGAACCAAGAGCCAAGCAGGACAGGTCACTAAAGCACCATGATCTACCCAGAGTCCAAGCCATCAGCTGGACCAGCCCGGAAAGCTGAGACCTATGAGGCCAAGTGTGAGCGTCACCAGGAGACTCGAGAGAGCCGTCGCCGACACCCCAACATGACCACATGCCGCCAGATGAGGAGGAATAGAAGAAGGCCCTGCAGTGAGCAGACCCAGAGCCCACGTCAACTGCAATTTTTTAAGAGAAGGAACTTGGAGGTAGAAGGAAAGAAAGTGAAAGGCTCATTATCTGAGACCCACGGGGTCCTAAGAAAGGAAGTTGACCTCCAGGTATCTAACCTCTGCAGTGGCATAGAGTCGCCATCTGGACAACAGGTAGCCACTACAGAGGGATGTTCTCCACACTATTTGCATTAGTTTGGGGCTGAGGGAGGAACAACAGAGAATAAGCTCACTTAAAAGTGATTTAAAATCAATCCCCTTTCCTTCAGCTACATAGCAAAGCTGCAATTTAACATGACTCTCCTAATCAGAGTCCTCCCCATTTTGGTATTGGACTCAGTGTAGACACCGAATTGTCTTTAGATCTATTACAGTTCAGAATTCCTGAGCTCAAGCAATCCAGCCTACTAGAGGGATGAGAGCTGTAGGTCACTAAATATTATTTATCACTAGAGATAAGAGGGGTCAAGGGGAAAAAATGAGCATTCCAAGGAAGAAGCCATCACTTCAGTAGGAGGAGGTGGCCCTTGAGCTGGGCCTGGAGAACAGGAAATTACCATATGGAAGAGCTAATAACAGATCGGGAATCAGAAGAGATCTTGGCCAGCTAGGCCAACCCATTCATCTCATAAATGAGAAAACTTGTTCAGGGACATTAAGTGATTTCCCCAGTCACACAGGAATAAGCATCAGAGGTGAGATATGAACACAGTTCCTCTGACTCCAGAGTCAGACCTCCTTCCACTATACCACACTGATGTTCAGGCTCAGTAAAACTATGCCCACAGTATATAGCCCATGGTCAGTTCATAGCCAGTCTAATCAACCACACCTCTTACACCTACATTATTTCCCCATATAAACCCTCATCAACAATCAAGTTAACCTTTTTGATATCCCCTAAACATAGAATGTTCATTCCTGCCTCCAAACCTTTGTACCTCTCTTAGTCCCTCTTCTTTCTACATATTCAAATCTTATCCATCATTAAAGACCCTTTTTCAAGCTCTGACTTTTATTTTTCTCATCTCTATAGCATTTAAAATTGGTAGCACAGCCAAGGGTGGAGAACCTGAGGCGTTGAGGCCATGTATGGCCTTCTAGGTCCTTGGGTGCAGCCTTTTGACTGAGTTCAGGTTCCACAGAACAAATCCTTTTAATTAAGGGCGTTTGTTCTGTAAAGTTTGGATTCAGTCAAAGGCCCACACTTGAGTACCTAGAGGGCTACATGTGGCCTTGAGGTCTCAGGTTCTCTACCTCTGGAACCATTAGTCCTTGTATTGTTCTTTCATTGTTCCACTTGTGTTAATCTTGCCTTCCCAAATAGATTGTAAACTCTAAGAGGGCAGAGCAGGTAGCAAAAGTGTTTTCTATTTTCTCTGGCATTCCTACTATGGCTAGAAAAGCACTGGGCCCAGAGTAGGTACTCTATCTATCAGAACCTCTTGACTGAGTCATCTGCAATTAATCAAGCGGACTGATGCTGAAAGAACCTTATGTTCAGAATGATAGCCCCAGAAAACCATGAGAACCTCAATCAATCAGAAAAAAAATTCCCACTATATTATCTATATATTGTAATATATTCTATATTATTCTTTCCAAGGAAAGATGTGTATTTGATACATTTTAGGGAAGATCTTCAAGAAGTTTTGAAATGAAAAGCTTGACCAGGCATGCTGGTACACACCTATACACTCTGCCCCCAAGGAGGCTGAGGCTGCTAGATCACTTGAGTTCAAAAGTTCTGAGCTGCAGTAGATCTAAAGTCCATCCTGAGTCCAGTACCAATATGGTACGCCCCCAGAAGAAGGGATCCATCAGAATCTCTGAGAGGAAGGGCAAATTGTCCCAGGTCTGAAAGGGAGCAGATAAAAGCTATTGTGTTGATCAGCAGTGGGATTGGGCCCCGGGGGTGACCATTGTACTTCTGCTCTACCAAGACAGAGAGAGAAAGAAGAGAAGAGGAAGAAAAGAAAAAAGAGGTTTTCAAGCTTACCTTTTGTCCCTTTCTAGTGCAATGCTCAGGATTATGGGATATGAGAACTAGGAGTAATATTAGGAATCATCTAATACAACCCCTACCCGAAATATACATTTTCTCTAGAGAATTCCTGATAAAAGGTCATTCAGTCTCTACTTGAACACATCCAATGATTTATACCTCTGAGGAATTGTTCTCTTTATATTGAGCCAAAAATCTGTCTTCTTTTAATTCCCTCCATTGGTCCAAGTTTTGTCCTCTTGAGTCTGTCCAAAAGATAGCACTTTCAATACTCAAGAAGAACTATTCTCTCCCTTTCCCCTGCCCTCTTGACTGAAGGGTTTAAATATCTCCAGTTCCTTTGACTGATGCTCATGTGACGTGGTTTGGAAGCTTCCTGCCATTTTGGCCACCCTCCCCGAAATGTAAGTCTTGTCAACGTCCCTTCTGAAACGTGAAACAGAACTGGACACATTCTTCGGATGTGGCCTGTCCAGGCTGTCTGATTTTGAATGCTATACCTCCATTATTTATTGCAACAAGATTTTGTTAGCTTCTTTTCTGTTTGTCCTAAAACAATGTTGATTCATATTGAAACTGCATTCTGCTAAAATCCTGAAACTGTACTCTAACCATGTCACTCTTTATCTTCTATTTATGCCACTGATTTTTTTTTTTAAACTTAAATGCCATCTCACTGTTATAGCTTGTCTTTGTATTTTGACAATGCTTGTTGACTTAAATGCTTTTTGATTTGGCTTGATGTTAATTCTATCATCCAGACTATTAGCTAACCCTTCCAAATAAGAATTTCATTTGATAAGCATGCCTTTAGTGTCCAAAACACTCGTTTTACTGATGAGAAACTTGAGGTATAAAGAAAGACATCGAGTCTTAGAGTCATCTAGACCAAATTATGGATCCCAGCTACAAAAGCCATGACAAATGTTCATCTGGCTTCTTTTTGTTCTTTTCTTTTTAAAAACTGGCTCTCCCTCTCTTGCCCAGATTGGAAATGCAGGGGCTGCTCACAGGCCTGATCTCACTACTAATTGAAATAGAAGTTTTGACCTGTCCTATATCTGATCTTGACAGATTCACTCCTTAGGCAAGCTGGTGAATCACCCATCCTGGGGACTCACCATAGTGATACTGGACCTCATACAGACATTTCATCAGCAGACCCTCATGAAGTTCAGAATTTCAAAACTCAGGGTATCTACCCCTTCCTGGGATTACATAAATGAGATTACAAAATCATACCTCCACACCTGGCTCATCTAGCTTCTGATGATGAGGTTAAGTGCCTCACCAAGGTCACTCTGCTAGTTTGTAAGAGAGCTGAGAACATATTTCCTTGACTCTTTGTCCAGTATTCAATCCACTACACCATAATAGCTATGTAAATCATATACAAAGAACTACAAGGATCCCAAATATTGTGAATGGAGCAATGAAAGCCTGGTCTGGGAGACCTCAAGCCATTGGAAAGCCCTGACTATTATCTGTCTGAACTAGGAGCAGTAGTACTACCTAGAATCAAGGGGATGATTGAGATGTTCACTTTCTATGTCAAGAAAGGTTAATTTCTAGAATGACTCTAGTGCCTTGAAAGCCAGGGCAGGAGAGTAAGTTAAAACAAAGTTTTCTTGAGTCATTCTGAGAGTTTCTGAGCCTAAAATTCCTAATTCAGCTTTTTGTAGCAGGTTAAAAAGTCTCCTGAGGTTTGGGAATTGGTCTTTATCTTCTCCTTCTTTGCAGGAATTTGAGACCAGCACCAAGGACTTTTCAATAGAACACCAACCTTCCCCAGGAAATCTTGGGGATCCTTCTGACCATCCTTCTCCTTGGGAACTCTCACCAGTGGAGATGCCACTCAAAAAGCCACTCACACTTCATCAAGGTATGAAGGATATCTTTTTCCCAAGTAGTATATGGCCATGCAGAGAGACATCCAGCAATGACCCCAACTTACTAGAAATGGATGCTATCCTAACCCAGCTGCTCTTTCTCCAGAACGATTATCTCCTATGTCTCTGACAGTTACAGGGTCAGAACTTCACCCCAACAAGTTTTTTCCCTACTCCTCTCTATTCCTCAGGTACACAGACAAAATCCTTAGGAGTACAACTAACAATTAAAAATGATGCCAGTCAGCAAACCAAGTGAGTATTTCCATGGTTATTTCCTGGTCCCAAACTTCTCACATTCCTGTTCCCCTAATCAGACTCCTTCTATAACATGTGTACTCCCAAATGATGGAAGAGGGTAGGGATTATATGTGTATGTGTATATTTATATACGTATATGTGTATGTCTATATGTATGTGTATGTATATGTGTATGTATAAGTGTGTGTATATGTGTGTGTGTTTCCTTCTAATATTAAAGGAAAAGAGGAACCATAAACTATGGGAAAGAATAGAAATGGAAGGGGTTAATTCACTGATGAACCTTGTGTTTCTTTGGTACAGCTGTCGAAATCTAATAGCCATCTCCTTTCATTTTCTTTCTTTTCTCAGTTGTGGGATTGCAGTCCTGGACAAGGTAAGAGAAACATAGGCTGGAACAGGACATGCTCCTCACAGAGCAGAGGAACTGATGAGACAGTTAGACAAAAACATGGGCCCAGAATACAACCCTGGAAAAATCCAGGATGGATATCAAAAGCCCATAGGATTGTAGAGTTAAAAAGGACCTATGAGATCATTTGATCCAGCCCCTTCACTTTACAGATGAAGAACTAATACAAGTTAAGTGACTTTTCCAGGATCATACATGTAGAAAATAACAAAACCAGGATTCAAATGAATGAGTTCAAATCCAACACCCTTTCCACTGCATCACTTACCTAAAGTGGCACATAATCAACAAGCATCTGTTAAATGTCTACCGTGTGTTAGACATAGACACATACACACACACTTCAACCCTGCTTGTGATCTCTTTGAGGTCATGGGCATTAAGTTCTTTTTAATATCTTTCTCTTTCTCCTTAGGAAATTATCCAGCTTTCTGACTACCTCAAAGTAAGTAATAAGCAGCACCCACCCCCACCCCTGCCAGTCAGCCCTCTTGTCCCTCTCAGTTTAATTTATCCTTGCTTCATTTCACTTCCAGGAAGCCCTGCAGAGAGAGCTGGTTCTGAAGCACAAGATGGTGATTCTCCAAGAGCTCCTGTCTACACTGCTCCAAGCTTCTGACAGGTCTTGGAAGGTAAAAAACGATCCCTTTCCATGCTTGTGGCCCGTTTGACTGAACAAGCATTTATTAGGAAGCTGATACATTCAAAGCACTGTGAAAAGTGCAAACAAAGACAAAACAGGGAATCAGGAAAAGGCCCACAAGGGGATTACATTCTACTGAGTCATACACAGATAAGTAAAAATAACTTGAAGAGGAAGAGAACAACTAAGAAAACAAAAAGCTTCATGATGGAAGTGACACCTGCTCTGAACCATGGAGGAAGCTAAGGATTCCAAGAGGTGTGTGACAAGGATTAATGTGAACTATCTGAAAAGATAAGCCAGGCTGCAGACAGACTTTGTATGCCAAGCTAAGATGTTTAAGACCACTGTTGAAAAGGGCAAGTGGAGGGGTACCGGAAGCTGAAGCCCAAAGGTGCTGAACAGCTTCTCAGATTGTAAAGCAAGCCCCGACATTAGTGCACATAGAACCCTCCTCTTGAGTCCCAACTCAAGGTAACAATGCCATGGAAAGAAAAGTTTGGGGAGCTACCAGGAATCTCCCCTTTTTTCTTTCAGCAAAACAAATGAATGAAGTTTTCTAAACACTGACTACAATCAAATTTCAATTAGCCCCATATGGAACAACAAGTCTGTTTCCCGGCTCATCCAAAGCCAAAATTAACCACAGACTAGTTCTATCCCTCACACTCCTACTCAAACATTTACAAGAGCACAGCCTGTCAGACAGAAGGGACAACTAGTCCAGCGCTCTCCTGTTATAGAGGCCAGAAGACATATGCCCCACCCAAGGAGACCACAGAAGGAGTTAGTGACAAAATCAAGATTAAACCCGTCTTCTCACTCCTCATCTAGTGTTCTTTCTACTGTACCAGAGTGCACTCAGTGGTTACCTCTTCCTGCCACCCAGCTAGTAATTACTCAGTGCAAACTCATTTCCTTAGTCTGTACAAAACAATAAAATGTTAGCACTTTTAGTGAACTTAAGGATCAGTGCTAACCCATTGATTTTACAAATAAGGAAACTGAGACCCCCCAAAAGTGAATGACTTATCCAAGGTTACAAATAACTAGAACTAAATAACTGGAACCCAGATTTTCTGGTATGATTAAGGTTGATCAATGGCACCAAGGAATTTGAGTTATCTGCACTCCTGATCCCGTTCATTAAGCAGATGGATAGATCAGAAAGGACCATAGAGGAACCTAGTCTTCCTCTCTTGCTTTACAGATGAGGAAACTGAGGCCCAGAGAGATTGACTCAGTCAGAGTAACACAGCTAGTGTCAGAAGCAAATTACAAACTCAAGTCCTCTGACTCCAGGGTCAGGGCTCTTTCCACAAAAACATGCCATCTCAAAAGAGTCGACCCTGCACACTAGTGAGACCCCTGAATAGCAAAGCAGTTGAAAATGTGAACCATTACACCAAGCCTAGCTCTGGGAAGGTCAAAGACTTTCTGCTTAGCTCCACCCCCTCAGCTGGGTCATGCTCTCTCTTTGCTGTCCTCTTGACCATAAACTACATTGCAAGGTCATCTTTATTTAGTTGGGTGGAAGTGAAACAATTTTTTTTTTTTTTTGCAAAGAGAGGACCTAGGGCTGGTGCAGACAGTCCTAGTTATCCCCTGAGGTTCTTTACTGAACGAGATAACATATGTAAAACAATATACACATCTGAAAGCATTATAAATATGCTAGCTCTAATTCCTATACTCCTGGATTAAGTTGAGATCACAGATACAGTTCCACACATTTAAGCAAATCTATGTGGCAATATGCTAGGCACTGGGGGAGAAATAAATGAATGAGATGCAGTTCTGACCCTCATTAAGAATAATTACAGGAGAGGCAGCTAAGCGATGCAGTGAATAGAGTGCTGGCCCTGGAGTCAGGAGGACCTGAGTTCAAATTTGGCCTCAGACACTTAACATTAAACTAGCCTTGTGACCTTGGGCAAGTCACTTAACTCCAATTGCCCTAACCCCCTCAAAAAAGAAAAGATTAATTACAGGAAAGGAGGGCGATATAACATATACCTGAATAATGCTGAATATATACTGAAAAGTATAAAAACATTAAACATTTTTCAGAAGATGATGATGCACAAAGGGCTAGGGCTGTGTGAAAGCCAAGAGGAAAAAATGAAACAATTACCAAGAAGGCCTCTGATAGGAAGTGATGAGCTGAGCTTTAAAGAATGAATTGGAGGCCTGCTAGAGGCAGTTAAGTGGCAAAGAAGATAGAGTGCTGGGCCTAGAGTCAGGAAGACCTGAATTCATATCCAGCCTCAGATATTCACAAGCTTTGTGACCCTGGACAAGCTATTAATATTATCCAGCAAGGAAGAGAAGAAGAAAGGGCTTTCAGCCCAGACTCAGGAGTGGGGAGCAGAGGTTCTTCTGAGTCCCCATAACACCCCTCCCCCAACTTCCTGTTTTTAAGAAGATCACCCTCAGACTAGGGCTCCTGAGAGCCCTTGCTCTCACACTGAACTGACTTTTACCCCAGAGGTCTCAGCTTAACCGAAGATGAGTTAACCCATCAATTGGTCTCCATGGCCTAGAAAAATAATAATAAAAATTTAGAAGTCTGACTCATCCTCAAACTCCAAGCAGTTTGTTTTACCATCTTTTATTGGGTGAGGTAAGCCCCCCTACCACTCCCCATACAAAGTACCTCCTCATAAACTGGCTATCAAAGGAAGCAAGATTCTGACCAGTTTAACTTAATGGGGACCCTTGCAAGCTGGGCTCATCTGTAAAGTTCTGTGGTGGAATCCACTTGGGAGAGTGAAAAGGAGGGAGCATATGATGCTGACAAAAAAATGAGCAGAGAGAGAGCTGAGCTGTTTCATCTGGTGAGATCTCCAAATGCCAAAGAGCAGAGATGTGGAGCTAGTGGAGAGGAGGGGGATTGGCTACCCTGGCAGAGGCTGTCTGGTGTGGGGAAATGAGCTGCGGTCTGACACTTCCGTTAGGTGAAGTGATGGTATTTCTGGTGAACAGAACAAAGACAAAGTGGGGGGAAAAACTGAAACGGTTTCAAGAATCGAGTGCTGAGAAGTCCACACTCTGCAACAGCAACAGTATCAGGTGTGTATGACTGGTCTTTGTCCCTCTGCCATAGGGTGCCCATTCCTCCCCAACAGCTGACATCCATGGGGCTGAACACCAGTGGGTAATGAAGGGTTTGTAGAAAGAGAATCCTGTGGGAATACTGGAGGTTTTGTGAAAACACTGAAGTTTTGAAACTCAGCAGAATTTAACCCAGCAAGAAATTCAGCTCATATGAAGTAGCTCTCCCCATGGGGCATTTTCTCTTGAAAAAAAATATTTATTTAGTTATTTATTCATTCATTCAAAAGGTGATGGGCCTTCTGATCAAAACTGGAAGGGATTTTCCACAGGCAATAATTTTTCATGCATAATCCTATCTTTTCAAAAATGTTCTGTTTCCATGTTCACTTTTATCAGTGAGATTTCTCATAAATAAATTCATTCAGGTATTTTGGATGATATCTGACATGATCATTAACAAAAGTTGCAGTGAAATAGTAGACAATCTTGCAATCTGAATACAACTGGAATTTTCTGTCCTGCACAGGTAACTATAAAGTTGTCAAGAAGTAACTGTCTTGCTATAAGGAACTGATGGTCATCTTCACCTTTATCAACTATTATGTCCAACTGAGCATCTAGAGAGGTCTTCACAAAATGAACATATCAGGGGCCTCCTCATTACTTTGATCTAGTCTCAAATATCTATTGATGGTCTTTTATTTTAAAAAGTTTTCTTCAATTAACAAGTTACTTTCTCTCTCTCCCACCTCCTCCCACCTTGGATGGTTGGGGCGGGGCAGGGGAAGGGGAATCTTGCAACAAATATGGAGAGTCAAGCAAAACAAATTTTCACATTAGTCATGATCAAAAATGTATGTCTCGTTTTGTAACTTGAGTCTATCACCTCTTTGAGAGGAAATAACTTATGTCCTTCTTCATTGGTACTCTACAATTGTAGTTGGTCATTGCACTGATATGAATTCTTAATTCTGTCAAAGTTGTTTGATTTTGTTATGTGTATAAATTGTTCTCCTTGTTCTGCTCACTTTACTTTGCATCAATTCATACAAGTCTTTCCAGGTGTCTCAGAAATCATCCTTGTCAGTATTTCTTATAGTACAATATTCATATGCCTTAATTTGTTCAGCCTTTCTTCAATTGATGGGTACCCCCTTAGTTTCCAGTTCTCTGCCACTACAAAAACAGCTGCTGTAAATATTTTTGTACAAATGGGTTCTTTCCTTCTTTCTTTGATCTCTTTGGAATATAGGTCTAATAGTATCACTGAATCAAAGGGTTTAGTTAATTTTATTTAATTAGTTGATTTTTTGAGTTTTTAGTTTAGTTAATTTTTTGAGGATAGTTCCAAATTCACAACTCCACCAGCTGTGAATTTTAATGCTGTTTTCCCAAAGGTCTCCAACTGTCTGTTATTTTCCTTTTGTCAATTTTGCCAATCTAATGAGTTTAAGGTGGAAACTCAGAATTCTTTTAGTTTGTACTTCTCTAATAGTAATTTTTTCATGTAGCTATTGATAGCTTGCATTTCTTCCTTTAAAAACCAGCTATTCACACCCTTCAACCATTTCTCAGTTGTGGTAAAACCCTGCTTTTACCCCACTCCAAGGCCATAACAGATAGGAGAGAATACTAACAAAAATTGTATTTTTTTTAACATTCTAATGCCTCCTATAAAGCATCCAAAAAAAAATAGACATCCTTTCTGAATCAAGCTAGAAAATTAGATATTTATCGTCTGGTGCAGTTCATGAATGCATTCTACAGTTGGTTTTTCAAGGTTCTTCAGTAGCATTCACATAGAAACCAGCAACGGTACTAAAGTTCTAATCTGCCATTTTCTTCTTTAATATTGTAACCACGTGGTCTCGTGTCTGGAACAATGACATTGAGGTCATATTTTACTACAGTTTAATTACAAGCCTTTTTTTTTTAAATAATAGTTTATTATAAGCAAGTTAAACCAGGCAGCCAGTACAGTATAGTCCAGGGTACTCTAGAGTTTCTACCTTTAATGATGCGAAGAGGTCAAACTTCATTTTGCATTTTATTTCCACAGATTTAATCAAATACATTTCATTAATTATCCCTTCTTGACAAGTCTGTCAGGCTGATATACTTTCTGAGACCCCTAAAAGCACTCTTTTCAGGAAATCTATTTAAAAGCTGTAGTTTTGTTTTTGTTGGGGGAGGAGGGAAGAGAAAGGGAGAAGGGTGGTTTTTTCCTTGTTCATTTGCCCTTATGTTTCATACTGCCACAAATGACCGACAGGTGTGTGATACACAGAGTCCTATCAGTCCCTTTCCCAGAGACTTTTGGATCTGGGATCTTCCTAAACCATGATTTGAAGGGATGACTTCTGGTACCTGATTTCCTTTGAACTGTGAACTAAGGGCAGCAGAAACCTGGGAGTGAGGAGACTGAACTGGAGTGGATGAGCCTTTTGTTCCCTCAGCTATAAAAGAAAGGGAATTGGACAAGCTGAATTCCGAGGTCTCTTCCAGCCCTAACATCAGTGCAAAATGAGCATTGAATCTGGAGTGACTGGACCTGGGTTTGAATATCATAGCTGCTTACTACTTTTGTGACCTTTGAACACTTTTACCTCCTTGGGCCTCAGTTTCCCCATCTGTTAGATGAAGGGACTAGACTAGCTCTCTAAAGTGGTGCCGGCTAGTACTAAATTCTATGATCCTATAAAAGTGAGATCAGATTTTAAAATGCAAATAAGGGTGAGAGAGTTAACGAATTAACTTAAATTCACATTCAGCATAAGTAACTATATTAGATACTTCTTAGAATAGGTAGGGAGAGGACTTCCAGGACAGCTTTATTTTAGGACTTTTCTTCTTCCTACCCTCCACCAAACCTTTCCTTAAAAGAAAAGCAAAAATGACCCCCCTTGACATCATAGGTGTACCCCCAACTTCCCTTATTCTTCCACCCCACCCCAAACTAATTATGAGCTAAATTTTATTATCTGTTCTTGGTAAACAAAGTAAAGTTGGTCCTTGCATTTAATCTGAGTTCAGCAGTCATTTTAACTTTGTCATTTAGATTATTGTTGTCACAGGGTATGTGGTTCTCTGGATTCTACCTTCTTAAGTGCATCAGTTCATACAAGTCTTTTTTATTCCTATAAATGTGTCAGTATACATTGTGTCTTACTGTGCAAGGATATATGTCATTGTGTTCCTATACTACATTTATTTCCCTATTACCCTATCAACAGGGAGCTGCTTTTTGCTTCATTTTTTTTTCATAGCCACAAAAAGTGTCTTTTTGTCTTTGACCTCCTTGGGTTAAAGGGTATGAATTCTGATGGATCAAAAGATAAGAACATCTTAGTGATTCTTCTCTTATAATTCCAAATAATTTTTGGGCGGCTAAGTGGCGCAGTGAGTAGAGCGTTGGCCCTGGAGTCAGAAGGACCTGAGTTCGGATCCGGCCTCAGACACTTAATGCACACACAAACAAAAACCTAGCCGTGTGACCTTGGGCAAGTTACTTAACCCCAATTGCCCTCCAAAAAAAAAAAAGCAAAAAAAAAAAAAAGCAAATAATTTTCCACCAACAATTAATCAGTGTACCTGTCTTCCCATAGTTCCTTCGATACTATTTCTATTTTTTATCATCTTTACTAATTTGCTGGTGTGAGGTGAAATCAGGATTGTTTTAATTTGCTTTTCTTTTGTTGATGGTTTAGAGCAGTGGTAACAAATTCAAATAGAAATGTATCCCTGCTGGCTGCATATTGCTTTAGAAAACCTCAAGTTAACATTATCTGTGTTGTGTTGTATTTTATTTATTTTGTTAAACATTCCCCATTTGCATTTTAATGTGATGTAGGCAGCATTTGAGGGTTCTGAGGGCAGCAACTTGTAGGCTGCGAGTTTGAAACCTCTGGTTTGGAATATTTTTCATATATTATTGATAGATTTCATTTCTTTTTTTAACAACTATTTATATTCTTTGACCACTTAACTGTGAAGGAATGACTTTTGGTCTTACATGTGTTTGTTAATTCCCTAGATATCTTGAATATCAGACTTTTATCAGAGATGTTTGATACAAAGAATTTTTCATAACAATTTCTCTTCTAGATGCATTGATTCTCTTTGTGTAAATGGTTTTTATATTTCTGTGATGAAACTGTCTATTTTATCTATTATGATTATCTATATCCCTTGTGGGTTTTTATTAAGAATATTTCTCAGAAGAAGGGGCATGATATGGGGGAAATTTAGGCAATGTAAAAACAAAATATATCAATAAAAAATTTACTCAAAAAATTTTTAAAAAGCAATAGGCAGGAAGAGAACACCAGCACAAGGGCACAGTTTGAATTGGTATAGCAAGTGGGAAAGAGAGAAGAGAGAGGTCTCACCCCTGTTCTCCTTTGTCCTCACTTTGTTCTCCTGGTAAACTTTATACTTCTGTCCAATGTAATTGGATCTTACATGACCAGTATACAGAGCAGCCAAAGAAGCATAGAAAAGGCCCAGGACTGCACATAATGAAGCCTGGCTCTGTCACCACACTGTGTGACCTTGGAGAAATCACTTCATTCCCTAAGATTTGGTTTCTTCATCTATAAAATGAAGGGCTTCAACTAGATGATCTTTGCCTTTTCTTCTGGGACTAATAACCTATGATTCCATGAAATCATCTGGTCCCACAAAGGATAAATGAATTCTCAGGAGGCAGGGGCTAAGGACCCCAGACTCTACTCCTAGGATGCTCTGGGAGAAGCAGAAAATACCTGGAACAATAAAAATTCCTTGCTCATTCTTCTGTCTATCCATTGGCTTTAGAAGCCTGGATGAAGCATTTAGAAGGAAAAAAAAACAGAAGTGAAGCTTTTTTTTTTTTTTGCTTTGTTTCAACAAATCATTTTTTGTTGTTGTTGAAAGTTACAAATATAAGACAGGAAGGACAGAGGGTGGGGTTCCTGTTGGTTAGAAGAGGGGCCACTAGCTAAGATCAAAATGGAAGATGAATGATGTTGCTTTATCTACCCCCAAAGTAGACCAGAAAGGGGAAGAGCATCTCAACTGAAGAGGAAATATCTCACTGATGCTTTGGTGTTCTGGTATTGGATGGAGATGGAGATAGAAAAGGGGAATTTGTGTGGAGGGGAGTATGCAAGGCAGAAAAGAGATCCCCATTCTACCCTTTCCTAGCTCACCCCAGCCTGGGATTAAACCAGGAAAGCCAGGTGGGACCTGAATGATAAATGAAACTAGATTATTTGTAGAAGCTAACTGGCTGGAGGCAAGGTTGAGAATGTGATGAATGGCCCTCTAGGGCTTTAGAAGTTCTGCTGAGGGTGGGCTAGGAGAGGCTGGAGCAGGAAGCCTTTAGCAGTAAATTAGGAACTGCCATAGATAGTCATTTCTCTGGAAGATAAGGTTTTGTCAGGGGTTGTTTTGTTTTGTTTTGATATTTTCCTGGTAGTGGAACTGACCTAACAATGATTTCCTTGCCAACACAGAACAGTACCAGATCTTCAATTAACAGTTTTTGGTTTATTGAGTTGCCTGAGGGTATTGAAAGGTTGTGACTTGTCCAGGGTCACACAGCCAGACTGTGTTAAGGGCAGAATCTGAACCCAGGTCTTCTAGCTACAAGGCTGACACTCTGTCCACTATGCCTTATCGGTAATCTGTATTAGTCTCTCCAATCTCAGAGCCTTCCAAAGATGACATCCAATGCCAGAAAAGCAGAAAAACCCTCAGTAGGGATGCAACTAATAAGTCATAAGGTATAGGGGAATCAAGAGGACCAAAGACCAAGTTAGCAAAAATGTTCTACTTAATTAGAGCCCAAAATAGGGATCATTGAGAGGAGAGGGGGGTGCACAATGTGGCATTCTAGTGCTGGCTCTGAAGTCAGAGGACTTGGGTTAGAATCCCACCCCTAACACCATGGGTGTTACTGGTGACCATGAGTAAATCACTCTGCCTCAATGGGCCTCCATCTCCTCACCTGTAAAATGTGATTTTTTAGTTGGGGAAGTTCTAAATATTGTATTCAGTATATCATTAAGGAATGCTAGACAAAAATAGTTCTCATGAAATGGATATACATTCCCTTATCCCTCTCCACTCCCACCCTGGCAGGTAACTTTTCTCGTTGAATTTTCAATGGGGCCCCTCTATAAATAGTTGGAATAGGAAACCTCTAATGCAGAGGTGCCGAACTCCCTGCAACCTGCAAAACTCCCAAGTGTGGCTAGAACCAGCTTAAAATGTAATTGGGAAATGTTTAACAAAATAAACAAAAATATAACTAAACATAGATAATGTTGATTTGGTGTTTTCTAAGTCAATAGATGGCCTGCTGGGCTCAATTTCTATTTGAGTTTGCCACTATTGCTCTGATGTGATGTAATCTGGGGGATGTCCCAAGCCCATATCTCCCCCAGTGATGAAAAATTCATTTCTAGGGATCATAAAGGCTTTTCAGTATTCAAGAGTCACCTGCTGTTGTTGTTGTCATTTAGTCTTTTCAATTGTTTCCAACTCTTCATGATCCCATTTGGGGTTTTCTTGGCAAAGATTCTGGAGTGGTTTGCCATTTCCTCCTCTAATTTATTTTACAGATGAGGAAACTAAGGCAAACAGGGTTAAGTGACTTGCCCAGGGTCACACAGCTAGTAAGTGTCTAAGGTCACATTTGAACTCAGACTCCAGGCTGGGTGCTCTATCCACTGCCCCACCTACCTGCCCCCTCAAGAGCTTCCCAGTGAAATTGAAATTGTTCTGGAACAATTTCAGGGATCAACAATAGCTATCAACAATGATAGCTATTAGCTAATAGCTAATACCTTAGCTAAAGATTAAGACCCCAGAAGCTAGAATGTAATACAGGCCTCCCTGTGATAAGCAACAGGTCAGAAGTGGGAAGAGGTGAACCAAAAAAGGGAGCAGGATTGTTGCCCACAGACAAACCTCTCAGTTCCTCATTCACAATTTTGCCTGCTTTTGAGGTGGCATTAGTCTGGCAGGGTGGTCCAGGAGAAAGACCTTTGGTTCTAGAATCAGAGGACACAGTTCAGATCTCACCTTGTGTGATTGCTCACTCCCTGTGTACTTACCCCAAGTAAGACGCTGGCCTTCCAAGGGCCTGTTTTCTCATCTGTTAGATGAGTGGGTCAGACTAGTTGTCCTCTGAGGTTCCTTCCAGCTCTGGAGCTAGGATCCCATAATATCTGTGTCATTAGGAAAGGCCCTTTCAATCATTCTAACTCCTAACATCTCTTTTTTAAATCTGCTTTTAATGTTTTTGTTTGTTTTTTATGCTTCTCTCCAGTCGTTTTTTGAATAACAGATTTTCTATTAAGCTCTGGTCTTCCTTTTTTTTTCTTTTTGGAGGGCAATTGGGGTTAAGTGACTTGCCCAAGGTCACATGGCTAATTTTTTTGTATGTTAAGTGTCTGAGGCCAGATTTGAACTCAGGTCCTCCTGACTTCAGGGCCAGTGCTCTATTCACTGTGCCACCTAGCTGCCTCTTTTAATATGTTTTGGTACTAGTCATTCCTCACTCAACATTCCCTCCAACCTCCTAATACTATCCACTATCCTGTAACTGCTCTAGCCAGAGGAGAGGTAGATTCTCCTAATAGGTAGAGGTAGATTGTCCTAATAACCCTTATCTGCCCCCCCTCCTACCCAGGCTCTGGCTAAGTGGTAAAAGGCTCTTTGCTGGCTTCAGGTTAACCCAAACTCACATTCATTCATCCCACACTCTCCCCAGGGACAGCTGAATGAGGACAAGCTGAAGTGCAAACTGAGATCCCTGGAAAACCAGCTGCACACCTGTACCCAGGTAATGGCCCTGAGAGACCCTTTAAGTGCCAGTAAAAGGAAAAGGCTGTCTGGGAGCTCAGTCCTGTGTCCCAGAAGAGCCAATGCGACTGATATGCACTCATTCCAGCTCACCTAGCTCTGTAATGGCATCTTTCTTCTGTGGCTTTCCTCAGAGTCCCTGGCTTCTCTCCTAGCTACACTCTTTCCCTCCTTTCCTTCCAATGAATCTTAATACTTAGCATATTATGGGCTCAAGGGAAACCTTAAACCTTACTAGAAACACAAAGAGAGGCACTTGGTGAACATAAATATTAACCAGACAATTTTTGTGCCCTGAGTTCTGATAAACTAGGGTTATATTATTTGGGTCTTTTAATGAAGTCTGACAAACTGGTATCTGGCTCACTGGGACTCCAAGACCAGCTCTAGACCCTGGAAGGAAGTAGAATATTGTTAACTGCTCATCACCCACAATTTAGTGCATCGAAGGCCAATCTTGCTTTCAACTCTTTTGTAACACTATCAGCTCAGCCTTAGTAACTCCTTGACTGATGTAAAAGGAAGGAGAAGAGAGGGGTGGTCAACACCATTCAAGGTAATACTTGGCCGTAGTCTGATAGGTTCTTAACATTCAGTAGGTATAAGTGAGGGGTAGGAAAGGGGGAAATTGGTAAGAATGAAGAAGCTAGAAACTTACCAGCTCTTCCTGAGTGTTTTTTCACTGTGAGGTTTCATCATTTGATCTCATATGCTGTGAATTCTTAGATACATCCTGTTTTAAATGTAAGTGGTCAAAGTCAAAATAAAAAGATTTAAGGATTGTCTTACATTTTGAATTATCTGTTACCTAGATACTACCCAATTGATGCAAATAATCAATAACTGACTTGAAAAGCAATCCATCTTTTTTATTCATGTGGTATATCATTACTCACCCTCAATAGGAAAGTCAATCAATAAGCATTTGTTAAATGACTACTATATGACAGATATAGATTTATAAGACCTATATATACCTTCTTTCTTGTGCCTGTAGTGGGACATCAGGTAAGAAAGCCTTACTCTCTCCCATTCACCATTCTCAGTCCATCTAAAATAGTTGGCCCCATCCTTACTCCAGCTCTCACCACCGGGGAGGGAAAAGTATGTATAACTGACCAATAGCAGCTTTGCCCTCTCCTTTGCAGAAATACTCCAAAGAAGGTGCAAAAAAGGTCCTTTTGGAAATGGAGGACCAGAAGCAGAGCTATGAGCAAAAGGCAAAGGAGACTGTGAAGAAACTGCTGGAGGAGAAAACAGCTGCAGAGCAGCAGCTGGAGAACACTCAGGTATGGGGTAGGGCTTGGTTTGAGGGGCAGGATAGGAGGTGAGTTGAACATCCTGAGGTGTCACCCTCTCCATGTTTGCACTCTTCCAGAGGTCCCTGGCCATGGCTGAGCTCAAGTGTGAGCAGTGGAAGGAACAGTACGAGGCTTTAAAGGAAGACTGGAGAGACCTAGGGGCCAAACACAGCGAAATGGAGAGTCAGCTCTATGTTCTACAGTCCAAATTGCAGGTACAGGCCAGAGATGGCAGGGGAATGGTCTGGGGAAAGAGAGAGGGAGGACCTAGGCCAAGGACCACAGATATGAACTAAGGGAATTTCACTCTCAGTTCCATACCCAGGCTCCTATGCCTTCCATTCGGCCCCTTCCTTGGCCAAGGAAGTTCAGAAATCTGGCATCGTGGCATAAAGGAGAGAGCATTGGACTTGAATCCAAAAGACCTGAATTTGAGTCCCACCTCCACCACCTACTAGCCCTTTCTTCATCTGCAAAAGTGGGGCTAATAAAACTTACATTACATGTCTCATAGGGAGGAAGAAAGTGTCTTGTAAATTATAAAGCATTATATAGATAAAAGCTCTGTTGTTATCATCTTCATAAGGATGTATGTGTACAATTCTCTAGTATTGTTGAGAAATGAGGTTATCAGAGTGTGTGGAGGTGTGCAGCAATCAGAGAGAAGAAACACTTACCATCTGTAGCTTCCTTAACTAACTAGAGGCTGACCTCAATCGGTCCTATGCTTTGTAAATTAAGTGCTGTGCTCTCTAAATTTCAGCATCCTGGAACGAAATCCCAGTCACCTTGCCCTAGATACAGCTCTAGTGAAGGGAGTAACCACCGAGACAACAAAATCCCAGACCTTATGAGTGTGTTCATATAGCATTTTGTGTTTATATGCCTTTTCCACAAACTCTCACAACTTTTTTACTGATAGGTTTCCTTATAAATTATCACTTACTTTAGGTGCATGCCCTGTCTCTCTGCCTACATAGGCTTTGAGAGCTGACAACTCCTCAGAGGAAGAGGATTTATTATTTCTTTTGAATTTCTGCCACTCTGTTTCACATAAAACCCAGTACAGACAGAACTGTACACACAGTTAATACTCAACAAATGTTGTTAACGTTCTACACAGCTTCAAAACTGTGCTAATTTTTTAAAGGCAAAATAGTGGTGGTTGCAAAGTAAGGAAAACAAGGAATGAATAACAATTCCCTTGGTGTGACATGGATTATTTTCCTAATAATATAGGAAAATGTTTTACTCTTTTCCATAATACTAGCACTCTAAAACTTTGGCAGGGCAAGTGGAGATTTGCCCCAAGGTGCCAAAATTTAGAGAGCAGTATTTATAATCCTTCAGCAGGTAGAAATCACCCAGTTTAGTACCAAGTTAGTAAGTATACCTAGCCTAAAGGCTATAACCCACCCTTCTCATTCCCCATAGTCATAGACCAGTAGTCTTGCACTGTCTTGAAGTCTGTCTCCTCTTCAGCACCTGGGGTGTCTCCTCCAAAGGTCCTTATGAGCTGAGGTCTGACATCTTTCCATGTAGTCTCTCCACACCACTCTTAAAATATTTTGCCCTAGGCACAAAAATTGCTAGTTTTGCCAAAGCCTCTTCCATCTCTAAGGGTCTTTGATTATCTGACATGAGAACAGGTTAAGGCATCTCCTCCCATCACTGACCCTCCTCCTTGCAGGGAGCAGACAGCCGAGATTTTCAGCTAAACCAGGCCCTACGTCTTCTGGAGCGAGAACACCAGGACCTCCAGATGCAGATTGACCGCCTCCAGGGGGACAGAGAACTAGGCTGTTCTAACATCAGCGACCTGCAAGGTACCATTCCAGTCCAGAGCTGAGAGGCATGACTGACTGATGATAACTGACTCTGTAATAAGAGGGCCACCCACTATACCATTTGACTTGAAATTACACAAGCCGAATTGGAATCCTGTCTCTGTCACTGTAATGCTGAACAAAGAGCTTCTCTGAGGCTCCTGTGAAGTTGGGATAATAATACCTATACTACCTCTCTTACAAGGTCATTGTCAATAGAATAATAACTGAGATTTATACAATGTTTTAAAATTTGTAAAAATACATTTTCTCACTTGAATCTTACAACAACCCTGTGAAGTAGATTCTACGTTATCATTATTCTCATTTCACAAATGAAGAAACTGAGGCTCAGGGAGGTCAAGTCACTTGAATGTGAGCACAGAGTTACTGTCAGTGGCAGAATTTGAACTCAGACCTTGAACTCTCCGGTATAGCACTCTACCCACTGTATCACTGCTGCTATAGAAATCTAAATTATTGTTCCAAAATTTTATTAGGGAAAAATAGTGAGGCTACATCTCAGTTTGAAAAGCAACTCCACTGTATTAAAGAATCTTGTGATCGCCTTCACTCCCCCATTCTCCCCGAAGTTCTCACCATCCTTCATCCCCATCCCCGACCATCTTTTTGGAGGCCCTATTGGAGTTGCTTATATAACTTGTCAAGACTGCATGTATTCTCAGCTAAAAAAAAAAAAGGAAAGGTTAAGACACGGGAGATATAAGGGTCCTCAGTCTAGAAGGGATTCTTGAGGGAGAGGCTGAATAAAGTCCTTGCCAACCCACTCCAGCTATGCCAGCTGTGAAGAACAAACCATAGGTAACTATAGTAATTAATCCGGCTAGTCCAACGTGAAGCTGCTAAATCAAACGATAAAACACTAGCACTTAGAAAACCTTAAAATTCTATTTAATGTTAGCTATTACTTATTAAATCTGAGGTATTTGGATTCTTTTTTTCCTCACGTTGAGACAAGGGAATGATAAAGTCAGCACTTATTGGATTTAACCAGTGCAATACCTCCCAAATAAGAAAGATGCTACTATAAATTCCCATTTTGATTCATCAGCTACTTACTAAGCACTTAATGCATGTGCAGGGTGCTCAACTTCTGGGGGAGATAGAATAAAAAAGGGCTTTAGTCCCTGCCCACAGGACGGTTACACTCTAGCAAATCCAACCTCATGGATGGAATGTATTGGCATGGAAGATTTTTCTCTTCTTTTTTGCTTGTGTTTTTCTATTTCCAGGTCAACTCCAAAGGTCAGAAGAGGAAAAGCTTGCCCTGAGGTCTACAATTGAGCACTTACAGAGTAAGTCCTCCCTTCCAATCCTATAGTTCTTCCCATTTCCATAAAAAACAATTTCCCCTAAACTGACCATCTGCAGCTAGGCTTCAACTGGTTTTCCTTGAAGGCAACCCATGCAAGCTGGACACATATGGAAAGCAGTCGGAACTTTCCACCCAGGAAGGGTAGGAGAAAGCAAATGACAAAAAGGGAGAAACACAGGGACTAGAGGGAAAGAATGGCTTGGGTGAGTAAGTTTGGGAAGAAGTAGCTGGAAAATGGATTTTGTGCCTGGGCAGCCATTGGTACTGGTGGACAGGAATCAGAAACCAGGGATGCAAGGGAATGAGAGCTAAGTTGGAAGATTTGTTATTGATAAGGCAAGGGCAGTCCCAAAGAGGCAGAGGCTTATAGACTAGATCAGCCTCAGGATCCAAAATGGAATGTTGGGATAAGAGAGATTCCGTCTTACAGAGGTCCTCTAGTCCAGCCTCTTTGCTTTATAGAGAGAAAGTTGAGGTCCAGATTTAGACCTTCTGTCATAACAGAAGGAGGCTGGGTCCTAACCTTTGCAGTGCCCATGATTAATGGTATAGCTCTTCATAAGTGATGCATTTGAACTTTTCTTAAGTATCCTTCCCAAGCCCATTAGGAGAAAGCTGGTCTTCCCACAAGGAAGATCTCGATTCAGGTCCTATCTCTGACACCTACTATGTGTTCCTGAGCAAGTCATTTAACATCTAGGCAAGCTGCAGAGAAGGTGAGCTTCTTCATCCTAGAGTTCAATACTTCATACCAGTGAAATCACCAGTCCAGTCTGTGTCCCTATCCCTCTTCTCTCCCATCCCCTCACTATTGTTGTTCAGTCACTTTTCAGCTGTCTGACTTTTCATGACCCCATTTGGGGTTTTCTTGGCAAAGATATAGGAGTGGTTTGCCATTTCCTTCCTTAGCTCATTTTATAGATGAGGAAACTGAGGCAAACATGGTCAAATGACTTGCCCAGGGTCACATATCTAGTAAGTGTCTGAGGCCAGATGTGAACTCAGGAAGATGAGTCTTCCTGATGCCAGGCCTGGCACTCTATCCACCTGGTTGCTTCACTTGTATTCTCCTGAAACTGCAGAGGAAAAAACAATATAAGTCCAGTTTTTTGCTTCTCCTGATAACTTCACATCTAAATAGTACTTTTCCTTTTTAAAAAAATATTTTTATTTCTTTTATTAAATATTTCCCAATTAAGTAAAAAAATTTAACAATTTTTTCTTTTTAATTTTGAGTTCCAAATTCTGTCATTTCCTCCTGCCTCTTCTTCCCTCCTTGAAAAGGTAAGCAATTTGATAGTGATTATACATGTGAAGTACAAAACACATTTCCATATCAGTCGTTTTGTAAAAGAAAACACAAACAAAACAATAAAAATAAAGGTTTTTTAAGTATGCTTTAATGTTCATTCAGAGTTCATCAGTTCTCTCTTTGGAGGTGGATAACATTTTTCATCATGGGTCCTTTGAAATTGTCTTGGATCACTGTCTTGTTCAAAGTAGCTAAGTCTTTCACAGGCGAGCATTATTGCAATATTGCTGTTGCTATGTACAATGTTGTTTTGCTCACTTCACTTTGCATGAGTTCTTATACATATTCCTAGGTTTTTCTGAAACTATCCTTTGTCATTTCTTACAGCACAACAGTATTCCATCACGATCATATACCTCAGATTTGTTCAGTCATTCCCCAATTGAAGGGCATCCTCTCAATTTCCAATTTTTTGCCACCACAAAAAGCTGTTATAAATATTTTTGTACAAATAAGTCCTTTCTTCTCTTTTCTTTGATCTCTTTGGGATACAGATCTAGTAGTATGGGTCAAAGGGTATGCACAATTTTATAGCCCTTTGGGCATAGTTCCAAATTGTTCTTCAGAATGGTTGGACTAATTTACAAATCCACTAAGAGTGCATTAGTGTGTCCCAATTTTAACATATCCCCTCCAGCATTTGTCATCTTCCTTTTCTGTCATATTAGCCAATCTGACAGGTGTGAGGTATTATCTCAGAGTGGTTTTAATTTGAATTTCTCTAATCAATAGTAATTTAAAGCTTTTTTTCATGTGACTATTGATAATTTTGATATCTTCTTCTGAAAAGTGTCTTTTTATATCCTTTGACCATTTATCAACTGTGGAATGGCTCTTTATGTATTTGAAAAATGAGGCCTTTATCAGAGAAATTTGCTGTAAAAAAATTTTCCCCCCAGTTTCCAGCTTTCCTTCTAATTTTGGCTATATTAGTTTTGTTTGTGTAAAAGTTTTCATATTTCACGTAATCAAAATTATCTCTTTTACTTCCTATCATCCTCTCCATCTCTTGTTTGATCATGAACTCTTTCCTTATCCATAGATCTGGCAGGTACATTTTTCCATGCTAACCTAATTTACTTATGATATCGCCCTTTATGTCTAAGTCATTTATCCATTTTGACCTTATCTTGATACACAGTGTCAGGTGTTGGTCTATATCTAGTTTCTGCCAAACTGTTTTCCAGTTTTCCAGCAATTTTTGTCAAATGGTAAATTCTTACCCCAAAAGCTGGATTCTTTGGGTTTATCAAACTCCAAATTACTATGGTCATTTACTACTATGTATTGTCTACCTAATCTATTCCACTGATCCCCCACTCTATTTCTTAGCCAGTATCTGGTTGTTTTGATGATTATCATTTGTAATATAGTTGGAAATCTGGAATTGCTAGGTTATCTTCCTTCACATTTTTTTTCATTGATACCCTTGACATTCTTGTCTTTTTGTCCTTCCAGATGAATTTTGTTGCTATTTTTTCTGGCTCCATAAAATAATTCTTTGGTAATTTGATTGATATGGGACTGAATAAATAAATTAGCTTAGGTAGGATTTCATTTTTATTATATTGGCTTGGTTTACCCATGAGCAATTAATATTTCTACAGTTGTTCAGATCTGTCTTTATTTGTGTGAAAAGCGTTTTGTAATTGTGCTCATATAATTCTGGGATTTTCTTGGCAGTTAGACTCACAAATATTTTATATTGTCTGCAGTTATTTAAAATGGAATTTCTTTTTCTATTTCTTCCTGTTAGATTTTGTTGGTAGTATATAGAAATGCAGATGATTTAGTTTATTTTATATCCTGCAACTTTGCTGAAGTTAATTGTTAAAACTAGTTTTTTAGTTTATTCTCTATACCATTATATTGTCTGCAAAGTACAATAGTTTTGTTTCCCCATTGCCTATTTTTATTCTTTAAGTTTCTTTTTCTTATCTTATTGCTATACTAGAATTTCTAGTACAATATTGAGTAATAGTGTAAAAACTACAATATTGAGTAATAGTGGTGATAATGGACATCCTTGCTTCATTCCTGAACTTACTGGGAAGGCTTCAAGTTTATCCCCCTTACAAACAATGTTTTCTCTTGCTTTTAGTTAGATACTACTTAGCATTTTAAGAAAGCCTCCATTGTTTCATTTGCTTTCTAGTGTTTTTAATAGTAATGGGTATTGTATTTTATAAAAAGGTTTTTTTTTTCATCTGTTGATATGATCTTATGATTTTTGTTGTTTTTGTTATTGATAATGGTCAATTATGCTAATAGTTTTCCTAATACTGAACCAGCCCTGCATTTTTGGTATACGTCCAACCTGGACTTATGTATGCTTTTTGTGATACATAGCTGTAATCTTCATCCTAATATTTTATTTAATTTTTTTTTCTTTCTGGAGGAGGGGAATGCAGGGCAATTGGGGTTAAGTGACTTGCCCAGGGCTAGTATGTGTGTTAAGTGTCTGAAGTCGAATTTGAACTCTGGTCCTCCTGACACCACAGCCCATGCTCTATTCATTGCACCACCTAGCCGTCCCTATTTAAAATTTTTGCATCAATATTTATTAGGGAAACTGGTATATAGTTTTCTTTGTTTTTTGCTTTTCCTGCTTTAGGTATCAAAATTATATTTGTTTCACAAAAAGAATTTGGTAGGATTCCTTCTCTACACACTTTTTCAAATCACCTATGATATTGGGATTAACTGTTCCTTAAATTTTGGTAGAATTCAATTGTAGAACTCTTCTGGTCCTGAGGTTCTTAGGGAGCTCATGGGAAGCTTTTTCTATTGTAGGATTATTTACTTATTCTATTTTCTCTTCTATTTATCTGGGCAGTTTATATTTCATAAATATTGATTCATTTCACTTAGACTGACAGTTTTTCTTGCATAATGCTTAAATTTCATCTTCATTAGTGAGGAATTCACCCTTTTCATTTTTTGATATTAGCAATTTGGTTTTCTTTTTTAAATCAAACTAACCAATGGTTTATCTATTTTATTGGGGGGGGGAGGTTTCCTCATAAAACTAGCTTCTACTTTTATTTATTAGTTCAATAGGTTCTTTTTCCTTTCCATTTTATTAATCTCTCCTTTGGTTTTCAGGATTTCCGTTTTGGTTTTTAATTGAGGATTTTTAATTCGTTCTTTTTCCAGTTTTTTTTTAGTTCCATGCCCAATTCATTGATCTGCTCTTTCTCTCTTTAATTGATGTACCCATTTAGAGATAAATTTTCCCCTAAGTACTGTTTTGACTGCACATATCCCACAAATTTTGGAATGTTGTCTCAACAAACAAATTACCGATTGTTTCTATGATTTTTTCTTTGACCCATTCATTTTTTAGGATTAAATTGTTTAATTTCCAATTAATTTTTCATCTATGCTTCCATGGAGCTTTGTTAAATGTAAGTCTTTTTATTGAATTATGTTCTGGAAAAGTTGCATTTAATATTTCTGATTTTCTGCATTTGGTTGTGAGGTTTTTATGCCCTAATACATAGTCAGTTTTTGTGAAGGTGCCATGTACAAGTGAGAAAAAAACTATACTTCTTTCTATTCCCATTGTTTTCTCCAGAGACTTATCATATCTAAATTTTCTAAGATTTTATTTATTTTCTCAACTTCTTTCTTATTTATTTTATGGTCAGAATTATCTTGTACCCCACTAGTATAGTTTTGCTATTTCCTCTTGTAATTCATTTACCTTTTTCTTTAATAATTTGAATGTTGTATCATTTGGTATGTATTAGTTTAGTAAGGATATTATTTTATTGTGTATGGTTCCTTTTAGCAAGATATAGTTTCCCTCCTTATCCTTTTTAATTTGGTCTATTTTTGCTTTGTCTGAGATCATGATTACCACCCCTGCTTTTTTACTTCAACCTAAGCATAATAGTTTCTGCTCCAGCCCCTTATTTTAACTCTGTGTTTATCTCTCTGTTTTAATTTTATTTCTTGTAAACAACATATTGTTGGATTTTGGTTTTTAATCCATTCTACTTCCATTTTATGGGTGAATTCATCCCATTCACATTCACAGTTATGATTACTAACTGTGCATTTCCCTCCATCCTATTTTCTTTCTTTCTTCTGTTTATCCTTCTCTGTCTTTTTATCCTGTTCCTCCTCTAAAATCTGCTTTGCTTCTGACCACTACCTTCTTTTATCTGCCTTTCCTTTTATGACTTTCCCCTTTCTCTTATCCCCTTCCCTTCCTTCTTCATTGTCAGGTAACATAGATTTCTATTACCAACTGAGTATGTCCCTTAAAGAGTACTCTTCTAAGATTTGAGGTAGCAGGGTGCTCCTAGGCAGTAGCATATGTCTAAATCAGTGCTCCTCCCCCATTACCATCTTTGATCCCATTCCCAATGAATTAAATAATGGTAGGGCTGACACAAGAAAAAAGATGGGACATGTTCAGAAGCTTCCTTGGGAACAGAAGCAGGAGAGCTACTCATATAGAAGAAGCTATGCAGGTGAATATGTTCAGCTGAGGATGTGATGAGGAGAGATAGAAAGGACAAAAAAGTCCTCGGTCAGGATGCTTAAGAGGAGTTTGGTCAAATTCATCACTTGGCAAGAGACATGATATTAAGTATGAGCACTTCAAGAACAAGGCCTGGTAGTTTTCTGCTACAAGAAGTCTGAACCCCCCACTTTCTCATCCATAAAAAGAATTGGCTGGACTAGATGACCTCTGGCATCATCTAGAGGTCTCATTCAAAAATAGAAGAGATTCATTCATGCCAAAGGAAGGGGTCTGAATGCAAATCAATGGGGCCAGTATGCTCAGCCTAGAAAAGATCAGAGCATCCTGTTTTTTTACAGGTCTTCTCCAGAGCCAATCTACCCAGCTTCACACCCAAGAGAAACTTATGCCAAAGAAAGGTCAGCCAATTCCCTACACCCAAGTCTAAGACTTCTGTACTTGTCCTGTTTGCCTGGAGGCATTGGGATGGACTAGAAGACTACCTAAGGTCCCTACCCAGCCCTTGGATTCTATTACTCTTAGACCAACAGAATTTTAAATGTGCAGCAATGAGCCAGTTTACACTTCAGGAAGCTTCCTGTTGCTAAAACAGTAAGATGTTTAGACACTGTGAAATGAGATTTCTGTTCTCTGTGAAAACCTGTATCTGTGATGTTGAATATGCAAAATAAATCAATTTTAAACTCAGGATTCCTATGTCAACTCTTATTCCCTTGACTGAGGTTGTGATTGTGATCCCCTAAATCATTTTCACAATTCTGCCTCTCTACCTACATACCACCAAGCAACATCAGGAAGAACGTTACAGCAACTTTCCCCTTATCCTAAAGGATTTGCTTCCTGGAGATCAGCAACAGAAACCTCATAGACCAGTCTATGCACTCTGTTGCCTATTTCCACTTAACTAGAAAGTGAAATATATGCTCCTTGGCAAAGCATAGGAAAGGAAAGGAAAAGGAGTGGAAATCAATTACTGGGTCTCATACCTAGATATTCAAAAGCCAGTGTGGCATAATAGAGAGCAAGCTATCCTCCATCATGAAGACCTGGGTTCAAGTCCTGCCTCTTCTAGGACTAGCTTGTGTGATCCTATGAAAGTCACCTAACTTCTCTCTTAGTGCTCCAGGCCAAGGCTTCTTAAACTTTTTCCACTCATGACCCCTCTTTCCTATTTCTCCCATTGCATGGCTTTAGGGCATTTATAATGCAAGGTGGCCATGCTTTGTGTTCAGAACCAAGGCTTCAGTGAAGTTACAAGATGTAACATGGGCAAGTACTGCCAGAAACACCTTGGATTCATTACGTGTTTCATTTTGAATTAATTTTTAGTTGTTGCATGTTCAGAAACCTTTTACTATAGCCAAATTTTTTACAACCCATATGGGGTCACAGTTCAAGAAGCTCTGCTCCAAGCAGCTCTGAGACTTTATGTTGTAGAGAAAGTGCCCATCTGCACTGATAGAGGGAGTTCCCCATGCCAAGAAAATCACAGTTCTAGGATCTTTCTCTAAATCCATATGATAATTCCTAACTTTTCCCAATTGCTTTCATATCTCAGTGACATGAAAGGTTAAGTGCTAAAGGCAGTCAGCTAGGAAGTACAGAGCTGGGATACAAACACTTTATCATCTTCAGGAATAGCAAAGATTATGATGCCCATTTTACAAATTAGGAAACTGAGGAAAAGAGTAACTTGCTTCTGGTCAATTATTGGTGGCAAAGCCCACGTAAGAAATCAAAACTGCAGATACCTGGCCCAGTATTTGTTCTATGCTGTACCCTTGGGATTTTTTTAAAGTTAGTCTAAAGAAGAGAAGGCAGAAGGATATTAGAATAACTGTTTTCACATATGTGAAGATTCATTTTGGGAACCATGAGACTCAGAACAAGAAGATTCTTTATAAATTATCTAGGCCACCTCATTCATGTTATAGATGAGAAAACATAAGCCCAGAAAGCACAAATGTCTTGCCAGTTAGTTACTGCTTCTTAGAGGTGACCAGCTATTTGCTATTACTGCTGAAGTTAGAACAAGAAGGAATGGGTTTGAGCTAAAACAATCAGACTCAGATTAGATACCAAACAGGAGTTTCTTTTACGGGACACCTTTAAATATGGAGGTTCCTATTAGATGAATCCTGCTGAGAGCAAGGTCCTTCCAACCCAAAGTTTGTGGCTTTTCTTGCCCACAGACCAGACCCCTCCCTTCTCCAAGGCATGAACTGCATGCTCACAGAGAGTCTGACTGATTTTCTAGGTCAGACTACATGGAGTTCAGCCCCAACCCATCTGGAAGAGAAGCCCAAGGGTTCAGGGGAGGACAGAGAAAAGAATCTCAGGGACCAGCTGCAAGAGAAGACTTTGCAGCTCCAAGCCAAAGAGAAAGAGGTGAGAAGGGGGCTCAACTGTGTGGGAGGAGATTCAGCTGCTTCTGCCAATACGAGCTAAAAGAATGATTCCCAAACTCAGGTGGTGGACCTGTCATTTAAGGCATCTTTTCTTTGAATAATGAACATCCTAACATTTTCCCTTCCATTTTCTTGAACCAATCCCTTGTCAGAACACAAGACATATATATATGTATATATATATATATATATATATATATATATATATACATGTATATATATATATATATATATACATATATATATATCTCCCAGGCTTTACTCAACAGTAACCTTTGGATTTGCACAGCACAATTCAGAAACAGGTTATAACTGTTCACCCTTGACCAGAAGTATGTCTCAGTCCAGTAAAAAACCCTGTATTATATGGGTGGTTCTTTAATTTCAAATAGACACAGAGGTCACTAAATCATACCTAATGACCCCTGCAGGCCTCATCTTGACTTAGTTTTAAAATGTAATGTTATCTATGTTTTATTGTATTTTTATTTTGTTAAAAATTTCTCCAATTATATTGACACTTCTGTTTTAAGTCACACAGTGCCTCACACTTGCACAACAACTGAGTTTTCCAAGAAGCTTCTAGATCCATAGAGAGGCAGCTATGGTGTCATGGAAGGAATCTGGTTAGAGTCCTGACTCTGACCCTTGCTAACAGTGTGATCATGGTTTAAGTCATTTTTCTGAGGGTCACTTTTCTCAGCTGTGAAATGGTGTTAGCAATACTCCTTACCTAACTACCTCCCAGGGAGGAAAGTATGTTATAAATTATAAGTCTCTATATAAATGACTTGTTGACTTTTATTTTTTCATTGATTCTCACAGCAACCTTGTGAAGTAGACAGAACATCATCATTTTATAGATGAATAAACTGTGGCTCAATGGGATTAGGCAATTGAATATAAGTTTCTTGAAAGCAGGAGCTGGATTTTGTTTTGCTTTTGCATCCCAATACCAGGCAGCCTGGCAGCATATACACAGTGTATAATACAAAGCTAACCTTGGAACCAAAAGGACCTGGGTTCAAGTCCTCCCCATCTGATGCAGACTGGCTGAGTGACCCTAGATAAATAACTTAACCTTGTGGTGCTCTAGGTAACTGCCAACCTGTATTATAGAAGTTCTGCTGTGGACAAGATTGCAGATCCTAATCCTATCCCTATCCCTTAAACATAATACACAATAGGCATCTAATAAATGCTTGCTAAATTGAATCAAAGGTCACACAGGTACTAAGAGGCAAAGCAGGAACATAAATAACTCTGGACTCCAAGTCCAGTGTTCTTTCCCTGTGCTGTGATGCCCTGGTATGTTTCTCACGTATGTGTATGCCCCCCCCCCACACACACACACAATCTCACTACCAGGGGAAATGATAAATCTTAAAAGTAATATCTGATATACAGGTTTTAACAGACCTAGGCCATGGCCCCCTCCTTCTTTAAAGTCCTGAAATTGCTGCCACATTGTGAGGAAAACTAGAAAAGCCTTGAAAGACTGTGAATTATGGGAGGATGGCAAAGGAAGTAAAAATGACTATGGTCATATTATTATCTTTAGTGTGGAGAGTTACATTCGGAGCTGGACAGCCTGAGCGATGAGTACCTCTCCTGCCTGAGGAAGCTACAGCAATGCCGAGAGGAGCTGAACCGGGGTCAACATCGACCCCGCAGAGTAAGACTGAGGCCCCCTCTCTATTGACCCTCCAGCCCAAAGATGCCTGCTGTAACTCACTGCAGATAAAACTTACCAGCCCACACTACCCAACTAGTCTGTCCCATTGTTTCTACCACATGCTACATAAAGAGTAAGGCTGGCCCAGGTACCAAGAGCGTAAAAGAATTAGATAACAAGTGAAGTTTAAAATTTCAGTGGCTTGTCCTTTCTATTTCTTCTTCATTTAGATTTCTTAAGATTCTAAAACTAAAAGAAAAAAAAAGATTACAAACATATCTGCTGGCCTTGAAGTCAAGACCTGTGCTGAGTGACTGTCAGTAAGTCACTTAATGCCTCAATGTTCTAGGCAACTCTCTAAAATTACAAAATGCATTGAGGGTGCCAACCTGCATTGGTCAAAGTAGTTTCTTCACCCACAAGTTGCCTCTGTCAATAAGATTACAGACTCAGTTCCTATGCACAACAGGCACAACATTCTGAGATGAGATGGAAATGTCTAGAAGTAAAGGGGACATGAAATGTGGGAAATGTGAATGAGGACAAAGTAAATGCTGCTGATTTATTTTTTATAAAATGCTGCATAACTGTAATGAGATCAATCACATGAGCATTTTATCAACTGAGCTCTGCCCTGTCCCTGCCCAGGCCTGTGGGCCAGTGGCCATCTGCAAGGCTTTCTTTTTAAATGCAAGGCAGACCTCAACTCATTGGGCTTTTCCTTCTGCCAAAGGAGAGGAAGATCCAGGCTCCAGCCAACTTATTTCTTTTCCCCATTTCAGAGACAATGTGGCTGTTGGCTCCCTATACTAATAGTAGTGATTGCTACAGCACTAGCAGGATTTCTGGCCAACACAAGCAGAGTGGCGATCTGAATGCCCTGCAACAGCTGGAAAAAAGAAATGCCTAGAGAGGAGAGGCAGTGAAGCAGCAGAAGATTCAAAGGGGGTTTTTTGTTTTGTTCCATTTCATGTTGCTGGGGTGGCGGGAGAACCTGACCTGTTTTACTTTGGGGGCTAATTGTGGGATGTGTCAATAAATTCCACCAGATTGTATAAAACCTCAGTCTTTGGATATCCACTGTGTGCTGCTGACAGTGGACGTTTGATCAGTAACTTCACTAGATATGGTCAGACCACACCTGTAGCATTATGTTCATTTCTGACAATCACATTTTAAGGATATTAATGAGTTCGGGAGTGTCCAAAGGGATACTAGGAGGGCCTTGTGTTCATACCAAATAAGAATTAGTCAAAAGAACCACAGATGTTTAGACTAAAGAAGAGAATGGGCCAGGGGGGTGGGGAGGGGGTGTTGGGGGGGATGGACACCGCAGCTGTCCCATGGAAGAAAATTCAAAATTTATTCAGTTTTGCCCCAGAGGTCACACCAAAAAGCAAACAATAGGTGGAATTTGTTGTTTGTTATTTACAAGGTTACTACAAAAAAAAAAAAAAAGAGCAAAATATCTTGAGTCAAAAACTGTTCTCCCCAGAAGAGATACCCCACTCCCCACCATCTCTTCATTCCTGTCCTCTTTCTACTGGATAGGAAACAAGACACCAAAGGACTCGGTGCCATCACAGCCTGCCCCCCTTAGAGGGTTCACACTTCATAATTATAACGCCACATTTTTCCTCACAACCACTTTGTGAAGTAGATAGTGCAAGTATTCTTACTCCCATTATGCAGACAACGACTCACATTCAGAGATGTTAGGGGATTTGCCGATGATCACACAGCTAATCATCGCCATTTATTGAGTGTCTAGCAGGTAGAAACAGATCAGAATCACAGCACCACTGAAGGCAATGTGACAACTTCAGTGGAAATGGTAAGATCAGCAAAATCACCCTGAGCCCCATATCGAGCCCTGAGGTCCTCCTCCCACATATCTAGCACATCTTTCAGGGCTGGGTACAAGCTCTCTGGAACACTGAAAGAATAGAGCTGAATCTGGGAGAGGCCTGTGAGCCAACAGCATGAAGTTCGAGCAGTAAATACACGCAATGGGATCAGGGCCAAGCAATTGCTGTCCCCTTGGGCTGGGTGGAAAAAATAGGGGACAGGATAGCCCAGGAGAATCCCAAATATTGTACAAAGATTCCAGCCAGCAGAAGAAAACTCACTTCGGGAGACAGGCAAGAGGGGATTCCCCTCCAGGCTCTGGAGATGGGTCATAATTTCAGCTAAGTGGTCCTTCAAATCTCCAAGCTCATCAAGTGGGCAGAGGGCAGGGTGAGATCTGAAGCTTGAAATATCCACAAAGGTCATAGGGCTCCACAGCACCTGTTGTAGATGTTGACACACTTGCCCAGGATTAACAATCAGGATGTTTTCCCCCAACTCCAGAATGTGCAATGCCTGGGGCAAGAGGCCCAGCCTCTGTAGCTCTCCCACATATCTCTGAACTTGGTCAGCCCCTGCAGCATTGCAGTCATACAGGACGGCTGGCTTCAGCCCCCTGGCAACAGCTCTGACCTCTCCAGCCAGGTGTAGACAAACTGCACGAAGTGGTCCCCTTCTTTTCCCCACACCCAGAGTCTTCTGAGCTACTGCCACCAATGCTTGAGGATTCAGTGCTGACATCAGGGCTTTGCACAAGATCTGGAATGACCTGACATAATTTCCCTGGGCCAAATTCTAACAAAGCAACTTGTCAGCCTTTAGGCACTGGAGGAAGGATCTGAAAGTAAATGAACATAAGATAATTATGGAGAACTAACAACACACTTCAGCACTCTTCCAACACAGTTTTACCATTGGTTTAACATCACCTTTCAAAAGTGATCATCCAGCTCTTACCCTGACATCTCAACACATTCCAAAGTTTGGGATCTTTCAAATGTTTCAGGTTATTCAGAAAAGAAGACTTGGGACCTTAGGTGGCATAGTGGAGACTGTGCTGGGCCTGGAGTCAGGAAGACCTAAGTTCAAATCTGGCCTCAGACACTTACTAGCTGTGTGACTCTGGAAAGTCATTTAATTTCTGTTTGCCTCAGTTTCCTCATCTGTAAAGTGGAGGTGATGATAACAGAACCTACTTTGCAGAGGTGTTATGAGATTCAAATAAGATAATAATTGTAAAGCACTTAGCACAGTATCTAACATATAGTAAACTTTATATAAATATTAGCCCTTATTATTACAAATTCAAATGTAACCCTGACTCAGTTCTTACATCCTAAGTCCTTTTCCTTCAGTTCAACAAGTATTTATTATCAGGTTCCTATTCTGTGCAACATGTATTCAGGTGAATAAATAAAAAATATATACAAAATGAATGCAAAGGAATATTGAAGGGTAGAGAGCACACTAAAAATGGAGGGGATCAGGAAGGACCTCATGTAGGCAATGGCACTTGAAGGGAGATAAGGATTCCAAGAGATAGAGATGAGGAAGGAGAGTGTTCCGGGCATGGTGGACAATGTGTCCAAAGACACAGAGAATGAAAATGTGATATAATTCAAGGGGAACAGCAAATAGACTGGAATGCAGATAGGGATGGGGAGAGTAAAGAATGTGAAATCAGTCTAGAGAGATAAGCTAGACCAGGAGTGGGGAACCTGCAGCCTCAAGGCCACATGTGGTCCTCTAGGTTCTCAAGTGTGGCCCTTTGATGGAATCCAAACTTCACAGAACAAATCCCCTTAATAAAAGGATTTGTTCTAGCTACTAGAGAATATTAGTACTAGGTATATATCCCAGAGATCCAAGAAAAAGGAAAAGGACCTATATGCACAAAATATTTATAATAGCTCTTTTTGTGGTGGCAAAGAATTAGAAATTGAGGGGATGTTTATCAGTTAAGGAATGGCTGACCAAGTTATGGTATATGAATATAATGGAATACTATTGTGCTATAAGAAATGAAAAAGAGGATAGTTTCAGAAAAACCTGGGAAGAGATATATGAACTCATATAAAGTGAGGTGAGCAGAAGCAAGAAAACATTGCACATGTTAAGAGCAATACTGTAACAATAACCAACTGTGAAAGACATAACTACTCTGATCAATACAATGACAACTGATAATTCCAAAGGGCTCACGATGAAAATTGCTATCCACCTCCAGAAAACTGATAAACTCTGAATGCAGATTGAAGCATATTTTTTTCATTTCATTTTTATTGTTTTAGGGTTTTTTGTTTTGTTTTGTTTTTTTGCAACATGACTTATATGGAAATGTTTTGCATGACTTCACATGTAGGATGAGTATCTTATTGCTTGCTTTCTCAATGGGTGGTAGAAAGGCTGGAAGAAAAGGGAGAAAATTAGGAACTAAACATTTTAAAATAAATGTTTTAAAAAAATAAAAAGCCTGGGGTGGGGGGGGAAAGGCTGGAATGAGAGTGTGAATAGTGAATAGCTTTAAATGATAAACAGTGAAGTTTTTTTTATTACATTCAGAGTAAAAAGGGAGACACAGAAACTACTTGAGCAGGGGAGTGACAAGACCTGTGTTTTTAGAAAGATTATATTGGTAGCTATATGGAGGATGTCATTATGAGAGGAAAAACTAAAGGCAGGGAGACTGCAATTGTCTAGGCAAGGTGGTGGCCATGTAAGTAAAGAGAAACAGATACTAGAAATGTTATGGAAATACTAATGACAAGACTAGATAACTGAGTGGCTCAAAAGGGGGAAGGGATTGCCCTTGATGGAAACCAAGATGTTAAGAAAGGATTGGTGGGTTTAAGGAAAAAGTATGTTCTAACTCAAACAGGTTAAGTCTGAAAGATCTATGAACATCCAGGTAGAGATGTGCCCTAGACTGATAGTGACTGGGAACAGAGCTTAGGAGAGAAAATGGGGCTGGATATGTGGATGTCATTGTTCTCTGCATTTAGACTCTAACTGGATCCAGGATTGTTGATGAGATCTCTGAGGAAACTGTATAAAGAAAAGGACCAAGATGGCGCTCCAAGATAAACCTGCTCATAGATGGGCACAGATGAAGACCAAGCAATAGAAACTGAAATGGATCAGACAAATAAAAGAAGAACAAGGAAAGAGCTGTGCGCTAAAGCCCCAGACAGAAGAGACTACACAGGAAGTCTGAGTCAACAGTGTCAGGTATGTCAGAAGTCTAGAAGGATTCAACTTTGTCTGATTTTCACATCTATGTCTTCTGTGTACAATGTTCTCCTGGGTCTGCTCACTTCCCTTTGCATGGGTTCATAGAAGTCTTCCCAGACTCTTCTGAAGGGCTGTCATTTCTTACAGAACAGCAGTATTCCATCACAACTTGTTCAGCCATTCCCCAATTTAAGTGCCTACTACTCTCAATGGACTCTGACCATTATGACCCCGAGGAAATTACCGGATCTCACTAGCCTCAGGTCCTGTTATTTCTACACCAGGGGGGTATAAAGGGCAGGTCTCTTTCTGAATTGACTCTGCCCTACTAAGGTTCCCTCCAGCTGCTTTTCACCCGGGCCAAACAACCCGGGTAAATCTCCAAAAGGGACCAAACTCAAAATGTACCCTTTACTTTTACTGTGACTCTTAAAAAACATGTATGTGTATGCCTATGTGTATGTGCACGTATATGTGTGCCAGCCCCGGGCTCTCATGCTGTAAGGAGCTCCTAGTTAGCAGGTTTTCTCAAGTTAATGCAGACCGGCACCTTCCCTGTAATTTGTGGTTTTAGGGAGTGGTCCGGGGCATCACTAGTGACCCACGTGTCAGCGGCGGGACTCCGTCCCCCGTCTTCTCCATCTCTCAATTCATTACCCCCAAATTCCCCTCTCCTCGATCAAAAGTCAGACCTGGCCAGGTGCCAGGTGATAATAATAAATTCAGCCATTACAAGCCATGAAATAGGGGCGGCGAGGTGGGCAGAGCGGGGAAGACCTGAGCTCAAATCTGACCTCAGACAGTTATTAGTTGTGTGACCCTGGCCAAGTCACTCCACCCTGTCTGCCTCAGTTTCCTCATCTTGTAAAATGAGCTGGAGAAGGAAACGGCAGATCACTCCAGGATCTTAGTCAAGAATACCCCAAATAAAGTCACCAAGAGTGAGACAGGGCTGAAAAACGTCTGAAAACGACGAATAGCTAAAGCCAGTCTAACTTAAGGGGTGCTGGAAGTGTGGAAGGCGGGCACTTCAAGTCCTGCCCTCCCGCTTCCCGCCTCGGGAGAAATGGACTCCCCCGGCCCGGCTGGGCGTGCTCGAGCCCTACAGCGCGCATGTGCACACAGGCCGACGCGCGGGAACCGACAGGCTCTCCGCTTCCCCCTCCCTCGCCCTTCCGCCACAGTCCCAGCTCACACACCTGCTACCGGAGCTTCAAGCTCGGCTCGCCGGAAGTACGCGCTGCGTTGTGGTCCCGCCCCTTCCTCCCTGGCCAGTGTTCCGGCCCTCGCGCTGACGTGCGGCTCTGCAGCTACTCAGGCCCGGCGGGATGCAATGAGTGTCAAATCACCTCATCCTGCCCTCGTTTTTTCCTCCAATGAAAATTCTAAAAGCCAAACATTGGGAAATGAAGCTCATTTTTATTAAAATCCTGCAGTATGCGGGGCTTTCCCCCCCTTTTGAAAGGACGTGACTAGCGTAGTACGAAATACATAATTTGATCATATTTATAAAGCGCTTTGAAAAAGGCTTGCCCTTTTCGTTATTCTTATTTTTATTCCAGGAGCCTGTCCCGTCGTCCCCCCCAATTTTGTGAAAGATTAGCAAGGTCGCCGTTCGAATTAGGTTGGCAATAATTACACGAGGAAAATCAAACAAGTTTTATTAGGCACTAATAATAGCTAATTTTTTTCTTTTAAAATTTGTATTATTTATTTTTAACAATTTTAAAAAATGTTTTGAGTTCCAAGTTTTTTCCCCCAGCCACTGAGAAGGAAAGCAATGTAGCAGTCATATATGTAAAGTCATGCAAAACATGCTTCCATATAAAATAGCTAACATTTATGTCACTTACTATGTAACGGGAAGGGATAGGTCACAAATGACTGAATGCCAAAGAGAGGATTTTATATTAGAGCCTGGAGATGATAGGGAGCCAGAGGAGTTTATTTAAAAGGGGTGGTGGGGAGGGGTGGGGACCATAGACTACACAGAAGACATGGGCTGAAGGCTTGCTTAGCTGTGGGACACTGGGCAAATCTAAAGTCTCTCTAAAGTCTTAAGGACTTTAGAGAGTTAAGCTTGGGGTCCCGTGGACTTACTGCGGTTTTTTTAATAGGTTGATAACAAATTGGTTCCATTTGTATTTTATTGTATGTATTTTATGCATTTAAAAATATTACTCTGAGAAGGGGTCCATGACACACAAAAATATTTAAGACCTCCTACTCTAAAATTATAAATTACAAATTACCAGTTCATAGCAGTGGAAGTTAAGGAACAGAGTCAAACCAGAAAATACATATTTATGTGTGTTCATGTAGATCCCATACTCTGGAATGACTATCCTAGCTCTCACTTGCTCTGAAGAGTCAGGTCCCCAGAATATGACTACTGTTCTGGGCACATACCCCAGGGTTCTAGGAGTGCAGGAGTTGAGGGGGTGCTTCTTCTTAGTGTTACTACTCATAAGTTCCTATTGATGAGTTTCTTTCCATGATTATGAGTTGATTAACAATCAGCCAGACTTAATTAGTGTTTAGAAAAAGCTATTTACTAAAGTGGCATTGTAATAGTAGTTGGTACAAAAGAGGCTCCACCAAAAGTCACACTCCCACACAAGTACATACAGATTCTAAGGAAAAGTGGGCTCACAGTTAAAAAAAAAAACACATGACCAAAAGGTAATTCTCTGGTTCTTTACTCTGTTTTATGAGGTGCTCATGGAATTCCCCTCTTGGACATTGGTGTGTCTTTTCTGGGCTCCTTATGGAGTTGCCAGTCTTTGTCCTGTCTGTCATTGGCCCTTCAGTGCAGAAACTGATCTTAGCTCTAACAAGGACATTGCTAGGATGCTAATGGGAATTCCTGCAGACCCCCAACATTCACAAGTCCTCCTCTGGCCACAGCTTGCAAAGGCATAGAGCAGACCTGTACAACTGTAGGGGCCAAAATTAAAACAGGCTAAACTTCTTTGGGCCACAGATAGGTTTTAGTGGCTCACTTTCCAAGTAAAGGTATAAATAATGATTTTCTGCAAATAAACCATATTTTTAAAAAGGGAAATTTCAATTGATGTCAATTAATTACACTTATTACTTAAGATTTTTATTTATTATGAAATCAAACCTCAGACTAGAATCAGATTGGCAGTGATTGGTTGCTATGAGTCACATGACAAACATGAGACCTTGCACAGTGGCAACCCACCCACCAAGTTACTTGATGGGCAGGATAGTGGCCTGGAAGGCAGGTTAAGTGAGGCATAAACAAAGCACTTGTTACATCTTTACTTTCTTTTACATCCTTTACATTTTTCACAGGTTGCCTGAAATCCATATGTTGTGCAGGCCTGGGATAGAGGAAGGAGGTTAAGTTTGAAGCCTGAGGTGTTTTCCTCCTCACTCCCCAAAACAGATTTCTTCCTAGAACTGGCACTTTCACATGTCAACTTTTTGCTAAGTAGAATATCTCTGGCTAAACTGCCTTAGTATTTTATAGAAGCTCCCTGTGATGAAGTTTCTTTAGCTAAATTGAACACTTTCCCCATGTAACAACACTTCTGGTTCATCCAATGACTGGAAACATGTAAATGGTCAAGGCCTTTGCACACTTATTTGAATGCCTTTGATTGCTGTGATTCAATAAAGCTACATTCCCACCTGTTTAAGGTACTAGGGTATGCCACTTTATCATTTGGGTTAAGTGGGATGGGGTAATTTGATTGCTTAATTCTATCAACCCCGCCCCCCCCCCCCCAATTCTTACATCTATTCAAGATGGCTGAGAATACAAAGGAACTGAAAAACCCTCCAGCAGGTTAAGGAGCTTATATTTCATTGTTGGAAGGGGACTAAAAAGATTGATTAAATTTAGTGTTGATGGAGTTGTGGGCTACCAACCCCCAACTGTACCAGAGCCAAGAGACCACCAGTAGTACAGAGATGCAGCTATTTCTGCTGACTCAGTAGTATATTAAGAAGGGACTTAAAGGGAAAACAACAAGGATTTCTTTTAAACCTCCACTAGAATGTATGATCTATCAACTTAATACGCACCTATTATGAACAAGACACTGTGATAGGGACAAGCAATACAAAAGGGGAAAAAAGATTTCAGGCTGTACCTTCAGAGCTTACATTCTACTGGGGCATAGAATATGTAGTGACTAGCTAAGTAAATAAACACAAAGCAGTTTGAGGAAGGAGAGAGTATTAAAATCTAGGGCCTCACAGAAGCTGTGTTTGGTAAGCTGGTTCTTGAAAGAAGCTGAGTATTCTAAGAGACAGAAGTGAGAAAGGAAGTGTTTTCCAAACATAAATAATCTATGCAAAGACACTGAGCCAGGAAATGAGCTACTAACTAACTTTAGCACTTTCCTATGTGAGCAGTTTGGTTGCTGAAATGGGTAGAAAAAGACTTTTGGTGCACAGAAAAAAGGACGAAATCAACTTTTGAAGAAACATTTTCTCAGATAAAATGTAAAGGAAAACAGGAGGACTGGACAGAAAACTGCCCCACTGAGAGGACTTGTTTGAAGGCAGAACTGACTACAGCACACTGTGGTCCATCAGCTCATTTGCATGTGGATGTTTTCATTTGATAAGTCTTCAGTAAAATAACTGTTTAGAGACTGGGGGAAGATTAAAAATTGTGTTGGGTATATGGAAGGAGAAGAAGCAGACAGGTTGGCCTCAGCTGGTTTGCTTCTGAGTCTGCTTAATTGGTAGAGAGGCATTGCTTTGCTATTTGACTGGAAGAGTTTCCAGAAATCTCATTAAGAAAACTGAATTCTGCTGCTGTTTGGCACCAGCTTGAGAGAGGAGAATCTCTCAAGGGTACCAGATTGCTTTATGGTGGGAGTGGAAGAAACAGAGAAGAAAATAGTTTTCTCATCTATTTTGCTGTAAAGAGACTTGAAGCTGATTGGATAAAATAGAATCCCTTTGAGTGAAGATCTGACTAGAATCTTCTGCATTGTCCTGAGCCAATATGAGGAATTTGACAGTTTTCTGGGTCTTGGGAACTGCTTATCACTACAGTAGCATAACAAGTTCTTAGCACCCTGTTAAAAGTTAAAAGAACTTGTCACACTTTTCTTGCTTGGTCTAACTCAGGCCAGTACCTCAGTAGTTTTGGGTTAATGCTGGAACAAAATAAGATAGGTCACTTAGCAGTTTAGAAAAAGAGTTTTTCTGGTGGCAGGTCTCAATTAATTTGAGTTCCAATAATCTGAAATTTCATTTGGTGTGCATTTATAAGAAGATATCAGGCTGCATTCAATGAAACCAAAATTCATTTAATGTGAAGCATGCAAGCCAATCAAGATTTTAACATGCTATGTTGTTTGAATTTGCGTATTGTCAAGAGTGCATGTGATGTGCTGCTGCATACAATATTACCAACAGTTGTGTTGTGTTTTTTAAGAGCCTGACAGCATACTAAAAAGCAGAGACATCAACTTGCTGACAAAGGTCTATATAGTCAAAGCTATGGTTTTTTCAGTAATAATATATAGCTGTGAGAGTTGGACTATAAGGAAAGCAGAATCAAGGCTTTCACACTGTGGTGCTAGAGAAGACTTTTGAGAGCTCCTTGGATAGCAAGCAGATGAAAGCAGTCAATACTTAAAGAAATTAATTCAGACTATTTACTGGAAAGTCAAATACTGAAGCTGAAACTTAAATACTTTGATCACAAGACAAGACTCATTGGAAAAGACCCTGATGTTGGGAAAGATTGAAGGCAAAAAGAAAAGGAGATGGCAGAGGATATAAGATGAATAGATAGTGTCATGGAAGGAATGAACATAAGCTTAGACAGACTTCAGAAGTTGGTGGAGGATAGAAGGGCCTGACATTCTATGGTCCATGGGATCTCAAAGAATTAGAGATGACTGAATGACTGAATAACAACAAAAATAAAATGGACAAAAGCAAGAATATTTCAGTAGAAACACTACCTTTGCAAAAAGAGGAGGAGGAGCTTGTTACACTACAATAAAAATTTGCTGTAATTGAATGGTAGAAACATGGTCATAGTAACTCTGTGGGTTGCTAAGTGGTAAAATAGATAGAGTACTAGTCCTGGAGTCAGGAATATCTGAGTTCAAATCTGGCTTTAGATGTTATCTAGCTGTGTGTCTCTGGGCAAGTCCCTTAACTTCTGCTTGCCTCCATTTCCACAGCTGTAATATTAGCACCTACCTCAAAGATTTGTAGTGAGGATCAAATGAGGCATTTTGTAAAGCATTTAGCACAATACCTGGCACATAGTACATGTTAAATAAATGCTAGATGCTGTCTTTATTATTATTATTATTAACTCTAAAATAGGATGAGATGTCAGAATGTCTGAATCTAGGGTACAGATATTATAAAATACACAGGTGAAATAAAAGAAAAACAAAGTTGCATCAGCTTTTTGTGACTGCAAACAACAAGGGATGAACATGTTACAGTAATAGAAATGAGCAATATTTTAACTATGTACACTGAAGGCAATTCAAAATGCATTACTCTTAGCAGAGCAGCCTTTCAGAAAAGTGCTTCACATTTACTTAAAGCAATGAAAGGAAATAGAAATGAAATGGATAGTGAAGAAACTTTCACTGCAAGTGTTAGTTCATCAATTTAAAAATCAAAATCAATTGAATAATGTTAAAATTATCAGAGAGGCAGTCAATGCAAATAGGATGTGGCAACTAAATATTCTGATATTTTGAAGAAAATAATAAAAAAACATGGATACACTGGTTAACAAAAGTTTAATGTGGGTGAAACAGGCATATTAGAAAAGGATGCTTTCTAGAACTCACACCTTAGAGAAAAAAAACTTAATGGTAGATTTAAAGCATCCACTGTCTAACATATTTATTGGAAGGCAGTGGAGAAGGAGATTTTAAGTTAAAAACCAATTCTTGTTTATCAGTCTTCAAATTCTAGGGCTCTTCAAAGCTATAACCATCAATCATTTCTAGTTCTTTGGGGGTCAAATAAGAAAGTATGGTTGACTAAACCTGTTTTTGAAGACTAGTTTTCAAGTTATTTTAGCCTAGTTGTTGAAAAATATTGCAAGGTCAACAATATTCTGTTTAAAACATTATTGATTTTAGATAGTGCCCAGGTCATGCAACTAACTATACTTGGTTCATTGTGTGAGAATGTGAGCATGCAAATGAGCAATAGAGGAGAAGATAATTCAGTCTATACGACTAAAATATTTTAAACAACAATAAATTTTCTATATTTTTTTCTATATGTTTCTACAATTATTAGTGTAGGCTCCTATTTTTTTTTTTTTTGGTTTTTTTTGGAGGCGGGAAGGCAGGGCAATTGGGGTTAAGTGACTTGCCCAAGGTCACACAACTAGTTTTGTGTTAAGTGTCTGAGGCCATATTTGAACTCAGGTCCTCCTGACTCCGAGGTTGGTGCTCTATTCACTGTGCCACCTAGCTGTCCCTGTAGGCTCATATTTAAATATATTCAGTATTTTATTTTTAAAATTTTAAAACTCTGCTTTCTATAACTACTCGTATTACTTTGTAATAAACTTGAACTAATTTTTTTTCTCACTTGTTGCTAAAAATATTTAAAAATTTTTTCACTGAATATTTCCATTAGGCTAGAGTTAATTACTGTATTTTACATGTTATTACATCTTTGAATAGTATGAATTCGAATAATGAAGTCTACTTCGCCATAGCTGGAGAATGGTGCTCTGCAGTGATAGGCATTGAGGACACTTTGAGTTGATTCAGCTCTAAAGCTGACTGACACAGACCTGAACCAAATGAATGAAAGAAAAAAAAAGCATCTATTAATTGCTTACTAATTGAAAAAGCATCACTCAAATCCCTTCCTGGGAAAAAGTAGTATAATGATCACTGAGTGTTGTACTGGCAGCAACAGGGAGGCTGCGATTAGTTCTAGATCAGGTTCTAAAAGGAAGCAACGGCCTACAGTGAAGGTACCTTCTGCTGTCACCCATGCCAATGCCCACTTTTCTAACATTGCAAGCTACTCCTCTGTCTCCTCCTGTCCTTCCACTGCTTTGTAATAAAATTGAATCAGAAATACAATTTTCTTTTATATTACATTAATAAATAGCCCTACTGTCCATTGCCTCTGGGATCCACTGCCCATTATCACTTCTGTCAAGGTCAGTTACTAGTGCCCTGTGCCTTGGCAGAACGATTGCTAGCCTGAGGCCTTCCTCCCAAGCTGGCTTTGTGCTGTTCTAGGCTTAGGCGCTAAGGCCTAACTCTGCTCATCCAATGGCAGGCCTTCCTCCACTAGGCTTATGTGGTGAGTCTGCACTTCCCCAATGTGTTTGTCAAGAGCACTTTGGAGGCTATGAGATTGCTAAAGCCTGATCCTGCCCTCCAGTGCTGTAGCTAGGTGCTACAGGCTTTAGTATCACTGCCCCTGACTAATCTACCATAGATTCTGAATTCAGAAACTGTCACGTGTGATAAGTCAAGTTATTCAGAAGGATTCTGGCCTATTCTACTGGGGTTTCCCCCTCTTTCTCAGCAGCCGTCCTCTCCAAGTCAGAAAATTCTTCCTGCTTCAAATTAGCCTTGACTGAAGGACCCAGGAGCATCTAACACCTCAAACCCACCAGTTTGCCACCAAGCTTAGTCCAGCTCAGGACTATCATTTCTGCTCAGAAAAGGCAGAAAGCAAAACAAAAAGCAACCAAACCAGAGACCTCTAGGTCATTCCTTGTGCCCTATTTACATTGTATGAACAATAGCCATTTCTGCAATGGTGGTGAGTGTACCTGTGTCCTGAGGGGGGAGAGAGAGAGAGAGAGAGAGAGAGAGAGAGAGAGACAGAGAGAGAGAGACAGAGAGAGACAGAGAGAGAGATCACAGTTCATAGTCAGGGCTGAGAATGGAAACTTTTTAATCTGATGCATGCAGCATCCCTACCCATCTTCCACAAATTATCTGGTGGGGGTGAGGGGGATGTATATTTAACACATTTGTCCATATCTCCAATTCCAGAAATTTCTCTGGACTCCTGGTGAGAATTAAACATTGTCTTCTAAAGTCCCTTCCCCAATGGCTTGCACCAAAAAATAGTAACAATGGCCATATGGCAAAATTCCATTTGGTCTCTCAAGTGCCAACTTTTTAAAAAAAGACAAAACAAAATTTGAACAATTCCCTCAGCACAATATTTAGACAGTCCTAAAATTCTGGGGATCTGCCTTCATTTGCATTCTTTCACTGTCAGGTACATTATGCCACTGCTCAAAGGTAATACATGTCTGTATGCTATGACAGGACTGAGGACTGCTTGTTCTTCTGGATTGTCATTTCCAAAGTCATTCAAAATCAGTTATTTCCCCATTCATACACAAATGGTAACTAGACTCCCTTCAAGTTGGGAGGGGCCTTCTTTCTACAAACTCTCCCAAAGGTAATTAAATGATGACCATCAGCAATACAAAATCGGAGTACATCTTATCTTCTGTATTTGTCCTTTTCTATTATGGGGAAATCATTTTTAATCCTAAAAAAAAAGATTTAAATCCCTCCTAACAACTATGAAAGTAAATTGAGTTCTGAGGAGAACTAGTAAAATTTGAAAAAGGTCTAAGTTATCAAACTGGAAGGCCCAGGAAGAACACACCTGGTGGGTGTAAAAGACAGTTTACTGTAATTATCTTTAAGGTACAGTTCTCAAGCATACAGAACATATACACAACATCCTCCCCTTACTGATGCAGCACCCTTTTCTGTCCACAAGAAGTTTATGCTCTAATTTTCCAGAAGTAGAGGGTACCTCACATAAGCAACCACCATCTCTAGAAGCAATAACAAATGTACCACCAGAAACACAAAGACCAATTGAATTCATCTTCCTTTTTGAAACCCAGTCTCTACTTCAGTAAGATCATTCTGTTTCAGTCCTGCACAACTATGCAAGTTCTGGGCTGTGCCTGACTCAGGCCTCTCCCTGGTAGTTTATTTTGGATATTTGGAACAAATTGAGACACTCATAGGTGATTCAACAATTAATAAAAAGAGATCCCCTTAGCCATAGCAGGAGAAGGATATTTAGGATAGGCATTAAGGACAGACACCTTGATGTTGAATTGACTCAGCTGATCGAAGGGAGCTCTCTTGCCTGAGTTGTCCATCATTTTCCACCAACCAAAAACAACTGTTTTGTACTTGGGAGAACAGCAATGATGAATAGTAATAATAATAGCTAGCATTTATACAGTGAGTTATGGCTTGCCAAGTGCTATTACTTTGAGATGACATATGTCATCTCATTTGACATTCACAACAACCCTAATATTATCTCTATTTTACAACTGAGATAACTGAGGCTGAGAAAAGTTAAGTGGTTTGCTTCAGGGTCACACAGCTAAGAAGAGTCAGAGGGGAGATTTGAACTCAGTTCTTCCTTACTCCAATTCTAGCACTCTTACCCTTTGTGCCACCTAGTTGTCAGCCCCTGGAGCCAATCAAGTCTCAAGAATGGTTTCAATACATTTAAGGAAAATCTAGACTAACTTGGATGAGGGTAAGGGAGATTGCTCCTATTGTACTCTGTTTCATCAGCTTTAAAGGAGAAGAGGATCAGATTTGCCCAACATAGAGAGGTTGAGGACCAAATGGGGAGCAGTTGTCTGGCACATATTGTTCCTGAAAAGCCCAAGGCAATCAAGGCCTTCACGTCATAGCTGTGAGTTGCACCAAGGTAGAGAGGTGCTCCATTCATATACTTCCCTCTTAGATTTCAGTAAGGGGTGAATACTCTCCCATGGACATTTCAAACATTGGTAGGAAAGTGTGACCCAGGTTGTTGGGTGATGTTTTGTCTTATATTGAATAACTGCGATGTTACAATTAGTCTTGCTTTTGCCCTATCATTAAATAAAGGTTAATGTTGTTGTCATTGTAAATGACTGACTTGGGGTAAATGAGAAGTGCATTGAGGGAGGCTCAGGAACTACAAAAGTGGGTAATATGAGTGCATCCCAACACCCCTTCCTGGCACCCTAGTCAACAGTGTTTCCCTGAAAAAGTTTGAGTCTGGTGTTCCCTCTTTGGAAAATCCATACCTGCTGACATGAGTTTAGGTTAGACAAATGAGGCAGCCCAGAGATTAAGAATGAGTAGTCTTGGGGCAGCTAGGTGGTGCAGTGAGTAGAGCACCTGGCCCTGGAGTCAGGAGGACCTGAGTTCAAATCTGGCCTCAGACACTTAACACTTACTAGCCATGTAACAATGGGCAAGTCACTTAACCCCAACTACCCTGCCTTCCCCCCTCCAAAAAAAGCAAAAAAAAAAAAATTTTAAATTAAAAAAAAAAAAAGGATGAGTAGTTTCATCACACTTGGTCTCCACTATTTTGGGGGAACAGCAAGAAGACTAATTAGAGTGTTTAAAGGGAAATACAAGTTGTGATCTGGAGCCACAATCTAAAGAGTTTTTGGTGCCAAGTTATAATGTTAGAAGCAATATCTGAGCCCTTCCCCTAGCACCTAGAAGTTCTATGCACACCATAGGTACTTAAAGATTGTTTTTGACTAAATAAATCTCTCTCGGTAAAATCCAGGGATTTGGCAGGGGGCAGGGGCAGACTAAAAACTTAAGAATAGGATATGAAACAAGGTCCTAGGTTATTCAGATTTTAAGAGCAATGTATATTTGAATCGAGCCTTTGTTATAAACTGTTCACTGATGAAAAAAAAAAGGTAACTTCATCTCTAAGATATTGAGAATACAGGAGATATAGTATGAAGGTTATTGACCATAGAACTGGTGACCTAGCTTCAAATTCATAACACCTGGGTAACATTGAGAAAGTCATTCAACTTCATTATGTTTCCCCAAAATCAAGGGGCTCCAAGTCAGATGGTTGCTTGAGGTCCAGGACTAAACAATTGCTAGAGAAAAGGTAGTTTTAAAAAAAGAAGAAAAAAATAAATCTTAGCCTCCAGGCTTCTTTTGTCTTGTTGACTTACCAAACAGATTTCCAGATATGACATTTACTAAAAGAATTAATGCCCCTTTGGAAGGGAGAGACTTACCAGCAGCTGCACCACAGCAGAGGGCAGCAGAGAGCAGCCGAGCTGCCTAACAGCAACATGGGAAGGCAAAACACACCAAAGAGGCAGCTCGTAGTGAGCAGCTTGTCAGTGTTACCAAAGGACGTCCGCGGTTCTGCAACTGCCCCAGACACACGTGTGCTCTGGCCACACTTGTTCCTTACATTTGTGTCCCTTCTGTTCCTTTTCCTCAGTGACCTATGTTTTTTAGTTGTATCCAACTCTTCATGACTGCATTTGAGGTTTTCTTGGCAGAGATACTAGAATGGTTTGCCATTTCCTTCTCCGGCTCATTTTACAGATGAGGAAACTGAGGCAAACAGGGTTAAGTGATTTGCCCAGGGTCACAGAGCTAGTAAGTGTTCGAGGCTGGATTTGAACTCAGGAAGAGTTCAGGCATGGCACTCTGTCCACTGCACCACCAAGCTGCCCTTACCTGTGTATATTGTCTGCATACACTTGCAATAGGTGGTTTAGTGTAGCCCTGTAGGTATAAGGGAAAGGGAAGATCTTTTCTTCTTTCCAAATTTGCTATGCCGTTTGGTTAAATGTCTTATGGTTTGAACTTAAAAAAAAAAAAAGAAAGAGGTTCTTAATACACCTCACGCACATGAGGCAATAGCTTTCTAAGGTTTTCCTGCCTTTAGTCTCTTTCCATTCCAATCTTTTCTGCACAGAGCTACCAGTGATTTTATTAAAGCAATGGAAAGGCCAATGTCACTTCCCTAGCCCCTGCTCAGCACACTACAGTGGGTCTATATTACCTCTAGGTTCAAATATAAACTTTGTTAAAAGATCTTCACAACCTTGGGAACTGCCTGTTTTTCTAGTATTTTTATACATTTTCTCCTCCACCCATCTTACACTACAGACATTTTGTCCTATTTGTTCTCACTCAGATGCACCTCTGGTCTCTATCTTTGCAATGGCTGCCCCCCCGCCAAACCTGGAATGCTATCCCTTTTCATCTCCCATTCCTAGAATCCCCGAACCTTCAAAACAACTCAAATGATACCTTCTACAGGACCTTTTCCTGATTCCCCCAGGTGCTAATGCCATCCCATCTAAGGTGACCATCCATTTTAGGTAGCTTGTATGTCCCTATTTATTTACATGTTGTCTCCTCCATTTGAGTTCATTTACATGTCTCAGGGGCTGGGACTGCCTGGTTTTTGCTATTTTTGTATCCCCTGTACTTAGCCCAGTTCTTGAAAAATAATTTATAGTGTTTCTTATTATAAATGTTTGTTGACTAAGTGATCCAATAAAAACCCTTTCAGCTTCCATCCCCAAGAAGAAGCAGGAGAAAACTGAGGCATTGATACTTATAGTTGGGATTGGGGTACAATTTATCATCAGTCACCAGTGATTTGGCTTAACAGGAAGTTGGGAACCCAAGAGTCAAGGGAGGAAAGAAAACTGCTCTGAGCCTCTTGAAAACATCAGGCTTCCCTGATCCAAGTTTTTAAGAAAATTCCTAAGATTGCCAAAAAACACAAGAGGAGGAAAACATTCTAGTTTTATCTGGTTAAGGCTACATAAAACCACTCATGCAGGACTCCAGTCTTTACATTTTCAATTCCAGTCACATACTAAAGATTAGTGTTTGGGGGCACTTGCAGATCACAATGTTCCATGCATACTATGCCATCTCAAATACAGATAATAACTAATTTTTACACAGCTTGCAAAGTATTTTACATATCGTTTCTCATTTAAGCCTCAATATAATCCTAAGACATAGGTACCTTAGGTATTATTATTATAATACCCATTTTACAGATGGGGAAAATGAAGCTTAGAGAGGTTAAATAATTTGCCTATAGTTATACAATCATCAAGGCAAGCTTTAAACTAAAGTTTTCCTGTTATAAGTTCAAAGCCCTGACTACTATACTATAAGACCTCAGCATCCAGATGTGGTATCTGCAGAAACCTGTGATTGTCAGACCTGTACAGGAAAGAATGAGAAAATGGGGAGAAAACCAGCATCACTAGACAGCTTCCTTGGGCTAACCCTATAATTATGCCTTTTTTTAAGCTTACATTATACAGATACAATTCTAAACAAAGCTCACAGGGAGACTAATTTAGTGAATTTACTCCACCTCTTGCTGGAAGGAATATGATGCTGACCCTTCCCTTTTCTCCTCCTTACCTTATGTGTCCCCATGCATGGACCTGACTTTTTACTCCTTTGTGAAGACCCTGACAGTAGGGGGAAAGAGCCAGGACCTTGTATCAGAGGAAGGCAGTGGGCAATTATGGTGGTGGCATACTCCATGCCAATCAGATGCCACTTGCTAGTCCTGCCCTGAAACAATTTCAGAAGCAACTGAATGTTGGCTCCAGCAGAGAGGGAAGGGTGCAGCGATTGTGGAGTGGGTCACTGAGGCTTCCACTTCTCAGCTATCACAGTACTGCTAGCATCTTCCTACTGGGCCCAAAGCCAGAGCTGCTTTTAGCAACCACAGGACACAAAGACTGGGCAGAAGACCCCCAGAAACCTGGCCAGCTCCTGGACATTATCTTTCATCATAAGTGGGGTGGGGAGGTCATTGTCCCAGGACATTCTCCAGCAATTGGGCTGCACACTTTGAACAAGGCTTCTTCCATTTCTTGCCCCATCCCACCCCCAGGGCCTTCACCCTGATAAGCAAGTCACCTTGGCCTCCTCCCTGGGCTCCCATACTTTCTCTTGCTCTTGCCTGCTATGAGGCAGGGCTCCTTGGGTCTTACAAAATCTAACATCCCTCATCAGTCAGGAGGATATATCTTTTTTTTTTTTGCTTTTTTTGGGGGGGGGAGGGCAGTTGGGGTTAAGTAACTTGCCCAAGGTCACATGGCTAGGTTTTTTTTTTGTTTGTGTGCGTTAAGTGTCTGAGGCTAGAACTGAACTCAGGTCCTTCTGACTCCAGGGCCAACACTCTACTCACTGCGCCACCTAGCCGCCCCAGGAGGATATATCTTAAGGGAGGCCCTTGAACATTGTAATCTTGTGTTTCCCTCAAGAAACTTCTCTACAATCACTGGCACTCAGCCTAAATTCACTGCTCAATAATTAGGATACTCACATCCCATTCCTACGACCCTATACTTCCAATGGCCAAGATGCAAACCTTGTTCTTCCTCACGCCAATCTGCCTCAACCCTACCCTCACAATTTGCCACTCCAGATCTTCTTACCCTTATGCCCTCTATGCTCTCTGCAATGCCTGCTCATAATTAATAAACTTCCTTTCACCTCAAGCCTCTTTTTCACTCCTCTCATTTTCTACCCCTCAATGAGATGTAGCTCCTTCCTGATGACACTGTTTCCCTCACTACCCTTTCTAGTGTTGGCTATGCTCTCTCTCTCATATCACTCCCCTGCTTCCACTGAATGTGAGGAATGTTCCCTACTCCTTCTTACTACTTCCAGACTCTCCCTTGAAGGCTTTCACTAAGTAATCTCTCCTCCTCTGTGGTTCATTCTACCCTAAGTTATCATCCCATCTAGAGCCAGATGGCTATTATCTATTGACCCCTATGACTTTCTTCTTCCTTCTCCAATGAGTTTAGTAGCTTGGCCCATGGTCTTTCTCTCCTCCCCAACACTTGCCCTTACATAAGAGATTTCACCATACATACTGATGTATACATGTTATGGGAAGGGGAATCTAAGGTCTTTCCTGCCCCTAGGCCCTTTGATAGGCTTAAGTGACTCTGAGAACCTTCCTTGATTTGAAAATATACTCTGCCCCCTAATAGGCTGAATGTGGTCACCTGGAGTCTGTGGCAGGAGGCTTGGTTTTCAGGAATGCCCACACCTTGATACTTTGTGATTGGGCAGTGGGTCAAGAGGGTTGTGACATTCTCTGAGCCATGAGAAGGCTATATATACCCTGATGTGAGATTTTGTTTTGGGGCTCATTTTGAGAAGACTTGTGTGATTTGACCAGATTTGACCAGGCTGACCTCTGGGCAGCCGTTGAGCCCCCTGGTTTTGAAAACCCAGATATTGGTGCTTCCCTCTCTGGTAACTGACTAGGTATGGATGTAATGGTCAGACAGCCGGAAGCTTCTCTGCTGCTCTGTTTCTCTGCTTGTAATTTCTGCATGTAATTTGTTTGTATCCTCTGTAGTTCAGGGTGTAGACATTTTTCCCCTGAACCAGGTAAATGACATATGTTTGATTAAAGCAAGATTGTTAACCCATTTTGAGTTGCTTTCCTTTAGAAAAGCAGATCTAAGAACCTGTGTTGGCAGCTGCCCTGGATATGCTGGGGTGCTTGCTGCTACAACACCATCAATACAATACATATTGATATGCTTTCAAGTACCCTAACTTTTCAGTTCCTCAATCTATTAAGTTCCTGTGAGCTACTCCTTTACTTTACCTCAACTATGTGGAAATGGTCACATCCATGACCCACAAATGCTGCACTTCCATGTTCATGAATTCAAAAATCCCTTTATCTGATCATAATCTATTATTATTCCATCTTTCCCTACATCTGACCACTAACCCTGATCATCCTCACCACGACCTCCATTCCTCCTAGGATGCAGATTCTCTCCAATCTATTATTACCCTTGCACTTCTGCATTGGCTACACTCTCCTCTCTTCTCTGTCTGGTCCCTTTAGTGAACCAACTCAACTTCCACCCTTGCTTCCCTTGTCCCCCTTTCCTGTTACTTATCCAGTTTTGCCAAGTATCAACCCAAGACTGCTCCCACCATGTCTTTTTAAATCCTATTCATATACTGCTAAAAAGAGCTGGAAGATATCACAAAAGCTGGCTGACTAGGCCCATTACAAATTTATGTTATCTAATCTCAACTGGGCCTTTTTTTTTCCTGTCTGGCTGGTTTGAGTGAGAAAGAGATCTTCTAAGCCTCTGGATGAGGAGAGCCCCTGAGCTCTTCAATTCAGGCCAACAAGTCACCAACAAATACAGACCTCTATTCTTTACCTCTTTGTTTTTCTTTCTTTCCCTTACATGAAGGAATATCAGACTGTTGACCTTGTGAACTTTGAAAGGTCAAGGGAGTGAGTGGCCAAAGGTCTGAGAGCAGGACTCCATACCAGATTTTGGAGAGAGCAGAGCCTAATAAGGAATATAAAAGGCCCAAGGAATTTTCTTGACCCAGCATGGTAGTGGATCTAACACAGCCAAGAAGAGGTAATAACAAACCATCCACTGCTAACCCATGTCACATTTGAAACTGCACTTAATGGGACAAAAGTTTCATCTATTTTAAATTTGAGCTCACTCCTCCTTCTTCTACCAGACTCTGTGTTTAAGGTAGAGTGCACCCCGTGCCACCACCACCAATTTAGGGGGATGTGTTAATACTTCTTTTCTTGCTATATCTTCTCATTAAATATCCCTGTGTAAAAGCTTTAAAAAAAATCCTCAACTGGACCCCTACTGTGGTTAAGTAAACATTCGATTCCACCCTATGATTCAGTATTCCAAACTCAATCTTTCAAAAGCCTCCTACCACACCCCTTCCCTATCCTCTCAACCAAGGACTTAGCCCACATACTTTACTGAAAAAAGTAAAGATCTTTGCCTGAAAGCTCACTCTGCTCTCTTCCTCTTTATCTCATATCACTGAGACATCTTCCTCCATTACCTCTTCCTTCACTCCAGGCTCAGATGAAGAGGTGGCCATTCTCCTTGCCAAAGCAGACCCTTCTACATATATCCCCAATTCAGTCCCTCCAGATTTCTCCAGCAGATGGAGAAACTTCATCATTCTCACTCTTTTACCTTCAATCACTCCTTATACTCTCTACCATATTCCCTGCTGTCCACAAATGTTTGTGTCTCCTCCATCATTAAAACCTCACTTGATCCAACCATCCCTGCTAGCTACCATCCTATATCTCTCCTTTTTCAGCTAAACAACTTGGGAAAACCACCTAGAATAAGTGTCTTGTCTCTCTTACGTTCTGGCTTCTGACCTCATAATTCAATCGAAATCGCCCTCTCCAAAATTATCAGTCCTCTCTTAATTGCCACATCTAGTGGCCTTTACTTCAGTCCTGATCCTCTGATCTCCCTGCAGCATCTAACAATGCCAATCACCTTCTTCTTCTGCATACTCTCTCATCACTAGGTTTTCATGACACTTTCCTGGTTCTCTTCCTGTCTGTCTGACCATTCCTTCCCAGTTGCCTTTCCTGGTTCTTAGATGTCAAATACTCTAACATTCTGGGTCTCCTCTATATTGTCTTGCTTGGTGATCCTATCAGCTTCCATGGATCCCATTATCATCTCTGTGCAGATGACTGTCAGATGGATATATCCAGTCCTATTCTCTCCTAGTTCCAGTCTTTCAAAACCAGCTCCTTTTCTAGACATGTCAAACTGCATGTTTCAAAATCTCATTAGACAACTTGTTATCTTTTCCCCAAAACCATCCCCACTCCCAAACTTCCCTATTTAGGGAGTTTGATAAGAGAACCACCCAAGTCACCCAAGCTCTCAATTTTGTGGTGATTCCTGACTCCACTCAACTCACCTCTCATGTTCAATCCATTGCCAAGTCTATCCCTCCACAACATCCCTTGCATGCAACCCCTTTCTTCCAGTCATACAGTGACCATCCTCAGGCTCTCATCACCTCAAGCCTGAGCCTTCTAACTGATCTCCCTGTCTTCAGTCTATCCTCATACCAACCCATCTTCCACTCAATTATGAAGGTGACCTTTCTAAATTATAAATCTGACTTTGTCACTGTCCTATTCATTCAACTCCAGTAGCTCCCTATTACTTCTAGGATCAAATATAAAGCCCTCTGTTTGGCATTTAATACTTTTCATAAAATATATACTGGCTTATATCTGCATATAGCCCAAATCACCACTGGATTGATCTCCCTAGGGAGCCGTTATAGTCTAGCTTTCAATCCTCTTCACTGAAGGCAGATAGGTACCATATTGAATGGTGTTGGACTTAGTTAGGAAGACCTGAGTCTGAGTCCTATGTCAAACCCTTGGTAGCGGTTCGACCCTCATTGAATCTCACATCCACTCAGCCTCAGTTTCCTGATCTGTAAAGTGGGAAGAATAATAATAGCACCTCACAAGGTGAGGATCAAGTGATGCTGTATACAACAGTATCACATAAATGTCATCTACTATTAATCTTTTGTGTCCTTGGCCCATTTGGTTGAGCAAAATATTATACTCCCAGAAGACAGCTAACTTCCTGAACAAGAGCTGTTATTTTTTAATGACAGTGTCCATTACACAATGCTTTGACAGTAATAGGTGCTTAATAAATGTTTGTTGACTTAATATTAAGCTTCCTGCTATAAAAAATACTAGAAATTCTAAGGGCCCCTCTGTTACCATGGGATTTATCCTCAAATAGCAGAAGCCCAACCTAACCAGGGACAAAACCTCCATCCTTCTTCTGGAAAGAATGACCTGAGCCATACACTCATCAACAATACACACACACACACACACACACACACACACACACACGTATTTGAATGACAGGGTAAACACAACCCATTCTTCCATCAAATCCCCAAGCTAGCTATTGTCGACAGCTTCCTTTTAGAGGTTCAATTTATGGGACTTCACACACAGGCGACTTTCAGACTTTGGCACCTGCTTCTATTTAAATATTGAGCTAAGTTTCTGAGCAACCACAGCTAGCCCCTCCCTCTCACTTCCCCCTTTACCCCCCAACCTGGCAATTTGATTCCTAGATGAGCAGGTCAAACAGAGCTCCATCCTGAACAATTAGCACTTGAGGGAAATTTAATGAAAGACGATTTTGGTGGTCCAAGGACAAAGCAATATAGGGAAATAGGTTTAGAATTGGAGGATCTTGGAGGGCATGCAGTACAAATCCTTCTCTTTTTAGATAAGGAAACTGAGAACCAGAGAGGTCAAGTAATTTTCCCTGGATTGCATACAGAAGCAGTTAAGTGACAGATCGAGGTATTCAAACACTGGTTCAATGACTCCCAATCCAAGATTCTTTGTTCTAAACCACCAGTATGGGGTAAGGGAGGGCATTCTGTTCTGAGATATTTTTACAAGGGGGAATTCAGTCACTGAGTCATGGAATGTTTGAGTTGGAGGAACCACAGAGATGATTGAGATCCATTTCCTAGTTTTTCAGAGAGGCACAGAGACATGGTAAAAGTCACTTAAGTCAATAGCTTAAGCTTTCTCTAGAAGCCAGGTTTCCAGACTCCCATCCTAGGTTCTTTCCCTTATATTATGCCACTACGGCTAATTCCAGTGGGTCTTTCAATAATGAAAAATAGGAAATTTATACAATCTGATCTTTGATATAAATTAAAATCGAGTTTTTTTAAAAAGCTAAGCAGAATAAGAAACATACAGAAACTATTAACATTGTTATAGAAAGGAAGGTAGAGTTAAAAGCCAGTTAACAAATCTGAATAATAAAAAATATCCATATGTACAATATTTAGAAAAAGGGAAGAGAGTTGCAGCAACCAAGATCACTGGGCTGGTAGGGCAGGGGTCATATGCATGTTGGGGGGAGGGTTCATGGGAGGCCAGCTCTCCTGGGTCTGGAGGAGGCGGTACAGTTGCTTCAAGTGGGCAACGATATTATCTTTGATATCCGGAGTTGAGATCTGCAGGCGGACACTGCCACTATCAAAGGACCGGGTGAAATCGCCAGAAAACATCTCATAGATCATCCTTGCAACCACTGGAATCACCTGCTCAGGAAACAGAAAAACATGCTTTTGAGGAAATGGGCCTTTTAAATGTGAAAAGGGGAGGGAAAGGGAGAGATAGTGACAGGAATGCAAGAAAAGAAAGAGCCTTAATGAAACAAAAAATACAGAGAAGATAGCATGTAGAAATTTGGAAGGGTGTTGTGGCAAGCAGGACAGGTTTGTTATTACCATATTTAATTTGCTGTACTTTTAAAAAACTATGCAAGAGAATTTGCTATTTCATATATGATCTTTTTTAGCCTTTTTATTGACATGTCTATTGTTCATTAATATTTAAGTTCAAAACAAAATAGAAATTCATTAATTTTTTTTTAATTCCAGTAGGAAGGATTTAAGGGAAGAAGAGCTTTTTTCCAATAGTTAGGATTAGCTAAGGGCTGGCCACCCTTATGCAGGTTATCTTCAGGATAGAGGAAATGCTGTCACCTTTCTAAGCTTAATTCAGTGCCATCCTGCCTGGAAGCAAATGACCTCAAGGAAACATTCGGTTCTAGAAGCCCATCTAATAATGCTAAAGGCCAGAATTAGGCAAGTACCTAATTAGTATAATCAATTTTTAAACAGATTAATATCATGGTCTATCAACTCCTGGGGGATAATCCTGCCACTTATCCTCTGGAATCATCCTCAATATTCCCTTGCCACTTAAGGGAAGGGATTTGTTGTTACCACAACAAATTCAGAAAACCTTAAAACAGGTATCCTATAGTCCCAGGGAGCAAGCTCAGAACTCATTAAGTCTTAACAAGCCTGTATTTAGTGCTGATGACTATAAAACTGGTTCTGAGTGAACTTACTTTCAGATTCCTGTGGTCCAAAGGTTTGGCCCTCTGTCTGTAGAGTTGGGTGAGTTATTCCCAAATCTGGTACTATATAGGGGCATTAAACTAGTTAGGATGGCTGGGCCTTTTTGGGCCCTGGAAGGTCCAATTCAGAAGATTTACTGGAATACCCAAATTATCTTCCCAGGCTGAGAGTTTGGAGAGCAAACCAAAGCAGCCACTCATATTTCCTCACCTGGACCACAATGAGCTTCCTCTCTCGGGGTTTCCCATCAGGCCATTCTTCCCCAAAGCACAAATAAATCTCAAAAGGTGGTTGTTTCTCTATTTGTCCTTTCTGGCGGGCAATGAGTTCTAGAGAAGGTGAAATAAAACAAATTCAGCATGTCAGGGAAAAGGAGAGGGGAGCTTTGGGTCTGAATTGCTCTATTCTGCTTCCAACCTCCCATTTTTTTCTCTAGAACTGTTCTCTTAAATCACCCACTTGCCTATCTGTGTTTAGAGAGAACAGATTTTCTTAGATGAATCAAAAACCATCCCATTCAATTCATTTTTACCACCTAGATCCAAATTCCTAGGAATAAATCATAGCTTTGGATAGCTTATTGGCAAGGAGGTCATTTTAGCCTCCCACCCTCTCTAGCACCCTCAAGGATGTCAGAGGAAACCCAGACACAAGTTAGATCTCAATCCCAATTTGGAAGCTGAGTTACCTGAGCAGCTAAGTCACTTTTATTAATCAGAATGAGGGTTTCCCTCCCCCTTTTACAATGTAGGGGTACAAAGCACCAACATTTTTTAGACCTGGATGGGATTAAGGAAAGAGAATTCAGCCCCTTCTTCTCCTTTGGGAGAGACAAGTATAGAGGAAGAGGGAAGGACTGAGCATTATGAAATCACAAGGGGTGCTCAGCATTACCCTGTGCATTCATTCTCTTATTCATCCTCTATACCCTAGGGTCACAAACCTCCCCCCACTCAACCCATTTGCTTCCACCATTCCATAGAAGCACAGAACCACCAGCCACTTGACTTGGGGTGAGATTTAGGAGTTAACAATCAGCCTGTGCTTCTCTCTGACATTTAAGACAAATTTATCATCTTTAAGTTTCCCTATTTATCATTGCCTTTTATCCCTCCGTTCTCCATTTTTCTCCATTCTCACAAGCTTTCTTACTAAAGCTTTGTGTCCCCTCCTACTCCCCCAACACTCTCAAATTACTGAGCAAAGAAGAAGCTTCAGGAACACACGTCTCTGGTGCCTCTTTGGCTGCTCAGAGAAAGAGAAACTCACCACTGAGGAAGGTTTCCAGGCAGAATAGCTTGACCTTCTTTTGCCGCTCAATCAAGTTAGGGGCTACAAGTGAAGGGGCACATGGCCCAGACCAGTACACCTTGCACTGGCATAATCTGATGGCATAAATGGCATGGCCACTGACTTCCAAGATCAGTCCCCTGTCCATGACATCCAGCAACCTGCTGGTGAACAGCTTCTGCTTCTCATTAGTGATCTGATCTGGTCCAGGGAACTTCACCTGCTCCAGGCTGACAGGACCAAAAAGCTCCTCCTGGTCTGGCATTGGCCCTAGATCACCATAATAGAGTCGGCAGCCCTGAGGGTTGCTCACCGTTGTCTGCCCCAGCTCCTTCCCACGGTATTGAAATTTAATGTCCAAATCAGTCACTGGAAGACAGAGAAGGTATGGTTAGAGAAATGCTACCAGCTGTTCTGTCCCACTGCCAGAGAGACTATGCAAATTCAGCAGGGTCAGGGATTCTGTCCCAGGCAGGCTTCATCAATAGCTTCCCCTTCCCATTCCTCTGAACCATAAACAAAGAGACTATCTAAACTATCCTTGGAAATTCACTTCAAAAAGGCTATCATGCCCGAGAAATCTGATCAATGAATGATTCCAGAGGATCAAAGATGAAGCCTGCTACCTTTCAACTACTCAGAATGAAGAATGATATATATATATCATTCTTCATTCTGAGCATATATATATATATATGTAAATATTGGACTTGGCCAGTGGAAGATTGTTTAACTTGATTAGGTATCCTTGCTACAAGGGTTTTCTTTTTCTTTTTTTTTGTTATTATTCAATTAGGGGTAAGGAGTGGGAAAGCAAGGGAAAAAAATAAATGCTTGTTACTTGAAAAATAATAATATTGAAAAAAAATTTTAAAGACTATCCTAAAGAAATGAAGCATGTTAACCCGTACCAACTCTATACAGGGCTCAGATCCTAAAAGTTTCAACTTTGTTTTCCAGAAGCTCCATCCTGATATCTCTGCCTCATACAGATTGGGTTTTTTAATCAACAGATTTTGACGAGGAAGTTAGTTTACGTAAACTTGCACATACTATCCCGTTTTAAGCACATTAGAGAGACGACGGAGACCAAATTAACAAGGAACACCAAACTGCTCACACATTTGCCCAGGCATGCATATGCTCATATATACACAGGAGCATCTAACTGCTATATTTTTTTATTAGACCTATGATGTCATTGTTGTAGGGAACTCCCAGTAAATAAACTCCTTCTACCAATACAGGTAGGCACCTGCTTTTCAGTCCTAGAGAGTTGCCTCAGGGTAATGAGAGGCTAAATACTTTTCCCAAGAACACACAGACAGTTTGAGGAAAGAGGCAGAACTTTGGCCCAGTAATTCCTAACAGAGATAGAGACATTGATTTTTTTGGAGGGCAATTGGGGTTAAGTGACTTGCCTAAGGTCACACAGTTTTTTGTGTTAAGTGTCTGAGGCTGGATTTTAATTCAGGTCTTCCTGACTCCAGGGCTGCCCCGAGACACTGATTTTTTATCCACTATAGAATTTAAGGCATTTTAGGGCTATGGGAACCAAAGTCCACTGAGATTCAGCTTGCTTGAGATCACACATATAGAAAAGCAGAATCAAACCTAGGTCTTCAGACTCCAAAAATAACAAGCTATCTGTTCTGCCAGCAATCTAAGGCCAGGATATAGCTTATTCAGTTATACTCGGATCAGATTCCCATCCCACCCCAAAGTCCAAGTTTATTAGAAGCATAAACTGAATTCCCTCTGAACTCAACTGAATTCTCTCCCTACTTAGAATATAAGTTGTTCCTTCCCATATGTGACCCCAAAACAAAGATAGAGGTGGGGGGAGAAGGGAAGAAGGAGAACTTATGATTTGGTGAGTTGAACTTGACCCAATTCAAAATGAGATTTTTCTTGCAGATCATAGATCTTCCCAAATCTTTGAACATAACCTCTCTAGGTGAGTCCAGTACCTGGCCATTAATAGCCCTGTCTCTGAATGGGCCCTGCCCTCCAATCCTTTAGCTAGCACAGACATGCCCAGGCCTCCTGAGCTGCCAGACAGGTAAGTAACCTGGGGCTTTGACCAATGAGAGCACTCACGTCAACAAGCAAGAATGACCTGACATTTCTTCAGCATGCTCTATCCTGGTAAACGGAGCCTTGGTGACTCACCAATCCAAACTCCAGCCAGCCAAGAAGCCCAGAATTTAGCTACAAAAGGTGTCTACAATGGAGGCCACTCATAGGCACTTGAAAAAGGAAGGAAATCTAAGGAGCAGGCAGGATGGGGAGGTAGACTAAATTATGACCATCCAACAAGAAGCAGAAAAGATTACTTACTTGGGAGAGAGCTGATCCATAGCTCTGGAGAACTAAAGAAGTCATGCTGCATGGGAGCTGGGGGCACTTCCATTTCCAGGGGTTCTGTTTTGGGCCACACTGCTTCAGGGCTGCAGTTGCCCACGCTGCAGTTGCCCACACTGGCTGGCGCCATAGGAGAGCCTGGAATACAGGCAGATGGATGAGCACACACACACACACACACACACACACACACACACACACACACACACACACACACAATGGCCCAAGGTTCTAAGAACTGTAAAATGAGCTCATCATTAGACCCATTTATGATCCTCAATCAACCATGAAAGCCAGGGCTGAACCAGCCCATGGCCTAATGGTAACTGGGCAGTTCTACCAGGAATGGAATTGCTCTGTTCCTCCTTTCTCTCCTGTCTGGGTCTTAGGTTTTCATGGAACTCTGAGGGAGACATTAAATATGCTTGCTGAAGAAAATCAAGGAGAGTCTGCTAAGTGATGGAGAACAGATTTGGGGAGAGGAAGGGAACAACAAATTTTACAGCCAAATAGAATTTTTGCACAGTTTAATTAGTCTACTCACATAAAAGGAACTCAAATAAATTAATTAGTAGAATTGAATCAACAGCAGTGCAACAAATTCCATTTTCTCCTCTTAGCCATGGCAGAATATTTGCTCTCCAAGAGAAGAGATTTCTTTTCCTTATTCCGTCCATCACAATCCCCTAGAGCTCTGAAATCTCAGAAGTCAGTGTTGCCCTGATAACTGCATGTTCGCATATGGTGGGATCAATGTATTCAACTTATAGGTAAGAAGCTAATTCCCAAGGAGGATCCATGGTAAGTCAGTCTATGTCCTGGAAAGGGAATCCAGATCTCCTGAGGCATAGCTTTCAAGATCTAGATAAGAATGTAGCATGTGATAAATACTGAACTGGTACACCTAGGTATGAGAACACCCCCAAAATCTATCCTACTTATTGCCTAGGTTGCAAAGGAAGCAGTAGTGGTAAAGTAGATTATAAACTTGTGGCAGCAACATTTTTGTAGTTATAGCCCTTTTATCTAGAACAATGACTGGCACATAGTAAGTAGTTAATAATTCTTCTTGTGTGACTGAAAAGTATAAAAAGAGAAATGGAGAAGATGGAAAAGAATAGGGAGAATCTGGCAGGCAGAGAAAAGGGAAAAGGAAAGGAAAAAAGGAAGAGAAGTTTGACTCTATCCTTTCCTACGTATGGGGAACATCCACTGTTGCAGATTGACAACTTGTCTGTAATTTATAATCTTAGAGCAGGGGTTTTTAACCTCTTTGTGCCATGGACGCTTTTAAAAGTCTGTTGAGACCTGTGGACCTCTTCTCAGAATAATATTTTTAAATATATAACTGTAATGGAAATGCAAATTTAAAGATCTTCCCTGCCCCTAGCTTAACTGCACCTGGAGCCTGTGGTGGGAGGCTTGTTTTTCAGGAAAGCCCACACCTTGATACTTTGTGATTGGGCAGTGGGTCTAGGAAGTTGTTACAATCTCTGAGCCAGGAGGAGGCTATATAAGCCCTGAGGAGAGGCTTTGCTTTGGGGCTCACTTTGAGAAGTGTTGTGTGATTTGACCAGATGAGACTCTGGGAAGCCATTGTTGAGAGCCCCCCGGCTTTGAAAACCCAGATGTTGATGCTTCCCTCTCTGGGAACTGTGATTTGGTATTGATATAATGGTAGTACAGTTTGGAAGCCTGTCTGTTTGATCTGTAAGTTCTGTAACTCTGAAGTTCAGGGTGCTGACCTTTTCCCCCTGAACTAGGTAATATATGTTTGTTTGATTAAAGTAAGCTTGTTAACTGATTTGCGTTGCTTTCCTTTTGAAAAGCAGATCTAAGAACCTATGTTGGCAGTCACCCTGGGGATATTGGGGTGCTTGCTGCTGCAATAACATAAACTACATAGGATCACAATAAAAACCAATTATATTGGAATACAGTTTTTGAAAATTTTAGGAAACAAACCCCTGACCTAAAGGACCACTAGTCTTTCTCAGTAAACAAACCCCTGACCTAAAGGACCACTGGCCTTTATCAGAGCAATCTCTTCAGGCAATCCTCTGCTAATCCAGGTTTTCCAGATGGTTTCAGGTATCTCTTCTGACCAAGGGGAACATAAGACAGCCACAAAAAAATGATGGTTAAAACTTGCTTAACCGGAACCTATGTTTAAAAAAACAGTTCTATATGGCCAAGAGCATTTCAGCACAGAGTAAAGCATCAGTCCAGCAGACTTGTTTTTGCTAAGCCAAAGGAATGTACAATGGGAGATTCAGCAGCTTCTCTAGCATCATGCCACTGCACCTGGTTTCTGAATTAACTACATCTAGAAGGCTGAATCTAAAAAAGGGATAGTAAGAGATGAGAAAAGTCTATCATATTCAAACATCTAAAGTCATTGATGTCAGCTATGGAAGCCTCTTGCTATTTCTAAGGCACAGAAGTAGACCATATGAAGGGAAGAAAATGGGAGAGTCAAGTATGAAGCAAAAGAAAATTCTAGTTGGACTTGTCCAAGTCTCTGAAAAAGGCATTTGGAAACAAACACCCAACTTCCTCAACTGGGTACAAAACAATGCCCTGGTGCTACTTCAGGTATGTTTTATACTCAAATAGTAATATTAAAAATAATTCTTACTAACAGGAACATTTGTGACAATTTGGCATCAATAATATTTTTTTAAGCCTCACGTTTATACAGCATTTTAAGGTTTGCAAAGTCATTTCCTGATAAGAGTCCTTCAAGATAGGAATCAGGCAGGGAGCACGAAGAGCCCAAAAGACAGTAATGAATGTCAATGCCCCTCGTGTAGATGGATGTGGCTTCACTGGCAAAGGAGCACAGCCTCTTGGATCCTCTGACTGCCCCCATCACTTACCATTGATGTTCAGGAAAGGGAAGGCATCCTGGATGGGGATGTGGGGTTGAGATTGATCCAGTTCATCTTCTTCTTCCTCGTCAAGTTCATTATCCTTCTCATCCCATGGAGCAGACCCTGTGGACCCTATCCAAGGGATAGACACACAAACCTTAAGGGTTAGAAGCTCAGATAACATTTTTGTCTCTGTGTTTAATTCACTTCTCATCATGACCTGCTCTACCTTAGGGGCAGACAGCATAGACTTTGGTTTTGGGGGTAAAATTTCAAGCCAGGTTAAGTCTGTCAACAACCTTTTCTTTATTCCCCCTTTATTCTCACTAAAGAGCTGCGAGTCATCCTGGTATAATGGAGAAAGTGCTGAACTTATAGTCAAGAACATCTGAGTTCAAATCTCATCTCTGTCACTGCCTATGGATATCTAGCAACCATTTAGCCTCTCTGCACCCCAGTTTACTCATTTATATAATGACTGAGTTGCATTAGATGACCTCTAAATCCTTTCTAGCTCTAAAATCTCCTTGATCCCTTCCCCTAATATGGTGTGCAATTATCACACCATATCAGAAAGTCCATAATTCCCACTTTAGCCCTCTTCCCACTGTCCAATAGTTGCAACTTTCTTACCTAAAGGGCAACAGTTATTAAGCATCTACTATCTGTCAAGTACTGTGCTTGACAGATATTATTTCATTTGATCCTCACAACAACCTGCAAGGTAGGAGCTATCATTATCCCCATGTTACATTTGAGGAAACTGAGACAGAGAGGCTGCCCTGGGTCACACAGCTAGTAAGTGTCTAAGGCCAGATCAGAAGCCAGGTTTTACTTGCTCCAAATCCACTGTACTACTCAGCTTGTCTCTTAACTTAAGGACCTCCCTCTCCTTTAACCCATCCCCTCAAAATTAAGCTTTTGAGATAGTGCATTTCTATATGCTTAGTACTGTTTCTGTTCCTGGGAGCACTTTCTAAGTATTAGATGATGAAGACAACACGGAGCATTTAGGAGTATCATGGAAATTAAATTTGGTTCAGAGACCTTGGTCCTTGCTGAGAGTATTTACGTAGCAGAATGTTTTGCTTTCCACTACATGAAGGATTAAAGATGGCCTAAATAATAATCTAACATTCTGGTCTGAATGTTACCATTGAGGGTGCACCATGCTCTCAGTTACCCAAGCTCAAAACGTAGGTGTGTCCCCCACTAATCACCCTCTCTCATCCCCTATATGTCCAATCTATTGCCAAGGCCTGTCGTTTTTACCTTCCTGCCACCTCTCACAAACATCCCCATTCTCTCCTTAGACCCTCCCACCAACCTGCTGCAGACCCTCATCATCTCATGCCTGGAATATTCCAACAGCCAAGTTTCTCCCCATTCCAGTCCATCCTCCCATCAACACAATCTTCCTTAAGCATGGTTCTGACTATGTCACTCCCTTAATCAATAAACTCCAGTGGCTTCCTATCATCTCTAGGATCAAATATACATCTTCTGTTTGGTATTTAAAGCCTTTTATAATTTCCCCTCAACTCCCTACCCTTCTAGGCTTCTTCCTTATACCTGTCTGTCTGTCTCTCTCATCCGCTTACTCTGGCCTCATTGCTGTTTTTCATACAATACACCTCATCTCCCAGCTCTGGGCATTTTCTCTGACTATCCCTCATGCCTAGAATGCTTTTCCTCCTCATCCCTATCTCCTGGCTTCCTTCAAATCCCAGGTACAATCTGTTAAAGGGTCCCTTGAACTTGTCTTTTTGAATCACCATATTTTTTCTGCCGCCTAGAGAAGGCCTTTCCTGAGCCGCCTTATTTCTGGCACCTATCCTCTGTTGATTACCCCCCAATTTATTCTGAATATAGTTTGTTTGTACATAATTGTTGACATGTAGTCTTCCCCCATTAAGCTGTGAGCTCCTTGAGGTCAGGGACTGTCTTCTTCTCCTTAATAAATGTTTCCTGAATAGAAGCCACATATTTCCCTACACCATCTTCAATTTAGCTTCCATTAAACCTAATGGCAGCCTGTAATCTGTGTAATTTTTCAGATCTAGATTTTTTTTCTTTACAAGATCTCATTTAAATTGGTGGAATGCCTCTGTTTAGACCAATACAATATCTTTCTACCCCACCCCTCCCACCTTCAATCAACTAGGGTAGTGGTCATTTATTTCTTTTTTTTTTTCCAGAGTCCTTCTGAGGAAAAAAATGATTTTGTATTTGAATGCTCTTTAGACATTATAAATGAGACTGTTTTAAGAGCTACTGTCTTTTTAAGAGTCCCTTCCAGTCTCTGGCATGCTGCCCACCTTCTCCCAAGGCAACTAGGACCTCACCTGGGTTAATAATTGAACCCTGGGGCTGGGGGATATCACAGACTTCATATATCTTCACTGGGTTCATGGGTACCTCCTTGGTGCCATCATACATCAGGTTGAACTCCCGACTCTTGTTCAGCGCACATCGGAGTTGGGCCTTCCACTTGGCGGGGTCGGGGTCATCAACCCCTTCCTGGTATTTCCCGGTTTCCACAGCCCAGGCCTGGTGGAGGCAGAACAAAAACAGCAGTAAGACCATACTGCTATCCAGAACTATGTGAAAGACTGTCTCTCTCACTAGCACACTCACCCAAACTGCCTTCCCTCTTCCCCATCATCATAGCCATAGAAGCCAAAGCTGCAGTGGCAAACCTCACAGTTTGTACCATCCTGGGGCCTATGAGAAGAGAGGGCATTGGCAAACACAATCCCATTAAAAGTAATAAACAACCCTAGTGCTCTGGTGCTGCCCTCTTTTAGCCTTGGGTTCAAATTAAGAGGGGAAAAAAAAGGCTGGCAGATGAACTAGTCATATGTTTTTATTGCTCCACTCTCTTTGCTTTTCAGTTCCACAATGTAAATAAAGGGCTATCATAACCAAGTGGCCAAAGACTAAACACCTTCAGGAAGTGAGGAAACAAACCTATTCCCTGGGATTCTAGTGCTGAGCCACCCACTCCAGGTCATGAATCAAAGATCTGTCTTGCTCCAGTCCCCAGTTTCCTATCCTTTCACCCACAAATTGAAGGAGCTGGAGCAAATGGTCTGAGGTTCCTTCAATCTCTAGATCTATGAGCTGATGATCTGGTCCAAGACTTTGGCACCTAAGCTGCTTGAGGTCATGTGATCTTTTATCACCAGTGTCAACACAATGCCTGCCACTTATCAAGAGCTTAATAAATACTGGTTGAATTTTTAGACATGACCAATGTGGGTATTCATTTTGTTTGATTAGGCATATTTGTTACCATGCTTCTGTTTTTCTCCGTTTTTTTATAATGGGCACAAGGGTAAGAAGAACAAAAAACAAATCCTTGTTAATTTTTTAAAAAATTAAAATCATAGCAAAAAAGATTTATATATATACATATAGTATATGTACACAGACTCATACACATACATACACCCCTACCCAAAAATACATGTTTCTTGCCTGATTATCATCTTATAGCAATCCTATCTGCTCCAAAGTCTATAGCTAGCTTCCCTTGAGAAGGCTCAGTGAGCCCTTAACAATATGTATTGGATTAGGAATATTCCAAGCACATTTCCCTAGCAATCCAGGAAAGTGAAAGACAGAGAACACTCCAAAATAGAATTCTATCATCCCCAGTCACAGACCAAGCCTATGCAAGAAGAAACAGAGATGGGAACCAAGATTCCTTCTGCTATACTAGCTAGTATATTTACTTTTTCCTTAACTTTTTCCTTCTCTCCCCATTACCAAAACCTTAAGTTTTCTCCAGGGATATTCCATTTTTGGTCAAATTCAAAAGAACTAATCATTCAACAAAAACACTGTATTATGGAAAAGACAATCAAAATATGAGGTTCATGCTAGCAGACTGGTACTGCTTCTGCTATATTAATATTTACTTCTGTGTACCTACTGACTTGGATCCATGGAGGTTCTGGAGGCAGGGGATGGCAGTTGTAGCTGCAGATATGGATATGGAAAAAGAAGAGTAAGAAGATTGGATATGGACAGGATCATCTCGTTCTACCCCCTGGTTTAGAAAGGTCTGCTTCTTTTCTGGCCCAGAATAATGGTCCTCTGTCATATTCTTAAAGACGGGGAGAGGAAAGGAAAAGAGATACTGTCACCCTAATCCAGATGTCTAATACTCAGCAAGTTCTTAGATAATCTAAGCATCTTCTTCATCAATTAGGAATAGGTGAACAAATAGGAATACAATAGAATATCATTGTGCTGTGAGAAATGATGAGGGGGGTAGCTAGGTGGCACAGTGAATAGAGCAACGACCCTGGAGTCAGGACAATCTAAGTTCAAATCCAGCCTCAGACACTTAACACTTACTAGCCATGTGACCTTAGGGAAGTCACTTAACCCCAACTACCCTGCCTTCCTCCTCCAAAAAGCAAAAAAAATAGAAAAAAGAAAAAGAAATGATGAAGGGAGAAATCTAGGAAGAGTTACATAAACTGATACTGAGTAAAGTGAGCAACACCAAGGAAACAATTTAAATAATAACCACAATATTGTAAAGACAACAACAATGAATGAATGAAGAACTCTGATCAACAAAATGGTTAACTACAATTCCAGGCAGGATGGTGCAGTGGATAGAGTGCTGGGCCCAGAGTCAGTTAGACCTGAGTTCAAATTTGCCCTCAGATGTTACTTAGCTGTGTGATGCTGGGCAAGTCATCTGACCTGCTTACCTCAGTTTTATCACCTGTAAAATAGGGATAATAATAACACCTATCTCTTAGGGTTGTTATGAGGAATAAATAAGATAATATATGTAAAACATTTAGTACAGTTCCTGGCACATAGCAGGCATTATATAAATGTTAGCTATTATTGTTACTTTTAGAGTATCCATGATGAATCATGCTACTCAACTCCTGAAAGGTGTTGGAGTTAGGGTACAGATAGACAGATAGATACCCACACACATATGTATCTATATGTATATATACGTATATATAGATATGTTTATGCATAACATATTACATATTTATAATATTAAATATGTATGTGTATGTCTATATTTGGACATGGGCAATGCAGGAATTTTTCTTTTTTGCTTTACTGCATATTTTTTTTAAGACTTTGTTTTTCTTCTTTGTTTTAAGGAGGAACAGGTGGGAGGGAAAGAAAATAGACTTTTGTTAAATTTTTTTTTAAATTAAATTGAAACCCTACAAAGTCATCTAACACCTTTGGCTGAGGTTTGGGACTATCTCCTCATTCTACATTCAGGTACCATCTTCTAAACTCAGATGTGCTATAAGCTGTCAAATTGCTCCATTCTCTGCCATGAAAGAGAGTTGGAGGAGTCTGCTTCCAGTTCTCTATTTTCCAATTTTCCTAAGCCTCTGTAGATGCCTGACTCCTATGACTCAGTGGGAAATGTGAAATAGGCTCGTTGGTCAGAGGAGGTACCACTTTTCCCAGGCTCCCCACATAGCTACTTGTTTTATCTCTAATCCCAATTCTTACCCTGACCACTAAAGAATGCTGTCCAAAACTCGGAAGATTTTGGCATAGGTTGTAGGAATTTCAGTGGGTGGCTTGTATCCTTTATGGGGGCTGCCAGACACTAACCCCAGGAACGCAGCACCAGCCTCCTTGTTCATATCCAGTGTCCTGACCCTTTTCTTCCCATATCCATGTTCACAGCTACTACTGCCATAATGCTACAGAGCCTCCAAGGATCCAAGTCAGCAGGCATACAGGAAGAAATATAAATCTAGCAGAACTAGTACCAGTCAAGTCACTCCACCTCTTGAGCTCTCAGTTTCTCCATCTGTAAATGAGGGGGTTGAACAAGACAACCTCAAAAGTTCCTTCCAGCTCCAAGACTATGATCCTAAAATAGTGAGAATATTTAGGGCAGAAGCCCTCAACTTGCCTTTGGTATGGCCTCAATTTCTATGTATAAAATGAAGAAGTATCTTTACCCCCCAAAACTAGCAGGAATGAGAGAAATAGAAGATGAGAGGTGAGCATTCATTCATTTCCTATTCCTATGCCTTTTTCTGACTCTAGGTTCTCAAAGGCTGTGTCAACAGAGTAGAGGGCAAGCTCTGGCAAGTACAAACCAAGCTAGAAAGACTATGAATATGGCCCTAGTAACAGTGTTAACTTATTATCATCAGAAGACCAGCCTAGCTAAGTTAGAAAGGGTTGACCAGCAGCAGATGATATGGAGGAACCACAGAAAGACAGTCCACTAAAAGTATTAAGAAATGAAGACTAAAGTATGCACAAGTGGTAATCTTGATTAGTAGAGGGAACACCCACACCAACAAAATCAAGGAACTTTTAATGCATGTAATGGAGATGGGGCAATTTGGACGTAGGATGCCAAGGATATCTGCCATAAATAAATTCAAAGTCTCACTCCTCCTGGACTCAATGGTATCTCATAATTTATTCTACTCCTAAGAACTGAAACCAGAGACACAGTTACAGCCTTCCAAATGTTCGGGAAATCTGGTACCCTGAAGAAAGAAGCCATTCCAAAAGACAAGTATCATCCTGCTATATGCTTCTCCCTAAGTTTCCCCCACATAGTGTGCACAGATGTACATGAAGACAAACCTGGTAGAAAGGCCCTCCCTTCTACCAGCCAGCACACAAAAAAAGGCTAAGTCCTGACAAAGAGAGATCATTCACTATATGAGCCTCCTCAAAATCATCATCCCTCCTCCCCAATGCCTATCCATGGCCTGACATTCAGAAAACAACCCAGTTATGGAACACATCTACAGAGAGAGAAAAAAATGTAGCTGGAATGAAGTCAGGAGTATGGGAAGGGGGTGGGGAAGCACATTATAAAAAGTCATACTTCCTCTTCAAAACCAACTATAATAAGGTCTCATACATAAAGCTATGCATTATCACCTGCACATCACTATTTAACAGATGAATTAACAAAGATATTCTCCACTGTGTCAACACCTTTCCCTCCAATAACCTACAGCCTCATTTTTGTTTTCTTTCCTCATTTTCACTCTGATCTAGCTAGGCTGAGCCAGTTTGACTCAGTTTATTATTTTTTTTTAATAATTAAATAATTTTTGGTCTTCCTTAGTATATATTCTTAGACCTTATGGGGGGGGGGATGGGAAGAGTAAGGGTTCAATAATTCCATAATTTCATCTGCATAGGGAACTTCATAAATGCTACAAAGAGGTTAAATGCCTTGCCCTTAGTCACACAGTTATTATGGGTCAAATTCAGGTCTTTCTGGCAAGTTCTCTATCCAACACACTGCCTTTTACCCTCAGACTATTCTTTCCTATACCGAGAATACCTTTCCCCTAATAACAACTTTCACAGAAACCTAAGGAACCCATTTTAGGGGTCCCAATGTAGCTCTGACTTGAAATAGTTTAGCTTTAACTAGAAGGTCGAACCATATATTTCTGCTTACTTTTGTCCCTACTCCACCTCAGGATACAGTGCATAGAAAAGCCAAGGTATATTCCCAACTTTATAGTATTTCTCTAAAAGCTATCTGACCTAATGTTGAAAAACCTAATCATAGGCAAACCCAATGGAAGACAGACAAAAAGGTGGGTTTATTTAGCAATTGATCTGGAAAGTATCAACACCAATGCTCCTAGTTTCAAACCCAAAGGTTTGGAGTCAATGGGAGAGTAGTTTAAAAAGAACGTTTGAGTTCCTTACAGATAGGACTGTTTCCTGTGGGTCCATGTTATCCTAAGTCATTGAGAAACAAGTAAGCCTATCCCATCAGTCTAGATAGATCTCGATCCCCTTTTTTTTTTTTTTGGTGGTGAGATCTGGATACTTCTGATCATTGAGAATTAATAACCAACTTTGGCTACATAGACACACATTCAACCTTCTGGTGTTATCTTGTGCCTATTAATGTTGGGCATAATACATACACACAGGTATATTTTCATAAACCCAGAAGAAGTTTTTATTTTAGGGCAGACTTGATGGCAAAATGAAAGATATAGAAAAGTCCAAAGGGTTTTCAATGTTTTTACCTTAAAGATTGTATTCTCCTCCTCATGTTGAGGGCTATGTCGAGTTGCATGTTTCCAGGGAATCTGGAAGCGCTTAGATTCCCTGTGTAGCCAGACAAGCCCAGGGTACATGCCACTGTCCACCTGGGCCACCAGCCAGGGCTTCAGCCGGACTCTTCGAGGTTGGAGAGCCATGATCTGGTTTGAGGTAGAGGGAAAAAAACAAACCATGAGAATTAGGCCAGTCACTGGGAGCCAGTCCCAGCTACTATTCACTCATGATAGATAGAGCTGCAGTTTCATCAGATTAAAGTACAGAAACCAAATATGGGAATAAACCATGCCAGGTGGGGAAGAAAAGAAAAGAGGTTAAAAGGTTCTTTTGATTCTTATTCCAAAGCCATTTATACTTCATGTGCTAGCCAAATCAGACTTATCATGCAAGCAGATCACATTTCTGCTTCTATTTAAATCCTGCCACAGAAAAATAAAAGGTGATGTCATCCCTGCTGGAACACAGAAGGCCTTCCTGAAGCACCTACAAGTGGAAGGGAGACTGCTGCTTGACAATCTCACCTCAGAACAGATGAAAGAAAGGTTTTAGAAACAAGGGGTAGGGGAAAAAAGAGGTGGAAAGGACAACAGCCTACATTTTAGCAAGAAAACTAAAAGAAAAAGAAACATTTAAGAAAATAAGTAGGCCAAAGCAGGTGAGGATGGAGAGAGGAAGAACAGGAGAGAACACCAACTTCCAATGTCCTCACTTACATAAAATTTAGTACTCAGTGTGCCCATAGGAATTCAGCAGTCCCAGGCCAACAGTCTGGTTCCCTTCATATCAGCTGCCTAAGAATACCGTGCCAGTAATAATAATAGCTGACATTTACAAAGCGCTTTAAAGTTTACAAAGCACTTTCCATACATCATCTCATTTGATCCTTACAATAAAGAGTACAAATATTATTGCCTTCAATTTACAGATGAAGGAAACTAAGGTTAAATGATTTTGCAGGAGGTCAACTAACTAATGCCAGTTTAATTCAATTCAACAAGCATTTTTAAGGACCTACTACGAGTTCAAGCACAGTTAGTCTCTGAAGATGGAAAAACGAAAACAAAACCAACCATATGCCAATCCAAGTATCCCCTGACTCTGAGTCTGGAACTTTTCTTTCCCAAGACCATATCTGTCCTGAGAAAAAAACACAATAACAGGACCATGATGATTCATGCAGAACCACTATTGAAGATCCATTCCCCCAACAGAGGAAAAATACTGGAAAGTTGGAAAGCAGATAAGAACCCAGTTCTTTTGTCTACCAGTTGTGAGAAAGGCAAAGAACAGCAACCATTAAATACCACATTTGCCGTCCCCAGACAGCTAGCAAAAGTCATTCACACCCTGAGTCATCCCACCCGTTCCTAAGCTAGGTAGGCCTATATAGGTAGAGTCACAGCATCCAGAGAACTGAAACCAGCTGGGCTGCAGACGATAGCCAGGGTAAAGTCTACAATCGATTCTTGAAAAAATTTATTGGCACAATACATAACAACAGGACAACCAGAGTCAACAAGAGGAAACAGGGCTGAGTCAGATGGCCACAGAAGAAAAAGCACAGTTAGAATAATTTTTTGATAACTTATTGTTGTTTTTGTATTATTTCGGGATGGTAGTGGGGGTCATAATTTTAACTTAAGTATAAAATCATAGATTTTAACTCATTTTACAGAGGAGGATCACAGACGTTGAATGACTAGCCCAGTGTGGAATATTGTACATACTGTCAGAAATATTATATGTGCTGGCTGGTTTTGCTGAATTGTTTCTCTCCCCCCTTTTCTTCTTTTTTTTTTTTTGAGGCAGTTGGGCCCCTTTCTCTTTATATTTTTGTTACAAGAGATGACTCAATGGAGAAAGGACATAAGGAAGAATATAGTCAGAAACAAACATGTTGTAAAAACAAAAGACATTAAAAATGTCTTTGGCAAAACCATCTTCAGACTCCAGGTTCAAGAGAGTCTCCACTGAACCTCCTAGCATCTCCGATAGTGGTTCTACTTCAAGTTCCCAACCTCTGGTGGAAGCTGCTCTGCACACAACAGGCCCAGGAAGAAGAGGAGGAGATGGGGGAGGAAAAGGAGTAGTCATCCTCACACCCAGAAAGATTCCCTGAATCAGTCAGAAACCAAACTGGCTGACTCAGCACAAGGCACCCACTCAAGAGTAACTCAGCACAAAACAAGACCAGTAGGGTTGCAGACCCTACTACCAACTTCTTTCCCCTATGCCAGACTCCTTAATACCCAGAGGAAACTAGTCCAATTCAGCCATTATGGTCACTTTAAAAAACAGGCGCCAGGCAGAACAGAGCCAGTACTCATTATGAACCTTCTGACCCAGTTACCAAGGTCTTTGTAACTGGAACCTTTTGAATGAGTGATAGGATAACTCAAAGCCTTAACTTAAAAGAGTGAGGAAAGCATTTAACTCCAAAGTGTCCCTTTCCCCAGTAATCCTGGTTTGGGGGTTTGGGGGTATGGGCAGAAGGGTGAGAGGGAGAAATGGTCAGACTAGGAGATTCACAAGATTTAGAAGCAGAAGGGACCAATGATGTAGTCCAACCTACTCAGAAAACTGAGGGGAAAACAAGAGAGGTTAAGGTCATTCAAGGTGTAAGTAGCTGAGTCAACTCAAACCCAAGTCTTCTGACTTCGAATCCACTGCTTTTAAGGACTCCAAATACATAAATTTCCACAAGGTATGGAAATAAGTCTTGTTTCATAATCAGCTGCATTATGCGTACATAGATGCAGATAGGGAAAACGGACAGGCTGGGTAAAACAAAAAGTTTCAACAATTCTTTCTGTAATACTGTCAGATACTGTTTCTGAGCCTGAAATATACATGGCATCTATCTCCTGACCATCAACTTTCAAGAAAAGGGACTAATCTACAATCCATTAAGTAAAGCCATTGGGCCCAGAGAACAAGCTTCAATATGTTATTTGGCGGGAAAGGGAGGTTGAAGGGGGAAAGGGAGATGGAACCAGCTGCCCATGAAGATCAGTGCTTAAGATCAGGAGCCCCATGTTCCTTGCATTCAACCAAGGAAGATAATACACACTCAACCTCCCTTCCAGGGGTCATGGCAAAGGTTCCTCTTGGGATAACAGCCTGTACCAATATCTCCCTACCTTGAAGATCAAAGCCTCTAAGTGTAGACTCACAACTCCCCTAAAAGCACACCCACCCCAAACAGCCTACCTCTTCCAGGAAGCTGCATAAATTTCCTGTATCAGCCAAACACAGGTCACTTCAAATAAGGACCACAGCTAATACAAGAGGAAATGGACATGGGAGAAATTCAGGGGTAAACAACCTAAAACAAAACCCTCTCTCTTCCTGAATCACTTTCCTCCTCAACCTTCACGTCCATGTCATTTAATAAATAAGACCTAGTCTGCAGAGAACCACAAGGACCCCAATATTGGGAAAGGAAAGGGAAGGAAAGTTAAGAGAAGAGATGATCATACCTCATCCAAGCACAGCCTTCACAGAAGGCTATAGTGCAAGAATCAATTCCAAAGTACCTCAGCCCCCCAATTCTAAAGCCTGGGTAGAGTTACCTATTCCAGATCAGATGAGCCCTGGACCTTAGTATCTCCTGCTGCTGAAATGTAGGTCTTACTCCTTCCAACATCAGACACTTAAAATCAACTTAAGAAACCATAGCATGATAGATTCTGAGCTGGAAGAAACCTTAGAGGTACCTAGTTTAATCCCCTTCTTTTATAGATAAGGAAACTGAGGTTCAGGGGGAGTCAAGCTTCTTACCCAAAATCAAGGCCACTTAGATGGTAAAAGACAAAGCTGGAATTTGAACTCAGGTCCTTAAGACATTCCAGTATTCTCTGTACTCCCCCCACCTACACACACACATGCAAAGAGATACCCCCTAAGTAGGTACCCAAAGGCATCCATTTTACCACTGCAGCCAGGCTTCTCTTCAACACTGCCTATACAACTATCAGAATTTCTACATACCCATTTCACAAAACCTCCTCCACCTCCATCAAGACTAGTTCTTAGAGAAGCTGCTCCTAAGACCAAGTCTCCACAGAGAATTGAAAGAAATTGCCTGGATAAAGACAGATTTTTCTCTATATAAAATTTATTTATCTGTCCTGTTTATCTGGGGTCCTTCAGCAGTGAGACCTCCTGTTCCTATTCTGATTTACAAGGTCATTGCTCCACTTTGTTCAATTCTTCCCTCCAACTCTTCCTTCCCCAAAGTAAGCTTTGGACTCTAAAACCTCACAGCTCTGGCTGAACTTACCAGCTGCAGGCGTGGAAGCAGAAGGAAGGGATGGGGGAAAATTATCCAGGGGTAGGTCCTCTAGCAATGTACCATGTACACCTCTTCTTCACAAAGGCACAGGACAGGAGGAGGGGCAGGGAATTTATTCCCTTCTTCACCAGAGGCAGATAACAATAAGCACACTCCCTTTCTGTCCTCTGACATTGCCACTCCTCCAGTGTAAGCCCTCATCACCTCCTTCCCTGATTACTCCAACAGTCTGCTGGTGGATCGTCAGGCCTCAAGTCTCTTCCCACTCCAATTCATTTTCCATTCTGCCATTAAAAGTGATTTTCCTATAGCAAAGCTCCAATCATATCACTCACACACACACACACACACACACACACACACACACACACACACACACACACACCCCTCCCAATTCAATAAACTCCAGTGGCTTCCTATTGCCTCAAGAGCAAATACAAAATGTTCTGTTTGATATTCAAAGCCCTTTATAACTTATCTTTCTACTCTTCTTACACTTTATTCCCCAGCACAATACTCTTTGATCCAGTGACACTGATCTCCTCCTGCCTGCCCCTCATACCTGGAACACACTACCTCCTCAATTCTGACTATTCACCTTCCTTTAAGCCACAAATAAAATTCCACCTTCTACTGGAAACCTCCTCCCTCTTCATTCCAGGGTCTCCTCTCTGTTTAGCTTGTAGATAGGAATATATGTATGTGCACATATGTGTGTATTATATGTACACACACATATATATGTTTGCATGTTGTCTGCCCCGTTAGATTGTAAGCTCCTTGAGGGCAGGGATTGTCTTTTGCCTTTTTTTGTATCCCCATCTCTCAGTATACTCTCTGGCAATAAATGTTTATTGATGGATTGAGTCTTCTTCATGGATCCTGATGTTCCCTCCCCACTTCTCAACTCTTTCCCGGTATAGGTGTAGAAGAGTGCCACACCTCCCCCCTCCCTATCCCCCACTCCCCTAAAAAAAAAAAAAAAAAGGCACCACACCCGGCCAACTCAGCCTCTCCCTCTGTGGCACCTGGTTTGGCCACTGGAGCCTGTCTGTGGGTGTTTCCCAGGCCCAAGGCAAGGGACCAGGGAATGTCAAAACAACAGAAAGGGAAATAACCTGTCAGTGGACCTCTTTCCCCCCTAACCCCCGTATCCCCAACATACCAAGACCTGGGAGGAGCAGCTTGGGAAACCCCCTCCCCAGAGCACAGAGGGAGAGTTGCAGCGAGTGCCAGAGAGAGCCCCGTGGCTGTACCAGGTGACGGGCCTGGCAGTGAGAGGGAGAGTACACCCCATTTCAGCTAGGAGAGAGATGGCTCCCTCCCTGGCTCTGGGACCAGCCCACTTCTGCCTGGACTACAAGAGTGAGCACTTGGCGCTAGAAGTGAACACCTACTTCCAAACTAGTCCCCCCCGCCGCCGCAAGTTTGTGCACCCCACCCCCACCCCACTGCACTCACCGGCTCCTGGAGGGGCCGGTGTTTCCCTCTTTCCTCAATCTAGTGCCCCCGAAGCGGACGTCCCAGTTCCTCCTCTGATCAGCTCCAAGAACGGACTAGCCCCCCAAACAGAATTCAGCTATGCTCACCCGCCACCACTGCGCTCTGGGCCGACCGAGGAGACTAGTGGCTGGCTCAGTCCGGGCTGGGACTCCAGGTTCCGCTCCCAGTCCCACACCAGCCCTTACCTGCCCAGCCCAGGTGCGCGGAGCTCACGTCACCGCCGCTTTCCCTCCCCGCCCCCTCCCCGCGGCCCGGTGGCCCAGGCCCCGCCCCCGGCCACTGGGATTGGCTACGCCGCCAGGAATGTGATACTTCGCGTTCCACCGCGGTCCTTTCCCCTCCCTCCCGCTCCGATCCGCCTGGGGCGGAGGAAAGTCCCAGACTTGGGGTCCGCTCCTTTGAGCTACGGGCTGGTGGCCCTGGAACGTGGAAGGGTCCACGAAGTCTCACCGAGGCTTCTCTGCAGCCTGTTTGTTCCCTAAAGTTCGACGGTTACCCGTTGGTATTTAAGACAGGCCCAATGAGCAAGTATTTTAAATCTTTGGGAGGGGCAGGGCCCCAGGGTCCAGCCCCTTTGGGCCACCTCAAATCAAAGTCTGCAGTTTAAATCTTCCCGGCTCACTCTGACTACGCGCGAGGTATTTGAAGTACTTTTCGTATGGGACACTTAACCCCAGCTCAGTCTATGGGGATAAGCTCACAGGGTGAGGACGCCGGAGGAAATGGTCATTAACTTTGGGACAGAAGGTGTGGCAACTAGTAACGCTGGCCCTTGGGGGACTGTTTAAAGTGAAGGTTGTTAAAGATAGACGCGTAATTCTTTCTTCTGGACCCTGCTTTAGGCCACTACCTGCTCAAGTCAGGGAAACCTAGTAAGGCCTCAGTTCAATTCATCAAGCATTTATTGGCTACCTATATACAAAGCACTGCGCTGGCGCTGGAGGTAATATGGAGTGGTCAAGGCCAGACCTCGCAGGCCTCCTTCTCCAATGTCGCCTGTTATCACTTCTCTTCCCTAAGTGACTGGAGTTCGTTGATATGAGACACAGATGATAGATAGATAGATAGATCATTTATTAAGCACTTTCTCCCCAGCTTAGAGACCAGCCTGTCTTCATAAATCGTCATGACTAAAAACATCATCTCATGGTGAAGAGGTTACCCACTAAGAGGGTTAGGGTTGCTCTGGAGACCCCAAAATACCAACATGCTGGGTCCTGCAGAATGAAATAGACTCAAGTCTTCTCAGCCAAAGAAAAGTAAAGTTTATTAAACTTTAAACTTTATTAAAGTTCGCTTGCATTAGACACAGAGTAAGCCTATGCTAGGTCATTCTATGGTGCTCTCATTCTTCTATGGTGCAGTCCCTATTCTATAGCATTCTATGGCGCTCTCACAAACGTGAAGACAGGATGGGGTCTTATATACAGAAGGTTGTGGGAGGAATCTAGGGGTGGTCTAGAGGAGGAGATTGGGGAGGGTCTTTAGGAGGAGTTAATGAGGTCAATGAGTGATTAAGGGTGGGAAGTAGTTGGAGGCTGCAGACAATGATAGGCCAGGCCAATACAAGGGTGGGAAGTAGATGAACAATGGAGGGCTAGGCTAGTAACTAGGCTAGTAGTTAGCAGTTAGTAACTAGGTACGATGTAAGGCTTATTGCCTCATGGAAATGCCTCCTGAGCCTGTACCTCAAGGACTCAAGGAGAGGTCCAGGGGGCTCCCAGAGCCCATACCTCATCACCTGAAGTGATGAGCCTCTCCAGACTGGGGAGTGACAGGCAAAGCCCTTGCTCAGAGATTCTCAGTCTCACTGCATCTGCTAAGAGCTTAACTTTGTTGGCATAACCTTTCGGGAACATAGAATTGCTGAATATTAGAGGACAGCTCTGGACAAGAAATCAAGAGAGACCCAGGTTCAGATGTTACCTCTGACACATGAGCTATGCAATCATGTCCTCCTGAGTCTTAGCTTCTAACCTGTGGAATAGGGATAATGACAAAACTGATCTCACAAGGTTATCCTGAGGATCAAATGAGATAATATGCATTAAGGACTTCGCAAATTTCATAAATGTCAACTTTTATTATTAGAAAGATATACACACACACACACACACACATATATTAGTTCATTTGACACATAACACACAATAACTCTGTGAGGGAGGCAGTACCAGTATTACTATGCCAAATAAAAATATAGATGAGGAAAGACTCAGAGATTAGTAGCAAAATAAGGATTTGGACCCTGTGACTTCTAATTTCAAATTAATCTAGGTTAGCAACAATTTAACTAGCTAAAACGTCAGCAAGGATTTAATCATCCGATTAATTTATTAATAATCTGATATGTATCAAGAGACTTCTATGGGTTCTTAACCTGGGGTCTGTGAACTTTTTTTTTTTTTTTTTAAAGCAATTGGGGTTAAGTAACTTGCTCAAGGTTACACGGCTAGTCATTTGATTTATGTGTGGGTGCTCATTTTCTGAGGCTGGATCTGATCTCGGGTCATCCAAACTCCGAGGCCGGCACTCTTACTCACTGCGCCACCTAGCCGCCCCTTTAGGGCAATTGGGGTTAAGTAACTTGACCAAGGTTACACGGCTAGGTTTTTGTTTGTGCGGATTAAGTGTCGGAGGCCGGCTCCGAACTCAGGACCTTCTGATTCCAGGGCCGGCGCTCTATTCACTGCGCCACCTAGCCGCCCCTGTGAACTTTTTTAAAGAAAGATTTTGATAACTGTATTTCAATATAGTAAGAAAGAAAACAAGCCTTCTGCATACCAGGCACTGTGCTAAGCACTTTCCAAGTATTACCAGATTTGATCCTCACAACAATCCTGGCAGATAGGTGCTATTATTATCTCCATTTTGCAGATGACGAAATTGAGGCAGACTGAGGTTAAGTGACTTGCCCAGGGTCACACATCTTCTAAGTATCTGAGGCTAGATTTGAATTCAGATTTTCTAGACTCCCCAGAAGTCTACCCACTTCATCACCCAGCCTCCTCTATGTAGTAGATTTCCTTTGCAATCCTATGTATTTTATTTTATGCATTTAAAAATATTGTTCTGAGAAAGAGGGGTTGTAGGTTTTACCAGATTATTAATGGGACCCATAATAGGAAGAAAAAAATTAAGAACCCTGGTCTAGGGTACAGGACTAGCAAGGTCTAAAAAAAGGACCTGCAGTAATCCAGTAACCCATCCTTTTTTTCCATCCCAGAACACACTTCACTAAGACATAAAGATACAGCTGCCCTACCCCATATATATATACACACCTCTCAGGCTATAGGTTCCTTCTTTTTCTTTTTTTATCCTTTGAGTCCTTTTTTTGTGGATCTGTACCTTTTAAAATGATTTCTCATGGATGAAATACTGAGGACTTGGTACACAGCTTGGTTTGTCTACTTGAATATACCTAGGAATGTCCTATCATTGAGTAGAAAGTAGAAAGAGATGAGACTAATTTAGGGAACAGGATCCTAGGATCATATAATGTTTAAAAAGCAGACAGGCCTTTAGTGATAAGTTAGTCCAATCTCACTTCTCAGAGGAAATCGGGCTGCTATTCCCAGCTAATAGTTAAACTGAGGTAGAATTTGAACTCATATCTTTCTGAGTCCAAGTCTAGTCCCTAGGTACCACATCATGCTTCTTTTAAAAAAAAAATCATTCTAAACTTTTGGTTTGCAACAAAAAACCATCAAGATCTATGTACAAAGCAAGGTATAAAATACTACCTCGAACACTTAACCTTTAGTTTAGGTAGAAGCAAATGAGTTAACGAGGAAACAAGAAGTTACTTTTGTTCTAGGCCTGTCAAAATTTGGCTACAGTTGGGCATGTTTTCCTTCCTTTTTTTCTTTCTTTTATATAATAACCACCTATGGTCATCATAGCTACAGTTACAGTTCCACTGATTTTTCAGGGAATCATATTATTTAGGTCTTTCCTTATATGGGTCATAAGATTAGATTATTAGCTATTAATTAAATTATAAGATCTTTGAAGGCAGGTACTGACTTTTGCCTCTTTTTGTGTCCTCAGTGCTTACTTAGTCCATTGTAGGCAGTTTAATAAATGTTGATTGATTGATTGATAGTCCAATATACCAGTATTCCAGAGGTGTAATCAAAATCATGTAAGATTCTATGAAACAGCTCTTTGTCCCTCTCTCTTTCTGACCCACACATTGCTTCCTGTTGTGTCCAGAGAGTGAAGATCCCAGTTTACTCACGGCTCTGGCACCATAAATCACCTGAAATAAATCAGGTGTTAGCAATCTCCATGGGTGGGAGTTTGAGCCATGGAGACCTTGGAGCCAGGTTCCCAGAGGGGTTGTGCAGTTGACCAACCTGACTGGGAGGCCAGAAGAAACCAAGGAACCAGGACTAGAGCCCAATGGGGATTTTGGACTTGGAATTGGGACATAGGGATGGAGCTAAGCTTCGAATCTAATCACCTTCCTCCCCAAAGACTGAGGTAGTGCAGAAAGCAGGGGGACTATGCCTCCCATGCGTCAGAGGAGTACCTTTATTTATTTGTTATCATACATTTTGAAGTAAATATTACTTTGTAAAAACTACTTGGAGAGTTAGTAGCTAACTGGAGTTGGGGTCCAAGGGACCCTGACAAAAGTTAGGCTGGCTTTCCAGTTCTCTGGCCAGAAATTTTTATATAGATGAGGATTATTCTAACACAAAGGTCATTGAGCAATCCCTTATCACTGCCACCATCCTGGAAGACTGTAACACATACCATCCTCTTCAGCCCCACCCCTTATCTTCTCCCAGCCCCCCATAAAGGGTGTTGCTTTGGACAAAAAAAAAGTCCTTCCTATGTTACAGGCCCTATACTATATTCTAGATATACAAAGAAAGGCCCAAAAGAAAAAAGCCTGCTTTCAAGGAGGCCACAGGGATTGTCTTTTGGAAATTGCATAGTTCTTTTCTTAAACTCAAGCTTCTCCTGAAACAAAGACCTATTTTTAGCCCATTTTTAAGACCAATATTCTTTCAATGATATTTTATGAATCGAAGTTATAGAATACTATAGTTTCTGAAGAATTAAGATTGAGAATAACTCAAAGGGCAGTGGAAAATGCAATTTGATACACATGGGGATTTATGAAGCAGTAGTATAACAGATATCAGCCGAAAAATATATACCTGAAGAAAAGGTGAGTCAGTCATGTAATGAGAGTGAGGCCACTGATGGACAGCCCTAGGACTCCACTGGTGTCAAAACATAGGAGATAAATATATGTGTTGTGTGTGTTTATACATACATTTTTGCATGAACATATACACACAATCAAGAGAGAATGGATTTATTGGAGCAAAAGTATCAACTTTAAGGGGCCCACAATACAAGATTAAAATGTAATTGGGAAATATTGAGCAAAATAAAAAAAAATACAGAAACACAGAGGTAGTGTTACATGCTGCCCTCAAGGATACTTATATACAAATTAGTGACCATGGTTTGTATTTGAATTGGATACCATTCCAGTGAGACATTGGAGAGATAAACAGACTTCTTATTTACCATTTATAATTCCATTAAATGCCAACAGTGAATTTGGTACCATAGGGGCATGAACCTTTGGGGACCTAAAAGTTTATCTGGTCCAAACTTCTCAGCTTACCAATGAGGTCCAGACCTGTCAAGTAATTTGTCCTGAAGGTAGTAAACAGCAGAGACAGGATTCAGACCCAGGCCCTAAACTATAAATCCAGCCCTATTTTCATAGTACCACACTGGTTTGAAATTACAGCTTACTACCTCTCTAGGCCTTAGTTTTCTCATCTGTAAAATGGTGGAATTGGACTAGATGCTGATTCTAGCTCTAAATTGACATCCTATGATAATGGATCTTGACTCTAATAAGAAGGATTTTCTTGTTGTTGAGTCATGTCCAACTCTTCATGACCCCATTTGGGGTTGTTATGGCAAAGATACTGAAATGGTTTGTCATTTCCTTCCCCAGCTCATTTTATAACTGAGGAGCTGCATTAAGTAACTTGCCCGGGGTCACACAGCTAATAAGTGTCTGAGGTCAGATTTGAACTCAGGAAAATGAGTCTTCTTGTCTCCAAGGCCCAGCCTCTATCCACCACACCACCTTGCTGCCCCTAATAAGAGGGATTGGATTTCCTGACTCTTAGAGAGACAGGACGTGAACCAAACTACCCTGACAAACTATGATCATGTCCTTCCATGGTAGGACAGTTCAAGACAATGCCTCATTTATAAAGGTATTTGAACCCTCACTCTTTCACTTACTACTTTGTGAGTTTGGATAAGTCACAACTTTTCCAGGTCTCATTTCCTAATTTGCTAAAGGAAGAGGATTAGAACCCAAGACCTCTAAGGTCTCTTTCTGTTCTAGATCTACGGTCCTATGTTTGGGTGGAGGAAGAAGCTGTCCTACATGGAAGAGGAGAGACAGCCTGACCCTTTAATGAGCCCAGGGTGAGATCATAGTCTTCCATTCCCCTCACTTTGGGTCTCAGGATTCTGACTCCCTCTACAGGCTCAGATCTGGAGTTTTCCCTGTGTTTTGTCTCCTGCACAGGTGGGGCACAGCTGACTCAGCTATGAGTCTGAGTTTCGGCAGTACAGAGCATATTGCGGAACTAGGGCCCTGATTCATGGCAATAGGGAATTCCCTTTGCCTATGTGATCATTCCCAGCCTGTCCAGTGCTTTCAAGGGAGAATGAGCTTCCTCACACTGGGCATAGAGGTTAGTCTTTCCAATGCCAAAGGTGTTACAAGAGAGTCCAGTCCACCATCACTAACTGCAACTAACTCTGTTGTCTATAGTTGCCCAAAGGTCAGGGGTGAGTGGAAGGTGTGGAAAGTAGACTGTTGTAGGGTAGTAGGACCTAATGAGTCTGTGTGAAGGGCTAGGGCAGGAGAAGGAAACCTGTGGCTTTGAGGCCACACACATGACCTTCTAGGTCCTCCGGTGCAGCCTTTTGACTGAGTCCAAGTTTTACAGAACAAATCCTCTTATTAAGGGGATTTGTTCTGTGAAGTTTGGATTCAGTCAAAGGGCCACACTTGAGGGCCTAGAGGACCATATGTGGCCTCAGGTTCCCTGCTCCTGGGCTAGGGTATAGTAAATAGAGTTCTGGACTCAGTAAGCCCCAAGTTCAATCCCAGCCTCAGAAACTGAGTAAAATAGGAAATAATAATCCCATATAATTAAATTTAATAATTGTTTCAATAAGCAAAGATATAATCTTTCATTTTACTTAAATGTATAAACATGACTATAAAGACAAAATAGGAATGACAGCAACTAGCTTACCAGGTTTTTGTGAAGATCATTTGAGATGATACATGTTAAGTATTTTGCTAACTTTAAAGTAGCTATATAAATATGAACCATGATAATCATAATAGCTAGCATTTATAGAGTTCTTAAATATTTGCATAGCAAATATTATCTCATTTGATTCCTGTTGCAACTCTGGGAGGTAGGTATGAACATTATCCCCATTTTACAGATCTGCATTTATAAGGTAGAGGCTCTTAACCTTTATTTTTTTGTTTGTAATGGGCTTCTTTGGCAATATGGTAAGACCCATGGACCCATTCTCAAAATGTTTTTAAATAATTGAAGATTTCAGTTACAGGGTAATGTCTATAAATTTTTTTCTTGAACTAAGTTCACAGACCCTCTGAAATCTCTCCCAAGATACTTTGGGTTCTATGGACCCCAGGTTAAGAACTCCTGTTATAAGTGGAAGCTGAGAATGTGCAAGGCAGTTGACTGGTTTCACACTTCAGAGCAAAATATTGAAGTAAAAGGGATTTGTTGTTGTTTAGTCATTTTTTCAGTTGTGTCTGACTCTGTATCTCTTGGCAGAGATACTGGAGTGATATGCCATTTCCTTTTCCAGCTCATTTTACAGATGAGGAAACTGAGGCAAACAGGGTGAAGTAATTAGGGTTAGATATAAGAAAGAACTTTTTGGCTCTTTGGGGAGGTTAGGCATGGGAAGAAGGTAAGGGGAACTCTCCTTTTGGAGAGGTTTTCTGCTTGCTAGAATGTATCCTGAATCCTGTGATACCTACCCCCAATTCATAATGCTCCTTTTTTCTAGTCTCTGTATTTCTGGCCCCACCCTGAGCATTGCAGGGTGCCAGGGTTGTGTGGGCCTGTAATGAACAATAACCATATGATGCATTGGCTCCTTTCCCTCTAAGTCCTGTCTTCCAACCTTGCCCCTAGCAAAGTGTCATTCCAGAGAATCTAACACATCTCTCAAGACCCAAAAATAACCTTCATTTCTTGTAATTGTTGGGGGTTGGGAGTAAGAACAGGAGGAGGGAGAAGAGATACTGAGAAAAGGTGTGAGGCTACCGTTCCTTAACAACAGAAATGTAATTATTTGGTCCCTGGAATGTGGAGAGATGGCCCTGTAATGTATTTACAGAAAACTAATGGATCTGGTAGTTCTATGGCATGCTGTAGTAGAAAGAACAGTGGAGCTGGAGTCAGGGAGGCCTGGATTCCAATCTTGCCTCAAACACTTTATTAACTGTGTGAACCCCGTAAGTCACTCATTAGACTCAGTTCTGTAAAATGAGACTAATAGCAGTTGCTTCACAGAGCTATAGTGAGGATCAAATGAGATAATTTGTAAAGTGGGTTGCAAACTTTAAATCACTCTTAAAATGCTGGCTGTTTTTACTCTGTCCCTAAACCAAACTGGATGAGTTTCCCCTAAGCAGAGGTTTTGTTTCACACACACACACACACACACACACACACACACACACACACACTCTCTCTCTCTCTCTCTCTCTCTCTCTCTCTCTCTCTCTCTCTCTCTCTCTCTCTCTCTACCTGGATCTATGTTAGGATAACAGAAGGAATAGAATTGGCACTGATCCAAAGTCACTTAAAAGTCAGTAACAACCTCCACACACTTTTCAATATGGATCAGTTGCTGTGGTCTGCCTAGAAAGTTCTATGACCTTAGGAAAACTCTCTTAGTCTCAGTTTCCTTTTTTGTAAAATTGGGAAAATAATACTTTTACTAGGTTCGATATGAAAGTCTTTGTATGAGTTCTAAATTGCTGGCCTAAGGTGGACAGTAATATGCTAGGGAGGCAGCTAAATATAGTAGATTATGTACTGGACCTAGAGTCAGGAAGATCTGAGTTCAAATTCTGTCCCCAGACATTACTAGTTTGTGACCAAGTTGCTTGATTTCTTTTAGCCTCAGTTTCCTCATCTGTAAAATGGAGATAATAATTGTATCATCATCATCATCCTCCCAGTGTTGTTATAAGGAGTAAGGGGGATGATATGTGTTAAGTTTTTCACAATCCTTAAATTTTATATAAATGTTAACTATTAGAGAGCAATTTTCAAAACTAGTCACTAATGCACTTTTTGCAATTTTACTTCTTACCTCACTCAATTCAACTCAAACTGCTATCCCCCAGGGCTTGGATCTGGGCCCCCTACTCTTTTCTCTCTACACTGTTTCACTTGTTGATCTCATAAGCTCACATGGATTCAGTCATCTTTGTATTTGTGGTTCTCAGATCTATCATCCAGCCCTGTATCTTACAGACTTCTTAAACTCAAAATGTCCAAAACTAAGCTTATTATCTTTTCCCCCAAAACCATCCACCTTTCAAACTTCCCTATCACTGTTGATGGAACCACCATCCTCCCAGGCCCTCAGGCTCACAAGGCAGGTGTCATTTTCAACTTCTTACTCTCTCACCACCCCTGCCACCTGCCATAGCCCATCTATTGCCAAAGCTTATTGATTTTACCTTCCTAACATTATCTATATAATATATATTGTATATAATGTATTACATATGCATATATATACATTTATATGTATATACACACCTTGGTCCAGGTCATCATCTATTCATACCTGAACAGATATAAAATAGAATAGAGCCAATGCCCCTTCAAGCCTCTCCCTACTCCGGTCTATCCTCCATTCAGCTATCAAAATGATCTCCCTTAAGTTCCATTCTGCCCAAGCCCCCCACCCCCACCTCTGTAAACTCCATAGGTTTCCTATCACCTTCAGGATCAAATATAGAATCCCATTTGAGGGTCAGAGACCTTCATAACCTGCTTCCCTTCCCCCCTACCTTTCCAGTCTTCTTACACCTTACATACACCTAGTTTTCTTTGGTCTACTGACACTGACCTCCTTGCTGTTCCTCAAACAAAATACCCCATCTCTATTTTCACTGGCTGTCTTCACATGCATGGAATGTTCTTCCTTCTCATTTTTGCATCTTAGCTTTCCTATGTTTGTTCCAGGCCCAGCTAAAATCCCACCTTCTGCAAGAAGCCTTTCCCAGCTCCTTTTAATTCTAGTGCTTTCCTTCTGTTAATTATTTCCTATTTATCCTGCACATTGTTTGTACATGATTATTTGCTTTTGTCTCCCTCTTTGAGCTCCTCAGATTGTGAGTTTCTCCAGAGCAAGGACTATCTTTTGCCTTTCTTTCTATCCCCAGTGCATAACATAGTGTCTGGTGCATAGTAGGCACTTATAAGTGTTTATTGACTGACTCTCTCCAAAGTTACTAATAATTGCTCTTTAATTTTTTTCAAGTTTTTATTGATATTTTCTCCACCTTATGTCAATATAGTATCCCATATATCACCCCCCTTCCCCCTTCTAGAGCTCGATTCCATACGACTTAGAGAGGGAAAAAAGTTAGCACAACTAATCAATATATTTTAAAAGTCCAAAAAATGTTCAATGTGTTGCTCAATGTGTTATAAAGGGTTTGGAGGAGTAGATTAGGAGTATCTTCTCCTATTTCTTCATTTGAGTCCCATTTTATCTTTATAGTTTTGTTTCATTTACTTTTGATTTTTTTGATATGTAGTGGTTCTTTCCATTTACATTGTTGTAGTCATTCTGTATATTGTTTTCTTGGTTCTGCTTGCTTACATTCTGCATCAGTTCGTGTAGCTTTTTCCATGCTTCTCTGTATTCACTATATACATAATTTCTTACAGCATAGTAATATTCCATCACATTCATGTAACACAATTTGTTTAATTATTCCCCAATCAATAAACATCTACTTTATTTCCATTTCTTAACTATCAAAAAAAGTGCTGCTAAAAGTATTTTAAAGAGGAAAGAAAGGAAAGAATCTAGAAATCAGAGTTTTAAAAACAAATGTTAAAAAAACTGGTTTTTACATGCAACTGGGAAATAAGATATAAAGGCACTGGGGTATCCATCTTGCCCTACTAGAAAGTTTCGGGGGATAGGGGAGGATATGAGAGCAGATTGGGGGAAGGGCTATTCAATAGGCTTACTATCTTGGGGTGGGGGAGTAGGGGAAAGATGGGGAGAATTTGTAACTCAAAATCTTGTGGAAATAAATGTTGAAAACTAAAAATAAATAAATAAAAGATTAATTTAAAAAATATTTTAGAATATATGGGAACTTTTTTTTCTTACTGATGGCTTCCTTGGAGTATAAGCCCAGTAAGAGTCTCTGGTTCAAAAGGTATGGACATTTTAGTTGCTTTATTTGCATAATTCCAAATTGCTTTCCAGTATGGTTGTACCACTTCACAGCTCCACTAAAAATGTATTAGTGTGTCTATTTTCCTATGACTCCTCTAACATTGACTGCTGCCAATTTTTTGGTCATTTTTGCCAATTGGCAGGGTATAAAGTAAAACCTCAGTGTTGTTCTGATGTATATTTCTCTTATTATTAGTGACCTGGAGCATTCTTCATGTGGCTGTGAATACTTTGCTGTTCTTGTTTTGAGAACTGTTTACTCTTATCCTTTGACCATTTATTTAATCAATAATCTCTGAATTGCCAAATGTGATAGTTTGCCAGTCTACATTGGCAGAAGTTCACCACCCAGAGTTCCATATGCTGATGAGATCACAGGTGTAGAATTCCCTTGCCCCTTGCCTTCCTTCATCCTCCACCCTCATTTCCCACCCCCCCCAAAAAAAAATCACTACCAAAATACATGTATATGTTGTCTCCCTCATTAGATGTAAATTCTTCAAGAGCAGGGACATCTTCATTTCTCTGTTTCCCCAGCTACTAGAAAATAGGTGAGATTAATAAATACTCCTGGATTATCATCCATCACTGGCATTTAGCAGTGTTGGATATTCATAGTGAGTTGTTCCGGGCAAAGAAGACCTATTTCCCCTCTTATCTATTCTTCTAGCCTAAGGGAAAGAATGCCGCTGCTCTAGGACTTGGAGAGGGGGTTAGGGAAGGGAACAAGCATTTATTAAGCACTTACTATATGCTCTATACTATCATTTAACATATTAGGGTCTATTTCTTCACCTATAAAACGAAAAGATTGGAGTAGATGATCTCCAAGTTCACTTCTAATGTTTTTTGACCGTGATTTTTTTTATTTTTTTAAACTAAATGATTTATTTCTAGTTTTCAGCAATCACTTCCATAAGTTTTAAATTTTCTCTCCCTCTCCAAAGCGGCTTGCAAATAAGAAATGGAAAAAACCACGAGAAAAAAAAAAGTAAAACAAACAAAAAAGGGAAATAATCTGCTTCATTCTGCATTCCAACTCCATAATTCTTTCTCTGGATGTGACTGACATTTTCCATCATGTGTTCTTTGGAATTGTTTTAGGTCCTTGCATTGCTGAAAAGGGTCTAATTTTTAAATTGTGCTTATTCTGTAATTTGAATCTTCTGTTTTTAACATCCTCCATCTTCGCCCTGCCCTGCAACTCCCAGCAAATTGGCAGTATGTGCCTAACAAAATAGCAACTTCAGAAGTGAGTTATTGGATGTGTTTTGGGAAAATAGGATTGGGGGGTGGTGATAGCAGTGTCAAGGAACCCTCTCTTCTCTCTGCAGATTAGACTCTGAGGCCCACTTTAGTTCTAAAGCCTTTTGAATAATTCTAATAATCAGGTATGAATGTTTTAGTCGTGTCTAACTGTAATCCATCCCATTTGGGGTTTTCTTGGGAAAGATAAAAGTGTGATTTGCTATTTCTTTCTCTAATTCATTTTACAGATGAGGAAAACAAGGCATACAGGGTTAAGTGAGTTACTCAAGATCAGTTAGTGGCTGAGGCTACATTTGAGCTCATAAAGATGGCTTTCTAGTTCCATGCCTACTGTTCTATCCACTGTGCCACCTAACTGCCTTTAAGTGTGTGTGTGTGTGTGTGTGTGTGTGTGTGTGTGTGTGTGTGTGTGTGTGTGTTTTGAGGAGGGCGTATACTGGCATCTGAGGTGATCAGTAAAAGCTCCATGTAGAAGGTGGCCCTTAAGCTAATTCTTGAATGAAACCAGAGATTAGAAGACTCAGAGGTGGAAATAAAGTGTTTTTCAAGTCTGGGGGAAAACAAATACAGAGGCATGGATGGTAAATTGAGTGTCATGTGTGCAGAACTCTCATTCCCAAGAGCCAATAACTTGCCAGATCTTGTCAGTTCCATCTCCTCAACATCTCTGGCATCTGTACCCTTCTCTCTGCTAATCAAGTACGGAGTAAAGGGCAGGAAGGGAGGATTTGAATGGGGCCCTTTGACAGTTAGACCCTTATAAATAGTTCACTCCCAGTCCACAGCAACCACGCCCATCTAACCACCGTGAGAACTTTCTCTTTCTTAAGGTCAGCTGTTATTTCCAACCACAGTTTCACCACCAAATCACACATAATTTTTTTTGGAGGGTGGGAGGGAGAATCCAACATATATTAATTTAGCATGTATTAATTAAGGGCACACTGTTTGCCAGGTGCTGTGGATGATACAAAGGCTTCTGACTTCAAAGCAGCAAGATATAGTCAAAAGAGCTGCAGCCAGAAGACCTGAGTTCAAAATCTGCCTCCTGACATTTCTGGCTGTGTGTCCTTGGGTAGATCCCTTCATCTTTGTAAGCACTGGATTTCTCAGGAGTGAAAAGAGGAAAATAATATCTGCACTATTTATTTTGTAGTTTTGTTGTGAGGATCCAATGAGATAATAGATATGATATGAAAGCTAATTATGAAGCTTTATCATTATTAGGGGAGATAAAAATTGGTAGGCAAACAACCATAATTCACGGTAGACTGGTAAGTGTTTAAGAGAGGTACAAAGTGCTCTGTAGGAGGAGCTTGAGGAAAGAGACGTCATTTCCAGCTGAGTGATTCTGGGAAGGCATTTGGGGGAAGGTGGTGCCTCCAATTTCAAACAAATTTCAGATTTCCGCAGACAGAGATGAGTGGATAATGGGGTAGTGTATTCCAGGTAGAGGGGATTGTACAAAAATAGATGAAAGATAGAGAAGCAAGAGGGAGCAAAAGCTTCTGACTTTAAAGAAGAAAAGTTTGTCTGAGTTCTAATAAGTTTGGAGAGTTAGCTGGGTCCCCATTTGAGTGGTTGGGGAAGATGTCAAGGAGGCTTAACGATCAGGTTAAAGGGAAGGGAATATTTATTGTAATATATATATAAGTATTTATTCTTATTTTATGTTTTTGAAGTGGAACAATCTTGTTTTTTAATGCATTGTCTACATTGTACAACAATTTGAAACAATATTTTTACTTGTGAAAACAAAGGCATCATGAAGTGAATAGCTTTAAAGGGGTACATTCTTAGGTTTTATGCAAAAAGATGTGAGAAGCAGTGAGAGACTTTCACTTGATGTAGTGGATTTCAGATTTTAAATGAAAACCCATTGGCTCAAATCCTGGTTGATGTGCTGAATGGTTATGACTTCATTAACTTCTATTGGTATAATTACTCTATTCAGATACCTCAGAGAGCTATAGATTCAATTATAATCTAGAGCCCCAATCATACTTCCTACCAAATGCTTATTGAACATTTTAAATTAGATGTATATAGGCACTGAAAAATCAACATGTTCAAAACTTATCTTTTCCCACCAACTCCTCTCTTCCAAAATTCCCTATTTTTTTCCAAGATCTTGCCATCCTTTTGGTCACACAGGTTCTCCAACTCAGAATTAACCTTAATTCCTCACTCTGGGACAAATCAAGCACTATGCTAGGCATTTTACAAATAGTATATATAGTAGGTACTTAATAAATGCTTGTTGACTTGACTTGACCAACCTATGAGAAATATCTTCTATGTAATTCTGTTAACCTTTCTTGGGAAACTTTTCCTCTTATCACCAAGTTTTGGGTGTCTTTCTTCCTTCCTTCCTTCCTTCCTTTTCTTCCTTCCTTCCTTCCCTCCTTCCTTTTCTTCCTTCCTTCCTTCCTTCCTTCCTTCCTTCCTTCCTTCCTTCCTTCCTTCCTTCCTTTCTTTCTTTCTCTCTCTCTCTCTTCCTTTCTTCCTTTCTTTCTTTCTTTTCTTTCATTTACACAGATTGAGAAATCAAGTAGAGAGGATGCTCATAGACCACCGGTGTGTCTCTAGCACAGAAACATCTGCCTAAAAATACATAACTCAAATTGAATCACAGATCTACAGCTGTAAAGACCTAAAAGGCCATCTTAGTCCAACCCCCTCATTTTACAGATGAGGAATTGGAAGCCTACAAGGTTAAGTGACTTGCCTAAAGCCCCACAGGGAGTAAGTCAAAGAGCCTGGGTTCATCTTACTCCTATTCTTTCCACTTCACCATTCTGCCAAGCCTTAGCAGGGTTAGGAATTCACCTTTCTGGGAGCAAACAGCAGCATCACTTGGCCCTCCTGGTGTTCACCAAGGAAATCGGGACCTCTTCTAACCAGGAAATGTCTGTCACTGCAGTTCCTCAGGAACCAAGGATACATCTATGTTCTTGTTTAGCTATTTCCAAAACATCCTCAAAAGAGATGGAGTAAGTGAGTCTGGCTTCTGGATAAACAGAGATGAAAGCAATCCGGCTTCTAGGAAAGTAACTTGGTCTTAAATAAACACAGAAAACACTAGCTGTGAAGGGGATATGGCCGATGTAGACTAGAGTTTAGTCTAAGTGAAGTGTGGGGGAGGAGAACAGTAAACCCAGGGTTTCTATTAAGTAGGTGGCAAGTTCTTTTTACATCACACAAATTGACCAGTTGGAAATATGGTAAAATACAAGTTTACCATTTCAATGGACTATTATTGTCATGTAAATACAAGTTTTATAAAATGAAAATATCTGGACTGTTAAGATGTGTAATTTTATTTGTGCCCTTGGGAAAGTCCTTTATCCTCTCTGAGCCTATTTCTTTATTTGTACAATCGGAATAACGATAAATAATATTCACACAATCAACTTATCTCATAGTTATTTCCAGGAAAGTAAACCTTAGAACTCTATATAATGTAGCTTATTATTTGGATATGGGATCATCTTACTTTTCTGCTACCCCCTCATTTTCTGCTATCTTTATTTTGTATATCCAAATCCCAGTGGATGGAGAACTGGCCTCAGTCAGGAACACTCCTAAGTTCATAGATTTGGATCTGGAAGTGATCTTAGAGTCATCAATTCCAACTCTCTTGTTTTTAGAGATGTGGAAACTGAGGCACAAACAAGTGAATTGTTGGTTCAAACCTAGCCTAAAACAACTAATTACCAGCTTTGTCCTTGGGCAAGTTACCTAACCTCTCACTGTCCCCAAGCAACTCCCCAAGTTATCCATTTCGGAAGTGGTGCCTATCTGCATTGGTAGAGGGAGTTTCCTCTCCTTGGAGCTCCATTTGGTCAATGAAGCACCGCTCCAGACCAAAAAAAAGGGGAACAGAAAGAATCTCTGGCACGTTTTCTCTTCCATAATGGTTTGGATAGCAAATTATTCTTTTCAATAATATTCTCTTCTACAACATTTCCAGTATTTTTACGAGTTCCACTCAATCCATTCCCATTCAATCACCCATTAAATGTCCATTAGATGCCAAGTATCCTCAGCTAGTTGTTATATTTACGAAAATAAAAAGATTAGAGTTCATACCCTCAAGGAGCTAAAATTCCTTTGGGGAAAGGAAGAACATTCACACACACACACAGAGTGGATTGAGAGAACTGGATGGGGAGAGTGCACTAACAACTTGGGGTTGACAGTGAAGCTAGGCGGCTTAGTGGATAGAGTATTAGACCTGGAGTGAGCTAAGATCTGAGTTCAAGTTCACCCTGAGGACACGTATCAACAGTGTTACCATAGGCGGCTCACTTAGCTTCTGCCTGCTTTACTTACCTCACCTGTGAAAGGGGGCTAATAAAAGCACCAATCTCCAAGGGCTGTGATGAGGGTAAAATGAAATAACACTTGTAAAGCACTTTGCAAACCTTAAACCACTATATAGATACTAGCTATTATTATGATTACTCAAAGAGGAATTGATTGAACCTCAGAGGAAGGCAAGGAATGAATTTAAGTCCAACTCCATTTCTAAATATGAATTTTTCTATATTTTAAAAGGTTCTGGATATATGAAGTAAAACACTATCTACATTCAGAGAAAGAGCTGATGAATAGAAGTATGTATAGAATGATTTTATACCACACACACACACACACACACACACACAGAGTTGTGTCTAATGATAGCCATCTGGGCGGGGGAGGAATAACAAAGAAATTTACATGACAATTTTATGTTGTACACAATAGATTTGCAGTTTCAAGTGCAATTATCTTTTTTATTATGCTATGTTATGGAAATCTGTTTTATTCCATAAATTGAAAATAAAATAAATTTTTAAAGGTTCCCAGTTCTCAGGATACTGGGTAGAAATTTGCAAGGCTAGAGGCTAAGAGTTAAGAAAATGGAGGACAATAAGCATTGAGAAGGGACTGAATAACTGGGGTTGGAAGAGCCTCAGGCTTAGAAGTAATATCCAAGTAAGGCTCGGTCTGGGGATGTGTCTGCTCTGGTGCCTATTATTGTGCCCTGTGGGTATGATGGAGTGACAGAAGTCTGTAGTCCTTTAACTCTGGGCTCAGGAATCAAGTTGTGGGAGCACAGGGGAGGGCTGGGACTCTCATTCAGCATCAAGGTGGGGAGGCCCCAGAGTTTCACTTGGGCTCAGAGCAGGCATTACAACCTCCTAGTTACTATTCAAGGTTGTGGCAAGTTCTGGCTCGTCTTCTCTGCCTGTTAGGGAAACTGTTCGCTTCTCTACTCAGGTCTGGACTGGCTGGGTTCCATCCTGCAACCCAGATTCTATTGCCTTGGCAGGGAACTATTTTGGGGTTGGTGACAGTTTGGCTCTTAGTTTCATTACTAAAGAGTTTCTACCTGTGGCAGCCCAGATGACCGGAGTCTTGTGGGCATAGAGATCCCCTAGTATACCATTAGTGAGTTATAAAGGGGCAGGGGGTGGTGCAGAGTGAACCAGGAGTGAAGAGAGAAAAGACAGAATGGAAGAACAGGTAAATTCCACTTCTAGTGTACTTTCACCCAAATAGCCCCAGATAAGCCTTTGCTTTTAGAACTAGGCTTTTGTTTGTTTTTTGCTTTTTGGAGGGCAATTGGGGTTAAGTGAGTTGCCCAAGGTCACACAGCTAGTAAGTGTTAAGTGTCTGAGGCCGTATTTGAACTCAGGTCCTCCTGACTCCAGGGCCAGTGCTTATTCACTGCATCACCTAGCCTATCCTAAATATTTATAAGCTCTTTCCATTTGTACTCATTCTTTTTTTTTTCTTTTAGGAAGGTTTTGAGGGATGTGCTCAGCTATCCATTTCTTCTGCATATTGATCTCTGACTTCAGGTTGACTGGGAGGCTGGTACCCAGGGATTAAAGCCCCCAAATTCAAATAGTTTGGCCTTATGAGGGCAAAGAATAATGGCCATTTGCCCTTGACAATACCTGCTCAGGTGCTGTGTGTGAGGGAGGGGACCCTGGAAGGTCAGTCACTAGGTGGGAAAACTGAGACCCAGAGTATTGAATTTGCAGTTAAAACCTCCAAGTTTGCTGTGTGACCTCAGGCAAAGTACATTTCCTCTCTGACCCTCAATTTCCTCATCTATACAAATGAGAAGGACGCACTCTTGATCTCTAGGGTGATCACTCAAATCCCTTACAGGTCTAAATCTGATGCTCTCATGAATTGCCCAAGGTTCGAGACAAGAAGTTAACTGAAGTAACACTGGAATTGAGACCTCTGAGGCTCCAAAACAGCAAAGGTTAGCAGGGTCTGTCCAAGGGCATTATCACCACTTTCCTAGAGGCCAGACAATAGGCATCATTTGGGCTAAGTCGCTGGGTACCAGCCTCCCAGGCAGCCCTGGGGCCCCAGCCCACACAGTAGGTAGGGCACCTCTGGTTTCAGTTCTCAAACTCCAGAGACTTTCATGTCAAAGGTTAATATTCCATCCCAGAAGCCCTTTTGAAGATGAAAAGCACAACTGAGGAGTGTTCTGCTCTGGTACAGTAATTACCATCATTAAAGGTAATTTCACACACAGGGATAGTAGAAAACCGGGGAACTTTGGCCTCCCCATAGATAGTGCCTCACCTTGGGAATTTGGTCTTAGAATCATTGAATTTCTTAGTTTGGTCTAAACCATTCCCTACATTATCCCCACCTCCCACTCCTGCTCCCTTCAACATGCAGGATTAATGGCCATCCAGTCTTTGTTTAGAGACGTCTGGAAAGGGGCAATTACTGCCTCTTGGGGCAGTCCATTGCACTTTTGCATAGTTCTAATTTTAAGGAACTTCTTCCTGATGTAAAATCTATATTTGTCTTTTGTGCATCTCCCACCTGTGGTTCCTGATTCGGACTTCTTGGGCCAAACAAAACAAATCCAGTTGCCTTCTCCCATGTCTTTCCAGAACTTGAAGATGGCTATTGCTTCCTTCCCACCACCTCCCCAGCCCCCTCCAGTTTTCTCTTCTCTATGCTATCTATCCCCAGATCCTCCAAACATATTCTTGTGACTGGAAAGGGAGACTCTTGTGCCTCCTGGTTAACCTCCTGTGAACACAGTCCAGCTTATCAATGTCTTTTCTGTAATGTGGGAACAGAGCTGTCAAATCCCTTCCAAATCTATTAGTGGTAGGGCTTCTGTCCTACCTTACAATTGTTCATTTACATAAGGAAACAGTCATAGGACTAATTCAATTAGCAAGCATTTATTAAGCACTTACTAAGTGCCAGCTACTGTGTTAAGCACTGGGGATAAAAAGATGAAACAAAATAGTCCTTACCCGCAAGGAGCTTACATTTTATTAGGGGAAATATATACACAGAAAACTGAATACAAAATACAGACTAAGGACAGAGCATGTTGTCTCTTCCCCATTAGACTGTGAGGTCCTTGGGAGCAGAGAATCTCATTTACCTTTCTTTATAGTCCCAGGGCTTAGCACTGTACCACGCACATAGTAAATGCTTTTACTTTACTAATTAAGTGGGAACCCTAACAAGTGCTTTAGGAGACAGCACTTAGTCTAAACTTGAAGCTCCAGATTCTAAAAGGTGAGGGGAGGGGGCTGTATTCTGGGCAGAGGGACTAGGTTGTGCAAAGACATGGGGGGAAGAGAAGTTGGCTAAATGGGCTAGAACTGAGAATTCATGAAGTGCAGAGATATGCAATAATTCTGGATAGGCAGACCGAAGCCTGATTGTGAAAGACTTTAAAAAATCAAAGAGGGCTTTCTGGATTTTGCTCTGAGAGGGAAAGGGGAGGAATCAGAGGGTCTCGAGCAGGGGGGTGATATGGTCAGATCTATGTGTAGTGCACATGCACTGGCCTTGATTTCCCAGAGCTAGGCATCTACAATCACCCTCTCAGGGTCTTAGGGGTGCCCTGGGGGGTTAGGGCTTTTTTTACACTGCCATTAGCTCAAGCTCCTACAAATTGTGTCCTCTCAACTCTTGATCAGCAGTGACTACTATTGCAATTCTATTTTTACCAACATCAATTACAAAGTGATATTTACTTTGAAGATAGAGCTCTAAAAACAACAATCCTGTGTCGCCTCAATCTCTCAGGAGACTGGGTCATTCCCAGTCAACACTTTGTACACAGCCCCTGGTCTCATCAAGTTCATGTCCAAATGTGTCAGAGGTGCCTGGAAGGAAAGGTCCTCAGGGGAATCAGTACTAAGCTGTCTACAAAACCCAGTATAGACTTTGGCTCCCAAGTTCTTGGATTCTTGAGACCCATGACTCCTGAAGGCTCACTTTCCTGACTTTTTGAAATTCCTAAGGTCAGAGTCACCAAATTAATTTCTCTTACCTAACTCAAAAGAACAATAATGTGTTTAATAATAATGATAGCTAGCCTATATAAAGCACCTACTGTGTACTAGGCACTATGCTAAGCTCTGTAGGAATATCAATTCATTTGATCTCACCACAACCTTCCTAGACTGGTGTTATTATCCTCATTTTGGGCAGCTAGGTGGTGCAGTGGATACAGCACTGGACCTGGAGTCATGAAGACCTGAGTTCAAATCTAAACTCAGCTACTTACTAGGTGTATGACCCTGGGGAGCCATTTAACTGTTGCCTGCCTCAGTTTCCTCATCTGTAAAGTGGGGATAATAATGGCACCTTGTGAAGATCAAGTGAGATAATAAACACAAAGCACTTAGCACAATGCCTGGTACATAGTAAATGCTATATAAATGCTAGCTATTTTTATTTTTACAGGTGAGGAAACTGAGGCAATTAAAAGCTAAGTGACTTGCCCAAGGTCACATAGGTGTTAAGTATCTGAGACTGGATTTGAATTCTGATCTTAATGACTCCTGGCCCAGTACTCTATCCACTGTACCACCTAGCTACCTGTTTGTTGAAGGCCATAATAGGGACAGGCAGGACCTTTCCCCTTATAATACCTTCTCTGTTATGATCAAGTATTGTTAAGTCAAGTCAACAAGCATTTATTAAACACTTATGTGTCAGACACTGTGCTATGTTCTATAGGCAGAGGAAGGAGTTAAACCAAGAGCAGAGATCCACAAGGAGAGCTCAGCCAAGGGTAATGCTAGTGTCTTTGGAAGGCTTCTCCAGCTCTCACTACTCAGCTAATCCTTTCACATGTGTTTAGCAGACCAGAACCAGTTACAAAATGCCTAAATACACTCTGGCGGGCTCTCTAAAGCACTTCCAATTTGTGTCATCACTCTTCGAGGCAAGTAGATTCCTCAGGCTGCTCCATGTTGGAAGTGGCATCAGAAGTATAGGGTCTCTGTTATATGTGCTCTAGGAATATCCAAATGGCAGCTGCATGGAGATAGCACTGAAGAGAGGAGACCAATTAAGATGCTATTGCAACTTTCCAGGTTGAGAGATGATGAAGGCCTGAATTAGGGTGGAGATTCTGTAAATGAAAGAAGGGGACATATGCAAAAGATACTGTGGAGGTAAATTGACAAGGCTGACATCCAGGTTGACTCAAATTTGGTGAACCTGAGTGGCTAGAAGTGAGGATGGTGTCTTCAACCAAAATAAGGAAATTTGAAAGAGGGGAGATTAATCTTCCAGAGTAGTTTTCTTCATTTCTGGTTTAGTAGACTCAGTAATACAATAAGCAAACTAATTTACAGACTCAATCAGATCTCAGCACCCACTTGATAACAAAGTTTCATGTAGGTCCTGGTAGACTTTAAGGATATTCCCTAGATTATTTACTTGATTGTGAAGGTTGTAGAACACAGATTTGTTCTTAAATACATTTATTTGGGGGGGGGGGGTGGAAAATGGGGGGGGGAAGAGAGAGAGATCTGGAAAAGATTATGAGTTCTATTTTAGATTTGTTGAGTTTATTTTATCATTATTATTATTATTTTGCTTTTTGGAGGGCAATTGGGATTAAGTGACTTGCCCAAGGTCACACGGCTAGGTGTGTGTGTGTGTGTGTGTGTGTGTGTGTGTGTGTGTGTGTGTGTTTAAGTGTCTAAGGTCACTTAATTTGAACTCAGGTCCTCCTGACTCCAGGGCCGGTGCTCTATTCACTGAGCTACCTAGCAGCCCCTAGATTTGTTGAATTTAATGCCTCTGAATTATCTATTTGAAGATGTGTCTGGAACGCAATTGGTGATATTTGAATGAAGCTTCAAAGAGACTAAGATATATTCAGGAGTCATCCTCAGAGACATAATAGCTGAATTCATGGGCTCTGATGGAGATTGCCAAGAGAGAATGTGTTGAAGAATGAGAGAAGGGTCTAGGATAGAATTCTGGGGTATACCCAGGGCTGTGCTGGAGCTAGCTTGAACTGACTTTCCAAGAGCCAATTGTTAAATTTTCAGTGTGATCATTTACACTAGAAATCAGGCAAAAAACCTGTCAACCAGGACTTGATTTATTGTTTTGTTGACTGTCTAAACATAAGAAAGTCATAGAGACAATATTTATAATACAAATTAAACTTAAGAGCACGTGCATGTTCTTTTTTATTTTTTCTTCTGAGAGCCAGTTGTTAAACATTCATTAACATATCTATGGGGACATCCACATGAATAGGTAATGGAATATGAATGATGACCTAGGAAATAACTGAGAAGGAGCTGTCTGTTGGACAGGTAGAAAGAGAGCCAGGAGAGAGCAGAGTCACCAAAAGCCAGAAAAGAGAGAGTATAGAGAAGGAGGGAGTGGTTAGCAGTGTTAAATGAATCAGGTTTTTATGTCTTTTCTGAGACTGAAGCCCTCCCTTAGGAAATTTCACGCCTTGTGTGTGTGTGTGTGTGTGTGTGTGTGTGTGTGTGTGTACATATACATATAGGTATATACACAGGTGTGTGCATATATTGTATTTAATTTTTTTGTGTAGGTTTTTATGTAAGCTGCTTTTGCAACCCACTGCTCATGGTGGTGCTTGCCCCATAGTAGGCACTTAGTCAATGCTTGTTGAGTGAATGAATGATAGATTGGAGGTCCTACAGAGTCAAACCACTGGATCCTTCTTTGTCTTTCTTTAAAACCAGTTTTCAAGAGAGCCAAGCCCTGGGAGGGGGAAGGGGAGAGAGTGTTCCTGCAAATCACCCACAGGAAGGCAGGTTACGCCATACAGGGAGAGCTAGATGCTGGGCATGTGTGCACCTGTTGGATACAGCAGAGCCGGATTCCAAGAGCTAGTGATTCTCTAAGGGGTGGGGGGAGGTGGTTAGTGGAAGGGAGAAGGTGTTTAACTCTATGATGGCAGGAATTCTGTGTCCAGAAGAAAGTGCCCTGATCCTGACCAAAAGATAACAGGTCAGAGCTGACGATCCATGTAAGGCTATAAAGATTTCTGAATCATCCTTTCCTTTCCAGGGGCCTGAGTGAGTGACGCAGAGGATTCTAGGGTGTGAAAGAATCCAGTCTATCCTCCCTGTCCTAAATGCTTCTAGGTCATAAGAGATTCTATCCTGTTTTTAAAAGACTTCTCAGAAGAAGCTTCCATGAACCTCCTTATTTATACCACACTGGGTTTCAATGACCACATGTGGTCAGAAAAAGTGAAAAAAGTCAGTCTTCCAGCCTCAGCAAGAAGAACAAGGGTCAAAGCAGACATTTTTTTTTCTTGGCAACTATCTGGTCGAACTGCAAAGTTCCCAAAGAAAAATACTTTGGACCAGTGGCATAAGATAAAATCTGGCCTCCTAAAACCACAAAGCAAAAATCTTAGCCTCTTGGCTGCTGTGCCTGGGAGACACTGACTTGCTCCACTTCATCCAAAAGAGATGTGATAAGAGCCTATCAGGGAGGTCTTTCTTATGCCTGATCAAAATCTCTCTTGTTACAATTTAAGTCCATTTTCTCTTGCTCAATGATGAGAAAGGGCCTTCTGTCTGTGGGAGTTTTCTGGTATAACCACAGTGACCTTATTTGGACCAGAACCTGTAGATCATTCACCAAATTGCTTCCATTTATTTGTCTAAATTGAAAGTTTATGCAGAGTTTTGGCTCACTGTAGTTAATATTATGAGAATTTAATCCAAATTTCCTGTGGTCCAAGAATGTAGTCTGGGAATTTGATATTGGAAAATGCAGAGAGATACTTGGGCCCACTTTTCCTGGGGTGGGAGGGAGAGAGGGAATTAATTGGTTGGTTTTTTTAATTAATTTTGAATCCTGGAGGCTCCATTGGATCTTTCTGCATTTCCACCATATGAATAACTCTTTGCTTACCTCCAAATTGAAACCCAACTCCCCCTATGCTCATTCCAGTTAATGACACCAATTTCTTCCAGCTATTTCCTCTAAATTTCCTCATAATAGTTAATAATACTAATGATAATTGTGATAGTTCCCATTTATATAGCATTTTAAGGTTTGAAAAATGCTTTATACATGTTATCTCATTTGTTCCTCACAATAATACTGTGAGGGTGGTGCTGTTATTGTCCCCCATTGTACATAGGAGGGAACTGGAACTAAGGGGTTAAGTGACTTGTTCAGGAAATTACAGCTAGTGAGTGACTGAGTCAGGATCTTTCCTTAGGTCCCTCCTTCCTCCAGGTCTAGCACTCCAGCTATCCTCACGACAGTTTTCTCCTATAATAAGGTCCCCTGGGTCATCTAAAGAAGGAAGTGCCTCATGGGTCTTTAGCCTTGAGCCTCAGAGCCCCTGGGACTCAGTGGCCAGTCCTTAATAATCTCCTCCCTCTTGCCCTGGGCAGCAGTGGATTAACCTCCCTGCTCCTTTCTGGTTCTCATTTGGCTACATTTCATGAACATTGATTAAATAGCCCCAGATGCCTACTTAATATTGGACCAGCTCCTATGCAGATGTACTTTTCTCTTTTCTTCACCTTGACCATGAACTTTTCCTCTGGACGTAAGAAAGAGTTCAGCCCCTCAGGCTGGAACTCCAAGGAAGGAGACTAAAAGCGAGTAGGATGAAGTTTGTATTCCAGCATCCAGGGTTGTAATGTGGGTATGTGGTTAAGATTAATGCTTGTTGCGGATCATTCATATCCAACTCTTGTGACATCATTTGGCAAAGATACAGGAGTGGTCTGCCATTTCCTTCTCCAGATCATTTTTTACAGATAAGGAAACTGAGGCAAACAGGGTTAAATGACTTGCTTAGGGTTATACAGCTAGCAAAGTGTCTGAGGCCAGATTTGAACTCAGGAAGAGTCTTCCTGACTCTAGACCAGGCATTCTATCCACTGCACCATCTAGCTGCCCCAAGATTATTGCTGGAACATCAGAAATGCAGTAATTTGCTCTACATGACATCATCCAAGTGGCATGGACAGTTATCATAAACAATATATTTACATATATTACACATATGTATGTGTATATGGATTTAGGTTTCTTTAGAGAGGATTGGGGTGGGGGGAAGTTGGTGGAGTTTTGTACTTTGGATTTAATTCCCTTTACCAGTGAAAACTGGCAACTTGTCTGTAACTTATTGTATAATCTTAAAAGTCTTTCAAGTTCCTGGAGACCTGAGAGGATAAATGATTTTTCCATGGTCACATAGCTAATATATGTCAGAAGCAAGACTTAAACCTGGCTATTCCTGATTGTGGAGCTAGCCCCCCCCCCCCATCTGTTACAATGCATTGCCTCTCCTGAACAGGTATATGTTACATCCTACATGTAACTGTCTTGTAGTGAAAGATGGAGGGGTGGCTAGGTGGCGCAGTGAATAGAGAACCAGCCCAAGAGTCAGGAGGACCTGAGTTCAAAAGCAGCCTCAGACACTTAACACAAAAACTAGCCATGTGACCTTGGGCAAGTCACTTAACCCCAGTTGCCCTCCAAAAAAAAACCCAGCAAAAAAAAAAAGATGGAAAGACTGAGCATCACACAAGTATGCATGAACTATCAAAAGACCTACTATAGGAGTTCAGAGAAGGGAGGGATCTTTTGGGCTAAAGTTGTCGGGAAAGCCTTATAAAGCCATATGTGTAATATGAGTGTATATATATATATATATATATATATATATATATATATATAAAATATCTATAAATAAATATATATGAGTACTTATATAAATGAGTATCTATATATAAAATTAGTATATATGTGAGTATACATAAATGACTATATGCACATATATATATATTTGGAAACAGAAAATATATAATATTTATATGCTTCTACCCAGGTCCTCCCCCAATGCCATATCATGGAGCGAAGCATCTGACACTCCTTGGTTATGTGACCTTAGGCAAACCATTTACCCCTTCAGTGCCTGTGTTTTCTTAGTTCTGAATTTAGCAGCCTTCTTATGTACTTGGATTGGTTAGTGTAATGGGAATAGGAATTTGAAGATCTTCCCTATCCCTTAATAGACCAAGGGGTGAGTTTGAAGAACTCCCTTGCTTTGGAAGTAAACTTTGTCTCTTAATAGGCTGAATGTAATCACATGGAGCCTGTGGTGGGAGGAGTTCACTGAAGGGAGGCAGAGCCCACAGGAAACTGGTAGCCAGAGCCAGAGAGTCGGTAGGAGAGAGAGGTGCTCAGGCAAGGAGAGAGAGTTTTGTGAGTAAATATTTATCTAATATTGGTTTGTGGGAAGGCTAAAGGATGCTGTGGCTCTCAATGTTTTTATGGCTTATTAATATCTTTGGTACTATGATGGAAATGGCTTACTGGTTTGGGGATTGGGTTTTCTGGTATCTAAATAAATGTTTCAGTTCTGTCCTCTACTGGAGAATCTGTTATATTTTTGTGAACAAATGTCACGAAATATTTATAGTCACAGTCTTTATCTTGATGGTGGGCACTGTCAATATTGCATTAGCACTACAGTTAGAACTTCTAGCATTATAACTGGATAGCTTTTAGAGATATGGGGAAAAAAATCAGAGGATCTAGAATGTGGTTAGGATCCAAGACATTCCAATATATCTTATCACCATATCTGAAAAGGCATTCACAAATCAGTGAAGAGAGAAGAGGGAAATGAGATCTCTTGGTGGGGTGCCCCCTGAGAAAATCACCAACTACAGTCAGTCAGTGGTAGAGAACCAGGGTAATGAAGAGGACAAGAAATAAAGTGCTCTTTCATTTCCCCCAATTTCTCCTCAGAAGTCATTCCAATGCCATGATGCAGCTCTCCAGAAAAAAAAAAATAAGATCCTTTCCTAGGGGAAAAAAAGCCTTTGAGAGAGAAGCTCAAAGATAATAAAGTGGCATAGAATCAGAGAATCTTTTTCAAAATAAATTTTTGTTGCTGTATTTTGTTTTAACGCCATCTAAATTTTCCCTTCTGTCTTAAATTTGGATAGATCATTTAGTTTCACCCTTTCATTTTGAAGATAAGGAAAACAGAACCAGAATGGTTAAATGACTTGCCTAAGGGTCACATAGTTAGTTACTGGGGGCAAAGCCAGGACTGGAATCTAGGTTTCATGATTCCATAAATTAGGAAAAAGAAAGATGTATCAATATCTCTCAGGCACAAAAGAAAGCAAGCTGAGATTTATCCAACTTCAAGATTACAAAAGTATGCCTTAGCTTTTCTTTTGCAAACACCTGGGTTGGAGGAGGATTCTATACCTGCTTCTTCCCCCTCTAGAAAATCCATAAACATAAAAAGAAAAGTATTGCTTGGTGCTTCAAGCACCCTAATTTACTGAGATAGGAAAACAGGAAGGTTTTGTGATAGCTTCAAAGTCAGGGTTTGGAGTGTGTGTGTGTGTGTGTGTGTGTGTGTGTGTGTGTGTGTGTGTGTGTGTGTGTGTGAATCAGTAGGGTTCAGAAAGCTTTGACCATTACATTTAGTTTCTGTTCTTGCCCAACTTTATTTGCATGTAATCAGAGAGGATCCTGGGAGTAAGACAAGTTTTATCCCCCCAGGTTATGATGTTCCATACTCCTAAATCCTCCATTGAATGCATTCTTAATAGTCTGCCCATTTTCCTCAGATAATCACAAACTTTCAAACTTTTTTTCTTCCTGTACATCACTCTTAATGAATGCACGGTGCAGACTGAGGATAGCCAAAGGTTCTGGCAGGGGCCACAATGCCCTTTTTGAGTGGGACAGTCTTTGAATTCGGTCTTGTACCATAAGATCTCAATCAGGGATGTAACAGGACATAAAAGGGATTTCTTAAATCAAAGTCAAATATCTAGGACCATGGACTTTAAATTTGTATCAGACTAAGCTAAAAGAATAGTTAGCTTTAGGGGATTCTGCTGGTTTTTGTTAATTCCTCCTTGCTCAGGCGGGTGAATGATAGTCTTGGTTATTTGCCAGACATCGTCAGAAAAGCAGTGTTTGGTGCAGTGGACATAGAGATGACCTTGTGGTCAGGAAGATCTGGGTTTGAGTGCTACCTCTGACTCATCCCAGCTTTGTGATCCTGGACAAGTCACTTAACTTCACAGTGGTCCTAGACGACTCTAAAATTTATAGACTCTAAAATGTTCGGAAGGAATTTCTTTACCAGGGACCTCCTTGCACGTATAAAAATCACGTCTTAATAAAAAAAAAAATCCCTCCAAATTGTTATTCTACCCTTGTCAGGGATGTTGGTGTTTAGTCGTTGTCAGTCATGTCTGACTCTTTATTTGGAAAACATTCTATTTTACAAATTTTGAGTTTAAAATTATCTTCCTCCCTCTGTCCCTTACCCTGCCCCACATTGAGAAGGCTAGCAATTTGACATCAGTTAGACATGAGTAGTCATACAAAACACATTTCCAAGTAAGCCATGCCATGAAACAAAATACAACCAAAACATGTCTAACTTTTTGTGACCCCATTTGGGGTTTTCTTGGCTGAGATACTGGAGTGGTTTGCCATTTCCTTCTCCAGCTCATTTTACAGATGAGGAAACTGAGGCAAACAGGGTTAAGTGACTCGCCCAGGGTCACATGACTAATAAGTGTCTAAGACTGGATTTGAACTTAGGAAGATGAGTTTTCCTGACTCCTGGAACTGCACTTTATCCATGGCATCACCTAGCTGCTCTTTGTCAGGGACAGGTTTTTAAAAATATCACACTAAAGACAGCACTTTTATTAATTACGTGACCTTGGGCAAATCACTTAATGTCTCCTTGCCTCAATTTCCTCAACTGTAAAATGGGGATAATAAGAGCACTTATATCCTACATAAGGATATATCCTATATAAGGATCCTCATTCCTATGAGGATCAAATGAGATAATATTTGTAAAGCACTTAGCATAGTACCTGATACACAATAACACACTAAATACCATACTACATAAATATATAAATACCAACTACCTTTGTTATTATTGTTGTTGTTATGAATACTGCAAATCTTATCAGTTGAGATGTCAGCAGTTCTGCATCATTGTCAGGTTAGACTCTAATCCTCTATGTGTGACCTCTGGTTACATGAACTCCTGTCATGTTTCCTGCTCCCCTTTATACATGTCCTCAGCTCATAAAGATTCTCTGTATTTGTCCAGTCCCCTAATGGCAATTTGGTAACCTATGGGAAATTATACCCCAAGTAAACGTGGAGGACCTTATCTTATCGCAATGTTTACTATGCTGTTTGCTTAAATGTCTTTTACTTTGAACTAATATGTCCTCTGGCTGACTGGTCAAAGTAAATACATTTATAGGGGTTTATGAGCTACAGTGTTTAGACTGGGTACTGTTCCCACAGTACCTTGAACTTGACTTAGCTTTCCTGGGGGTCTGCAGGTGAGAGATTGTCCTAGCTACTACACTTACTATATTACTGCCTTGAGAGGTCCTCAGAGAAGCCTTTTCCAGAATTTGCATTCTGACTCAAGTGAGATCCTACATTGAGTTCCCTTCATCCCTCTCCTCAACTCCAAACCTTAAAGTTGAGTAGAGGGTGATTTTTAAGAGAATTCTGGTGGAGAGCAATTGGAGGCTGTCACATTCTCCCCCTGAAAGTGACTATGCTAAATGTCAATTTCACTCTTGTCTTTAGCTTATATCATTGTAAGGCAGGTAAGTGACCTAGTAGAGAAAGCACTGGACTTGGAAGTTCAAATCCTGCCTCAAATTCTTTCTAGCCATGTAAAGACAGTTAAGTTACTTAACCTTTCTCAGACTCAGTTTCCTCAACTGTAAAATGAAGATAATTATAGCACTTACCTAATGGGGTTATTGTTAGGATCACATGAGATTACCTATATGAAGCACCTTGGAAACAAAGTTCTACATAAATATAAGCTATTATTATTTATTTAAATGAGAAGCCCTTGAAAGGCAAAACCACTCTATATCAGGTAAAATTACACTGGCCCCTGAGCAGAAGGTGATCCCCAGAAAAGCTTCTCACAGACAAAGAATTGGAATGAGGAGTAATCTTTTGAAGGTCTGATTTCAGACTTAACTAAAGTCTCCTGACAAGGAAGGAACAGGATAGGGCAGGGTGGTAGCCATCAGCCCTGCCATTGCACTCTTAGATTCCAGGGCCTGATCCACCCTACAATTGAATGACATCTTCTTGGTGTGGTCTTCCCCTACTAGACTATAAGTTCCTTGAGGGCAGGCATTATTTTGTTTTTCTTTTTTTTTTCCTCTCAGCACTTAGAATAGTGCTTTGTACATAATAAAACTTAATAAATGCATTTTTAGAAATGTTACAAATGGAATTTACTTAACATTATAGGATTGAAAAGATGTTCAACAAGGATATAGCATTGACTCGGGTGGCTGTGGCCCAGTCAGGAGAGTGTTGACTCTTAGGGCAGCAGGACTCCTTCAGGCCTTAGGAACACCTACTACTCTGCTTAAGTATTAACTTAAATGTGTTAATAATCAATAATTTAACTTATTATTAAGTTAACTTAAATTAACTTAATAATTAACTAAGTGTGAATAATCATCCCCTAGACCAATTCAGTATTTTTCTTTTTTTAAATTTAATTTTTTTAATTAATGAGAAATCCCCTCTCCCTTCCACCTCTCCTCTGCCTTCAACTGAAAAAGAAAGAAAAACAAAATCCTTATAACAAATATGTATAGTCAAGCAAAACAAATTCCCAGATTGACCATATCCAAGAAATACATGTCTCAATCTTCTTTCTGAGTCCATCATCTCTCGTCAGGAGTCCTCTGGAATACTGGTTGGTCATTGCACTGATTAGAGTTTTCAAATTTTTCAAAATTGTTTGTCTTTACAACGTATTGTTGCTTTTATATAAATTGATCTCTGCATCAGTTCATACAAGTCTTTCCAGGTTTTCCTGAAGCCATCTTCTTCATCATTTCATACAGAACAACAATATTTCATCACACTCAAATACCATAATTTGTTTACCCATTCACCTCCTTAGTTTTCTAGTACTTTGCCACCACAAAAAATACTGATATAAATATTTTTGTACTTATAGGTCCTTTTCCTCTTTGTTTTGTTTTAAATCTCTTTGAGGAATAGACCTAGTACTGGTTTTGCTAAGTCAAAAGTAGTTTAACAGCTTTTTGGGTATAGTTCCAAATGGTTTTCCAGAATAGTTGAACCAGTTCATAATTCTGCCAGTAGTGCATTATCCTACTTGCTTTCCCTTAGCCCATCTAGATTTTTGACATTCTTTTGCAAGTTTTACCAGTCTGATGGAGATGATATAGAGCCCACAGAATTACTTTAATTTGCATTTATCTAGTTATTGGTGATTTGGAGCATTTTTGTCAGATGGTTATTGATAGCTTGGATTTCTTCTGAAAATTTCCTGTTCATATACTTTGAACATTTATCAACTGGGAAAGGGCTCTTATTCTTATAAATTTGAATCAGGTTTTCTATCATATATATGTATATGTATGTATCTTCTACATATTAGATATAGGTAATTTATCAGAGAAATTTACCACAAACTTTCTCCTCCCTCTTCCCCCCATTAATCTTCTTCTCTTCTAATTTTAGCCACAATTCTTGCCTTATATAAATTCACTTTTTGAAAATTCAACTTCGGCTTAAAGAAATCTGCATTCCAAAAAATAATCTATATTGAACTTATTGTAAATACAGTGTCTCCTCTCTCTCTCTCTCTCTCTCTCTCTCTCTCTCTCTCTCTCTCTCTCTCTCCCCCTCCCTCCCTCTCTCTCCCCCTCCTCACCCTGTCTTCTCCTGCCCCTCAGCTTGATACACCACAGCCTCCCAATCTTTCCACCACTACCACTCCCCAAAAAACCCCTAAAATTGAAAGCAGAAAAATGGACTGGAGGAAAGACCTCCACCACCATGCTGCAGGATCAGGGGCTTGGCTTGAGACCTCCAACACCATGAGTGGAGACCTTTGCCCACTGCCAGGGTTATCCAGACCCACATGTCTGTCTTCCATTGGTTAGCCCCAGGGCTGTGCCTGCCCCCTAGACCTACCTTCTTCCTTTCAGTTCATACCAGGCTCCCACAAGGCTGATTCCTGGCCCTATAAGTCCCTCCTCCTGCTCTTGCTTCTCTGTGTCTGGCCCCCTCCACAGATGTTGCCCCCTTTTTGTGTCCCTCCCTCCTTTCCCTACATCTGGGCAAATTCACATTAGTTAAAAATTACTTTTTTAGAGATCTGACTCCCTTATATAAAGTGAAAAATTGTATTGAAAAATCTTTTAAATTTTATTTTACCAAAATTGTCCATTTTAACATCTGTGGTCTTCTCTGTCCCTTATTTGATCATAGATTTGCTGTAATTTCTTTCTTGCTCCTCTGATTTGTTTATGTTGCCACACTTTATGTCTAAGTCATGTACCCATTTGGAACTTATTTTGGTATATGGTGTGAGATGTTGCTCTAAACCTAGTTTCTACCATACAGCTTTACAGTTTTCCCAGGAGTTTTTGTCAAATTGTAAGTTCTTATTCCAATAATTATGATGTAAATGCTTCCTTCCTTCCTCTCTTCCTTTCTTCCTTCTTTCTTTTCTTCCTCTTTCTTTTCTTCTTTTCTTCCTTCCTTCCTTCCCTCCTTCCTTTCTTCCTTTCTGCTTTCTGGTTAGCACTGGCATGTCAGAAGCACAGAAAGGAAGAAGGCCTTGGGCAGATAACAGGAAACTGATATAGTCTCTTTCATCCTGGCCTCCTTTCCAGGCTTGGAAGATAGACACTGTCCCCTTTTCCAACCTCCTCCTTCTTGTCCCTTTCTCATTCCATGTCCTAAAACATGAGTAGGGGGAAAAGACATCAAAAGCTAAGGGGTTATTCCTCTCTCCTATTATAGGCTATCTCAGGAAGGAATGAGTACAAAAAAGTAGAAGGAGGAAGGAAAGGGGCAAGAGATAATAGTTGAAGGACACTGATCAAGAAGAGTGAGAGGTTTAGAGTGTAATGACCCTTTATTAGAGGACTTCAGGTCCCAAAGTCTTTGGAGGCAGGCCTTCATCAAGTCGATAATCTCTGCCAGTGCCCTTGGCAATCCTCAGCTGGCATCACACACTGGCTAAGAGGAATGTAGAGGAAAAAAGAGACACAAACCCTTATCTTAGAGAGTTTGTAACCATGGTGTCTGAGATGCAGGTGGGAATGGGGTAAATATAATGGTGGAGTTTGGGGTATGACAAATCAGCTTCTAGGTGCCTAGAATGTTACAAGGAGTTTTTGTCATCAGCTAATCCCAAGTATTTTTTTGTAGTAGCTGTAGTTTTTGATGTTCTTTTCATCAGTTCATGTTGCACCAACACAATATTCACAGTGCCTATGCTGGCTATGAATAAGCCAGCATAATTCTGAATCACAAAATATAATAGACTCTCCACATGGAAGAAAGAACCAAAACATTTATTCAAACGCAAGAAAGCCAAATCCCAACACCAGAAAGCCAAATCCCAACAACGGAAAGCCAAATCCATCAGAGTAACAAAGATCTATACATAATAACACTGTAGGGGGCACTGCCATCCCTAAGCCTTCCCTTTGTGAGGGCCTTCCCACAAAGAAACACTCACAGCCTGCTTCCTCTCTCTCCCTCAGCTCTAACTGCTCTCATCAACTTCCTCTGACCTATGCTCCACCCCTCCTGCTCCACCCTTCCTGCTTTATCTGTTCAGCAAGCTTCTCCCACCGCAGGCTCTATCTTGCTCAAACAGGTCACATGGACCTATTAATGGATAGGAAAGATCTTCCCATTAAGCAAAAAATACATTAACAATACAGCCCAGTGAGTATGACTAAAGAAGAAGAAATGTCCAGGACAGCACTCTATGTGTTCATTGTGTGTCTATAGTACCTAAGGACCAAATGAGTAATGGAAGCAGAAAAGATGAAGACTAAGTCAATGTATAAATTAAGATTTTCTTCATACTTCTGTTATCAAGTTTGACCATAAGGATATAGAAAAAAAGAAACTGCCTTGAATAGCACTTAATAACAGCCATGAAGGAATGAAAATGTGTTTGAATTCCCTGCAATATCTTTGAAATGTAAATATCTTCCATTTCAAAGCAGGAACCAGACAAATCAATATTTTTATATTTTGAAACCTATATCCAAGGTGTAGTATTTTGATGTAATGGGGTAAAAGATTACAGTAGTAACAGATATATAACTAGAATCCTGATGTATTTACTTGCTAATTGTTCTTATCCATTATTTACTTTAGTTAATCCCAAAATGTGGCCATTCTAGCCAGAATTTAGATAAGCTTTAATTTAATTCAGTTCAATTCAACCAGCGTTTGTTGAATGCCTGGTACTGAATAAATGCCCGTGGGTTGATTATTTTGTGCTAGGTACTAAGGATACAAGAACCAAAATTGTCTCTTCCCTCAAGAAGCTTGAATTCTAGTGGGATGGGGAGGGGAAAACAACATGCAGATAAACAAATATAAACAGCAAGTTGATACAAAGAAATATGGCCAGTGGATCTTAACAATTCAGGGCAATTATCTTGATGAACTGCAAAGGAAGGAAATGTGAAATACTAGCATTGTTCCACTATACACTATAATCCCTGGATTGGATAGCAAAACAGTGTTCTAGTAACCTTATTTTTTTTATTTGGTTGTGTTTTATGCTGTATTATTTAAGGTTTTGTTTTGTTTAGATCACAAGAGTGAATATGAATGCTAATGGAGAGAATGAAAAAAACCCACTGAAATAATACTTTATAGTTACAAAATATCCATATCTCATTTGATTTTCACAGCCATATTGTTTAAGAAGGTACTATCACTCCCATTTTACAGGTAAAGAAACTGAGGCACCAAGAAGTGAAGGAATTCTTTCAAAGTCACATAGTTATAAGGGGCAGAGCTGGACTTTGAGTCCTGATCTTTAGTCATCAATCATGTTGCTATTTCTACTACCTTATTTGCCTCTTGTCTGCTTGGTTGTTATTGTTGGATCATTTCTGAGGTGTCTGACTCTCCATGACCCCATTTGGGGTTTTCTTGGCCAATATACTGGAGTGGTTTGCCATTTCCTTCTTCAGCTCATTTTACAGATGAGGAACAACGTTAAGTGACTTACCCAGGGTCACATAACTCGTAAGTTAGTGTTGGGGCTAGATTTGAACCTGGGTCCTCTTGACTCCAAGACCAATACTCTATTCATTGAGCCACCTAGCTGCCCTAGTTAGTTCTCTTTCTAGACTCTATAGTAACTGTGAATCTATGAATTTATATGCAGCATTACCCAGTACAAACTAACTACCCTGCTCTGAACCATCTCACAATAAACCCTTCTGAAATTTTCAGAAGATAATATGATGAAGTAATGATAATAATGACTCTAGCTGACATTTATATAAAGCTTTAAAGTTTTCAGAATGATTTATATACATGATCTTATTTGATCCTCAGAACACCCCTCTGAAAAAGTACTATTGTTATTTGCACTTTACAAGTCATGAAAAGACATGCATAGACCCCAAAGAGATCAAAGACAGAGCAAAAGAACTCATGAGGACAAAGATATTTACAGCAGTTCTTTTGTGGTTGCAGAGAATTGAAAACTAAGAAAGTATCTATCAGCTAGGGAGTAGCTAAAGAAACTATTATATGTTAATGTAATGGAATACTATTGTGCTGCAAGAAATGATGAGATGGATTCAGAGAAACCTGGGAAGACTTCTGTGAACTGATAGATAATGAAGTAAGAAGAACCAGAAGAGTAATTGATAAAATAATGTTATAAAGACTCACAGCTTTGAAAGATTTTAGATCTTTGATTAATACAGTGACAAATCATAACTCCAATAATCTAATGATAAATCATGCTACTAATATAAGATACATTTGGACATGGTCAATGTGGAAATTTATTTTGCTTGACTTATGGATACTTGTTACAAGGGTCTCATTTTTTCTTTTCCTTTTTTTCAGGAGGAGGTAGAGGGGGAGAGAGAGAATATAAATGTTAATTTGAATAAAATAAAGTTACATAAAGATACAAACATATATCTTTTATGAGCTTATAAAAAGCCTTCTCTAAAATGTTCAGTCTTAACCAGAATGGTTTTAAGTAAGAAAAAAAAGAGAGAGAGCAGGTGTTGTCTCAGTTTTAAACATGGGTGATAAAAAGCCATTTCAGAGGGTGGGGAGAAATTTATAGCTGTTGAAATAAATTTGAGAGAGACTAAAATGGTTGAGTCTTCATCAGCACCAGCATCATATTTAGGAGAAAACTTCTCCAGACTGGAATGTAAATTACTGCCTGGAGCAAAAAAAGACAACTGCTTTGAAGCCTGTTTCTAGCTCCTATAACTCAAGATGTTACTGACTCCAGGCATAAGCCTAGAATGGTAGTCCACACTGGGCAGTGATTGGTATGAGACAAAAAAAAAAAAAAACCTGTGGGCTATTTTAGGGCCTGCAGCTGATTTCAAGTAATTAGCAAATTAAGAGAGTTTTATTCAAGATGGGATATCGACCTCATTTTCTCCACAGTTGATGGCAAGAAAGCCTTTATTGTCTTTCCAAAAGAAAAGGAAACATGTTTGTCTTTATTATAGTTATGAATGTCTTTGGGCAAGAATTGTGTGCCCAAGGAAGAAATGATGAATTTTAGAAAGTGGATATCAGTTTTCAGTCTGAAGGATGCTTTCTGGTTACTAAATATGAAATTAGTGACACAGGCAATAATCTTTTATTAAGTACCTACTCTGTGCCGGGCACTGCCGTAAGCACTGGGAATACAATGAGAGGCAAAGGACTGCCTTCAAGGAGCTCCCAGTCTAAAGAGGGAGACAAGAAGAAAACAAATATGGGCAAACAAGTAATATATAGGTTAAATAAGAAATAATTAACAGAGGGAAGGCACTCTTTTTACTCAAATAATTACAGAGGGAAGAATGAAGAGGGATTGGGAAAGGCTTCCTATAGAAGGTGGGATTTATGCTGGGACCTGAGAGGAAACCAGGAGGCAGAGATGAGGAGGGAGAGCATTCCATGCATGGGGCACAAGCAGAGAAAATGCCCAGAGCTGAGGGCATGTGTCATGGAAATGGTCATTTATAGGCATTAATCAATTCTTGTCATCTTTAGTCAGACAAGGTCTTTCAGAGCCCTTATTAAAGGAGTTCAACTCCAAAGGTTTCTTAAATGACCAGTAAGACCATAATCATAATGTTTAGGGTACATGGCATGGTGACTTGGGTGCTGGGCTTAGAGTCTGGAAGACCAAGAATCCACATCCTACCTCTGACACTTAGTCACTATGTGACTATGGGCAGACTGTGTGATATATGAAATACATCATCCTTTACATCTGTACTGTAGATCTTTTAATATATGGGGAAAGGTTAAAGAGGAATGTACAAGAGGGCCTCCAGAGGCATCTTGATTTTGATGTAATTACTGTTAGGGTCTGCCTTAAGTTTAGATAAATTTAGATAAGTTCATCGAACTCACAAACTAGTAAGAGGTTAAGATACAAATACCTAGACTATACTGCCTTCCTACCTTCTTACATTTTACTCCCCTGCCCTCACTCTACCGCCTTCCACCTCTGTTCTCTATATTGGCTGTCCATCACCCCTGGAATACTCTGCCTTCTTACCTCTGCATCTTGGTTTCTCTGGTTTCCTTCAAGATTTAGCTCATATGCCACCTTCTATAGGGACCTCAGTCCCCCCAGCTGCTAATGCCCTTCCCTCTTTGATTGTCTTGTTATACTTAATTATTTACCTATTGACATCCCTATTTGAATGTAAAGATTCCTTGAGGATGGGAACTATTTTTTACCTTCTTTGTATCCCATTTCACAAAGTGCTTAATAAATATTAATCATTTGAGTTATCCACTCTGGGCCTCAATTTCCTTATGCTTTAAAAAGTAGGTTGGACTAGAAGCCTTTTTACCAAGACCTAGAAGCCTCCTAAAACACTGACATTGTAGGATAGGGAGATGCAATTACAAAAAGGTTCCACAAGAGGGAACTCTAGGAACTTTTCCCATCCTTTGCACAGTATCTAAACTGTCTTTCTACCAGATAAATTTGATTTGAATAAAGTCATAGAATATTAGAGCTGGAGGGGGCCTTAGAACTCATCTAGTCAATATTCTTTTTTTGCAAAGATGGGGAAACTGAGTCCAAAGAAACGGACTCCCCCCAAATTACCCAGTTAACTAATAATGATCGATGATATTTACATAATGCTTGACCATTTGCAAAGGACTTTATACAGATTATCTCACTCCATCATCACAAGAGCTCAGTGAGATAGGTAATAAAGGCATTATTATCCCTATTTTTGAGTTGAGAAAACAAGCTTAGAAAATGACTTGCCTAGGGTAACAGAGCTAGTTTCAGAGGCAGGAGTCAAAACCAGGTCCCTGCTGACTTGATGTCATGTTAGTTCTACTATCTCTAAATTAGTGGTAGAATAAGGCTTAAGCCCACATCTCTTACATCTTACCCCACTGCTCTTTCCAGTATACCCCACTTTCTCTTCCATATTCTTCTGGATCTTGGACTGGATCTAAAATAGGGTAGGACATGTAGGTCCCTCCTTATGGTCATGCTGTCCATCTATAACTATCTCCCCCCACCCCGAAAATATATTGTGTGAGAGTGAAACCAGTCTATCTGGTTGTGGATCTCTCTTTCTTTCTTACTCTGTCTTTCTGTCTCTTTGTATGTCTCTGTCTCCTTCTCTCCCACTTCACCTCCAAGAAGAATCTCAACTTCTTGGGAGGGAGGAGGTAGAGACTACTTCATTTGTACCCCTCAGCACTGAGAACAGTGTTTGCACATAGTAGACATATAATAAATGTTTATTGGGCTCATGGGAGTGCTAAGCCGACTTGTACAGCCCAGAGAGCCTACTGCTAAATATTCATGAAAGCTTGGTACCTCTTTTTCCAAATTCTTTATTCTCTTTTCACATCTTTCTTCCCTAGCTATTACCTCTTTCCCTTCTTTTCCCTCTGTTGTTATCATTTGTAATGGTTAACCTTTTGGAATGAACATTTTACACCTCAGAAACTGACAAATGCTACAAATCAGAACTTGATTTATTGTTCCATTGATTATCTAGACTTAAGAAAGTGATGGAGGCAGATTGGCTAAAATGATAGAAGGGGAAAATGATAAATGTTGGAGGGGATGTGGAAAAATTAGAACACTAATACTCTCTTGGTGGAATTGTAAACTGATCCAACCATTTTGGAGAGCAATTTACAATTATGTCCAAAAAGTTATAAAACTGTGTATATCCTTTGACCCAACAACACCCCATCAGGTCTGTTTCCCAACGTGATCAGGGAAAAAGGAAAAGAACTTACATGTTCTAAAATATTTGTAGCAGCTTTCTAGTGGCAAAGAACTGGAAATTGAAGGTATGCTCATCAGTTGGGCAATGGCTAAACAACTTGTGGTATATGATTGTTATGTAATACTAACTGTGCTATAAGAAATAATGAGCAGGTTGGTTTCAGAAAATCATGGAAAGACTTGCATGAAATAATGCAGAGTGAAACAAGAACCAAGAAGATGTTATATACAGTAACAGTAATATTGTTCAAAGAAGAACTAAGTTACTCTGAATAATGTGATCATTCTAATCAACTATGAAGGACATATGAGGGAAAATGCTATCCATCTCCAGAGAAAGGACTGCTATAGGAAAGTAAGTTTCATATGGTTCTACATATCTATCTATATCAAATGTTGGCTTTCTATAATGTGGTTGTGGGAGAAAATGAATAAATAATTTTTTAAAAAAGAAAGTAATGGAAGAAAAGTTGATAATGCAAGTTAAACTTAAAAGTGTGACAGGAATAATTTTTTCCCCAGAGAGTTGGTTGTTAAAATATTTGTCAACACACCCCGACTGGCTTGATATGAAATCTGCATTTCCAGTCCAACCTCTCCTAAGCAACTGTCCTATATCTATCTGCCCTCTAAACATATATAAAAATATATAGCTTCCTGTAATGATGTTATCATTGCCAACACCAAAAACTACAACCCATTTACAGTAAACTTATATTTATCCCTCCACTGGATGTATTGGTAGTCTGGTATATTTGAAAGAATGTTAGCATAAAATTTGGGAGACTAGTCCCTACTCTGCTAGTGAGTCACTATGTGACTTTTGACGGTCCCTATATCACTCTTGGTCTCAGTTTTCCTATTTGTAAAATGAGGGGTTTGGATGAAAGTTCCTTCTAGCACTATCCATGATCCCATAATTCTCCCAGCTCTGATAGCGTGTGTTTCCATGACCTCTGTCTGGTTATCCTATTCTTATAAAAAAAAAAAACTCAATGAATTTAGCCTTTTTCTCCAAACTAGTTCCCTCTAAAGGAGATGATGTGACTAAAGTGAGGAGAGATGGCAAGATGTAGCAGTGAAAGGGATGATGGAGCAGTCTCTTCCCAGAAGATGACTTTAGTTTTATCACCTCTATCCTCTGACTTCCAATTTATCAGTTTCTCTAACTTTCAATATTTTCTCCATTGTATTTATCTTTGTTGGTTTTCAGTTTTTAAAAATTTAACATTCCATTCATTCATCTTCTTTTTATATTTTATTAATATATGGTTATAGAGAAATCGTTTTTCCTCTTGTGCACTATCATAGCAAATCCCAGAGATGTTGTCTGCCCTTGGTCTTGGAGTCCAAAGACCTGATTTCTAGTCCCCTCTCTGACACTGGCAAAGTGACCGTGGGCATGTCACAATCTCCCTGAGTTTCTGTTTCCTTACCTTTAAAATTCATATTATAATATCTGTGCTCCCTGCCTCACATAGTTGTAATTACACTGCTTTATTAACCTTGGAGTACTATATAAGGTGCTATAAGAGGCAGTTGGGGGGCGGCTAGGTGGCGCAGTGAGTAGAGCGTCGGCCCTGGAGTCAGAAGGACCTGAGTTCGGATCCAGCCTCAGACATTTAATGCACACACAAATAAAAACATAGCCGTGTGACCTTGGGCAAGTTGCTTAACCCCAATTGCCCTCCAAAAGGCAAAAAAAAAAAAAAAAGAGGCAGTTGGGTGGCCCAGTGGATAGAGCACTGGGCCTGGAGTCAGGAGGACCTGAACTTAAATCTAGCCTCAGACACATGCTAGCTGTGTGACTCTGGACAAGTCACTTAACCTCTATCTGCCTCAGTTTCCTCAGCTGTAAAATGGGGATAATAATAGCACCTACATTCCAGGGTTCTTGGGAGAATCAAAGTGCAATAAAATTTGTAAAGTAGCAAGTACTGTATAAATGCAAGCTATAATTATTTTATAAATGTGAGTTGTTGAGCTATTGTTTTGGGCAAATCATTTACCCGCTGAGCTTCAGTTTTCTCCTCTGTCAAATGAGGGTGATAATACTTATACTGCCTTAACTACCAAGGTTATTGTGAGGAAAACATTGTCTGAACCTTGAAGTACAATATAAATGTCAGTTGTTACTGTCACTATTTTTGTACAGCCCCGAGCTAAGCATTAAGAGGTCACAAAAATTGAAGGCATATATGTAATTATAATGCCCCAATACATTAAATACAAGGTAGTTTTGGAGGGAGGCCACTACCCCTTGAAGGGAATCAAGAAAAGTTGTATAAAAAGGGGGTTCTCAGGCCTTTTTGTACTGTGATCCCCTCTGGCTGTCTGGTGAAACCTATGGTCCCTTTCTAGGAATAATGTCTTTAAATTATTGAAAAAAATGTTGGATTTTAGTTAGAGCTTGGCGAAAATAAAGATATAACTTTTTTTCCCTATCCAAGTTCATGGACCTCTTGAAATTAGTATTCAAATTCAAGTAGCCATCCTCCTCAAATGATTCTCAAGTCTATTTATCCAACCCTAAAGTTTCTCCTGACCTCCACTCCTGCATCTCTAGCTATCGGATGGCCATCCCTACTTGTATGTCCTGCCAAAGCCTCAAACTCAATAGTCTCAATTTCTGCCCTGAGCTGCCTCTTCCTCCTTCTCTGCCTCTTCTTCCTCCTCCCTTTTCCTCCTCCTCTGCCCCCCCCTCCAAACTTCCCTGTTCCTAAGGCTACCATCCTTCCAGTCACCATGCTTCATGAACTTTGGTTCATCATTCTCTTCATCTCAATCAATAAATGTATCTTTAAGCTCCCACTCTGCACCAGGCACTAGGCTAGGTCCTTAAAATACAAAGCCAAATAATAAAATAATGCCAAGTCTGAGAGGCTGGTTCTACCTCTACAATGACTCTCAAATCCATCCTCCTCTATCCACTCACACAGAAATCACCTTGATTCCACACCTCTTTATTGCTCTCTTGGACAATGTATTGGGACGGTCTCCTTGCTTTCAGTCTCTCCTCACTTTGGTCTTTAATCCACACGACTGACAAGATGATTTTCCCAGGCCACAGGGCTGACCTTGTCACCCCAGTGCCCACTGTGCTTCATTGCTTCCTTGTGGACTATGGGAAGGAACCACACTCTTCAGCCTGGAGTTTGAGGGTTGCTGAAAGTCATCCCTTTGGCCCTAGTCTCCTATTGATGGGGCTTTTCAGCTAGGGATATTACTCCAAGGAGGAGTGACACAATAAACCACTTGGTAAGTGTTTTAAAAATGCTTTGTGGAATGGAATTGAATCATCACCCCTGAACACCAACAGTCATAGAACATCAGAGTTAGAAGGAACCTTACTACACCTAGTCCAAAATGAACATTTTATATGAGGGGAAACCAAGTCCTACAGAGGTTAAGTGACTTGCTTGAGTTCACAGAATAAGTTAGTGATTAGTCAGTCATTTCAGTCATATCTGACTCTTCATGGACCCGTTTGGGGTTTTCTTGGAAGAGATACTGCAGTGGTTTGCCATTTCTTTCTCCAGTTTATTTTACAGACAAGGAAACTGAGGCAAACAGGGTTAAGTGACTTACCCAGGGTCACAAAGCTAGTAAGTGTCTGAGGCCAGATTTGAACTCAGGTCATCCTGACTCCAGGTCTGGCAGTTTATCCAAATGAATGTCCAAAATAAGCATTTTATACATGGGGGAGAAAATGGCTTACAGAGATTAAGTGACTTGCCTGAAGTCAGTCATACAATGAGTTAGTGACAAAGCCAGTATTAATTCCAGGTTTTCTGCCTCCCGGTCATGGGAGTCTTAAGAGCTGAGACTATCTTTTTCCTAGTGCTTAGCACAGTGCCTGTCCCATAGAATAGGCACCTGATAAATGCTTGTTGACAACTCCCATTCCACTGTTCTTTCCGTTACACCACATTGACACAGCAAGAATTAGTTAGTTCACAAGTCACCTGGGCAACAAGAGGGAGCATAAAAATTCTGCATCCCTGGGAGGGACATTAACAGAGCGGAAGGAGTCTCTGAAAGGGACAGGCTATCAACAAAAAGTTTCTCTACTGCATTATTTTGTTGAGCATTATCTATTGCACTAGCTTAATTTGCAATTGTTTTAGTGCACCATTGCAAGTGTTCTCATGTATTTCAGGTGTCTGTATAGTGTGGCCACCTCCCCCACCATGTATATCTCAGGTCTATTGAGGTATATCCCCAGTGAATGCTCAAGTGACTGATTGACAACACATAGATGCCTATTATGAAGACATTAGCCTTTGGAGTAGAATGATATGGGGCAAAAACCTGACTGAAAACACTTCTTTTTGAAGCCTTGTTCTAAGTATTATTCACCAAATCACCAAGTAGTAATTCTACCTTTGAGTTCTCATGCTTACTGTCTTCCCTGCCTTTCCTTCTCTGCTTACTTCTCCTAATCTCCCCCACTCCTTTTTTTTACACAGTAAAAGCCCTGGTTCCATTCTGATAAACTGGCCCAGCTGCTCCCCCTAAGTTTGCCAGAAGACATCATCAATGTGTTGAAGCCATCATCTACTGTGAATGTCAGTTGTGATCAGTCAGAGTAATTGAAGGGCAAAGCTGTTGCCACAAATCAGATGTGGAAGCTATAAATTTAGGACCACACATCATCTCACACACTCATCAGTGGTGACAAAAAACCCCCACTCAAAATGACTAATGTTTTCAATTTTCAGAATGAGCTTGTAAGTAATCTAAGTTAGAAAGACCTTGATCTGATAAGTTGGACTTGATTTTTTAAGGTCCTTTCTGCCTCCAACATTTGATAAGTTTTATGATAGATAGTACCTCGAAGGCACTGGATAATGGTGTGCTCCTGAATAGCTGGGAAAGGCAGTTGTGCAGCAAAGAAAGGCCAGAAGTTATGTTGCTCACAGCTAAAACATAATCATCAAGTTAGCACCACCAAAGGCAAACACTGTAGTGCCTTGAGTTCTCATGCTTGGAATGACACATTGCTAAACCCAGTTAATAAGCAAACTTTCTGTTTGTTTTGAATATCCAGTGTTATCAAGATTTCTCTAGTTAATACTAAGAATAGCCTGATAACCTTGACATTAGTTGGAATTTGGACCTTTAATAAAGAAAAAGCAGGGAGAAGAAAAACAATGGATTTGGAATCTGAGGGACCTATGTTCAAGTCCTTGCCCCACCCATCATAAGTCTCTCCGTTTGCAAAATGGGGGTGATAATTCATGTGCTATCTCAAATGAGGTAATTAATGTATGTGAATACACCTTTTGGGTTATTAATCACCGCACAAATGTAAGTTAGTATAAAGTACTTCCCCTTTCAAATTAAAAAAAAAGTTTGATTAGTGAAAGGGGGCAGATAAAGAGCTTTTATATAAGGAAAAATGATTAAATCAACTTATGAAGAAATACAGTCTGTTAGATAAAATGTGGAGAAATACATACTAATTCTGAGGTACCTAGGCTGGCAAGTCAATGGCAGCTTCTGGCATGACAGCAGCCTCCATGGGCTGAAACTTTGAGGTTTGAGGCAATTATGATAGAAGGTAGGAAGGTGGAATTTGTAGTTGAAGAACAACCCTCTTCTTCCCATAGCTCCTACTGCCTCCAAAGATATGGAATGTAATAAAAATAGCACCTAGACATGTTTGGGATATTGAACAAATGTTTTGTTTTTGTATAGAGAAAATTTTACAAATGCAGCAGAACAGAAAACAACTTTATAGGATAACCAACTTGATGAAATAAGGTAACTAGTAGATGTTTGAGATGTATATGCATGGGTATTTTATGGATTCTTAGTATGCTCTGCTGGGTGCGGTCATCTGCATTCTCATAGACAAAGTCATGCATATGAAAACTTGAAATTTGATTTATACTCAGATTTTTCCCTAGCAAATCAATTGTGTCACTTATATAAGGATATCCACATTGTAAAGAAAAACAACTTTGAAAAACTTAAGAACTCTGACCAAAGCAAAATTAACCATGTCTCCAGAAGACCTATGATGAGGCATATAACCCACCTCCTATCAGAGAGGTTATAGACACAAAGTGCAGAAATATATATATATATATATATATATATATATATATATATATTCATATATACAGCCACTGTATATATTCAGGGAAACTGGGTAGGGCAGTGGAACTCTTTTTAAGTTCAAATATGGCCCGAAATACTTACTAGCTGTGTAGCCCTAGGCAAGTCACTTAACCCTGTTCGTCTATAAAATGAGCTAGAGAAGAAAATGACAAACCATACTAGTATCTTTGCCAAGAAAACCCCTAAAGGGGTCACAAAAAGTTGGACATGACTGAAAAATGACTAAACAACAATAACAACTATATGGATTCATTTTGCTTGACTGTACCTTTTAAGAGGATTCTTTTTTCCCTTTCTTGGTTAATTGTGGGAGAAACTGGTCAGTGGGAAGAAGGTTAGCATTACTGAAGCCAAAAAAGAGGGCCATGGTAGCATTTTTTTTTTCAAATACACAAGAAAGAACATAAGGATATGTAGAAGGAAGCACTAACAAACAGGACAGTTTTGAAAGTATCTTGTAGAACTTATATAGTTTGGAGCAAAAAGCAAATCCTATAAAATAGAGATTCATTATTTCATGTAGAATTCTCTTTTTGTGTTCTCTGTGTTGGAAATGCTTTTTGTTGTATACATTTGGAATAAAAAAATTCAGTTGCTGGGAAGCTAATTGGTTAATTGAAAGCTAAAAGGTTAATTGGAAGAAAGTTGAAAGCTGTTTTTTAACCTCTAGCAAACTGATAGAGGAAACCTCTGAGAGATGTGTGGTTGCTATCTACTACCCTCTCTATTCTGAGAAGAAGAAACAGGAGAAAGATAGGTTTTGCATCTGTTTTGCTGTGAGAAGAGACTGATAGCTAAGTGAATGAAGACAAATTTTGCTGAGGGAAGAGCTGGCTAGATTTCTCTGAAATGCCCAAAGATTCAAACTGAGAAGCTTTACCATTCTCTGGATTATGGGAGCCACTTGTCACTGCAATAGCAGAATATTTTTCTCAGTGCCCCGTTAAGGATATATGGATTTAAAGAGCTTGTCACTGCTCCATCAGCTCAGGAATAGAAGAGGAACAGCTGTTTCCCCCCCAGAAGGACAGTGGCGGGGACCAGAAAGAGAGCTGATAGTAGAGAAACAGCTTCCTTTTTTTTCTTTTTTCTTTTTGGAGGACAATTGGGGTTAAGTTACTTGCCCAGGGTCACACGGCTAGTGTGTGTGTGTGTGTGTGTGTGTGTGTGTGTGTGTGTGTGTGTGTGTGTGAAGTGTCTGAGGCTGGATTTGAACTCAGGTCCTCCTGACTCCAGGGCTGGTGCTCTATTCACTATCTACCTAGCTGCCCTGAGAAACAGCTTCCTGAAGGGGCCAAGGCCAGGTGCCAAAGGTACCTCAGTTTCCATATTCTCTCCCTGCCAGGTTTTCTGCGTGTGTGCCTGCTCTTCCCCACAAATAGTACATGCATCCGTGTCCTTGGTTAATGCATGGACTATGGTTTTTTTAATTGCTGCATTTGTCTTATATTGAGCAATTATGATATTGTGATTATTTTTGCTTTTGCTTATCATTATATAAATGTTTTAACTTGAGTTAATGGTGTCATTATGATGATTAATTTTGTATAAATTGGAAGCATATCAGTGGGTCTTCAAGAGTTACACACCAAGGTTATTTTTAGGCCCCTGAGAGAGACTTTGAGTTATCACCAGCATGGTTGTGGCCTCTCTGGGAACCACAGACCTGCCAGCAGGAGTACAGGTTGGTTGAGTAATTTAATTCAATCAATAAACATTTATTAAGTTCCCATTTTGTCTCAGGCACTGTGCTAAGTGCTGGGTTTACAAATAAGGAAATGAATAACAGTTCTCAGTTGTGTGACCCTCAGCAAGTCGCTTTGCCCTATTTGCCTCAGTTTCCTCATCTGTAAAATGAGCTGGAGAAGGAAATGGAAAACCACTCCAGTGTCTGTGCCAAGAAAACCTCAAAAAACATAACAGAGTGAGACACAACAAGAAGATCCTTAAGGAGCTTACAGTTTAATGGAGGAAGGACAATACACTAAAGGAGATGGGAAAGGGGTGGGGGTAGGGGGAAGGGACCAGGGAACACTTTGTTCAGTGGAGTTAAAACCAGATAGAGCAGCAGATGCAAAATAGCATCAGCTGAAAGTCCAATTTCTGCCCTCTATAAAGGCTGGCTTTGGGAGGACGTTGATACTCCACCCTCCAGTCCTCCAATCAGAGGGCAGAGGAGGCTGAGGGAGGTGGTAACCAGGCCTGAGTCAGCAGCATGGGGATGAGCTTTGTCTTGGGAGTGGCATCTTGTGTTCCAAGGAGCTGAAAGGTGAGTTAGCCAGCCCAGAGAGAAAGAGTAGGGGTCAAGGTCATGCTATGATGCTTCATTAGTTTAATAAGATGTAATTCTTCATATACAAAAATGACATTACTGACCCACTGTCTCATCCTATGCATGGAGATACCACATGCTAGTGATCAGATATTGGAGATATGAATGGGAAAAATTCCCTCCTGAAGCATGAGGGTCAGAATATGAATCCAAGAGAACATAAGCCAAATGTCAAAATGAGTTCAAAACCCGGATTTCTTTGAAACGTTGAGATCCAAGGGGCTGAGGCAGAACAGGCAGCCATTGCAAATTTAATATTTTGGTTTTTCCTTAATTGTATGTAAAAATGATTTTTGCATTTGTTTTTTTTTTAATTTTGACTTCCAAATTCTCTCCTTCCTCTCCTTTCCCCTCTCATTGAAAAGGCAAGCAATTTGATATAGATTATACATGTGCATATATTTTCATGTTAGTCACATTGTGAAAGAAAATACAGACCAAAACAAAACAAGAAACATAAAAAAAGTTTTTAAAAATGCTTCAATCTGTATTCAAACTCCATCAGTTCTTTATCTGGAGATGGATAGCATTTTTCATCATAAAGCCTTCAGAACTGTCTCAGATCATTGCATTGGGCAGTCATGTCTAGAGTAGAGATTCAGACTGGAGATGGTCAGCCCCAAGTGATCAGAAGATACAGAGAAGCAGCAGTGAACTAATTATTTGTCTCACCCTGCTTCCCCAAGGCTCTCACTTTTTATGGTCACAGACCATAGCCACAGATGAGATGGCGAGCTTATCAAGAAGGTTGGCAGGGCCAAGGGTGCAATCTGGCCAGGGCCAACCAATCTGTACCATGGACTAGACTATGACACCACCTTCATGAGGCTCAAATCCCATGACTCTAACTTTCCTGTTTCTCTGATGGATATACCCTTCCTCTTTTCTCCATTCAGACAGTCATCAACCTAATTCAGGTTCTCATCAAGTGTATCTGGACTAGTACAAAACCTTCTAAATTGGACTCTTAAATCAATAATGATAATAATACTTAGCATAAAACACATGCTGCTTCAAGTTTTACAGGGCCTTTTATATAGGTTTACTTGTTTAACAATCCTGTGTGGTAGATGCTATTATAATCCCCATTTTGCAGATGGGGAAAGTGAGGCACAGAAAGATTCAATGAGTTATCCAGGACCACACAGCTAGTAAGTGTTTGGGGTAGGATTGGATCTTAAGTCTTTCTTCCTACAAGTCTTATGTTGTAATCTCTATGCACCTAGTGGCCTAGAATAACACTATGAGGGAAGTGCTATTATTATTATTATTATTTTAGATTTTGCTTTTTGCTTTTTTTTTTGGAGGGGGGAAAGTAGGGCAATTGGGGTTAAGTGACTTGCCCAAGGTCACATGGCTAGTTTTGTGTTAAGTGTCTGAGGCCAGGGAAGTGCTATTATTTATCCCCATTTTGCAGATTTTTCCAAATGAGTTAGGTTCCAGAAAATTTGGGGGTTCCAGAAAATAGTTCATCAGATTCTCCCATTCTTATTTCTTCCTATGTTTAGCAATGACTGTCCTCCAAATGAGCAGTTTTGTGTTAAACTAAATGCCACAGCCAGGAAGAAACAGACCACTTGGTACACATTTGCATATCCTACTATAATTTATTGAAAGTTAAGTAACCAGCAATGGTCTCTGCAGGGACTGTAGATGATGTGGGGAGGTCCCCAGGTTTGTTTCTCTCAACTGGACTTCCACTAGCTATCTGAACAGCACAGAAGTAGGTCCAGAACTCATGAAAGATGATTGATAAATTGATAAATCATGGCTTGATTTACTGATTGTGTACACTTATGAAAGTGATGAGCAAATGATATTATAATATAAAATAAATAATGTATTATAATAACATATAGAATCAATAATTAATGATAATGATGTTAATAATGCAGATTGAGCTTTAAAGTGTGAGTTGCATTTTTCAGGGAGCTTGTAAAACATTTGCCTGTACACCCCTGGGTAAGTCCCAGATGGTCTAGTGCAGGTTTCAGAATTGCTGAAGCACCAAAGATTTGGGGCAGAAGATGATGTGTGCTGGAGCGGGAGTGGGGGTGCAGAGGAGATTGCTCTCAGCACTCAAGAAGGCTCGCCAGTCAGAGATCTTTGCAGCATGTCAGCAGTTTTTCCATTTTCTAGTTTTCAGAGCTTCTAGGACAGCTAGATAGGATTGCAAGTGTATGTGTGGAAGGCTTCATCTGTCTTATTTCCACTTAGAATGTTGGGATCAATTATCTGTAGAAGTGAAAGTGCTCTAAAATGAACATTATTACATTTTGGGAAGAGGGAGAAATTTTCCCAAAAGAGTAGTGTATGTATGGGGGGAATGCATGACAAGATAGTGAAATTATTATAAATTTCAATTCCCAAGGGAGGGAGTAGGGGCGGAGGGGAACTGACCCAAAAGTATCCTAAGTAGTTTTCTTTATTCTTCTGAAGTGCTTTTTCCAGGCCAAAGAAAATGGCCTTGAGGCATACTCCTTAGCTGAGGACAATAGAGTCTTTGCTTAAATGAGTTTTCAACTTTCCCTTGGGAATCTACAAATGAATTCTGACCTAGGCTGGGGTTTGGAGACTGAGGGATCTGAACCTTAGGCGGGGAAAGGCATCAATTACTAACATCAAATGAAATACAGATGTGTCTGCAAGCATATACATTCTCTAGCAAGCATGATTGATTTGTTTACATTCACAGAAGAGCAGTCCTTACAAAATCTTAAACAGCAAACTCATCCTTTTATACCTTAAGAAAAAGTAATAAAAGAATTACAAACGAGATATGGTAGAAATCATTGTGGCTTGGATGGCAATGCTTCTTTATTGCATAACTAGGAACTCACTCTCCATGCCTGGAGCCCTCTACTCTCCTCTGCTTATGAGATTATGAACAAGTAAGGGTAGCAACTACTTTTCTTAAATGCCTGCATATTTCCGCCCTTAATGATTTCTGTTCTCAGCAAGGCACCTGCGTCAATCCCAATCTACAGAGGGACCACTTGGTCAATAATGGGACACAAGTCAAACATGGGAGAGCTGTATAATTTACAAGCCCTTAGTGAGTGGAGTGGAGATTTTATACTGAATCTCCCACCCTCCTTCCTTGGAAGGCTGCGGTAATTGGTGGGATTCTTACTATAAGGTATTTCCTAAATGTGAAGGTCAGTGTGGTCAATTTAGGGTCTTATATGTAGATAAAGTAGAGGATCACTCATATGGTATGTTTAAAAAGTTTATAGAAAAGCCACATAATTTACCAGCCAGTTCCCCAATCCAGACACTAAATTGCCCCCAAATTCCACAACTAAAAAATCATTGCTTTGTTCCCTCCCAGTGGTACTGTGGAAAGAGCACTTTATTTGGAGTCAAAGGTTCTGGGTTCAGATACTGCATCCACCATCAGTGTGATTTCAGGCACAGGGCTGGGAAGACGACCTCTAAAGTGGCTTCTTGCTTGGGTCTGTGATCTGAAGTACAAATATCTTCTGGAGGTAGAAACGCATTGTTAGTAACAGCTATGGATAAATTATTTTGCCAATTCAGTTTCTGGAGGAGAGTGCTGAGTTTTTCCAGGCAGGGATGAGGGTGAGGCAAAGGAATCCTGAAGGGAGGGTGGATGGGAAAGGAGGCAAAAAAGGGAGGTGGAGAACTCCAAAGACACAATTTCACTGTTCCCTCTGGGCTCTGCGAAAAGACATGTATGCACATGAATTTAGACAAGTGCATAGGTATGTTAAGCTGTGTGTGCAGGTTTTATGGGGGGAGGGACTTTCACTGGAGGCCTAGGATAGAGGTTTAAATTCTGGGCCCTGAAGCTAAAATTTCAAGAAGGGCCTACCCTTTTTGTTAGCTGTCTTAAAAAAAAACCAAACCACTACTGATCCTGTGGGGCAGAGGGGAGCTTCTCAAACCTGCTTAGGTGGTATTTATGCCTCTCCCTGAGGCTGTTCTCAGACCTCAGACAGAGGAAGTCAACAGATGAGGAAATTAAGAATAAGACCACCTTCAAGGGTGCCAAGAGCTCAGTTTTAAAAAATCTTGTCATGGCTCACTTAGTCTGAGGGTTATAGCCTAAAATGCATGAGAGAAAAGCCGCTGTTTCCTGATTTATCAGATTGAATTTAAGGTACTTTTCATGGGAGAATTTCAGAAACTGAATGCTAATGGATAGCTTTGCCATCTGTGTTCCCAAGTCCTCCTTGCTTTTAATTAGATTTGCAGTGAGGTAAGGTGAAAAGAGCTCTCTGCTTGGAACCAGAATACCTGGTTTCCAGGCCTGGCTCTGATATTCACTAACTTTGTGTATCCTGAGCAAATTGCTTTACTTCTCTGGACTGCTTTCCTTATGGGTAAAAAAGACACAATACTTGTTATCTGCCTCAGGCTCAGGAAGACCTAGGCTTGAATCATGCCTCAGATACTTTTTAGCTAGGGCAAGCCTCTCAGCCTCAGTTTCTGCATCTGTAAAATAGGGCTAGAATAAAATGAAAGCACTTACCTCGCAGGGTTGTTGTAAGGATCAAATACCACATGGTAAGCACTTTGCAAAACTTAAAGCGCTATAGAATTACTAGCTAGCTGGTGCGGGGATAGAGCGCCCAGCCCGAGTCAGGAAGATCAGAGTTCGAATGTGACCTAAGACCCTTGCTAGCTCCAAGCCCCGGGGCAAGTGGCTTAAGTCCTATTTGTCTCAGTTCTCCATCAGTAAAATGAGCTGGAGAAGGAAATGGCACAACTCCATTATCTTTTTTTTTCTTTTTGGAGGGGGGAAGGTAGGGCAATTGGGGTTAAGTGACTTGCCCAAGGTCACACAGCTAGTTTTTGTGTTAAGTGTCTGAGGTCACATTTGAACTCAGGTCCTCCTGACTCCAGGGCCGGTGTTCTATTTACTGTGCCACCTAGCTGCCCCAACCACTCCATTATCTTTGCCAAGAAAACCCCACGGCGGGGTGGGGGGAGTGGGGATGGGGGGTGAGGGGGGGTGGGGGTGGGGGGATGTAGGGGAGACAAAAGTCCCTGGGGTCATGGAGCGTCAAACATGACTAAGCAACAGCGTTTAGTGTGTGTTCTCTGCTTGGTAGGTTTTATTTGGACAACTTCCTTTTAAGAGATGTAAACAAGACAACTCTCCTTTAGGAGAGAGGCTATGTGTCTGTTTAACCAAGGTGAGCATTTTTCCCTTCGGCATGGGTGTTAAAAGAGTTGACCTAGAGTTTCTGGTTGGCAGAGAACACTGATGGGCAGTAAAACTCTATTAAGGTCACTAGAATGCACTAAGACTTCTGGAACGCTCTGTGTGACACACACCCCTCCAATATGGTTACTGGATCTCCCGTCCATACCCCAGCATGACACACATGCAGCTGCTGTACAAACACCTTCTTCTCAATAGAAAGCACGCATTTCTGCTGCATCACTCTTCAAGCTCCATTGAAACAAATTCAGATTTGGTTAACAATTAACCTGTACTGGGCATAGGGCATAGGTGAGTCTAAAAACATGACCTCATTTGTGTACTACAGCTTTTATTATTCCTATTATGCAAGTGAGGAAACTGAGGCCCAGAGGGGGACAAGTGATTTTCCTTTGATCATAAGGCTAGGTGGTTTCATGGAAGATTACCATGACTTCCGTCCAGCTCAGTGCCCGACCACAACCCGACACCAGCCCCTGGCTACACTCGGTACTTCTAATTCTCTCTCTCTCTCTCTCTCTCTCTCTCTCTCTCTCTCTCTCTCTCTCTCACACACACACACACACATAGTCATCCCAGACAACATAACCATCTTTCTGGACTGCACAGATCCCTATCTCACACACTCCCTCCCCTGCCCTGGTGCATTCTCACTGGCTGTCCTCCCATGCTTGGAATGCTCTCCCTCCTCATCTCTGCCTCATGGCTTCCTTCAAGTCCCAGCTAAAACCCCACCTCCTACAGGAAGCCTGCCATGATGTCTCAGTTCCAGTGCCTTCCCTGCTGGTCATTTCCACTTTATCCTGCATATAGGTTGTTTGCACAAAATCCTTTGCTTTCCTCCCCCTCATCCCACTAGACTGCAAGCTCCTTGAGAACAGAGATTGTCTTTTTTAGCCTTTCTTTGAACGTCCAGTTTAACATAGAGCTAAGTAGGTGCTTAGTAGGATTAAGCACATAGTAGGTACTTAATAAGTACTAGCTGTGTGACCCTGGGCAAGTCATTTCACCTTGATTGCCTCTGTTTCCCCATCTGTAAAATGACCCAGAGAAGGAAACAGCAAACCACTCCGGTATCTTTGCCAAGAAAACCCCAAATGGGGTCATAAAGCGTTGCATAAGACTGAAAAATGACTCAACAACAACAACAACAAAGTGTTTAATAAATGCTTACTTCTGATTTGACAGGGGCATGTATGGGAGCCAAGCATACACACACACACACACACACACACACACACACACACACACACACAACCAGGGACATGGTGGTAAATGTTTAACAACCGGCTCTCCAAAGCCCGGGGTGGGGGTGGTTATAGGACACATTTTAAAGTTTAATCTGCATTATTAACATTTTCTCCATCACTCTCTTAAGTCATCTTGTGGTTGTTCAGTCATGTGTGACTCTTCCTGACCCTGTGACCCCGTGGATCATGGCAGGGCCGTTCTATCTATGGGGTTTTCTAGCCAAAGGTACCATGGTTTGCTGTTTCCTTCTCCAGGGAATTTTACAGATGAGGAAACTGAGACAAACAGGGTGAAGTGACTTGCCCAGGGTCACACAGCTAGAGTCTGAGGTTGGATTTGAACTCAGGTCCTCCTGACTCCAGGTCCAGCGCTCTAGCCACTGCACGATCCAAATGACTACAGATAATCCACAAAAAAGATCAAGCCCTGATTTTTATTTAGCATTTTCTGATTCCTGAAGTGCAAACACCACTGAAAACATTCAGCCTGATTGCGCATCCCCCTGGACCCAGCGCTATAGGTCCTGCGCAGGCGCACACCAAGAGGAGAGAGGCGGGGCTGAGGGAGGGGGAAAGGAGGTGCCAACGCCCACCTCGCGTTCCAGGCACTAGCTGTCCGCCAGGGGGAGACAGCGATAATCGGAGAACGCGCGTGCCCGTCGCCCTGTCGCAAGGTGGCGACGAGCGTGCTTTACGGCAGCCTCGCTTCCACAGCCGTAAAGCAACAGAGGCGATTGCACGTGGGTGCGCGGATAGAATCCGTTTCCTCCTTGGAAGCAGTGGAGGGAAACTTGTAGCAATGGGGAAACGGAGAAATCGAATCCGAAGCCGAAGCCAGAGCCAGGTGCTGAATAACCTCAGTAAGAAGCAGAAGAAGCATCTGCGCGACTTCGGGGAGGAGCACCCGTTCTATGACAGGTCCGGCCGGGGTCCCAGAGGCGGGTTTTTCTTCCGGGCACTCCCCTCCCTCTCTGATTTTTTTCCCTAGGAGGACCTTCAGGTCCTTCCGAGAGAGGTGACAGACTGTTTGCAGACTGGCTTTTATGATATTTCCCCTCGAAGTCTGGCCTTTAGCCTGCCTTGGTGTCCCAAGCACAGGATTTACTTTACGCTTCCTCTTTGGAGCCTTTGCCCTGGCTGGTTCCCGTGCTTGAAATAAAGTCTTTCCTCCTTAGTAATCTGACGATTACCGTGATCCCGAGCTTGCTGCAGATGAGCTCATTCGCTGTCCGCCAGAAGGCTCTTCTTACCCCCCTCCCGCACCCCCCCCCCCGTTTGTCAGTCCCTTTTCTCCAGACCCTGCAATGGTTTTGCATTTGCTCCGTGTTGTTTGGTGGGGCTGGCATGGCTCGAATGGAGGACGATCTGGGTTCTAGGACCCCGTCTGACAAACTCTTACCTGTGTCAGTCAGTAGATACTTACGACGTGTCTCCTGTGCCCGGCACTGTGCCAAGCGCTAGCTTTGTAAATAAAGGTAAAAGCCTCTGCCTTCAGGGAGCTCACCATCTAAGGAGGGAGGAAGCCTGCACACAGCCGGATATAAACGAGTTATGTATGAGATAAATGGGAAATGATCCGCGGAGGGAAGGCTTCCTCTGGGAGATGGGGTTCAGCTGGCATTTGAGGGAAGCCGGGGCAGCTCAGCCTTGGTGGTGGGAGTTTGAGGCTTAGATTGATGAAATCAGAGGTCCCCTCCCAGGCCCTACAGACTTCCTGTACTCTTGTGGTTGTTTTTTTTTTTTTTTTTTTTGCTCCTGTAGAGTGTAAGTTTCTTAAGGACTTGGTCTACCCTAACACTATGCCCGGCATGGTGTAAGCACCAGTAAATATTTATTTAATGGGAGTAGGATAGGGAAAGTACGAGCTTTTACTCAAAGCAGTTTGTACTTGCTTCTGAGAAAGTTATGTATGGGAAAGGCGCCCAGCTGGCAGCCAGGAGACCTGGTCCAGAGGCTCCTTTCAGCTTGGGGGGAGGTAAGAATACTAGCAAGACATTGTACTAGGTGCTGGTGATATAACAACAAAAATAAATTTTTCTGCTATAAATCTCCTCGAGGAGCTTGCATTTTCGTGGGGCAGGGTCTTAACCACTTTGATCTGGAACTGTCAGGGGTCTCTTGCTTTTATGAACTTCTCATAAGGCATTTTATGTACCTCTTCTATTGTGCTTATCACACATTGCCTTGCAAATAAATTGGGGTCACTATTATTTATTCAGGAAAAGGGCAAGTTCCCTCCTTTTTCTCATCCCTCATTTGTTGATAATTGTTAGAATCTTATATCAGCTATCTTTTTGCAGGGTTTCTGGAAAAGAAGCAAAGCCTCAAATCTGCAAGCTGGTAATGCTCTTTAACTTTTTAGAAATAAGTATAGACTTGGTTATGGGGATTTTTTTTTTGTTTGCTTTCTTTTTATTTTAATGATTACATAGCAAAGATTGATATAGTTTGACTGTGTTCATCCACATGAGAAGGACCAACTGGATGAGTAATATCTGTTGCCCAAATTTCTACATAGAGTCGGTTGGCCATTCTATAAAACTAGGCCAAAGTTAGGTATATCTGGGGCAGACAGTTTAAATGAACCAGAGGAAAGGTTTAGCCTGCATTGCTTTCAGGAAATCTCAAAGCTCTTTTATTTACCCTACGTTTTTCACAAAACCAAAAACTGTTAAAACATCATAACATTTTGCCAGTGTCTGAATTACAACCTAACATGCAACATCACTGCCTCCAAACAATTAAAAATTAGTATCACACAGGTGACAAGGAAGAGGTGCATGGAAGGTGTGAACAGACAACCCCACCTGACTAATGCAAGACTCTAGAACAGAGCAGGTGATGTCCTTTAAGGCACCTGTTATTAAGAGAGAGAAGGTGGGTGGGCCATGTGGTAAGAGCTAGCAATGACAGGTGACAGCCAGAGTGTTCCACCAGTGCCCTTGAGATGTCATGAGAAAGTGAGACGGCACCTGGCAAGTTGGTGGTGAGCCCTTGGGAAGAAACTGGCCTTGAATTACACAGGATGGACAGCCATGGTGGGTGGAGATCTGCATTGTTGGAGGGGATTTTCAAGCAGTGAGATCATAGGTTCATGAGAATATGAAAATGCCTGTGGGATATTAAAGAGAACTGAAGTACAAAGACTCCCTTGGTTTCTGGAGGTGTGAAACCAGCCCATGTAGCCTGGCAGGTCTTCTAAAAGGCAGCAAATCAGCTTCCTGACCACTGGCATTGAAGGGACATAGAAATGATAAGAGTGTGTGTGTATGCGTTGGATTTTGAACTAGAATTATTTTGTTGTAATATAATTTCCTACTGTATACTGCTTTAAAAGGAGGCCATTATCTGGGGCATGGGAATTTAGTCTTAATGAGATTTATTTGACTCATCTGTTGAGCCAATTTCACCTCTTTAGCTTGGGAAAAATGTGCAGCTGGAAGGCTCCTAGCTCTTCAGAGTAGGAATTTTACAGAGGGTTTGGTTCTGGGTTAGGTGAATTCAGGATGGTCACACCTGTAGGAGAGTGCCAGCTATCTAGGCCTGAACCTGTTACACTGGTCTTTCAAATCAGTTTTTGGCCTAGTGTGGGATAGCATACGATAACAGTGAAAACAATGTCATTTTGTTTCTTATCAAAAACTCTTTGAGAAAACAATAGACCTCTTGCCAAGTCTCCACTCTCATAGGTCCAACTCTGTAACTTGGGACAAGTCTCTAAACTTGAGTTTTCTCAGTTGTGATATAAAGGTAATGTTTACACTACTTGCCTCATGGGGACATCCTACAGAAGATTTCATAATCCTCAATGCGATTTTGTGACTGTTGTTATTACTGTTTTTAATGTTTTAAAAAATTATTTTTTCCTTTTAGTCAGAAAATTCAGATCATTCAAGTTCAGAGAGTGATTCAGACAGTGAACCAGAAAAGATCTCTGAATACCACAAGTTACTTGCCACCCTGAAGAATGTTTCAGAGGAGGAAGAAGAGGAGGAGGAGGAGGAAGATGAAGAGGAGGAAGAGAGCACTGTAGAAGAAGAGGCAAACGTGGAGAGTGAAGGAGACCATAGTGACAGCAGTTTGGAAGATGAGGAAGAAGAGGAGGAACAGAAAGGAAAGAGGGGAGGTAGGTATCTCTGAGTGGGTCAAAATTTGTCAGCCCTGGGGACCCAGGTTTACAGAGACATAGGGTGTATATTGATAGGAGGTTGGGACAATGGATGGGTAGTGTGCATGGAAGATGTAAAGGAAGGAAATCTTGTCCTGGGGAGCTCTCATTTTAGTGGGGAAGGGGGGAAACCCCTAGGTTAGAAAAGAACACATGGCCATAAAAATAAATTAAAACTCATTCTAAGTAACATTTAAAATCCAAACTTACTTTGTGTAAAAGTGTGTGATATTTATCAGAGGGGTCCTAAGTGCTTAGATGTACCTAGGGTTGATTGTGCACAGCTTCATCAGTTAGGTGTGTGTTCACACCTGAAAGAATTTTGGTTTCACTCCCGACGAGTTTGTGACTTTTTACTTTGTGTCTTAGTGCTTGTTTTCCTAGCAGTCTGAGGTTTTACACTTCCCATTTTCTGTTATCTTGCATGTCATATCATTATTTGAGAAAAGTAATTATCTTCAAAGGCTGTTTGTTGAATTCTTGGATACAAATCCATTAGCCTTACGGGACTAGGAATTTGTGCATCTTGTTTTCTGCTCCTGAGTCTCCTCAGTCAGTTAGTAAACATCTATTAAGGATTTCTAGGCCCTGGGGAGACAAAGACGGAAATGAATACTCTTTACTCTTGAGGAATTTACATGCTGTCCTCAAAAATAATCCGTTGAGAGGATGCTTTCTTAGCCCTCTTCTGAATTCATACTGTTAGTAAATTAGCATTTATTAAATGCTTATTGTATGCCAGTCACTGAAAGTACAAAAATAAAAACATAGCTCTTGTGCTCAAGGGGCTCACATCATAATAGGGGAAGCAATATGTAAATTAGTTGGTATATACAAAATATATCAGCATACATGGGTGGTAATCAAAGAAGGAAGGCACTAGCAACAGAGAGAGTCCAGGACTGGGAAGGGCCTCCTCCAAAAAGCAGAATTTGAACTGAGCCTTGATGAGGTGGAGGGAGAGCCTGCCAGGAGTGGGGGACAGCCAGTGCAAAGGAGCACAAAGTGGGTGGAGGGGCCAGGCTGTGAATGGCTTTCAGAGCCAAACAAAGGGGCCCTGAAGATAATAGGGAGCCAGAGTGTATGGAGTGGGGAGAGGGATGGGTTGATGAGGTCAGAGAGATCAAGCAGTCTCTATCAGGGATCATGAGTTTTTGTTTTAATATATCACAATAGGAAAAGAGGTCGCTGTGGCCCCATCTGACCCCGAGGATAAAGATGGGGAAGCAGCTTCCCAACAGAGAGCTGCTGAAGACGAATTCACAGATATGAAACACGAATCAGAATTCAGCCTGGAAACCAATTTCCTAGAGGAGAGTGGAGACCGAAAGACCCTTCAGAAGGACAGCAGCTCAGCTGTGCAAGCCTCAGAAGGTGAGAGCTGAATGCTGTGGCCTTCGGCAGCAGAAGTGAGTGGGGGCCAGTCAGTGCGGGTGGGGATTGAATGGGCTGCTGGGCTGCTTGGCTGAGAGCTTAGGAAACTCCTTACCTAGAGTCACAGAACCAGGATGTGTTGAGACTTGGGACTTGAACACAGGTTGCTTTGCCTCTCCGAGGCGCCTCTAAGGTCCCCCTGTGCTAACTCGGTAGCACTTAGTTCTGGACATAGTCTGAAACCCAGATATTTTGTGTGGCCTGTGGCTGGCTAAATAGAACATTGAAAACATAACAGGACCACAGTCTGGGATCATAGATAGGATTTGGAGCAGGAAGCTGCCTTAGGGATAACCTAGGACCACTGCCTCCCTTGTTTAGTATGATGGAAAAGTGAGGAAGTGTGCCCATAGTCTCATAGGCAGTGAAAGACAGGACTGGAATTCGAACCCAGGGCCTCTAACCCCAAATCTAGCATCCTTTCCATATATTATGTCACCTTGGTGTCTTACTACCTCGATGTTCTTGTTGAGGAAGTTCTGGGTTCAGTGACTTTGAGCAGCAGGTTCATGCTCATGCTTTATGTTCTTTTAAAGTTCATGCCAGCCCTCTGCTGCTGCTACTACCTCCTGAATCCTTATTTCTCTTAACAAAGATTCCTTAACCTGGTTAGTCAGGACAAAGGACTGCATGATATGCAGGCTGCTGGATTTAATCTTACAGGTTTGAAATCCCTGGTTTAGAACCTGGCGGGAATTAGAGTGAAATCATAGATTCTGTCCCTGCGGGCCATTTCATGTTGTCATTTTGCACATCCTCATTCTATAGCACCCCGTTCGTTCTGGCCAGCCATCTGCCAAGAGGAGAGATTGACCATCTAGTAGTTGAGAGAATTTGGTGGGTGACCACGCCATCCTAATACGTGAAAACCATGTACAGCGTCCATCCTATAAGTGAGCCACTGGTAGTTGTGTTGGTCAGTTGAAGGCAGTATATTTATTTTGAGAAACTATGAACCTGTCATAGTCAGAATAACTGACTTGAAAGTTTGTCAGGTGTTTTACATACATTATCTCCCTTGAGCCTCTCATCACTCCTACGAAGTAGATATTAGAGTTACTATTGTGCCCATTTTACAGAGGAGGAACTAGAGCTTAAGAGAGCTTTAATGTCTTATCTGTGGTCTCTTAGCTGCTATGTGTCAGAGGCAGGATTTGAATACAGCTTTTCCTGGCTCCCAAGTGTTCTGCTGTGTCTTCACTGTCTCTATGACCTATTGATATTTATTAATTTCTTGAGGGGACTAATCATGATTGTTACTGCAACAGATCCATTTCTACAACACATGAACAAAGAACTGAAAGAAAAAGAAATCCAGGCTGTCACCACAAACCCCAAAATTACCCAGCAATTAAAAGTAAGTACACCTGATCATTGAAGCTGTGAGCCAAGACAAGCTTGACATGAACCTGTGTAGGCTTCCATTTTCAGAGTTTACGTCAATTTTAACTGTCAATTTTGATATCACATTGACAACTCACAGTAGCAAAGACTGTCATAGTTAAAACATCATTAGTAGATTTGGAGGAGTGCACAATTAAACAAGGTGAAGGTGTCATTAGAAAGTTCTGGCCATCTCTCTGGCTTAGGGAAACCTGGAATGAAGGCTCCCTGCATGGATGTCAGAGGTGGACCTGGGAAAATCTTCCCATCCTGACTACTCCTCTCACCTCAGCCCACTTTGTCACTCCGGAGTGAGAACAAGCTTGGTTTACCCCCTTAGTCTTCTGCTATGTATCCCCTGTCAGTCAATACAAGATCATTCCTGCCATCCTCCTCCACTCCTGCTTCTGAACTGTATATTCTTTTACATCTGCGCATTTCCATCTGTACACTGAATATTTATAATAATTATTTTAAATCAGTTCAGCTCCAGACTGTTTGAGTATTGGAGAGTTTCTTCTCTCTCTTATTCCCTTCATTTATGCTAAAATAAAGAAATAACTTTAGAATAGAGGAAGCATGATGTAGTATAGAATGGAGAGCCAGCCTTGAAATCAGGATGACTTATCCAGGCAGAGTTTGGTCCTAACACCACTGTTGTCTTCTTTCTTCCTCAGTGGCCAACTCTGGGTCAACTCGTCTTTTCAACTCAGTTTCATATGCTGGAGACTTTTAAGCCTCCAAAGGACATTGACTTGGTAACGCTCCATCTCCAGAAACCCTTGGATTCTACATGGCCCAGAATAAACAACCAGTTCCTCTCTGGTCCCCCAAAACCAAGTGGGCCCTTCTCCCCTCTACAGAAAGAGCTCTTCTCAATTATGAACTCATACCAAGACTTGTTATACCCAGAAAGGACAGCATTGGGGAATGGGGAAGAGATCCGTCATGTGTACTGCCTTCATGCCATGAACCATGTTCTCAAAGCCAATTCCCAGGTGCTCAGCAATAATAGCAAACGACGAGATAAAAAACCGAAGGCAGGTGATGATGACGATGCCTTCAGGGACCAGGGTCTCACTAGACCCAAGGTAAGAGGGAGCCCAGCCTCCCAGAGGGAAGCTTTAGGACTTTTTCTTTAAATAGATTTTTATTGCTGTCTTCTGTTTTTATGTTACCTACATTTACCCCTGTATCTGTCTCTGTATTCTCCCTCAGTCATTGCTTATCCAACATAATCATTTCAAAAATTATTTATTTTTAAATATTCTTTTGAGTTTTAAATTCTCTCCCACCCTTCACTAACCCCCTGTAGCAGCAAGCACCCCAATATCCCCAGGGTGACTGCCAACACAGGTTCTTAGATCTGCTTTTGTAAAGGAAAGCAACTCAAAATGGGTTAACAAGCTTACTTTAATCAAACAAACATACATTACCTAGTTCAGGGGGAAAAGGTCAGCACCCCGAACTTCAGAGTTACAGAACTTACAGATCAAATTGACAGGCTTCCAAACTGTCCAACCATTACATCAATACCAAATCACAGTTACCAGAGAGGGAAGCATCAACATCTGGGTTTTCAAAGCCGGGGGGCTCTCAACAACGGCTTCCCAGAGTCTCATCTGGTCAAATCACACAACACTTCTCAAAGTGAGCCCCAAAGCAAAGCCTCTCCTCAGGGCTTATATAGCCTTCTCTTGGCTCAGAGAATGTAACAACCTTCTGGACCCACTGCCCAATCACAAAGTATCAAGGTATGGGCTTTCCTGAAAAACAAGCCTCCCACCACAGGCTCCAGGTGCACTTAAGCTTGGGGCAGGGAAGATCTTTAAATTTGCATTTCCATTACACCCTCTTAAAAGGCAACCAATATGGTATCAATTATACGTGTGAAATCATAGCAAAACATATTTCCATATTAACCATATTGCAAAAAAGAACAAGAAAAGTAAAGAAAATGAGAAAATTATATTTCAGTTGCACTCAGAGTTCATCCGCTTTCTCTCCGGAGGTAGATGGCATTTTTTATCATGAGTCCTTTTATTGTCTTGTATCATTGTATTGATCAGATTAGCTAAGTCTTTCATAGTTGATCTTCCTTAAAATATTACTGTTAACTGAATTCAGAGATCTCTCAGTTCTTTAACTTCACTGTGCATCAGTTCTTCTTGGTCTTAAGTGTTTCTGAAACTGTCCCCTTGGACATTTCTTGTATCACAGTAGTACTCCACAATTGCATGCTGTTCATCTGTTCCCCAATTGATGGGCATCCCCTGAATTTCCAATTCTTTGCCTCCACAAAAAGAACTACTATAAATATTTTTATGCATACAGGCTTCTTTCTTTTTGATGTCTTTGGGGAACAGACCTAGTAATGGTATTTCTGGGTCAAAGGTTACACTTTTACAGCTCTTTGGACATAGTTCCAAATTGTTCTCCAGAATTGTTAGGTCAGTTCAAAATGCCGCCAACATGCATTAATGTAACTTTTCCCTCATCCTCCCCAGAAGTTGTCTTTTCTGATAGATGTGAGGTGGTACCTCAGAGTCATTTTAATTTGCCTTTCTCTGATCAGTAGTGATTTAGAAGCTTTTTTCATGTGACTGTTGTTGCTAGCTTTGATTTTCTTCTTCTGGAAACTGCCTGGTCATATTCTTTGACCATTTATCATTTGGGGAATTTCTCTTTATTTTTATAAATTTGACTCACTTTATATTTGAGAAATGAGGCCTTTATCAAAGAAACCTGATATGTTTTTTGATGAAACTATGTTGTCTGTGGTACCTTTTTAGCAAAATGTAGTTTTAATTAGGTCAATTTTTGCTTTTGCTTTGTCTGAGTTTATGAAGTGCCTTTCTTTTACTTCAACTGAAACATAGTAAGTTCTGCTCCAGCCCCTTACTTTAACTCTTTGCATATCTTTATGTTTTAAGTATGTATCTTGTAAGCAGCATGTTGTTGGATTCTGGTTTCTAATCCATTCTGCTATCTGCTTCTGTTTTATGGGTGAGCTCATCCCTTTCACATTCACAGTTATGATTAACTCTGTATTTCCTTCCATCTTATTTTCTAATGTTTATTCTTCTCTGTTTTTATCCTGTCCCTCCTCAAAAGCCTGTTTTGCTTCTGACCACTGCTTCCTTTCATTTTCCCTCCTTTTTATCATCCCCAACCACCCCCCCTTTCTCTTATGCCCTTCTTCCCTTTTGGGTAAGATCCAGCTGAGTGTGTGTGCGTGTGTATGTATGTGTGTGTGTGTGTGTGTGTGTGTGTGTGTGTGTGTGTGTGTAAATATAAATATAGTCTTACCTTTTTGAATCAGTTCTGATAAGAGTGAGTTCACTTTACCCCTTCCCCCCATCCCATTTTCCCTTCTACTGTAAAAGCTCTTCCTTCTGCACTACTTTTATGTGAAATAATTTTCCCTGTTCTTTCTCTTTTCTCCCCTCTCCCAGTGCATCCCTCTTTCTCACTCCTTCATTTTTTCTGGAGAGTCTATCAACACAGTTAGCTTACAGCCCTGCCATTTGTCTATGTAAACTGCTTCTACCTTCAGTAATGACAGAGTTCTTAGAAGTTACGTGTATCTTCTCATGTAGGATATACGCAGTTTAACCTTATTAAGCCCTTATGGTTTCTCTTTCATATTTACCTTTTTATGCTTATCTTGAGTCTTGGGTTTTCTAGTCCATTCTGGTCTTTTCATTAGGAATGTTGGAAAATTCATTATTTCATTAAACGTCCTGGGATTCTGTTCAGTTTGCTGGGTAGGTTTATTCTTGGTTGTAATCCTAGCTTCAGGCAGCTAGATGGTGCAGTGGATAAAACTACAAGCTCGGAGTTGAGGAGACCTGAGTTGAGATTCATCCTCAGACACTGACTAGCTGTGTGACCTTGGGCAAGTCACTTCACCCTTCTGTCAAATGAGCTGGAGAAGGAAATGGCAAATCACTCCAGTCTCTTTGCTAAGAAACCCCCAAGTGGGATCATGAAGAGTTGGAGGTGACTAACCAGCAAAACAACGACAAATGCTAGCTCCTTTGCTTTCTGGAATATCATATTCCAAGCCCTCCACTTAAATGTGGAAGCTGCTAAATCTTGTGTGATTCTGACTGTGGCTTCATAGTGTTTGAATGATTTCTTTCTGGCTGCTTGCATTATTCTCTTCCTGACTTGGGAGCTCTGGAATTTGGCTATACTATTCCTGGGAGTTTTCATTTTGGGATCTCTTTCAGAAGGTGATCAGTGGATTTTTTCCAATTCTGCTTTACCCTCTGGATCTAAGATATCAGGACAGTTTTCCCTTATAATTTCACGAAGTATGATGCCTAGTCCCTTTTAAAAAATCTTAGTTTTCTTTAGGTAGTCTCATTCTTAAATTAACTCTATTTTCCAGGTCACTTGTTTTTCCAATGAGATATTTCACATTTTTGTACGTTTTTCATCCTTTTAACTTTGTTTTAATGTTTCTTGATGTCTCATGGAGTCATTAGCTTCCACTTGCTCAGTTCTAGTTTTTGAGGAATTTTCTCTCTTTCTTTCTTTCTTTCTTCCTTCCTTCCTTCCTTCCTTCCTTCCTTTTCTTTCTTCCCTCCCCTCCCTTTCCCTTTCTTTCATGAGGTTTTGCACCTCCTCTTCCATTTGACCAGTTCTATTTTTTAAAGAGTTCCCATTATTTTTTTGTGTCTCTTTTTCAAGCTTTTATTTTGTAATTTTCTTGCATCACTCTCATTTCTTTCCCCAGTTTTTCTTCTACCACTCTTATCTTTCTTTTATTTTTTTGGAGAGGGGAAGGTAGGGCAGTTGGGGTTAAGCGACTTGCCCAAGGTCATATGTCTTCTTTTGTGTTAAGTGTCCGAGGCCCAATTTGAACTCAGGTCCTCCTGCCTCTAGGGCTGGTGCTCTATTCACTGTGCCACATAGCGGCCCCCTCTTTTACCAGGAATCTTCATTGAGCTCGTGTCCAATGAGCAGTTTTTTCCTTTGAGGCTTTGCTTGTAGCTATTTTCACATTGTTTTCTTCTGAGTTTTGTCTTCGTCTTCCCTGCAACTATACTAGCCTATTAAGGTGAAGTTCTTTTTTTGCTCTTTGTTAATTTTCCAGCCTATTTCTTCACTTTGAACTTTATGTTATAGTTGGGCTCTGCTCACCTGGGGGTGGGGAGGCACTGTGCCAAACTTCAGGCTTTTTTATACTGCTATTTTTGGAGCTTGTTTTGGGGGTCTGCAAGTTTTTGGTGCTTCCAAGGGGGTGGGGTATGGTTGCTATCTGCAAGCACTACTGCTCCTTTGGCCCAGGAACTGTGACCAGGGCCCCTGTTCTCTTGTGACTGATTATAGACATTCCTTTCCACCTCAGAACTTTGACCCAGAACTGTTTAGGGGCAGTAGATTTGCCAGTCAGTGCCAGCTGCACCCAGTGCCCAAAAAAAGGTCTATTTTAATCTCTTTCATACCAGTTGTCTAACCCTTTTACTCTCTCTGGACTAGGAGCTTTCAAAGCTGTTGCTGCTGCTGGTGGTGTTGTCTCTTACAATATACTTTTTTTTTTTTTAAAAGCAATTGGGGTTAAGTAACTTGCTCAAGGTTACACGGCTAGTCATTATTTATGTGTGGGTGCTCATTTTCTGAGGCCGGATCTGATCTCGGGTCATCCCAACTCCGAGGCCGGCACTCTTACTCACTACGCCACCTAGCCGCCCCTTTAGGGCAATTGGGGTTAAGTAACTTGCCCAAGGTTACACGGCTAGGTTTTTTTTTTTTTTTGTTCGTATGGATTAAGTGTCAGAGGCCGGCTCCTAACTCAGGTCCTTCTGACTCCAGGGCCGGCGCTCTATTCACTGCGCCACCTAGCCGCCCCTACAATATACTTTTTTTAAGACAAAAAATAAATTCAGCAAAACCAATTAACACATTAAAAAAAGGCTAACATTTTTCTGCAGTATTCCCAACCTATCGATACTCCTTCTGCAAAGGAATGAGGGAGGTATCTTCTTATAGATCTTTTTGGGGACCTAGCTGAGTCATGCCAAAGATGCTGTGATATTGGGTCAGACTAGAAGTTCTTAGAGTATTCAGCTCAGTATTTTGTGTCTGACCTTGGTACCAGGGTGTGCTCTGGGAGAGTGAGTTCATGCCCTCCATGATGCCATAGAGAAGTGGAAAAGATGTGCTTTGAATTTTGCTACCCATTTTCCTTTAGTAATCTCATATGAATTATAGAATGTTAGCACTTTCTTACAATGTAGGTCATCTGGCCCAGCCTCCTCACCTTCTCATTCTCCTGGTCATTATCGCTCAGTGAACGATTTAAAGCTGACCAGCATATCAGCAGGTACACGGTGTGACCTTGGCATCTTTGGTGCCACCTCCTGAGGGCACAAGGCTGGAGAGAAGTTAAATGCCTGGTCTGCCTCTGCTCGTAGCACATTTCCTGCCCTCCCCTTCAAAGTAGCCTTTACAAGTTGTTTTATTTTATTTTTTTAAAATACTGGTGTTCTCCCTGTTCTTGCAATTCTGAGAAGCCTATACTGTATCTCTATTTGGGACCGAATTGTAATTCTTCAGTTGCCAAGCCACTCTGAAGGTTTTCACTTATTTTCTGAGGGTTACTTATGCTATTTTGCAGCAATAGTTCATTAAGTTTTTGCTTTATTTTCCATCATATTTTTCTTTGATTTTCATTGCAGTTAATCATGTTTTTTCATTGTGGGCTTGAATGATCCTTAAAATGTTCAACTTTCCCATGCTCTTCTGTTCTCTCTCCTCTCCCCCTTTCCCACCACCCCAGAGAGCCTCTTTCTTGCTTCACTGTATATTACAGAATGGCCTACTTATTCTTCCCCACAAAGGACTTTCCATTTCTCATCTCCATGCTTTATATAAGCTGTTCCCCTTCTTACTTCCACCTCTTGGAATCCTTAGTTTTCTTCAAAGTTCAGCTCAAAAGCTGGTTTTACTAGATGAGGCCCTTCGTGATCGTCAGACTGCAGACCAACTCCCCTTCATACCCCAGCCCTTGTGTTGCCTTGTAAATATTTTCTATATACTTTTATGTGTGTATGTTCTTTCCCTGTAGAGAATAAGTTCCTTGAGGGCAAGGAAAACCTCAATTTTGTTTGTTTCTCCAGTGCTCAAAATGGCCTGCCATATAGTAGAGGCCTAATAAACATTTGTGGTTTGATTGATAGCTCAGAAGTATTAGGGAGGAAGCCTCTGAAGCAAATTTATGCTAAGGAAAATTGCTTGAAGGGAAAAGTCAGTTTATTCAGGTGATTGTGTGGGTGCTTCAAAAAGATACTGTATTGGTTAGCAGATATTTATTAAATATGTTCTGTAAGTGCAGCATTCTAGTTCCTCTTGGCAAAATTCTAGAAAAACTTTTTGCTTTAAGCAATAGGTGTCTCCTAACAAGTTACATATAAATTGAATTTGTTCATCAATTTCCATTATCTCATTTACCTAAAATATCAAGATATTTTATCTTGATTTCTGGGGAAAATTGCACCTAGGAAGCTGTGTTATTTTAAGGAACCATGCGTTGATTCTTTTGTAATAATATAAATTAATCACCTGTTACCACACAGTTCATCTGTTGTATGAGTCCTGATGATCATGCCCTTGAGGTGTCTTGGAGTGAGCACCCCTATGGTAAGGGGCATTGCCATCTCCATTAAGGTACTTTCCCAGGATGTGCTTCAACAAATTCTCTGGGGACATCGTTAAAAAGGACTGCTTTGGGAGAGAAAAATCACCTTTCCTACATGGGATCTCTGCCTAGGAAGACATTGGCTTCTTACAAGATTTGCAGAGGGAAAGAATTCTAGAATTAAATGCTTGATTATGGAATGGTTGTTTGATTTAATTTTAATTTTAAAAACATTATTTATATTGATTATCTATTGAATTTTATATCACTTTAATTTCCAAATATGTTTCTCTCCTCTCTTCCTGGCTAGCCAGCCCTTATAACAAAAAAATTTTTTTAAAGAGAGGGATTAAAAGGCAGTTTAGCAAAACCAGTCAACTGAATCTGAGTACATATGGTGTTTTCCATTCGAAGTCCCCACTTACATAAAGAATGGAATAAGGTACATTTTTTTATCTGTCTTATCAAGCGTATCTATTTTTTTTTTTTGCAGTGAGTAAGCATTTTTTTTCTCTCCCTCCCATCCCCAGCCCTTGGGGAAAGGAATGAAAAGCAAAATCTTTCTAATAAATAGGCATATTCAAGCAAAACCAATTCCCCCATTGACCATGTTCATATTCAAACTTGGAGTCCATCACTCTGGAATTATACCAATTCCCTTATTATTTCAAATGTGGAAACTTGGGGCTAAGTCAGGCCCCGTGATTTGCCTGAGGTCACACGGGCAGTAAGTGGAGGAGCTGGGACAGGACTGTGTCTCCAGATCCAGTACTTATTTCTCCCTCTCTGCCCCATGGCCTTTTCTCCCTCTACAGGTGTTAATTGTTGTTCCTTTCCGGGAGGCTGCTCTCAGAGTGGTCCAGCTCTTCATCAGTCTCCTAGAGGCAGGAAGCAAGAAGAAAATAGATGTGAGTAACAAAAAACGGTTCAAGGGAGAATATGGGTCTGACCCAGATGAGAGACCTCCCAATCTGAAGAGGCCTGAGGATTATGACGCTGTGTTTTCTGGCAACATTGATGACCACTTCCGGATAGGTAGGTGGGAAAATTGAAACGAAATGGAACCACCTTATTTTGGGTACCCAGCATGTCAGGTCAGATTAGATAAACCTGATCATTCCTTTGCCCCTGGTAAACAGGCATCTCTTTGTCTCCTTTAAGAGACCTCTTGATGATGTCTGACAGCCAGTTCCCTCTAGTGAAACTCTTCCTCATCACAAGAGAAAAGCTAAATGAAAGAGACCAAAAAGCCAACTACATCCATGAACAAATGTAACAGCCTGCACCCACAGCATCCAGGCTTTCTACCAAGAGGAAGGATCGTGGCTGGGCCCCTAATAAGAGAGATACTACCCCTGGGAAGTGCATGGTGTTTAGAAGCCTAGAGAAGTCTCACTGGGGACACTCACGGGCCATGTAAGAAAGACTTAGGTTTATAATAGGAGTGCTTAAAACACTGCTGGGTAAAGCCCTTTCTACAATTGTGGGAAGACGTTCCTAGTCTGCAGAGGATTCATGAAGGGCCTCTAGGACAGAATGGTGGGCTCTTCTTACCCCCGCTGAGTGTCTGTACTTGATGTCCTGTGTCTCACTTTGTCAGTCCCTGTCCTTCCCGCCTTGAAAAACCAGCTCAAAGACCACTTAGTCTAGGAAACCTTCCTGGGTAGAACAGATAGCGATTTTTGTTATCCTCCCTGGAATGATTATTTTTTTCACACCTGGAATTTCTTCAGGACTCAGCGTTTTCAGTTTGTGTGTAGACTTGCTGTGTAAAGGCAGTCTCTCCTATGTATGTTCTGACTGATACATATCTGTTTATCCTTTTCCGTCCTGATAACTGTGCTCTACATACAGGAGTAAGTATGACTGTCTTAATGGGCTAGCTTCCATGTTCATGCAGTAAGTTCATCCAGTAGGACTTGCTAAGGAAAGCAGGCTGGGTAGTCAGGGACCTATGTGGAACAGAAGAGGCTCATTGATTGCATTGATTTCCCTGTGTTAGGGGCAGTGGGGGATGAGGGATCTGGAGCAGCCACTTGAGCAGAATTGGGAGGTTTGCAGGTTGACTTGAGGCCAAAAGAAAACCCATGGGGTTCTCCATTGTGCTGAACAAATAAACTTAATGGAGGAGGCAGCCATCAGTTGTATTTTTGTAGTGGGAGCCCTCCCTGCAAACAAGGAAAGACACAGACTGAGACGTCCTGCAGGGGGACATGCTGGCCATGCGGATGGTGGGGCTGGTGCCGCTATCGTTTGCTTCAATCCTCCTCCTCCCTGGCTCAGCAGCCAGTATGTCAAGAGCTCACTCGTGGGCTGATTGTCAGGACTTCCTGTGGTGAAGGAGATGGACAGGCTCAGCAGGGCAGAGGCAAGCTTTCTCTTTACTGCATGATAACAACCTTGGGAGGAAGGTTATTATCCTGATGCTGTGGAGGGCCTGAGTGGGGAAAGGGAGGGTGTACACAGTCATTTTAACCCAAGGAGGAAAAGCTTGTTCGTTGTTACAAGATGCTGCTACATGTGTCCATCTGAGCCATGCAGAGTCTGAAATAATAGTTTAGTGGCATCCTGCGGCTGTGTTTTGAACCAAGATGCCTTTTTTTGTCCACAAGTCTTGTTTTCATTTGTCATTATTATGGGACTTCCACTGAGCAGTGCTTGAGTTAACTGGTTCCAGCTCACTATAGAACTGTGAAGCCAGCCCTCTCACTCCTGTACAAGTGTGTCTGCTTGCGTTTTTGCCCCTGGGTGGTCAGGATTCTCTTTGCTTGGCTGCTCAGAGAAGGTTAGATTTGGAGTCAGAGTATATGGGTTCAGATCTCAGCTTAGCCACTTACTACTTGTGGGCAAATCACTTAGCTTTTCTGGGCCTCAGTTTCCTTATCTTTAAAATGAGGAGGTTTGGGCACTTGCCCCTTCTTTTGTAGAGGTGGTGTGGTGAAAGGGACTTTGGGTGGGGAATACTGCACATAATGTCAGGCTTAGTTGGTGTCTCAGTTTTGCTGAATTGCTTTTTCTTTAAAAAATTTTATTATAAGGGATGGCATTTGGGGGGACAGAGTAGGAAGGTTTATATTGAGAAATTAAAAACAAAGGCTATCTTGTGAGCAGTTTTTGAAAAAGGCATTGAGCTAAGCTTTCCTTCCCACTCTAAATCTATGCCACTAGGAATATTTATGACTTAATATTGTTTTTTTCCACTTAATGGCCACACTTACATAAAGGACCAACTATTGACAAGAAAGTTAAGAAAGAAACACAGCCCTTCTTAATTGGTAATAAAGTTAAGTATTACTTTTATTAATGGACCAGTACAGAAGATAATAAATTTAGGATATGACTTAATAGATGTAGATAGATAGGACACTTGGCATCTCAGACTTTTGGCCCTGCCTGGGGCCTAATCATTATGTAACCTGCTGGGAAAGACATATGTCCTGTCTCCCAGCTATACTAAATATTCCTGTGTGGTTCTTACCTACTCTTTTCTGTTCTCACTTAAAAATGAGATTGGAAACAAGATATTAAAATGGATCTCACCTAGGTCTGCCCAGGAAGGATCATAGGGTCACTCATACCAGTCCCTGTGCTCAGAATTAGTGATAGAGAGACAAAAAATGACACAGTTACTAGTCTCATGGAACTTAGATTCTATCAGGGGACTTAACTGTCAGAATTAGAAGGGACCTCAGACACCAGCTCTTCCAGATCTCACTCAACAGATGAAGACTGAGGCCTGTTCTGAACTAAATCAAAGTCACCTAGGCAGCAGATGTCAAAGGTGGGATTTTTACCCAGATCCTTTTACTCTGTACCAGGCCACAAGGAGAGGGGATATATACCTCTGAGGGCTTCCCAGGATGATGCTTTTTTGACTGGTGTTTCGCTAATGATGGAAGGATTGTCTCCATTGGCAGTGTATGACTCTACCACGGACAGTCAGGAACAGAGTTGAGATCAGTAGCTACTGTCAGATTGTAAGGTTGAATGGAAATCCCTGGTAGGAGGCTAGACCCAGGCACCAGAGCTTTATAAAAGACACGTTCGAGATCTTCTCTCCAGTATACAAGTGCCCCTCTGTTAAATAATGAGCTAGTTACAGTGTCTGTCCCCTTTTTGTGTGCAGGAGTGGCAGTTCTTCAGCGAAGCATCCGCCTTTACGCTCCGTTTTACTCCTCGGATATTCTCATTGCCTCCCCTCTCGGCTTGAGGACCATTATTGGTGCCGAAGGAGAAAAGAAGAGGGACTTTGACTTCTTATCTTCCATAGAGATTCTCATTATTGACCAAGTCGACATTTACCTGATGCAGAATTGGGAGCACGTCCTGGTAATAACATCCTCTCCAAATGTGCTAAGCCGTCTTAGCTTGCTTTCTGTGTAAACACCTGGCCATAGAGGTGTTTACACCAAACACCTTGCTGCGTGTTTGAGTCCTCTTAAGGCTATTTTCAGGGTAAAAGCCCACTAGCAAAATGTCTTTTTTTCTAGAAGCCAAATTAAACTTATTCAGAGAAAGAAGAGGAAAAAACCCTGAAGTGATGAAGTCATTGAGAAAAGTCTGAATTATATGTAATGTTGCCCAGCCCTGGACCCCTCACATCTGCAAAGGAATTGGGGGAGGCATTATCTTACATCCTTTGGGGCCTTGCCTCCTTGTCCTTTGGCCACATTCATTTTTCATTGGGTTGTGGTTTTTTGTTGTTTTTTTTTTGGTTCTTTCCATTTATCTTGTTGTGGTCATTGTATGTATTGTTTTCTTGGCTTTTCTTTCCTCTGCATTAGTTCGTGTAGGTCTTGCTTCTTTGAATTCATAACACTGGTTGTTTCTTTTAGCACAGTAATTGTTCATTACATCCATGTGCCACAATTTGGTTAGCTCTCCTCCAGTAGATGGACATCTGCTCTGTTTTCATTTCTACAAAAAAAAAAAAGTGCTAAAATTTTGGAATATATGGAACCCTTCTTTCTATCAGTGACGTTCTAGCGTTAGATGCCTAATAGTGGTTCTCTGGGTCAAAGGGTATGGACATTTTAGCCACTTTATCTTCATAATTCCAAATTTCATTCTAGATTTGTTGTCGTTTAGTTGTTTCAGTCCTGTCCAACTCTCTGTAACCCCATTTGGGGTTTCCTTGGAAAAAACACTGGAATGGTTTGCCATTTTCTTCTCTAGCTCATTTTACAGATGAGGAAACTGAGGCAAAGTTAAGTGACTTGCGTAAGGTCACACAACCAATCAGTTTCTGAGGCTGGATTTGAATTTAGGGAGATGAATCTTCCTGACTCTAAGCCCAGCACTATCCACTGTGCCTTTTAGAAGATTTTATTTTATCTTGGAGATAATAGGGAGTCATCGGAAATCATTGAGCACAGGTATTAGGGTGAACTTACCAAACTTAATCACCTAATCTTGCTTTCATCATGTATGGCAGCTGTGGGATTTAAGGTGCCCTTTATGTGACTGGGAAACAGGTTTTTCTTTGTTGGCAATCAAACCTTTGACCCTGGCCAAGGCCTCATCAGTTTCAGGCTTTTGGCAGAGAACCTGCTAAATGTCCAGATGGGTCTGGAGAGGTACTAAAGATGAGTTGACAAGGCAGACATTTCTTTTCGTGGCATTTGCATTTTCTTTTTTACATTAAGAATTTAAATACCAAAAAAAATGAGTATTTCTGAATATACAGTCAGGCAGAAAAAGATGATTGTCCATGAAACCATGAATCTCTTATGTACAGTTTGCTGTATAATTAATTAGTTTTCAGCCTGCTTGTCTCTGTTTCCTTCTGGCCTCCTACTCTCTTCTGTTCATTAAAAAAAAAAATGGTTCATTGATGGTGAGCTTTAATTTTGGGGGGCAACCCTTTTATGACTATCTCCCCTTCTAGCTGAAACAAGAAAGGGGGAAAAACAAACTAAAATTTTTGTATCAAATGTGCGTAGTCAAGCCAACACACTGCATCTGACAGTGTGTTACTCATGCTTCCCCTTTTGTCCCTAGCACTTGATGAATCATATGAACTTACTTCCCTCGGACCCTCATGGGGTGGACTTCTCCCGAGTGCGCATGTGGAGCCTGAATAACTGGTCCAAGTATTACCGACAGACGCTGCTGTTTGGTGCCTTGCAAGAGCCCCAGATCAACTCAGTCTTCAGCACGTACTGTGCCAATTACCAAGGGCAGGTGGGTTCCTCAAGCAGAGGACTGGCGGAGTCTCCCATTCCTTTGGTGGTGCAGTGGGTAGAGCATGGGGTGGGGTCAGGAAGATCTGTTTAACTCTGGCCTCCGGTGCTTAGTATTTATGTGACCCCTGTTTGCCTCGGTTTTCTCACCTGTGAAATGAGAATAATAATACACCCGCCTCCCAGGGGAGATAACCGTTGTGAATGCTTAGCACGTGCCAGGCACGTTGTAGCTGCTGTATAAATGTTAGCTACTGTCATCCATATCCTCCTTCCCATCATTGGCATTGTGGGAGGTGAAGTGTCAAAGGAAAGAGGAGGGCAGCCCTTAGCTCCCACCCAGGCAGAGAAAGGTCGTGGGGAAACAGAGAGGAGCCCCCAAAGAGAAGTCCACATCTAGTGTCTGCCGTGCTGCGTCCTCCTTCCCTCCCTGAAGGTTTGGATGTTTCTTTATAGGTAGCTGTGCGAAGCATCCCGATGACTGGCTCCATCAGTCAGGTCCTGGTGCAGCTCCCGCATGTCTTCCAGAGACTAGAAGCTGAAAACCTCCTTTCTGTAATAGATGCCAGGTAGGTAATTGGACTTCAGGAGGCACCTACAGGACCAGGCTTCCTGCTGAGTTTCCTGGATTTTGTTGACCTAAATAAATCATTCCCTTATCAGCCCCCAGTGACTGATAGACTTTTACTTTGCTGGTACTGTTGGGTGGCTCATGTCTTAAACTAACACAGTGCTGTGTGTATGACTTTTTTTTTTTTTATAAATACCTTTTTACTGATAATTTCTTTTTCCTTCACCTGCATTTCCCAGTATATCCCTCTGCCTCTCTTTTCCAGAGAACAGGCTCCTATACCTTATAAAAAGAGGAAAAAAAACCCCAGCATATCAAAACTAGCCAGCAGAAGGGAGAAGTTTGATGCTGTATGTAGTTTTCCACACCTGTAGCCCCTCACCTTTTACAGTAGTGGAAGAAGGTGTCTCTTCTTGTGGCATGTAGTTTTCAGGGTTTTTTGGTTTTTGTTGCTCTTCTTTCCATTTATACTGCTAGAGTCATATATGTTGTTTTTTGGTTCTGCTGTCTTCACTTTGTCCTTTTCACTGAAGTCTTCACACACGTTGTTTCTTATAGCACAGCTGTGTTCCATTCCATTCATGTACTACAACTTAATTAGCCGTTTCCAGCTTGATGGCCATCTACTTTGTTTCCTGATTTTTTGCTTTTAGAAAAACTGCTGCTATGCTAATAAGTATTTGAGGACAAAAGGGGCATTTCTGTCCTTCACTTCCATGGGTTTTATGCCCAGCAGTGGAATCTCATCATTTGGAGCCTTGTCACTCTTGCCTTCCAGATCTCAGGGCACATTTCCTGTCTTCAGTCAGTCAGTCAGCAAGCATTTGTTACTCTGACAGTTGTCCCAGGTCTGGTGCCACCAGAAATAAAACAACCCTTGCTCTTAAGGAGCTTAGATTACCTTTACAGAGACCAATGGATGCCTGTAAGTATATGTAGAACAAATAAAAGGCAATGCCAGCTAGTTGAGGAGGGAGGACAGCAGTTGAGGGAATCAGGAAATATTTCTTGTAGATGGTAGCTGAGTCTGGGAAGAAGTGAGGAATTCTGCACGGCAGGGATGAGCAGGGAGTACATTTCAGGCCTGGAGGACTGCCATATGTGAGGAACAAAGACTTGTTTGAATGGACAGTCCAGTGAGGGAAGGGGAGTAGTATCTAATGAACCTGGATAGATAGGTTTGTAATGCCTGGGGGCACCAGGGAACCACTGGAGTTACTGAGTAGTGGGGTGACATGGTCTGATTGCTGCAGAAGACAAATTACTTTGGCAGCAGTGAGGGAGGTGAATTGGAGTGGGGAAAGACTTGATTCAGGGAGACCAATGAGGAGGCAGCAGTCCAGGGAAGGTGTGGGTGAGGACTTGCTCTGAGGTAAGTGTATGAATAGAGAAAAGGTATCAGGTGTGAAAGATGAGATGGCAGCACCAGCAAGACCTGGCCGCTGATGAGGTGTGTGAGGGGAAGAGCCACGGATGATGTTGAGGCTGTGAGCCCGAGTAACTGGAGAAATGGGGGTGCCTTTGGTGGAATCCTCCTTCACCATCTTTGCTTTTTGAGATCTTTCTCTTCTCTCAAGTCCCAGGTCTGGTGCCACCATCTCCATGAAGCCTTCCTTGATCCACCTTTGGCTGAAAGTTACTTCTCCTTCATCAGTTTTTTAGAGCCCTTTGAATAGATTAATGTTCTCTTATTGAATTCTGTCTTTTATGCCTTTTTTTGTGTTCTATATCTCATTCTTTCTCCTTAAATTGTGTGTCCCTTGATGGTAGAGCCTGTCATGTTTCATCCTTGAATCCCTGAAACTGTGCGTTTAGTTTTAAAGTAAACATCAGTTAAATGATGAAGGATTGCTCTTCTGTACCCTCTAATCATAGCTGCTGCACTGAAGAGTCGGCTGATGGAGAAAGTGGCCAGCTGGTTGCTCAGGCCATGCTGGCAGAGGGGCCTTGGGGTCAAAGGCAGGTCTTCCATTGCCCAGGCCCAAGGTCTTTATTTTAATCTCCAGTGAGAGATTTTCAGACTCTGAGGAAGCAATTTACTCCCTAAACAGACTCAAGAGAGAGCAACCAGCAGGCTCATTTATTACTTTTTGGTGAGAAATAGAACTGCTTACTGGCTCAGATGCTCATTGGTTGGTTGGTCAGTGCCTTCTCTTCCCAGTTGGAAAGTCTAATTGGAAAGGCAAATTAATAATAGAAGGTTGCTTAGTGAGTATAAATCTCAAGGAAAAAGTTAAATAGTCTTCAGGGATTATTGTTTGCAGGCTGTAATAACCTAATCTGTGCCATAGGGATAGACCTGTCATGAAAGTTGGATGTTCAAGTTTGCCACTCCAGTCCCCCTCTCCCTCTGTGCAGTGCTGAAGGAATGTTGACAAATTCTCAGCGTTGAACTGGCCATTTTTAATATTCCTTGTTAGTCCCCAAAGCCTTGGGTCATGATAGTGCCTTCTTACCAGAGAAGCCAGCATTTCAGAATACTGGGATTGTAGGTATCAAGCTAGAAGTCACCTTAGAGGCCGCTGATACTCATTTCTCATTTCACAATGTTGCTGTACAAATCGTTTTCCTGGTTGGACTCACTGCAATGTGCAGCAGTTGGTACAATTCTCAGGTTTCTCTTAAACCATCTAATGGGTTATTTCTACAGAGGGATCATCAAAACCTGTTTATGTTGGTTTTTATTGGTTTTAATTTCAGAAAGTGATATTCTTTGATGTCACAATATATGATTTTAGGAAACTGTCGCTATGGGGCTGGTAACCCCCTTGGTACTGACTGTAAATATTATCATGATGAGCTTTAAGGCCTTGGTCAGACCTTGCTTTTCTCTAGGTATCCTAAAATGGACTTGATGAAGTCCCAGAATTAACCCTGTGAGAGAATGGATGGTTACCTCTTGCTTCATCATCAGCTCAAACCTGCCTCTAAGAAGACTTCCCAATTCACTCCATGCCGTTCTGATCACTCATTTTGTGTGAAATGTTTCTATATGTGTAACTTTATAAGGTGTCTGGACCTGCAGAATCCTTAAATATTGGATGTGGAGAGGGATCATGTGGTCCAGCTGAGCTCATTTATTGAGAAAAAAGCTGAGACACAAATTTTTAAAGTGACTTGCCCAAGGTCACACAGCTAGAAACAGCCAAGACTAAGCCCTTGACACCTAACCAGCTGTGTAATGGTCTGGTTTTGTGCCTTCTGTGGAAGCTGACTCTCTGGGATTGACTGAATAGTGTATTGAATGAGCATTAAATACTTGAGTTTGAATTTTGGCTGTGCTACTTATTACCTGTGTGATCTTGGGAAAATTACTTCTTCTAAGGAAGGAAGGAAGGAAACAAGCATTTATCAAACACCTACTGTATGTCAGGCACTATTCTAAACAAACCAGATATCTCATTTGAGATTCATAACAACACTGAGAGGTAGGTGCTCTTAATATCCCCATTTTACAGATGAGGAAACTGAGGTTAAGTGAGTTATCCAGGGTCATACAGCTAGTAAGTACCAGAGACCAGATTTGAACTAAGAGTCAGGTCTTCCTCACTCTAGGCCCAGCATTCTCATCTACTGTGCCACCTAACCGCCTCCTGGAGGCAGTTATTTTCTTCATTTGTAAAATGAGGGGTTTGGACTAGAACATGAATTGAAAAACTATGGCCTGAAGGTCAAATCTGGCTACCACCTGTTTTTGTATGGCCCAAGAGCTAAAAATGGTGTTTACATTAAAAAAAGTACATATATAAAATATATATTTTATTTAAAATATGACAGAATATAATTTAATAACAAATATGTTTAATAATATAATTGTATTTAAATAAATGTGTACTTTAAATTATAAAAACCATTCTTAACTGGCAGGCAATACTAAAACAAGCCCTGGCTGGATCTGACCATCAGACCCGGAACCAGATGGTGTGGTCTCTAAGGCCCTGTTCAGTTCGGAAATCCTGACTTCACAACATTTATAAAGCATAATTATACATGGGAGTTCTGGGGTGTATTGGGTTCTGTGTTATTTTCTCTAATGACTTGTGTTACCACTTTTTAAAAATATGTAAATTTTATTTTAATTTCTGTTGACTAGTCCAGGTATTCAAAATAAAAAGAAAAGTATAAGAAATAAAAACTTACTTAACTCCTCTGCCCTCATCCTCTCCCCCCTTGGAAAAAAACCAAACCAAGAGATTATTCATAGATAAGCAAACCATTTTGTGTTGATGAGTTATTTGCTTATTATTAGTCTCATGCCCCAAGGTGTGTATATTGATTTAACTAGTACCCAGATGCTCTTGTTTTTAGTGATTCTTTTTAACCTTTTTTGTGTATTTGTCACAGGTTTATAGGTTTTATTGTTATTTTTACTGCATAATTGCTACTCGGTCCATTGGGGTTTTGGTTTGATTTTTTTCATCCTGCGTCATTTCGTTTATTTCCTCCAATATAACCTTGACTTTATATTTGTTATTTCTTATGGCACAATAATATTCCATTACATTCATATGCCATAATTTGTTCAGCCATCCTCCATCAATTAACATCTAGTTTATTTCTGATTATTTGTTATTATAAATGATCATGTTAGGAATATTTTTGTACAAGTTTTTTTCCCCTGTCATGACCCCCTTGGGATGTAATCCCAGCGATGAGACTGCTAGGTCAGACAGTATGCACATTTTTGTAATTTTTATAATTCCATATTGCTTTTTACAGTTCCACCAGGTATGTAATAGCATACCTGTTTTATCTTTTTTTTTTTTTAAGCATTTGGGGTTAAGTAACTTGCTCAAGGTTACATGGCCAGTCATTAGTTATGTGTGGGTGTTCATTTTCTGAGGCTGGGACCGATCCCGGGTCATCCTGATGCCGGGGCCAGCGCTCTTACTCACTGCGCCACCTAGCCACCCTGGCTTTTTAAAATTTTTACCAAATTTATGAATGTTCAATGATTTCTCAGTTGTTTTAATTTGTATTTCTCTGATTATTTTTTCATGTAGTGGTTAATATTTGTATTTCCTCTTTTTAGAACAGCCTGTTCTTGTTTGATTGCATAGCAGGGTTTTGGGTCTTGGGATGCAAAGAAAAGAGTGAAGCCCTCTAGGAACTTATAGCCTATTGAGGGAAAGGAGCATATACACATTTAGGTACCGCTAGGGAGAAGGAACTGGTGGGAGCAGGGGGTAGTATAAGGGGGAAGGGGGGCAGGTCAGGAAAGGCTCCTGTAGAAGCACTGGAGCAGTTTTGAAGGAGACTGTGGATCATACAAGGTAAAGGGGTCTCCTGGAGAATGGCTCCAAGCCCTTTGTGTCAGGTCCACCTAGGGCTTTGATGTTTGATTCACATGGCATTGTGGATAGAGTCCTGGACTTGGACTTAGTAAGATCTTGGATCCAGTGCTGACTTTGACACTTGCTAGGCTCTGAGAACTCCATAGGACTTACTTGTTAAGTCATAAGCTTGGGTGGAGGACGGAGGGCAGTTGGGGTTAAGTAACTTGCCCAAGGTCACACGGCTAGGTTTTTGTGTGTACGTTAAGTGTCTGAGGCCGGATCCGAACTCAGGTCCTTCTGACTCCAGGGCCGACGCTCTACTCACTGCGCCACCTAGCCGCCCCCTAGAATCTTAATTTATATGGTAATTTGACTCTTTTTTCACCAGGTTTCGTTTCTTTGTGGATAAGATCTTACCTCAGTATCAAGATGCAGTCATGTCTCACACTCTCATCTATGTCCCATCCTACTTTGACTTTGTACGGCTCCGAAATTATTTCACAAAGGAGGAGTTAAACTTCACCCACATCTGTGAATATACTGAGAGGTCTGGTGTCTCCAGGGCCCGACACTTCTTCCTCCAAGGGGAACGTCAGTTTCTGCTTTTCACAGAACGTTTCCACTTCTATAAAAGGTAAGACCAGGCCGGATTTGGCCTACCCAGATGGAGGCATGCCGGTAGACTTGGGAGGAATGTTTTGTGTTATTAAAAAGCTCCCACTCTTCCCTCTGCCTTCTCCCTTGCTAGAATAACCAAAGAACTTCTCTGAAGATAGGTGGGGGTTTTGTGTTTCATTGCACTCATTTCTTTTTCTAATATAGACAAGAAATAACATATTCAAAGGTTAAGAGAAGTGGTCCAACCCCTCATTTCTCAGGTGAGGAGAATTAGGCCAGGAGAAGCTACTGGACTCTCCCAAGGTCACACAAGTTTTCAGGGCAGTGTTTTGGAAGCACAGTTGCCTGGAATAACATGCAGTTTTGGATGGTGCGTGACCAGATAGACTAAAAAGTTAGATTGCTTGGTTTGTATGAGCATCATCTGGTAGAGGTGATCAGTGTGGCTGTCCTAGTGGACGTCACGTAGAGTATAATTAGGTGGATTCATCTCTGCTTGAATGACCATGCCAATGGACCAGAACAGTTAGTCAGCAAGCATTTCCTGAGCTACTACTACGTACCAGGCTCTGGGGTAAGCAGAGGGGACACAGAGAGGCAAAAAGCATGATTCCTACCCTCAAGGAGCTCACAATCCAGTGGGGGAGTCCCTGTGTAGAGAGCTATGTATAAATAAGCTATGTGCAGGGTAAACTGGGGATGGTCTCAGAGGGAGAGCATTAAGATTAAGGAGAACTGAGAATAATCTTGGGGAAGGTGGGTCTTTGGCTGAGACTTGAAGGAGGGTAGGGAAAGCAGGACAAGGAGAGGAGGAGGAGAGATCCTGGCATGAGCAAAGGTTAATGACAGGTCGTGGAGTTTGAAGGTAGATTGTAGAGTAAGGAACACGAAGGAGGCCCACCTAACCTGGATCATAGAGTGTGGATATGAAGGGCTTTAAAAACCAAACAGAGGATTTTATATTTGATCCTAGAGGTTATGGGGTCTCAGGAGTTTGATTGAATTTGTGGGGAATGACATGGTTATACCTGTGCTTATGGAACATCTGTTTGTCAGCTGAGTATAGTATTGATTAGAGCGGGGAGGGATTTGTGGCATGGAGACCAACCAGCCAGCTGTTACAATGGTATAGGTCTGACGAGATGAGAGTCTGTACCATGGGGTGGCAGTGTCCGGAGGGAAGGGTATGTCATGAAGGTAAGAAACAGTAGGACTTGGTGACTGATTGGATGTAGAGTCTGTCAGTGAGCAGTTGAGATGGCAATTAGGTTGTTAACCTGGGTAACTGGGAGGATGGTGGTACCAGTGACAGTAAGGGGAAAGCTGGAAAAGGGAGGAGGGTTTGGAGGCAAAAATAACAAATCCCATTTTGAGTCCATTGACTTTAAGATGTCTTGGGGACATCAAGTTCAAAATGTCCAATAGCATTTGCAGGTGTAAGACTGGAGGTCAACAGAGAGGTTAGGGCTGGACAAATGGATCTCAGAATCATCAGCATAGAGTGTCATTGAATCATTGAGAACTGCTAAAATCGGGCATGTGAAGGGAGGGAGAAGAGAAGGCAGCCCCAGACAGAGCCGTTGGAGGCGCCCACGGTTACACCTGGGTGAACATCCAACAAAAGACACTGAGAAGGAGCCGGCAGACAGGTAGGAGAAGAACCAGGAGAGAAGCATATGATGGAGATTTAGAAGAGGGTGATTGACAGTGTGAGAGGCTACAGAGAAGTAAAGAAGGAGAAAAGACCAGTGGATTGAACAATTAAGAAATCGTTAGTAGCTTTAGCGAGAGCAGCTTCAGTGGACTGATGAGGTTAGAAGCCGTTAGTGGGTTGCTGTTGACCTGAACTGAGATGTCTAGTTGAGTACCCTAAGGATATTTCAGCAGTGGCCCTGTGCTATTTAACATTTTAACCTGTGAAGAGAATGAATGCACAGAGGCTTATTACATTTCCAAATGACATCTGAGACTAGGAGGGTTAGAGAACACATTGGACAAAAGAATGAGGATCCAAAGGGGTCTCAACAGGATAAAATGATGGGCCAAATCTAGGGTGAAATTTAATAGGAACAGATACGAACTTCTTACATGGTTCACATAATAAATTTCACAAGGATATGTGTCAAATAGCAAACTTCATAAGGAATGGCTAGATAGCAGTTCTTCTGTAAAAGATCTGGGGTTTTTAGTGAAATGCAAGCAGCATATGCCATGGTAGCTAAAAAAAACTGTATTAAGAGAGGGAGATCTGCCAGAATTGGGGAGATAATAACCCAGCTTCATTTTTCTATGGTTGATCATGCTTGGAGTTCTAGGTGCCACATTTTAGGAAGGATATTTATAAGCTGCAAATTTTCCAAAGGAGGGTAGCTGGGATGGTGAGGAGATGAGAGCTTTGTGAGGATCATTTGAAGGACTCAAGGATATTCACCTGCAGAGAAGATTTAGGAGGGACATGATAGCAGTCTTCAGGTATTCAAAGTGTTAGAGTTATCTCGAAGTAGAAGGGGTTGCCATCATCACTGGGGGCTTTTCTGAGAGGAGCTAGATGTCCGCTCCTCACAGATACCATGAAAGGAATTCCTACTAAAATATAGGTTAGACCAAATGGCCTCTGAGATGACTTGTAATTCTTGAAAATCATTGAGGTTTCATAGATTCTTTGGTCTGATAAGGTGTAGGCCTTACGTGGAGGCATGATTATAGTCTCTAAAATGGGGAGAAGGAAGTAGTATTACATGGAGAAACTCAGTGGTGAAAGTGCAGGGGTTAATAATCTAAGCTCCTTGAGGGTGGGAACTCTTACTTTTGTACTTGGATCCCTGCCTTCTGGAAAGTCCAGCATGATTCCGTAGGCAGAAATGAGCTCTCCTTCCCTTGACCTGCCCTACCACTTTGTTCACACTTCTCTTGGGATGCTTCTATTTTGCTTATTATAGTTATTTAATTATATATGTTTCTTTTTCTCCTGCAGTGCTTCAGAGAACTTTTATTTGTCTTTCTGGCCTCTTCATTCCTATTCCAGTGTTTCGGCTTAGGTTGTTCAATAGTTGTTGAATGAATGATTAATCTCAGACACTGGGTAATTCATAATTCTTTCCAGCTCCTAGTACTCTGCCATGCCATGGTTTTTGGCAGCAGTGTGCTCTTCCTAATTATGTCTTGCATATGCTATTACAGTTGCATCCTCCGGGTACAGGCTAATTGTGTCAATAGGGAGTAGAATCCCAGAAGTGTGCTAAGGGCCAAGGAAAGGCAGCCTGAGATTAGAAGTCTGCCTCATTCAGTTTATGTAGCCAATAATCTATTCGTGGATAATTGAGAGTTGATTCCATTACTGCAATCTGGGCTTCATTCCCAGGAAGTCCAACAAGGCTGTTTAGCATGAGAGCTGACGAAGGATCCCAGGATCATTGCCACTTTTCCTCCCCTCCAGCAAGTATATCTTTTCAGGCAAGTTTGGAAAATGTGATGTATTTCAGGAGTCTTTCAGAGCACTTGTTTTCTCTAGGCTTGCCAAGTGAAACCAGATCACATAAGTGAAGTGGATAGATGGGAAAATTTCCTACAGTCATTGTCTGGAGGAAGCATAAATGAGGCTTCAGACCAGGGGCTACTCCAAAACTTGCCTGCAGCTCTCCTGATTCTGAGGGGGTATATGGTGACTGTACATCTTCATTGATTTATCTTAATTGGGAGGGGAAGACTGTCATTGTTAGCCCCTAGGCATAACAAATAGATTAGAATTATTTGTAATTAGCACATTAATTATTTGAATAAAAGCACTTGCAGTGCTTATGAAAGCTGCCCTCTTAGTAGGCTAAACACTTCCTTCCTTTTTATTGTCAATTTTCTTTCTTTTTTTTTTTTTTTAAGCAATTGGGGTTAAGTAATTTGCTCGAGGTTACACAGCCAGTCATTATTTATGTATGGGTGCTCATTTTCTGATCCCGGGTCCTCCCAACTCTGAGGCCGGCACTCTTACTCACTGCGCCACCTAGCCGCCCCTATTGTCAATTTTCTTAGCCACAGTAAACCCTTTTCCTCTTGGAGCATTTAGTAAACTTGAGCTTGTCCCAGTTATTACCTATTCTCCTGGTGGAGGCAGAGTTCAGATTACTGGGGCTTGCTTGTGAGCATCTTTTACTCAGAACTATTTTGAATACACAGCAAATTGGGTAAAACAGTATTTTCTGTGGATTTTCTTGCCAGATGGAAAATAAGTCATATGATGATTTGAGAGTATATTTGTGGTGGCTGCCTTTGACCTGGTAATGCATTTTAATTTGATTTCTGAGTAGTAGCAGTGGCCTAATAGGTATATATTTTACTTACATTTGTAAAACATATTTCATAAAGGTATTTTGATCGTTTCAAAAACTGTGAAGTAGGCAATTCATATATTGTCATTCCCATTTATTATATGTGGAAGCTGAGATATTCTGTAGTGCCCACTCTACTTCTAAATGACTTTATATAGAAATCTTTCAGTCAGACTAAATTGTCCTCTTTGCAATTTCTGTTTATTAATCCTGAATAATAAACTTAATCTTTCTTTTACCTGACAACACAACTGTCAGTTCAATTCAGTAAATTCCATAAACATTTATTAAGCAACTACTATGTGCCAGGAACTAGTGCTATACACTAGGGATACATAAAGAAGACAAAGAGGTGTTAACAGTTTAATAGGGGATGACAAGAGACAAACAAATATATAAGTATATATATATATATGTATATATATATATGGCAAGCTATATACAGGATAGATAGGAAATAATAGAGAGAAAGCACTGGAATTTAGAGGGGTTGGGAAAGGCTTCATGAAGAAAATGAGGTGTTAGTTGGGACTTAAAGGAGAAGGCAGGGAGGTCTTTAGTCAGAGCAGAGGAGGAGAGAGCGTTCTGGGCCTGAGGGACAGCCAGAAAGAATCCCTGGAACGTCTTGTTTGTGGAACAGCCAGGAGGACAGAGTCTCTGTATTGAAAAGTACCTGTTGGAGAATAAGGTATAAGAAGACTAGAAGGGCAGAAGGGGTTTAACTTATGAAGAGCTTTTAATATTTGAAGAAGTTTGACAGCTGTTCTACATACCAGTCGTCCACACCCCAGAGACCTAGTTCATTCAGCCAATTTCCCATGTCATGTTGCAGCTGCAGTTTTCATTTGGGAAAAAGGATGAGGGCCATGCGTTCCTCATCACTGTGATCGTAGGGTTTATGTCCATCCTTAGCTGGCCCTGCACCAGCTTTTCCATGTAGGATCTGGCCAGGGCAAAGTAGAGCAGTATTCTCCCATCCTAGTCACAGACACTTGTGCCTGTATTAAAGCAACTTAAGACTGGACTCCTATTATTAGCTGCCACAGCACCGTTTATTCATATTAAGCATGTGCCTCCAGTGAAACCACATACCTTTGTTACAGGAGAGATGCCTCTCTGAGTTCAGGTGGTAGGTGCTACTGAAAAACCTATGACAACACAGAAGAAGTTAGAGGAGGTAAAACCTAGGTTTCATTATGCTTAAGCACAGGTTCAGGTGGTATAAAAATAATCCTGAACCAAAATAAGGATTCTAACAAGATTCTTTGTAGACAACGATTACTACGGAGAGACATAGAAATAATTATTCATATACAGCAATCTTGTACGTTGTCTTAAGCCATAAAAATGGAGCAAACTTAGTTAAACAGAATCATCCTCTTGTACCTCCCCTAAAGAAACAAACTTTGTGAAGCAGATTGAGGTTAATGTTAACAGGAGCCAGGCTTCAGTTAACCAAATGTTCTAGGAGGAATGGTATAACAAAATTGAATAAAGGGAAAATTTAAAAAATTCCCATCACACCTTCTTCAGTGGGTCTGTTCTCTAGCCATGCCTCCTACACCTGATGCATTTGAGGTTGGTTTTGGATCCTAAACATACGACTTTACATATAGGATCCTATGACTTGTTACTTTTAAGCTTTATCTTATTAGATTAGGCCTAAGTTCTTTTTGAATACTGACTATTACCTAACAATAACCTTCTCTCTTAGCTTTTGGGTATCTGCAAATTAAAAAATATTCCAGTTATACCTCTCTCCAAGGGGACAAATGCAAATCCCTTAGGTTTCCTACCATTAATAACTACTGTTTGGATCTAGCCAGTCAGCAAGATCTAAACCCACTTAATGGTAACACAAATATTCATCTTTTCCCACAAAAATAGCATGGGAAACTTCCTTTTTAAAAAAAAAAATTATTGTTCTTTTGTTTTATACCAACTACATTTCCCAATGTATCCTTCACCCTCCCTCTTCAAGGTCATCCTTTTAATGAATAATATCAAAAGAGCAGAAAAGCACAACAAAGCTAAAGCAAGATATTAAAAATGTCTGACGTTAAATGCAGTATTCTATACCCATAGTCCTTCCTCTCTCCAAAAAAGGGGAGATTCTTTCTCCTATCTCTTCTTTGGGACCAAGTTTGATCATTACAATTTTTTAGCATTCAGTTTTGGTTGTTTTGTTGTAGTTTTCCATTTTTAGCATTCAGTTTTGGTTGTTTTGTTGTAGTTTTCCATTTACGTTGTTGTATACTTTGTGTGTATTTTCCCTGATTCTGCTATCTTTACTTTGCATCATGTTCACACAAATCTCCTCATATTTCTTTATTTTCATTATTTCTTACAGCTCAGTAATATTCCATTAAATTAATATGCCAGTTTGTTCAGCCATTCTCCAGTCAGTTTGTTTTTAGTTACTGCTGTTACAAAAAGGGCTGCTTTAAATATTTTTGTGTATATGGAGCCTTTCCTGTGAGGTTTCATCAAATGTTTGACTAAAATCTAGGTAAATTCTGTCTGTAGCATTCCCTTGTTTGCCTTTTCCAAAAAGTCTGGCACGAGATGAGTTCCTTTCAAAGATGTGCTGGTTTTTTGTGATCACTGCTTCACAAGCCATTCCCTTAAAAACATATTTTAGAATGTTGCAGGGAATTGAATTCAAGCTCACTGGCCTATAGCTTTTGCAAATTCCACTCCTTTGTGCTCTTCTCCAGGTCTGGGGGCCTGCTACCATTACCCATAATCTTTCAGAGATCATATCGAGAGCTCAAAGATGTAGTCCGTTTGGTCCTGGTGGTCTGAATTCTGCAAGAACAGATGGCAGCTCATCTTTTTCATCTCACTGCTTCTCTCCATTAGCCGTTTTTGCCCTTGCCTTTACTGTCCAGGTTTGTTCTTGGCAGAGAAAGCGAGCAGATTAAGAACTGAAGAGTTTTGTCCTCTCTCTGTTACATGTTCCCATATATCCTGAGCAGTTAGTTCTGTTCATTCTTGGATTCCTTTCTTTCCCTCAGTCAAACAAGCAAAAACTTTTTTTTGTTTTCCTTGGTAATCTCATCTCATTTTGAGTTTTAGCACCCACAACGCCATTCTTGGTCCATTATGCCTATGTTCATCTTATCTGCCTTTGCTTCCCTGGTTGATGCATCCCCTGTACCTTCACTTCAGTCTCCTTTATTGCCTCATTGAATAATGTTTTTTGTGTGTCTTCAGAATCTCATTCTTGATCCTCCCATTTCTTTCTTTCTTTCTTTCTTTCTTTCTTTCTTTCTTTCTTTCTTTCTTTCTTTCTTTCTTTCTTTCTTTCTTTCTTTCTTTCTTTCTCTCTCTCTCTCTCTCTCTCTCTCTCTCTCTCTTTCTTTCTTTCTTTCTTTCTTTCTTTTCTTTCTTCAGATGCTTTATTAACTTCTGGTTTACATCATTCATTTCCACCAGATTATGAGTTACATTTTTCCCCCATTTTTTCCCTACCCACCACCCCAGAATAGCAGTCCCACCAGATATCCCCTCATCCAATCTGCTCTCTCCCATATCTTCTCCCATACCCCCTTCGACTTTGCCATTAGGGCAAGGTGAATCTCTGAGCCCCACTGCCTGGACATCTTATGAAACATTTAATTTTAAAACTTCGATTTTCAGATCCATTCCCTTTCTCCCCTGTCACCCACTCCCTCTGAGAAGATAAGCAATTCAGTATGTGTTGTACATGTATATCTATGCAAAACATTACCATAGTAGATATATTGTAAAAGACTGCTTATATTTCCCTCCCACCTGTCTCACCTCCCACCTGGTCCATTCCCTACTTTGATCCTGTCCCTCTTTGATAGTGGGTACTTCTAACCTCCCCTCTCCCCAGAATGCCCTCCCCTCCATCATCCCCCCTCTCATCCCCCTTTCCCCTACTCAGGAGAGTGAGTGAGGGTAAGATATTCCATTTAGTATGTATGTGATTCTCTCCTTGAGCCAACTTCAATGAGAATATGCTTTTGCCTTTTTGCCTTCCTGTTCTTCCCCTCCCCTGCAACTACTTCCCCTTGCCTCTTCTACATGAGATAGTTTGCCCTACCCTGTCTCTCTCTCCATCTCCTCTTGCCACTTTCCTCTCTCACCTCTTGACTTCACCCCTTAAGAATCATCCCTTCCTTGGGACGGCTAGGTGGCGCAGCGAGCAGAGAACCAGCCCCGGAGCCAGAAGGACCCGAGCTCGCATCTGGCCCCAGACACCCAACACACAAACAAAAACCTAGCCACGTGAACCTGGGCAAGTCACCCAACCCCAATTGCCCTCCAAAAAAAAAAAAAAATAATCATCCCTTCCCATCAAATTCAACCTGTGCCCTCTATCCATGTATACCTGTGAACATATGCCATGTACCCTTCTTCAATTATTTTCATAATGAGAAAGGTTTCATCAAACACAGTTATTGTTTTTCCATGTAGGACTGTAAATAGTCCAACTTTGATAAGTTCCTTTTGATTTCTTTTCCTTGATTGCTGTATTAACAATGCAATATTCACTATGCCTATGGCAATTATAAATAGGCTTATGTGGTTATTAATCACAAAATATATCCGTCTCTCTATATGGGGGATAAAGCCAGAGAATTTATTAAAATACCAAATAACCGAGTCCCAAAACCAGAAAGTCAAAGCCATCAGGATAGTTATGAAATTGGCACCAGTAGTTAACATAGTAAACAACCACATTCTTAAGCCTTCAAAACAGAACAGGCTACTTCAGGCAAAGGTCCTTCTCTCCCGACTCTCAGCAACTGCTCAGCGTCCAGGAAGCGTGCTCACAAGAGCTCCGGCCCCCCGCAGTTCCAGTTCCCGGCAGCCCCCAACAAGAGTCCTTAGCAGAAATTCTGGCTGGCTTAAAAAGAGGTTTGGGCCTCGACCTCTACCTTGGCAGTTACTGCTGTTGCTGTGGCCACCAACAGTCCCCAACGGAACTCTAACTCTTCTTCTGCTTCCTCTTGCCCCTCCCCTTCCTGCTATGTCAGCAAGTCCAATGGGGCATGGAAGATCTTTAAATTCCATAACCCTTACAATTGCCTTCTCAAGCATCTCTTGCTTCTTGTGTCTGAATGTCAAATTTTCTATTCAACTCTGGTTTTTTCATCAAGAATGCTTGAAAGTCCTCTATTCCACTGAATGACCATATTTTCCCCTGAAACAAAATACTCAGTTTTGCTGGGTATGTGACCCTTGGGTTCATTCCCAGATCTTTTGCCCTCTGGAATATCATATTCCATGCCCTTCGATCCCTCAGTGTAGAAGCTGCCAGGTCCTGGGCTATTCTGATTGTGTTTCCACAATATTGAAATTGTTTCTTCCTGGCTGCTTGTAGTATTTTCTCCTTGATCTGGGGATTCTGGAACCTGGCTATAATATTCCTGGGAGTTTTCTTTTTGGGATCTTTTTCAGGAGGTGATCTGTGGATTCTTTCAACCTCTATTTTGCCCTCTGGATCTAAAACATCAGGGCAATTTTCCTTGGGAATTTCTTGAAGGGTGATTTCTAGGTTCTTTCTTTGATCATGGCTTTCAGGTAGTCCAATAATTTTTAAATTGTCTCTCCTGGATCTATTTTCCAGGTCAGTGGTTTTTCCCATGAGATATTTCACATTGCCTTCTATTCTTTCATTTGTTTGATCTGTTTAATAGTATCTTGATTTCTCATAAAGTCACTAGCTTCCATTTGCTCCAGTCTAACTCTGAAGGAATGAATCTCCTCAGTGAGCTTTTGAGATTCTTTTTCCATCTGGCAAATTCGGCTTTTTAAGGCATTCTTCTCCTCATTGCCTTTCTGAGCCTCTTTTGCCATTTGAGTTAGTCTATTTTTTAAGGTGTTATTTTCCTCAGTCAGGCTGTTGACTGTCATTTCATACTTTTCTTGCATCTTTTTCATTTCTCTTCCCAAATTTTCCCCCACTTCTCTTATCTGCTTCTTAAGGTCCTCTATGGCCTGTAGCCAGCTTGTATTTTCATTTGGGGCTTTTGGTGCAGGAGTTCTGACCTCACAGTCCTCCTCCATGCTTTGAGCCTCTTTGCCCCTAAAATAGGAGTCCAATGTTGAACTTTTCTGTTTATTTTGTTTCATTTGCCTAGGCATATTGCCACTTAATTACTTGATTTTTGAGCTTGTTGCCACAGTAGGACTCTGCCACCAGACAGGGGAGCTTCCGCCCAAACGTGGGGTCTTCACAACTTCCACCAGTTGTGTGGCCTCTGTAAAGCCTCCACCCACTCTGGCAAGTTGGATACCCACCCCAAACTTCCCCCCCAGACCACAATCCAGATCCAGGCAGTTTAAAGCAAAAGCGATTAACCCCAAGACTGATTGTTGGATCTTCCTACAGTTTGCAGACCAGGAGCTAGAGCCACTACTGACGCTGCAAAATGGCTTCTGTGCAGCTGTCTTCAGCAGCTTTTTGCCCCCAGGGGAGGAAGCCACGTGTTCCCCAAACACTGGTCCCAAAGTCCATAGGGCACTAACCTCTCACTTTGTCCTAGGCATATCTGTGCTGATAATTCTGGAATCGCCACAATTGCTGGTGTTCTGGGGTTCCACCAGCCGGCTGAAGGCCTGGCCGCCCTGGAGCTAAAACCGCGGATCTGGGCTCGGCTCTGCGGGCTGCGCTGTCAGTTCCCAGCTCGCTGTGCTGCCTGGTCTCAGAGCGCTGCGCGCTGCGCTGGCCGCTCCCTGCAGGGCTGCTGGGCTGTCCTCAGCAGGAGGTTAGCTTCTCTGTGCCGTTCTGTGGGTGCTGTGGCTCCAGAAGTTGTTCGGAGCTCCCTTTCACATTGTTTGAAATTTGTGTCTTGATCCTCCCATTTCACTTGAGCTGATTTTCCCTATAAAAATTTCAGTCAATAGGATCCTACTTGTGTTTTCTCTGAGCGCTCTGAAACCTGTTCTTAAAAAATTAAAGGCATATCAAACTTGCCTAATTTTCATTTTTTCCTCTGTCACAAGATATAAGATGGAGTGAAAATAACTCTCCATCAAGATTCCCTAAATCTCTCTCCTTTTAAAAAAATGTTGATTTTTATTGGTATCTTTTGTTTTATAGTACTTCATTCCTAAATAAAAAAGAGGGGAGAAAAACGGTTATTACCCAGTTCTACTAGTACATGGAATATTCTGCTATCATCATCCCCAGCCTCTGCAGAGAAGGGCTGAGGGAATGTTTCTGTCTTGTCTCTTAGTTGGGGCTAAGCTTGGTCTTTGGTATAAGCTTGGGGCTTTTTTTTTAACTTCTTTCCATTTGCATTGTTGTCATTTTGGATACTGTTTTTCCTCCTTCTGCATTCTTCATTTTTCAACAGTTCCCATGCCTTCTGCTTTTCTAAAATCTTTTTTTTTTTTTTAAGCAATTGGGGTTAAGTAACTTGCTCAAGGTTACACAGCTAGTCATTATTTGTGTGTGGGTGCTCATTTTCTGAGGCCAGATTTGATCTTGGGTCATCCCAACTCCGAGGCCAGCGCTCTTACTCACTGCGCCACCTAGCCGCCCCTTTAGGGCAATTGGGGTTAAGTAACTTGCCCAAGGTCACACGGCTAGGTTTTTGTTTGTGTAGATTAAGTGTCTGAGGCCGGCTCCGAACTCAGGTCCTTCTGACTCCAGGGCCGGCGCTCTATTCACTGCGCCACCTAGCCGCCCCCTTTCTAAAATCTTCATATTCGTCATTTTCATTCCAATACATCCTATAAGTTGTTTAGCCATCCCTCAAGAATGGGCACCCATCTTTGTCTCCTGTTCTTTGCTAGCACAAGAAGTGCCATTTCTTATTCATTATTTTATAGTTCTTATTTTGGTGTAGATGTAGATGGATTCTCTAGAGAGAGGCTGTGTGTCACAGTGGTTAGAGAGTTGGTCTTGAAGATGCTTGGCTTAAGTCCTGTCACTGGTGCACACCGACTTAGAGACTTTGGAGAGGTCACTTAACCAGCCAGTGCCCTGGACAGCTCTAGCCTTGAAGTTGCAGGAAAGGCTGCCTTGACAGACAGAGTTGCCTGAACTAGTTAAATCAGTGCTCTAATTCCTATCCTTATGCCTTTGGCTTTCCATCATTTTTATTTCAACAAACAGCTCCTTCTTGTTGGTGAGAATTAGATCCGGAATAGCAATTCCCTTGTTTCCTCTGCCTTCTGAAGTATGAAATTATTAAAGCAAGTTAAGAATTTATTAGGTGTTCTGCCTTTGGCAGAAAGAGAACTTGAGATGTCTGGATAATTCATATTTCCCAGTCAGGCCTCCCAGCCAGGCTTGAGATCGCTTCCCAAATTCATATTTCCTATTTCTTTCCTAATCGTCTCTATGATCAAAGTTACTGTGTCTGCTTTGGCCTCCTTTGAGCCCCATTCCACATATTCTCCACCTTTCTTTTCCTTACTACCTATGCTTTGGTCCCTGGCTCGTAGACCTGAGTTCAAATCCTACCTCAGACACTAACTTTGTGACCTTGGTTGGGTCACTTAACTCCTGCTGGCCTCAGTTTCCCCATCCATAAAATGGGGATAATAGCAGCACCTGCCTCCTAGGGGTGTCATGAGGGTCAAATGAATATTTGTAAAGTGATTGGCACAGTTCCTGACACATAGTAAGCACAACATACCTGCTATTATCACTTTTTTTTTAATATACACTCCTGCTTACCCAGCCCTTCTCTCTTTTACCCACCTTATTTCTTTTGAATAACCCATACCCTCTCCAGGGCCGTATTCTAGTCATGGTTCCCATTTTATCATGTCTCACTGAGGTTTAAATTTGACCTCTTTCATTAAGGTCTCCAATTCATTCTGCCTGTGCATTTGTGTGTAGACTTATTTTATGGATCACCGGATCATGGTTTTAGAGTTATGAAGAAAGATGGTATCACCTCTGATTTCTAGCTTTATATAACTGAGTTGGCCTCTGCCTGAATTCACTGTGCTCAGGAAGGTGGTTTCCCTCCAGGTTAGTTTAAAGGTGTGGTTAAAAGAAGAGTGATAGAGTCCATGCTGTTAGCCCCTGGGGTGGCTGCTTGTTGTTAAGCCCCCAGAAGACATGCCATCTGACCTCACTTGTCCTTGTGTGGTCAGGGGAGGTGGGATCTCTTTCAAGGGGAAAGCAAACCTGGTGATGACTGGTCGCTTAACAAAGATCACAAGAGGCAGACGAGTTCCATGAAACAGTGGCCAGTCCTGGTCAGTGGGGGGTGAGATTAGCCATAGCTGAATGCTAACTTACTTTTCCTAGTGTAGCATGTTTATCTCAGCTTCCTTATCTGTAAAATGAGCTGGAAAAGGAAATGGCAAACCATTATAGTATCTCTGCCAAGAAAACCCCAAATGGGGTCGCGTAGAGTTGGACATGACTGAAAAACAGCTGCACAGCAGCAGCAAAAGTTTCCAAAATGACTGTTTCCCCCTCCTTTTCCTCATGTCAGTAAAGAAAGCCCCCCCGCCTCCTCGTCCTTGGGGTCGATGACTTTACTGAGGTGACCAGTCTGACCCACTCTCTTTAACACTTTTGTGCATCACTGTTAATAAACCTATTTTGCTTGGAGTGTGTACCTCAGTTTACCTTTATTGCAATTACCCACAGTGGTTGAAAGGGACCTTGTAGGTCACCAACTCTGAGGTAGACAGAGGTTAAGTGACTTGCCCAGGGTCACATGGCTATTATGTGTCAGAGGTGGTATTTGAAGTCCTGATTCCAGTTTTTCTTATTGCTCCAGTATGTTCTCTCTTGGATTTTGTCTTTAGTGAATTTCTGGGTGCCTCAACCATGAATCTTTCCTATCTGTTCTTGGTGTTTTCTTGTTTGATAGATCCACTTAGGGTGCCTTTTTAGCCTTCTCCCTTCTCAATTTAAAGCCTTTTTGATGAACCTTGCAGTGTTGCAGACACCTTTAAGTGTGTTCTGTTCCCTGGCTGAGAACCCATTCCGCCTCTGCCAATCTCCCCCCCCCCCCCCTGCCCCACCCCAGCTTGGTTCAGAACTCCTGTGCTCAGACACTGCCTTCTTAAACAGCCATTCACTTCCCACATCTGCCTCTCCTGAGTAGGGTCACAGATCCAGGGACCTCAGAGGTCACCCAGTCCAGCTCTTTCATTTTACAGATGAGGAAACTGAGGCCCGGAGAGGTCAGACTCCCACTGGAGTGAGCTTCAGAGGGGGGTTGGAACCCAAGTCTCCAGATCTCCAACAATAAACTAACATTTATGTATCACATTGTGTGCCAAGGGCTTTACAATTATGATTTAATTTCATCATCACAGCCACCCCAGGAAGTAGGTGCTGTTAGGATCGCCATTTTGCAGATGAGGAAACACTGAGGCCAAGGGCAGTGACGTCACTTGCCTAAGATCTCATAGCTACTTAATGTCTGAGTCTGAATTTGAACCCAGGTCTGTTGTCTCCAGAGCCAGTATTCTTTCCTTTAAGCTGAGTGCCCCCCATTCTCTTAGGAAGCCCTTGTCTCTATCTCTAAATTCCTTTTTGCAGTATCCTTTGTACCCTTAGAAGTAGTCTGCAGATGTGACAAATCTCCAGAGAGGTTCTCAGCCACATCCCCAATTAGTAACCTGGAAAGACAACAGACCTGCCTGTTAATGGAACAATCATACCCAGTCCTAACTTGAAGAATTGGCATGAATCCATTTATGTCAGCAATGGCCTGTAGAAATTAAGCTGAAAAGGCATTATGCCAAGGTTGGGATAACATTTAGAAGTATAGCCACTTACTGTCACTGTTACTATTCCCAGAGTCCTCCGGGGGTTCATGAGGAGGACTAGGGTTCATCCTGAAGCTTTTCCCTTGGGGGCAGGGAGAGAGAGAGGAAAATTCACCTGCATGGTCTAACTCAGTAGGTCAGAACTTGAGGGTAATTGTGGTTTCCTCAAAATAACCCCTAATAATCACATTTAGGGGGAGCCCTTTTGTGAAGGTCTTTGCTCACTGTCACCCACTCTGGGAGGCAGGCAGTGTGAGTACTCTTCTCTCAAGAGAATTTAAGTGATGTGTGAGGGCTAATACCTGGGTTCAGAGGATGCCCTGAGCCCAGGTGACTCAGGATTCCAAGTAGAACATTCTTCCTACCTTACCACACTCCCTTTAGGGATGATAAGTGAAACTCTGTGGTGCAGGATCCATTCATTTTAGATTTAGGATCTTGCCCTAAGTCTTCAGTGTCGCTAGAAACACTAAAGGAGGAGAAAAAGCTAAGATGGGTGAGGGATGGAAAGTATCGAGGGAGAAAGAGAGAGAGGTATTTGAAGGGCGGGGTGGTACCGAGCCATCCAGAATGGTGCTCTTCTAGGAGGTACCCAAAGATGAAGGACTGCCTCTGTGGGCTGGGGAGGTAAAAGAGTCTTGGGGCTGGAGTAAATCTGGGAGGAATAGGGAAGAAAGGCCTCCTAGGGAATTTGTGACCATATACACAATGACCACAGGGCAGGATGGCAGGAGTTTTCCCTCTCTGACATGCCCAGGAATGGTAGGTGGTGGGTGGAGGGGGGGTGTGAAAAGAACGGCACGGTGTGGAAAAGTCAGGACATGCCAGGAATATGGACTTGTCTTTGGTGGGAGCTGGCACCTGACCTCATCCCTAACCTGCTGGGCAATTCCCTGGGTGAGGGTAGTGGGTAAGTCTTCCTGCTATACATGGGGGCCTGGTGACCCAAGAAAAGCACTTGAATTGCTCGGGCTGTTAAAACTAATTGCTTTCCTGTCATTTCTAATGGCTCTTCCACAGGGTTTGGTACCTAGATGGACTTGGGGTGTCCGCCGTGAAGATAACAGAGCAGCATTATTGTGACTGATGGAGATTTTGAAACTTTGAGGAGCTGTTTATTTTTTTATTTCTGAGGGGGGGGGGGGAGCCATCGAGCCATCTCCGGCTCATTCTGATGAGACTGATCACTCCCTTCAGATGCATTTTGTTATTTCTGTGTGGCAGATTTTGAACTTTGATCTCTCCCCTTCTCAGCCCTAGCCTTATGCGGTTTAGTGAACAAAAAATCATTTTATGAATAGCTTTCTGTTTTTTTTCCTTAGCCTTTCATTCCTTTAATTCTGCCAAAGCAATAACATGCCATAGCGATTTACCTTTATGATAGGTCATAGGATTGAGGAGTAACAGTTGGAAAAGACTTGTATAGACTGTTCGACCCCCTCATTTCCTGGATGAAAAATTAAAAAAACATTTATTATATGTCCAGCATGGACCATCAGTGAATTACAGTGACAAAAAGAAGACAGCCCATCCCTCTGGTAGTCTTGTACTAGGAAGATAGTATATCTGTATGCAGATAAAGACACACACAGTATTTGCAGAATACTTACTTCTAAGAGGAAGAACACTAGTAACTTGGCATCACAGAAGGCCTCCTGTAGGCAGTAACAGTGAGCCTCAAGTGACACAAACATTTTTACTTTGAATAAAATAATTTATTCTACTCTCTGTTTTCTTAATGGATCTAAAAAAAAAAAATGACCCTGTCAGTAGACACAGCTTGGTCTGTCAAGATGTTCTTAAGTGCTGATTTTCATTAAAGGAAGCTAGAGTCCAAGATAGAGATGAAGAGGGAGTACATTCTGGACATAGGGAAATCCCAGGGCAGAGGCTTGAAGGTCGGAGAACAATTGGCAGCCAGTTTGACTGGAAGGGAAGGAGGGTGCTTCAGGGTGGAAGCGGGGGTGGGGGAGAACAATATAATAAGCCTGGAAAGGTAAGTGAGACCTATATTGTAGAAGGTTCTTGGCTGGGAATTTTGTGTTTTATCCCAGGCATTAGCAAGCCACAGGAAATATTTAAGTTGAGGACCGATATGGTCAGATCTGTCTTCTACTTCTGTTTTAAAAGCCATCCCTATATTCTCTTTTCCTAACCAAGTCAGCCCTAAATTCTCCAGGTTTAGTGCAGCCTCATCTCCCCAGGCCCTCCCACTATGCACGTTGGCTCTTTGGGTTCAGCTTCTGGCACACTTTTATATCTTTGATTTTTTTGGCCAACATTCCTTTGGCCTCTCGACTAAGAGAAACTTTATTCTCTCCAAGAGTACTCTGTCCACTAAAGGCTTTCTTCTTTTTGTTTCTGAAAGAATTTTTTTGTTGTCTTTTTATTATGAATTTGCCAAACATCTAAAACATGAATATTTTCCAGTTCAAAGAACAGAAAAAAGAGGACTATGTAGGAAACTTGAATCTCTACTGTGTACTATGTTTTGTTTTTTGAGTACAGTTCAGATTTATGTGGTAGTTTTTTTAAATAATAAATTTATATTACATCTTTTATTTTCACTCTGCCTGAATTTCTCCCAATATACTTTCCCATCCCCAGATAGCCATGCCATATAACAAAGGATATTTTTTTTAAAGGAGAGAAAAAATATGAAAATACATTGAAAAATTCTGATAGTCTGTGTAATGTTGCACATCTGTGGGCCTCTCACTTCTGCAGAGTACTGAGGGAGTACATATCTCTTTTGGGGAGCCATGTTTGTTCTTTGTGATTTTGCAGCTTTCATCTTTGATTGTTTTGTGACTGATGGTGGCAGTTCTAACACTGCCTGTGTCCCCTTCCAAACTTCCTTCTGACGCCATTCCTTTTCCTGTCTCCCATCTGGGGTTTGTGTATTTCTTGATCCATCTGTAGATTTCAAAGCTGTCTTGCTTGTGTGGCTTTTTTTATAGCTTTTTTTTCCCTATTCTTTTCTCTCCATTAAAAAAAAAAAAAAAGATGCCTTATTGACAGAAAAGTAGGTATTCCTACTAACCCTTCTCCCTGACTCCTTCCCTTCTGCCTCCCCTAGGACCTTGTTCCATTGGTCAGACTTCTTCAGCTTTCTCTGTGATGGCTCCTTAACAAACATGCTTAATTAACTATTGCAGCCCTTCATTTTAGAAATGAGGAAACTAAGTCCTCTCTGTCTCTCCCCCTACACACATGCATGCACATGTACACACTTATTTACATGTTCATATGGAAAATCAAGAGTTGACTATTTTGATCAGAGCAACTCTTAGTATTTTTTCATGGAGTCTTTCCTATCGATATGCTCAACACATGCCTCTCTCTGTCTTTCCAACAGGTACACAATCAAGGGCATCAGGAATCTGATTTTCTATGAATTGCCAACCTATCCCCATTTCTATAGTGAAGTCTGCAATATGCTGAAAGCCACCAATGGTGGGGAGGAAGCCACGTGGACCTGCACTGTCTTGTATTCAAAGTATGATGCCCAGAGACTGGCAGCTGTGGTTGGCGCGGAGCGGGCTGCCCAGATGCTTCAGTCCAAAAAGAATGTTCACCTCTTTATTACTGGCGAAAAATGAGCTGGGTGGTCATGACCAGGGAATGGGATTATGTAACTCACCGGATGACCTGGTGCTTGGTAAATGTGATTCAGAGAGGCTGAGGAAGACCTGGGAGCATCTAAAACACTCCTCCTAAGGGTGTGCTTGGAACGTTCGAGTAAACAGAAGTTTTGTAAATTGAGGACTATTTTAAGTACTTTGGAGGAGAGGGGGCAGGGACAGGAAGAAGACAAGTTGAGAGACTCACATTTAAAAGAAGTATACAGTGAGATCCTTCTGTAAATAATAGATTATTTTTGTAATCACTCCCAATATAAGTTCATGAGTATATACATTTTGTCTTGCAAGTTGTCAGAAAGGAGGGCGTGCCTGTAATTGGTTGTGCCAGTCAGAGAGGAGGCACAAAGTGACCGGTGGTAGATAACCCCGTGTTGCTGTGTGTGTGACAGGTGATGGCATGTAGAGCCCTGGGCCTGGAGTCAGGAAGACCTCAATTTAAATCTTGGTCAAGTCACTTATCGCTGCCTGTTTCCTCATCTGTAAAGTGAGTATAATAGTATCACCTGCCTCCTGGTTCTGAAAATCAGATGAGATCCTGTTCAGTTCATTACATATTTATTAAGCATCTGCAGCCTGCCACGTACAGTGCTAGCTGCTGGGCATACAAATAAGAAAAAAGGACGGCAGTCCCTCCCCTCTAGGAGCTTACAGTCTAATGGAGAAGACACAGAAAAGGAAGCTAGAAAGGGAAGGTGGTGTGTGAGGTTGGCCGGAGGGGATCTTGTTCTACGGAGTTGAAACCACACAGGTACAGGTACAAAGTAAGATTTGCTCAGTGCTTTGCACCATGTCTCACACATAGAGTAGGTGCTTAATAAATGCTTAGTTCCTTCCTCTCTACTTTTTTTGTGTAGGTCAGTAGAGGATCAGTAGAACTGTTCCTGTAACAAATGATGATTAAGACAATATGTTGACCAAGTATAACAGTGTATACCTTATTCTGCACCTGTAGTCCACCACCTCTCTGCCAGTTGTCAGTAGTTATACTTGATCTGTCAAACTTCTGAAATCATGAGTAGTCACTACGTCAGAGTGCTGATATTTTTTAGTAACTTATTTTAAGCTATTCAAGTCGTTGTATACTTTTCTCTGCTTCTGTTTAAGTCTTGCCAAATTTCTCTGAATCAATACTAGATTTTTTTCAAGGCGATTTTTCACAGTTTCTATACCACAGTTTGTAGTTTGTTCACCCATTTCCCAATTGGTAAGCACCCACATAACTTCTAATTCTTGGGCTTCTTCTAAATCTCACCTAATATCCCACCTTTTACAGGAAGCCTCCTCTAGCCCCCCTCCTTGTTCATTATTTCCCATTTACCCTGTATATAGCTTGTTTTGTATATATTTGTTTGTTGTTTCCCCCATTAGATTATAAGCTTTTAGAGGACAGGAACTGCCTTTTGCCTCTTTGTATCTCCAGTGCTTAGCATAGTGCTTGGACCATAGTAGGCACTTAATAAATATTTATTGATTGATTGTTACCACAAAAAATGCATTTATAAATATTTTGTATATTTGAGACCTTTCCGCTTTTTGCCTTTGAACTCCTGTATATGGTCATTATTGGTATCACTGGGTCAAAGGAGAATTAAAATTTATTTTATGTTATTATTTAATATATGTATAACATACACCCCTCCATTTGGCATTCAGAACCCTTCATAACCTCGCCCCTTCCTCACCTTTCCAGCCTTCTTACACCTTATTCACAAGCACTGCCCTAAACTCTCACCTGTGGGACGCTTCTCCCAAGCCCTCTTAATTCCAGTGCCTTCCCTCTGTTAAACATCTACTGTTTTTTCCTTTATATAGCTTGCTTTGTATACATTTCTTTGTATGTTGTCTCCCCTGTTAGATTGTAAACTCCTTGAGATTAAGGACTATCTGTTGCCTCTTTCTGTCTTCAGCAGTTAGCACAGTGATTAGCACATAGTAGGTGTTTAACAAATGTTTATTGATTGCTGTCCAGCCCTCATCCTTCTCATCTCCAGTTCCATATCACCAGCTACCTGTTGGAGCTTTCCACCTGGAGATCCAATGGCATCTCAAGATAAGGGGGCAGCTAGATGCACCATAGTGCACAGCACTGGGCCTGAAGTCAGGAAGATTCATCTTCCTGAGTTCAAGTGTGACTTCAGACACTTGGGCAAGTCAGTGCACTCTGCTTGGCCTCAGTTCTTTGCTAATTAGCTGGAGAAGGAAATGGCAAAGCACTCCAGGATCTTTTTCCCTAAACCTGTCTCTCCTTTTAACTTCTATTTTGTCAAAGGCACTAACATCCTAAACATGTCTATCTGTGAGGGGATACTAACACTTAGAGGGGGAGGGCAGATAATAAGCCAGAAGATGATAAAGAGGGGGATGTTTTTCTTGGAGTATAAGCCCCTTGGGGATTTCCATTGTACCTCTGAAGCCTGGCATGATTCCGTGCACACAGCAGGCATTTTAAATGCTTGTCAACCGAATGAATGAAAAACCAACTAAGGGACCCCAAAATGGACAGTCAAATAGGAAAATGTGGAGAGAGAATTGGGCTAACAGCCCCTAGGAAGAGGTGGTCAATAATGTCAAAGGCTACAGAATGATCATGGAGGGCGCAGCTGAGAAAATCCTCGGATTTAGCAATTGTTTTTTTTTAACCTTGGAGAAAACAGATCCAGTAGAATAAGGACCATTGGATGTCAGATTATAAAGGGCTGAAAGGTGGTTAGTGACGAAATGGAGCAAGGACTTGTCTGAGGTGCCTTTTGACTTCTTGTATGGTTGTATGACCTGGGGTAAGTCACTTTACCTTGCACATCTTGAGTAAACTAAGAGGTTTGGACAAGATAACCTTCCTCCCTGAACAAAATCTGACCATTTCACACCACAAGGTCTTTGACTTTGGAACAACTTCAGCCAATGGATGGGCAGTTGAGTCTCCTTGATATTCCAGATGATTGAGTCCATACAAAGAGTGTCTCAGAGACCTGTGCAGAATTCACTTTCAAAGCTAGTCCCTGGAGCCTTTTTATCGAGCAGTTTGTTGTTCAGTACTGGGTCTTTGCTAACCCAACGGACGCCTCTGGAACATAAAGCTCTTTGGGGAAAAAGGCACTAAAGGAGGTTCATTCATTCAACACAACACTGTTGAAGAAAGGTCCTTTGCACAGCTCTCTGTTTAGGTATTTCAAAAGATGGTAATGAAAAAGATACAGGCTTTTCTCTTTCAAAAGCCAGAAGTCTACCCAAGAGGATCATCGGTGCACCCGTGGAAACATACCAGGATAGAAGCGTGTCAGTATATGCATACATAAGTGCTCTGGGAAAGGCAACATGGTGTGGGGAGGGGAGCACTGGACTTGGAGATAGGAAAGACCTGAGTTCAAATTCTGCTTTGGCACTTAAGTTACATTACTGTGCGTGAATCATTTAATTTCTCTAAGCCTAAGTTTCCTCATTGCCAAGACAGGAATAATACCTGTAATGTTTACAAAGGGAGACAGCATGGAGAGAAGGCTGGATGGGGAGCCAGGAATACCTAAGCCTGCCTCTGAGTCACTCGGCAAATCACTTCATTCCTCAGAGCTCTAGGCAGCTCTCTGCACCAGGAGAGGGAATTACCTGACCTGGGAGTTTCCTATACCAAGGAAATCACAGGTCTAATTTCTGAGAATCAGATGAAATAATGTAAGGAAAGGATATTAAAAATTCTAAAACTATAATTGTCAGTTATATTACTATTTCTATATTATAATTATATATTTATTAGTATTATATTCTTAATATTATGTTAAAGCTGGTACAAAGGGAGTGATTAGGATAGGCTATGGTTAGAGAAGACTTCTTGAGCGAGATATTACCTCAGAACTTTCCACTTCAGGGTCTGATTTTCATCAGTGTACTCCTTCCACCAGTGCTAACTACCACTCCTCTGTACCTTAACAGGTCATAGATTTAGAACTAAAAGGGACTGTTGAAGTCAATGAGCCCAACCCTCTTGTTTTCCACATGGGGAAACTGAGGCAGAGGGTGATATGGATAAGTGATATAGCTAATGTCTGAGATAGGATTTGAACTTGTCTTCCTGACTCCAAGCTTGGTCCTTCATCTAATGTTTCACCTAGAGTTGCTATGACTTTAAAATTTTATCATCTGGTGGCTTACCTGGTATGAACATCTTGTCACAGCTTTTCTAGGTTGGTCCTGAAAGACATAGGCAAACTGACCCTCTTGCTTCTCCCTGGTCGTGATGTTATGTCTCCCATCTTTCTTGCCCTTGCACGGGAATACTTTACCTTCTCACTCTTAGAATCCTTAGCTCCCGCAAGGCTCACCTCAAATGCCACTTCCTACAAGAGGGCTTTCTGGATTAGTGCCCTTTATATTTATTTTTGTATGTGTGGCATTCCCCTAGTAAAACAGAAACACTCTGAGGTCAGGGCCTAGCACAGTGACTAGGCCATAGGAGGTGTTTAATGTATGCTTGTTGTATTGAATTAATTCAAAATGAATTGATTGGAAATTGTAAAGATCCCGCCTTACTGGGCTGATGCCAAACTTACCTCTCCAATTGCCTCCACGATTCTGGTCGACCCCTCGGAGAGTTCCTCTCTGGTCGCCCCACTACGACCTCTGGTTTGCCCCCACAAACCCCTCAGGGGAGCCTGCTCCTCCCAAACAGACAAAGGATTCCTGGCACCAAGATGTAACGTATCTTGCCATTTAATCTTTCTCCTTCACAATCCTGTCCTCTCTCTCCTCCCTCTTTCACCTCACCTCCCTCCTTTTATCTCCTTCCCTCCCCCACTCTCTTCCCCCACATGCCTCAGCAGCAGGCTCCTCACGGGAGGGGAGTGCTCTTCTGTTAGTAGCACGTGCTCAATACCCCGTAATCCTTGAACCTGTGTTGGTTCAAGGGGGGGTGGGGTGTAGGCAGGAACACACACACACAGGTGCCTCTAACCCAGCCTAGTTCTCAGAGTTCCGGTAAAGTCTTAAAGGTCCCTAACAGAAATTAATAGATTGCCTTCTGTATCCGAGAAAAAAAAAATCAACAGGCTAGAAGTCTTGAAAACAAAATGTTTCCCCATCCCAATAATAACTTACTTTTAAAAACTGCTTAGTTTGGGATTTTTTTTGAGGGGACAAAAAGGTCTTGAATTGTAAATGTCTCCCACAGCTGGCTGCTCCATATGCAGTATTTAAAAGAAAAAATTGAAGGTGTTCTGCCAAGAGAGTCCAGAAGTTTAATAGCCTTCTCTGGTGGCTTCTAGTGGACTACTAATTGAATGCAGATGTCCCAGGGGAGGGGGAAGGGCCTGGCACTGTGATCTACACTCGAGGGGTTAAGTTTGGAAAGGCACTGCCAGTCTAATTGCCAGCTAAGGGGACAGAGCAGGCTAGCTAAGGAGCTGATGGAGGAGAGGGGAAGCAGCATGGACTGGGTTCCACCATCTGTCCCATCCTGAGGCAAAGTGAGCTGATCTCCAGCCTGCTGGAGGCCAGGATTTATGGGCCCCTGGTCTCCTGGAACAGAGGGGAGCCACTGAGTGGGGAGATGAGGAATTGGAAGATTCTTGTAACACTCTGAAAAGCCCCAATTGGTAATTGAGAGCAGCTGGCAGAAGGCTGAGACTTGTTTGCAGCAATAGCAGAGAAGGAAACAGAAAATTGGTGCTTTGGCCCTGTTTCAGGGATAGGCCCTCCTACGCATAGAGCTCAGGGCTCCCCGGGGCCACTGGCTTCATCACTTCTCCATTCTGGTTTTCTTGGGATCAGCAGAACGTTACATAGGGAGAAATCTTATCATCCAGGCTGGCCTCCACATTTTAAGAACAAAGAGATCCAGAGAGAGGGACGTGAACTTCATTGGGTGACCTAGCTAGCTAAGTAAAATAGCTGGGAAGAGAACCCAGGTTCTTCATTTTTTGTTGCTAGGGTGTTTTTTTTTCCTTCTCCTTGGAGCACAGCCCAAACAAAACCAGGGAGGAAAAAAAAACAATAGTCAGTTCTTAATTACTTGTAATATAAAAAAGGTACATCCTATTTGTATACTTTTTTTCACTTTAGAAGGCAGAAAAGCAACACATTAAAAAAAATTCCATCCCCTATGTGTACAGTCCCAGGTCAGGCCTGCTACATGTAGCTGGCATGCCCAGGCAGATTAAGTTTCTTCCTTTTTTGTTCTTTCCTTTACAAAGTATGAATTGCAGTGGTTTGACCCGAGTCCTTTTTGCCTTTATTGATGAGAATTTTTTTTTCTGGGACTAACTCAAGTTAAGAATGAATTCACAGTCCAGAGCTTTGGGCTTGATCTTTCAAAAAGGGGCTACATGTTGTTTCTGACAGAGCCAGAGAGAAAGTAGGATGGGGAGTCTGATGGAAAGAGAGAGAACTTATATGCAGACCAAGAGATTTCCATAGAGAGGGCTTGTAGCCATGGAGATGAAAAGGGTAAGAATGATCAGTGCAATGAAAGACAAGTTGGTAGAGGTGTGAAAAGGGCCAAATGTTCTGGATATCAATTTGGAATCATGTAAGGAATATGACTAATGTCTCTCCCTTTGACCCAATGATCCCATAGAGGGCTTACATTCCCAAGGCAGTCAAAGATAGGTACAAAAGTATAATATATAATATAACATAATGTAAATTATAAATACCAAAATATTTAAAACAGCACCCTTTGTGATAATATAGAACAGGAACAAAGTAAATACCTGTTGATTGGCAAATAGATGGCCCAGTGGATAGAATTCTGAACTGGAGACAGGAAGACCTGAGTTCAAATGTGGCCTCTGATGCTTAGTAGCTGACCCTGGTCACTTAATATTTACCCACCTCAGATTCCTCATCTGGAAAATGGTGATCATAAGAACCCCTTCCCTTCAGGATTGTTGTGAGGATAAAATTAGATATTTGTAAAATACTTTGAAAACCTTAAAATGCTATATAAATGCTAGCCATTGTTGGGGCATGGTCAAAATACCATTGTAAAGAATGTTACTGTGCAATAAGAAATGAGGGATAAATATGAGGAATTCAGAGCTACATGAGAAGATTTGTAGGAACAGAAAAAACAAAATAAGCAGAACTGAGAGGACTGTAATTTACAACAATTTAAGTAAAAATATCACTAAAAGATGAATTCTGAGTAAATGGAAAAACCAATGAAAGATGTGGAAAACATAGAGACAACTGCCTCTTCCCTTACAGCAGAGAGAAGTGCTACCTGGACAGATTGTTATCTGCACTGTCAGATGTGCTTACCATATTGGATGTTTCCACCTAATTGCTTTTCTTTGTTACAGCTCTGTCGAGGGGCACCTAGAACTCTTAGGGACAGATGTAGCAGGCTCTGATCTGGGAAAGGGAGGCCAACACATATTTGTTCCACTCCACCTAGGGTAGAGTGATGGGCTTGGAGTCAAGAAGACCTGAGTTTAAATCCAAGTCTGATATTTACTAGCTGTGGGACTTTGGGTAAGTCACTTAGCTTCTGTCTCGTTTCGTCATCTGTGAAATGAGGATCATAATAGCATCTTGCTCCCAGGAATATTTCAAGGATCAAACGAGATAACATTTGTAAAATGCTTAGCACAGTGACTGGCATAGAGTAGGCATTTAATAAATGTTTCTTTTACTCTTCATGGGGGTGAGGTGGGGGTGGAGCTTAATCGATTTGGTTGAGGGCAGTTAAGTTACTTTGATGTAAATACAAAAGGCATCAAAGGCTTATTTTAAAAAATAAATGAAATCAATATATGCCAAGTCTCCCAGAATATGAACATGGGGCCCAAAGGAAGGAGGAGACAGGGGGAAGAATCTTAACAAAGACTAGCTTTACTGAAAGAAAGAAGAACCTGAATTATTTTAATGACTCAGTAAAAAAAAATACACCCCCAGATTTGTTTTAAAATGAAGAAGGAGAAAGAAGAGGATTGGGGAGACAGAAATCCGATGGAAAAGGTGGGCATTACGTATCAACTCCTAATTCTTTCCCTTTGTGGTTGAGCCCCATGTAAAGTAGTATTTTAAGTCTAGAACAGTGTGTTTAGATCCCTAAAAAGGTGGACCCACATCAGGGTTCCTTTAACTACTTAGACTTAGAATTGAATCATCTGTATTTTCTGTTGGGTTAAATGAAACCTGCCATATCTTTGACGTTTTGTTAATTAGAATGCTTGCATGGGAACTAAGGGCATGTAGAGAGACACAAACTAAAATTTGATATTCCCAAGGTGAGCCAAATTAGGTTACTCCCAGGGGAAACCCAGAGTGGCAGCAGCATGGGCCAAAATATACAATTACTGAAAATCCCTCAAGATTCTACTTGGCCTTTGTGTGTTCAAAAATGCAAGTCTTTGACCACAAATTACATATACTTTAGTCTGGAGCTCAGCTGTTCAGTGAAGGGATAATCCAAGTGTAAGATACGCTTTTCCTTTTAAGGCCCTCTTCACATGAAGAAGTATGCTGATAATTCAAAGGAGAAAAATTGTTTTTATGTAAAGGAAAATATTTATGTTAATCATTATGTGACATAAGCTAGTATTGCTGTTAGAGATCAACATTGCGGTACCCAAAAGGAATTTTGTTTTGATAAAAACTTCCAATAGGTGCATGATGAGGGTTTGGCACTTACAGTGATGTCTCCTCCCTTAGAGAGACTAGGGAGTCTGCTTGTGGGGAAGTCACAATGACGTATGGTGTCAGTGCCTTGAAGAGAAACACATCTAGTGGCTAGTTCTAGTCTACTTATGCATATCTATGACCTTTTTTGGGTTGGTGATGTAGCCAGAGCTGCAGGTGCCTTAAAAAGGATCAGTGACTGGGGTGTTTTATCTTTGGCTACCTTCTTTTGGCTAGCAGTTAAACTGCTTTGCTGACAGCATTTGGTGGGATATGAAAGGGAGAGTCTTTGGACCCTCCTCACCATGGCCAAAATGTGGTTCCGTGAAAAAATGGGCCTTGGTGCTTGGTCTTTGCATTTGTTTGTTTCAGTGTTGGGTAAAGGGATTGGACACTTTGATTTTGTGAGTTCTGAAAAGTCAGGACAGCTGCATTCTAGTGTCTAGCAGAATAGCCAGCTCAGCATTGATGTCCCCAGGAGCAAGAAGTGATCATGACTGATATTTGAGACCTAGTCCTGTAGTAGCTTGGTGGGAACAATTTTATGTAGGAATTGAGTTAAGTTTGCGCCTCTTCTCCCCAGAGATTGAGGTGGGATAGGGGAGAATGTGCCCCCAGGGCATGGGGGGAAATATCTGTACTTTAGTTATTGTTATATCTTCAAAGTAAATGTCCTTTTGTAAAAGCTAAGTGCTACTAAATGGTTAAATGGAACCGGGACTTACTAGAACCCAACAGTGGGGAGAGCAGAGCCATTGAGGGCTTAAAGCTGATAGCAGTGGAGCAGAAATCACCTTAACTCCCTTCAGGCTATCCTAGAACTCTTAGGGACAGATGTAGCAGGCCCTGATCTGGGAAAGGGAGGCCAACACATATTTGTTCCATGTATATATGAAGAAACAGCTTTCAGATGGGATATGAGCAGTTTTGTATAGAAAATTAACTATGGTATAAAATATTAAGACTGAAATCCCATTGTGAGTGATGCCTTTGTGTGTGGAACACTTTAGTGTTATAGAGAAACAGAGAAAGACTTTTTGTTTATTGAAAATTGGAGAAGCAGTTTGAAGGACACCAGAGAGATAATATACCATCTTGAAGTCATCAGAACTGTATGCATTATGGTCTCTTAGCTCCTTTGCATGTAACTGTTTTATAACTTAAGAGAGTAAAACAAAAATAATGTAAAATAATGTCAATATGTGGAGGCATGATTTTTAAAGGGAGTATTGTTTTGATAGACAAAATTTGGGAGTTGTATTTAAGTAAAGGGTAAATCATTGAGAGTCAGGAGGATCTGATGTAAATTGCTAAAATGCAGAGGATCTCAGTATAGGGCCCTGGGGAGAACTGAAAGAGAGGGAGAGAGAGCTGAAAAGCTGCTACAGCAGCAAAAAAGTGAAGACAGATGGCATCCGCTGCATGGTTCCTGATTGGTCCAGAGATGCCACTGACCCCAGCATATGGGTTTTCCTCCCTTACGTGATTCCCTACAATGGTTCCCATAATCCTATGCCCACTCTTTCCTATAGATATTGAATGCGTTGGTGGGAGATTGTGATCCAGGTTTTTATATACATTGTATTGTATTATTTAAGAATTTGTTTTAATATATTATTATCTATGATATCATTATTATTAATTTTGCCTTATGCCCATTTATAATTTAAAAGTCTCGTAGTGCAATTAGCTAGTTATACATATCAAGTGCTGATTGGTTGAATTGCCTTGTGAGAACACATCGGATGGGGGGGCTCAACAATTAGAGTGGTCAGTAGAGAAAGTATTTTCCTTTAACAGGATTACCTCCAAGGACTGGGAAAGACTGTGTGTAACCGAGTGGTGGTGGTTCATCAAAGGGAAACTCTACTTGTTCGTGTAAGAGCAGCTTAGAGATAATGGGAGTTAGACATGCGTAGGTGAGAGCAGGAGACTTCTATAAAGCGTGGGTCTTGGTTATACCCTGGTGTAATGGAGAGGCCACTTTTGTGGTGTTACACAAGGAAGTGAATGGTCATTTGATATAATCATATAGTTTTGCTGGTAAAGCTCTATTATTTCTTCTTCCTTCTAGCTCACAGTTTCATTGCCTTTTGCAATCTATAAAGCACTTTTCTCACAACAATCCTTGAGGTAGATGATACAAGTATCATGCCCACTTCACAGAGGAAGAAACAGGACCTAACTCCTAAGTGTCAGATTCAAATTTCAAACCTGTTTCTTCTGACTGTACTGTGCTCTTCATATTAACTTTCAACTGCTACTCTAATGCATTTCGTTATGTCAGAAACAAAGTACAATTATTTTTATCTTCATTTTCTGTTTCCCATTTGTTTCCTATCTCAATGGTTTTAATTCCTGGAGGTGACTAATAGAATATAGAATAGGATAGGAATGAAGCCTGGACTTATGATTCCATTGCCATATGGAACTCCTAGATGAGGGAAATCCTTCTAACAATGCAGGTTGGCACTTACTCTGCAGGATATAGTCTTAGAGAGCCCTAAGAAGCTGTGACTTGCCCAGGATCAGTCTTCCTGACTCTAAGGCTAACTCTCTGCTTAGTATACCATGCTGCATCTCCATCCCAAGCTTCTTTATAAAATATTCATCGTCACAGCCATGAAGAAGCAGTGTAGTGTCATGGAAAGAGCACAGCACTGGACATTAGAAGACCTGGATCCAGGTGCCAGCTCTTCCTCTTTCCAACTGTGGAGTTTTGGTGAAAGTTATGTACCCTCTCAGACCCTCAACTTCATCTATAAATTGAGGATGAAAATGTCTGTGAGAAAGAAAGAAAAGAAAGGAAGGTAGGCAGGGAGGGAGGGAGAGAGAAAGAAAGAAATAGAAAAAAAGAAAGAAAGAAAGACAAAGAAAGGAGAAAATGTCTTGTGTTGTGTCTTAAGGTCCAGTCCCAACCAGCTTTAGCCAATTAATCCAATGTAAGGTCAAGCAATATTCAAATATGAAGACCCCAAATTTGAAGAGGTGCCTAAACCATAGTCTTGAGGAGTGTCTACAGAGCGCATCTTGTTGTTTGATTATTTGTCATGAATTAATTGTGTAACTAATCAATAGTAGCAATAAAGCTTAACTTCACTTTCAAGAAAAAGATATTTGTTGGAACTCAAAAAATTAAAAAATAATGTTTAAATTGTTTTTACATGTAATTGGGGGAAAATAAAATACTAAATTAAAAAAAGAAAAATTCAAAGATATTCAGCCTGACAGATTTAATTGGCTTAGGAGACTAAGGCTCAGTCTGTGGATATGGCTTCCTAGTTGTCTTGGTACAAAAGCCAGGAAGAGCTCCTGCCTGCCCCTGAACACTTAGATGAACAAGAAAGAGGTAGGAGATCTGTGTTCAGCTGAATCAATGCAGTGCCCTCAGTAAACTTCCTCACTGAATACCCTTCCTCTGTCACGAATATGTAAATCTCTTTTTGATAACTGTCTGATCTTCAGATGTTTCATGTTGTTCCACAATCAAAGCAGAGATATCTCACTAACCTGGTTGCTCCTCCTAGCCTGCAACAACATGAAAAGATTGTCGTGAAGAGAGTGCTATCTGAGGGAACCGTCTCAAAGCTGTAACTCCCAGATGAGACCATCATCTGTTGTCTTTCCACTTCCTGACCTCAGTTTTTCCACTATCTGATGTTAGCTGAGCAGAGGATGGAGGGGAATGGCCAGAGGCTTGAGACAGGAGGTTGTTGCAATAGTCTAGCTTGGAGGTAGTGATGCTCTGAATGAAGGTAGTGGCCTTATGTATGGAGAGAAAGGATTGGATTCTGGGAGACACCTGTGATGACTGATGAGTTAGGAACATCAATCTCAAAGATGAGGGAGAGTGTGTTTTCAGTCCTGGCTGGCCTAGCAGAGGACACAGGCTTGGACCCCTGCAGCTGGCTGTGATCTGGGAAGCACTCTGGTCTAGACTGGCACCTGGAATGACCGCAGGCAGCCAGCCTGCTGCATGCCTTATTTGGAAGCTGGAATGCAGTGTCAGGCCATCTATTCTCTCAACTGAGCCAAGGCCAAGAGCTAAAACACATCTGGACAGCCTGGAAAATGCTGAAGGGAGCCACCACAGGGACATCTGTGCTGATGTCCTCTGGCCCTTGTCCCCACTGACCTCTGAGGCCTCTTCACCCCAGAAAATGGGCTTTTGAGTGAGGTAGTACTCCTGGCTCATAGCTAGTGTTTGCCCAAGTTAACCATATGTGTTTGTGGTATGGATTTTAAAAAGAGTTTTTCACATTGGGGACGTATGGTCGTCTGTGGGAGAGATCCTTGAGCTGAGAGTCAAGAGACCTGGGTTCTAGGACCAAGTCCATCACTGACATGGTGTATAACTTTGGGAAAATCACTGTTCTCTAGGCTATATTTTCCTTATCTCTCAAAGTGGAAAACTAATTCCTGTCCTTTAGCTCACAGAAAAAGTATAAGGATGCATTTTGCCATGGCACAGTGCTAAACACAGTTTTCCAGCCAATCACAAACTTCCCAAGGGGAGAAATTGTCTATTCAGTTCACTAGACTTACCTTCCACGTCCATTCCAGGGCCCAGCACAAAGCAGGGCTCAGGCCAAAGGAATGTGACTAGTCATAGCATAGAAAGCGGCTTTTCCTGCTGTATTAAAATTTTTATTCTGAACTTAAACACAAAATAAAATGGGCATTTTCATAGCATAGTAGAACAGAAAAGGGACTGTACATGGATGTGAATGTCTATTATGCACAGCTTACTTTTCTTTTGAAATATGTAATAAATCCAGCATGTTGACTTTTAAAGTTGTCCTGCTTGCCAGTGATTTTTTCTGACCTCCTTTCTATTCTCTTCTATGCATTTAAAAATACTTCAATAACTCCTTCCTCCCTCCCTCCCTTCCTCCCTTTCTCCCTTCCTTCTTCCTTTCCTTCCTCCCATCCTTCCTCCCTTTCTCCATCCCTCCCTCCATCCCTCCCTCCATTTTTTTTCCATGAGAAAAAAAAATATTTCCTTTGTTTTCTGCAGAGATTTCTCTCCTCATGGTGGTGATTCTGCTGCTAGAATTGCAAATCATCTTTGACAGTTTTATTAAAATCTTCAGTTAGTAGAACACCACAGACAGTTCTGAGACTGAGCATCCCAACCAGGGGCATCAATAAGAGGCCATTCGGATTAGAGTAATTTCTGAGAACACTCTGGTCTGAGGGGTGATGTACTGGAACATATCAGAATAAAGTGTTTAAAATGATGACATCTTATCCTCCTTAAGAAGCCATTCTCAATTGTAGGACACAGATAATTTGGGGGAGGTTCAAAGAAAAGCAAAGATTATCTAGTAGTATTTTGAGTTAAACAAAATATGCAGGAGTAAACAAAGGCTTATGGTAAGATGAGTGAATCTTCTTTTTTTTTTGGAGGGCAATTGGGGTTAAGTAACTTGCCCAAGGTTACATGGCTAGGTTTTTGTTTGTGTGTGCGTTAAGTGTCTGAGGCCAGATCCGAACTCAGGTCCTTCTGACTCCAGGGCCAGTGCTCTACTCACTGTGCCATCTAGCCGCCCCGAGATGAGTGAATCTTTAAATTTTCAAACCTTTGTTAGGTAATGAATGGTTGTTTTCTATCTCTGCTGGGAACAGAGCTAGAAGGACTATGGTGTAGTGTCAGGATGAGGCTTTGAACCCCCAATTAACTCATAGAATTGGCACTGGAAAATGATTAGAGGTGATCTAGTCCAACCTCCTACCCAATGAAAAAATCCCTTTGCATTATGCCTGATTAACTGTCATTCTGTTTTGCTTAGGAAAACAAATATGTCCAGTGATACAGCTCAGTTCTGCAATAAGAAAATGCATTTTATTTGAAGACAATTTTAATTGCAAATTCTTTATATAGAGGCAAAATCAACTTCCCTATAACTTTTATCTCTTGTTCCTGGTTCTTCTCTTGGTTGCAAAGAATAAGCCTAATTTTTCTTTGCCTATTCCTTATTCTACAAAAGAGACTTTCAAATATTGAAGACAACCACCACCTCTCCCAAACCTTCTCATCTCCAGGCAAAACATGCCCAATTTTTAAACTATTCCCCATAGAACATGGTTTCTATGCCTTTCACCATCCTAATTGATTTCCTATAATTCTACTCTAATTTGTTCATAACCCTTCTAAATGAGATAACTGAACTGTATTATAGTTCTGAACTGAACATAAGTGAATACATCAAGGCAAAGTATGATGGGGTTTTTAAAAATTCAAATAATGTTTTATTTTTTTCTAATTGCATGTAAAAACAATTTTTAGCATTCAAAATTTTGAGTTCTGAATTCTCTTCCTCTATCCCTCACCTTCCTGCTCTCTGAGATGGGAAGCAATTTGATATAAGCTATACAAGGGCAATCGTGCTCATGTTGTGAAAGAAAACACAGACCCCCCCCCAAAAAAAACCCCCTAAAAATAAAGTGAAAAATAGTATGCTTCAATCTGCATTCAGACTTCAACAATTTGTTCTCTGTAGGTAGATGGCACTTTTCATCATGAGTCTTTCAGAATTGTCTTAGATCATTGTATTGCTGAGAATAGCTAAGTCATTTGCAGTTGATCATCTTATATTATTGCTGTTACTGTATACAATGTTCTGGTTCTGCTCACTTCAGTCTGTATCAGTTCATATAAGTCTTTCCAGGTTTCTCTGAAATCATCCTGCTTGTCATTTCTTATAGCACAATAGTATCCCATCACTACCACAACTTAATTTAGCCATTTCCCAATTGATGGACATCTTCTTGGGATTATTACCTCTTTTGATCCAAAAACTGTTTCTATTAACATAGCCCATGATCACATTAGCTTTTTGGGCAACAACAAAATACTACTAGTTTATAGCCAGATCTGAATCCTCATATCTCCATATAAACTACTATTGATTCAGATCTCCTCCATATTGGATATTTGCAGTTGACTTTTTAAACCTAAGTTTCAAACTTTAAACTTATTCCTATTAAACTTCATTCTGCTAGTCTCCTCTCATTATCCAAGCCTGTTGGGATTTTCTTTTATCTTGATTCTATTATCTAAAGAATCAGTTCTCTTTCCCAGCTTCATGGAATCTAAGAATTTTATGAAATATGCCTCCAAAGTCTTTATCTGAATATTCAGAATGTCATTTTTTGATGAGTCTCAAGCCATCAAGGTCTGCAATCTGAATCCTTCTTCACCTGAGGGGAGGTGATGGTGGTTTTCTACCCTCCAGTTATAAAAATATTGAATAGCATAGGACCAAGGACAGAGTTTTCCAGTTTCTCTCTCTCTCTCCCTCCCTCCCTCCCTCCCTCTCTCCCTCTCCCTCACTCATACACACAATCTCTATATACATACACTATATGTATATATATATATGTGTGTGTGTGTGTGTGTGTGTGTATATATGTACACACACACACATTTCTTCTCTCCTATACAGATCCAGTTTGAAGCCCATACATTAAATGCTTGAAATAAGAAAAAAGGAAGAGTGTGGAGATGTGAATGGTTGAACACTGGGACAAGTGAATGAAAAAGTTGTCGGACCTTCCCTAGAGGTGACTGAGCATAGGATCGGCACAGATTGATCTGGGCTGATTCAAATGTCTAGAATGAAGATAGAGATGGCTAGATGATCTCTTACAGAGCCTGAGACACATTTTGCTGTATTATCTGTGGAATAATTTTAATCCATGGCTGCTCCACACCCTGTTGGCATGTACTCGGAGAAGACAAACTTGAGGGGACAAATCTTCCCACTCCCCACAAAAAACCACAAAAATCACACCTCTTGGGAGGGGGGTGCTTATCAGCTCTTTGAATATTTCTGTTTCTGTACCTCCCCTTTACTAAGGGAAAGAAATGTACTAGGGAAAAAAAATTTTTCAAAAAATCATCAAGTCTGCTATGCTAAATCTAACCTTGGGAAAATTTCAGCTGGGAGAGGGGCCAGGAGGGAATGAAACCCTCTGGGTGGCCTGTGCTATTTGAAACACCAGGTGGTGCTATGGTCAAGAGTTGGAAAGAGGATTTTCTAATTTCCCTTGGGAGTGTGTGTTGGGTTGGGGGGTGGTCTCCGCCTTCCAAGTGTTTCTGAATTTTTCTATACCCTGCAGAATATCTTTTCCAATTTTCAGTCTTTAGATCCTAGGCCTAAATCTTTATCCTATAGGATCTGGACATTTTCCCTGGAGGAAGGTGTTGGGGGAAAAGGGCTGAACCTCTAGTCAGAGGACTTGGGCTATGTGTGACCTTGGGGAAGTCATGGCCCCCTTCTGGGCATGAGTTTCCTTATCTGCAAAATGAGAATTGGAGTAAATGGACTAGATCTCTGAGAACCTTATAGTTCTAAATCTATTTTTTTCTTTTCCTGAGCCCCATCCCACTTCTTCCTTTTCCCTTCTGTCTGCCTTCTCCCAGCCCATGGAGAGACATTCATCTCTCTCCAAGCAAGGAAGCACAAGTCACAGCTTTCCCTCAGTCTATAGTTCTTCCCACCCACACTCTCATATGATATGGGGCTTTTGTTCTCTCCCCCACCAACCCCTAACCCCCCAACCCTGGGCTCTAACCCAGCCCCTTCATGTCAGGGACAAAATCTCCCTAAACAGGAATGGGAAGAGATGTGAATGAGTGATTTGGCAGGAGCAGAGGGAAGGTGGCAGGGTCAACTACTCAGCCAGGGAGAGAGAGACATCTACAAAGTACCCACTTGGATCACTATCCAAAACCTTGTATTGGGGCAGTTAGGTGGCACAGTGAATAGAGCACTGGCCCTGGAGTCAGGAGGACCTGAGTTCAAATCTGGCCTCAGACACTTGACAGTCTTACTAGCCGTGTGTCCTTGGGCAAGTCACTTAGCCCCAATTACCCAGCCTTTTCACCTCCAAAAAAAAAAGCCTGCATTTCAGGGGGGGAGGGGTTTGTTGTTATTTGGAGGTGGTGGTGGTGATAGTAGTAGTTTTTGTTTGTTAATTTAAAAAACATTTCTTTGGTGTGAGAGGAGAGGGCATGGGGTTCCCAGTTAGTCAATGCACAGAGAACCCTACCCTAATGAATTTACCTACAGGGCTATGTGTGGGCACACATCCATAGGTTAGAAGTGAGAGGCGATGTGTTGTAATGTGAACCTTACTGGGATTTAGAGGCAGAAACCTTGGATTTGAATGCTAGCACCTGACTAGCTGTGTGACCCCAGGCAGGTCTCCTCCCCTCTTAGATTCTTAGCTTCTTTCTTTCTAAAATGGGGGCAATAATGCATAGACTAGATATTTGAGAAGAGTTGGGAAGACTCTCAGAGGTCCCACAGTCTTCAGCCACCTCACAGGAAGGCACTTTGTAAACCTGAAAGCCTGATATAAATTCGAGTCATGGCTATCATGATCATTCTTGCTACAATAAATGTATGGGGGTAGGGCGTGGGACAGAGAGGGGATGGGTGTTGGTGGGACAGGAAGGTCCAGGAATTTACAAGTAGTATAGTGGACAGAAGATCGAACCTCTGCAGACTGATGTTCAGAAGCTGCCTCAGACCCTCACTGGGTCCTCTGGGACCTTCAGCATTAAAATGAAGGGATTGGATCTCCTTGAACATCTAGCTCTAGGCTGATGATCCTGGGAGCCTAAGTAGACAGTGGAGATGGGGGAGACATGTAGTCTTTCTTTTCTGATCAATCCAAGAAGACTTCCTGTAGGAGGCAGGATTTTGAGAAGATGCAGAAGGCAGTGAGAATCCTAGGACAGTGCCTCAGTTGGACAAGGTCAGATGAGCCTGCCTGTCCTCGGGTGAGCCTGCCAGCTGCCTGTGCTGCCTCTGGCACCACAGCTAGAGTGGCAGGCTGATGCCTTTTAATTAGATGCTTCAAGATCCAGGTCTGCTTCTCCCTTGGGTCCTAATCATTTCCCAGAGAGCGGGTCCCCACCTGCCGTGTGTGTGTGTGTGTGTGTGTGTAAATTTTTCAGTGTCTACTTTTTACTTAAGGAATCACCAGGGTGGGGTGGGTAGAGGAGTGAGAGGCTAAAAACAAGTCAGATAATTCCTGCTGGTTAACAACCAAGCAGGGAGATTTCCCTGCTTTGTGCTGCCTGATAGGAAACCTGGGGCAGAGACTAAATTTGGTCCCTTGTATTAAAGTCTCTTGGTAAAGAAGTTGCGGCAAGAGCTTTGACTGGCATCGGAGGGAATCTAACACAACAGTCATTGTGCATCCGGCTTATCTTGGGCACCTGCTGCTTCCTGAAATGCCATTAGGCTTCTTCCCATGCTCCCCTCCCCAGGCCTGAAACAGAGCATGGGCAAAGGGGGAGCTTGGCAGTTTTTCCCCACAACAGTAAATGTTGGCAACATACTCCCAGATGCTGCTCCTTAATTAGCTATCTGCACTCTGGCCCATTTAGTTTCAAATCCTGTTCAACTCTGCGTCCGTGAGCAGGGCTTGCATGATGGAGGGGAGAGTCCTTTGTGCAAATTCACTTGGTATCTAGGAAGTCTCAGCACAATGCATAGGGTGGAGAAGATGCTTCTCTACAGGACTATTTATTTCCTGGGAAGGGAAATTCGAGAGTTTTTAATAATACATCAAGTGTGTATTATTAAATGTATATTGGGCAGGTAGGTGGTACAATAGAGCACTGGGCTTGGAATCAGGAAGTCTTGTCACCCAGAGTTCAAATCTGCTCTCAGACACTAGCTTTGTGATGCTGGGCAAGTCCCTTTACCCTTTTTCCTCAGTTTCCTCATCTGCAAAATGAGCTGGAGAAGGAAATGGCAAAACCTCTTCAGTATCTTTGCCAAGAAAATCCCAAATGGGGTCACAAAGAGTCAGATAGGACTGAAATAATTAAGCAACAATAAATGTATATAAATCTTTTAAGATTTACAAAGCTGTTTTCCTCCTGACAGTCCTTCACAAGTCTGACTCTAGTAGATCTTTCCAGGCCAATTATATTTTATCTATCTATCTATCTATCTATCTATCTATTTTTCTGTCTTCTGTCTATCTACCTATCTCTCTCTCTATATATCTGTATATATGTGTGTGTATAAAATATGTACACACACAAAAAAACACATCACTCTTCTCCCCCATGCACTCACTCTACATTCCAGCTAAATCTACCCATTTGCTGTTCTTCATACTCACCCTTTCTTCCCCTGTCTCTGTATTTTGCAAAAGGTGATCCCCATACTGGGAATGTTCTCTCTTATCACCTTAATCTTTTTGTAGCCCCAATTTCTTTTAACATTCATTTAAAATTTTTTGAGTTCCAATTGATTTCCCTCCTGCTAGCCTCTCTCCCACACATTGCAAAGGCAAGCAGTATGTTCCCTGTTACACATGTGAAATCAATGCAGTCTGTATTTCCCTTTCATCTTTGCTTCCAATTCACCCAGAGAATCTTTTCATATTTTGTAAAGGGAAGATAGTACTTAGATCAGCAGTTCTCAAATTGTGGTCCAAGGACCCAGGCCCAGAGATGCTTTTAGAATGCTCCTAAGGTCCAAGCTGTTACACGGAGGCAGCTGCTCCCTGCCTCAAATGGCTCATCTCTAAAATGGGTCATTGTGAAGATCAGATGAAGTGGTATTTGTAAAATTTGCAGCATGGTGCCTGGCACATAGTAGGTACTTAATGATGCTTAAAAAAAAACTCAGCCAACTATTTTCATAATAATATTGAGACTTTTTCAGCCTCACCTTCTCACAAGGGTGTAGTGTAGAGTTTCTTGTTTTGTTTTGCTTTTTTTTTTTGGAGGGGGAAGGTAGGGAAATGGAGTTAAGTGACTTGCCCAAGGTCACACGGCTAGTTTTTGTGTTAAGGGTCTGAGGTCGAATTGGAACTCAGGTCCTCCTGACTTCAGGGCTGGTGCTCTATTTACTGTGCCACCTAGCTGCCCCGGTGTGGTAGAGTTTTCCAGAGGCTGCATGACCTGTAAATTAAAAATCTAGCTGCAAACATGAAGCCTGAATAAATATCTCATCTCCAGAATTGTACTGTTTGCCTCCCAGTGGACACAGTCTACAGATGTGGCTGGACTTGCTGTTTGTCCAGTATCAGCACCAACAAGCCATAGAAGGAGAACTCCTTTTATTGGCAACAAGCACAGGGGATACAGAAATACACAGTGTGTCCATGAGCTGTTGTGAATGTCATGACATATCCCATAAAAATTGACATTTGCCCTGATGGCACAAAGGCAGCAGTGTCTGAGACTGCTGAGACCCTCAGCTCCAAGCTAAGCTACACTAGGAGCCATCACATTCTTCATCATTGGACATTGGCAGTTAAAAAAAATAAAAAGCCAGTTTCATTTAAGAATGTCCTTGATGAGACAATCAAAAGTATTAATTTTATTAAATCCTGACCCTTGAGTACATCTCTTATTAACAATCTGGGTAACAACATGGGAAGTAAGCATTAAAGCACTTTTACTGCATACCTTGAAGCATTTATTAAACACCTACTATGTTCCAGACACTGTACTAAGCATTTTACAAATATTATCTCATTTGATCCTCACATCAACTTCAGTTGAGGAAACTGAGGCAGACAGATAGAGGTTAGGTGACTTGCCCAGGGTCAAACAGCTAGTAAGTGTCTGAGGCTGGAACTGAGCAGAGGTCTTCTTCACTCCAGGCCCGGTGCTCTATTCCCTGAGCCACCTGGTTGTACTTGTGGGATTGTCTGAGTTGTGAATTGAATTAGCTGCTTTTTTTTCATGGAACACCATTTTTACTTGAAAGAATGAGGAAAGGGGAGTAAGGTACAATAAGATTGGAAAGGTAGGAAGGGGCCAAGATAGGGACCTGGTCTTTAAAAGTCAAATGGAAGCTTCTGTATTTGAACCTGGAGAAAAATGGAATTAACTGAGAAGGGGTTTGGGTGACATGGGGAGACTTGTGTTTTAGGAAGACCAATTCGACTGGTGACTGCAGGATGGATTGTAGTGGGGTGAGACCCAAGGCAGGGAGACCTCCCAGCCAGCAGGCTATAGTAATAGTAAGGTGATGAGGGCTGAACCAGAGTGGTGGCTGTATTCAAGGAGAGAAGGGGGTGTGTACTAGTGATGTTACAAAGGCAGAAGTGACAGGACTTGGCTACTGATTGGATATGGAATATGGGGGTGTGGGGGGTGTTCAGAGAGTGAGGGTTCACATGCGACACTCGGGCTGTGAGCCTGAGTGACGAGGAGAATGGGATCAGCAGTAATGAGGTAGCTTAGAATAGGGAGTTTTCAGGGAAAGATAATGAATTCAGTTTGGGACATACTGAACTGAAGATGCCTATAAGAGATTCAGCTTGAAATGTCCAATAGGCAGTTGGATATGAGAGACTGGAGATCAGGAGGGAGGTTAGTTAGGGCTGGACAAAAAAAATCTGAGCATCCCCTGCATAGAAATGACAGGTCAGTCTACGGGAGGGGACTCATTTTGAACTTGTGGTTCACTGAAACCCCCAAATCTTTTTCAAACAGACTAATGTCTAATCATGCCTCATCCATCTTGTCCTTATGAAGTTGATTTCTAAACTTATGTTAAGACTTTTGCCTCCACTAAACTTCATATTATTAAATTTAGCCCAATGCTTCAGCCTGGAAATCCTTTTGGATCCTCCCTGTCATTCACTGTTAGCTGTCCTTCCCAGCTGTGGGTCATCAGCACATTAGAAAAGCATGCAACCCCTGCAGAAAGGGGGTCAGCTATCCCCACCAGCTGCTGTCCATCTGCCAGGCAAGTCAGCCTAGCTGGAGCTGCAATGCACCCCGGAGGAGAGAGAAAAGGCAGCGTGTGCTAGGGCAACCAAACCACCACCACCCACACCTTGATCACCACCTCCCTTCAGACACCAGTGGAATCAGCCCAGGGCTGAGAACCCAAGAGATTTGGGAATAGCAGTGCCCCCCACCCCCACCAATTTACCAGCCCTACTTCCAGCCTGACCTCCTTTATCATCATTGAGAGGAACACTCTCTATGCAGAAAGGGATCACCTTCCTTGAGCAATTACTGATGAGGCCGCTGAACTCAAAAACCTTGGAAATAGCAGTGTATTCCCCATCCCCCATCTAGATCATCAACCCTGCTTGCAGACTAGACCCTTTTATCCCTGAGGGAAGCAATCCTTATGGAGAAGGGGCTCACCTTTCTTGCCACCACCAACACCAAACACTGACCACCTGCCACTGATAGGAAGGTAAGCCCCAGAACCCTTAGAAGGCATTTCCTCCAGCTCCCCACTTTTGTGGCTCTCCTTCTGCCCCAGCCTCCACAGCTGTCATCCTGGGAAGCAATCCCTGTGGACATGCAACCTGGGAACTGCTTGACCAGGTACTAAAGTGCTTCTCAGCAACCACAGCTTCTGAAAACCCAGACAAGAAAGTTTTTAGCACGAAAGGACTTGTCGCCGTCAATTGGTTCAATATCTGAGACAGATATGATCCTTATCAGCAGCCATAACATTAAAGATGCATAACCATTTACTTTGTGGTTTGTATCCTAAGGTATAGGACCCTTCCATCTGACTTACAGCTGAAGCCTCCTATTTGTGATATCTCTTTTTTGTTGTTGTTGCTCTTTTTGATTTTCTATTTGTATTCCTTGCACTCAGCACAGTATTTTGAACATAATAAGTACTTAATAAATGCTTTGTCATTCATTTATTCATATGCCCTTTTATCCAAACCACTGATAAAAATATTAAGTGACACAGGCCAAGCACAAATGCTGTGGGCGCTCCTCTGGAGAAATCTGGCCAGGCCAGCATTGACTGTTCTTTGAATTCATTTAGCCAGTTCTGTAGGCACCTAATTTTGTAACTGTCCACATCTTTCCATATTTTCTGCAAGAAATAAGATTATATAGTTTATCAAATGCCTTGCAAAAATTTAAAATAAGCTATGTCTACATCATTCTCCTCATGTACCACTTTAGTAACCTTGCCAAAAAAGGAAATAAAGTTAGTTTGGCTCCCCTTGTTCTTTTAAAATTGTTTTATTTTTTTCTGCATTCAAACAGCAAAAAAAAGGGAGCATTTCTGTATATAAAATGGAACAGAAAAGGGTGATTGCATATGAAACCACGAAGCTCTATTATGTATAGCTTGATTTTTTTAAAAGTATATAATGAATTCAACATGCCAACTTTCAAAGCTGCCTGGCTTGTCTCTGCCTACTTCTGTCATCTTTTATACACTTTCTTTTAAATGCTTCAATGACCTTCTTCTCATTTTCCTTCCTTTCTGACAAGAATCTAACATTATCTGAGTCCCTTCTCCCCCACAAATCCACCCTCTCCCACCCTCAATTGAAAAAGAAGACAAACAAAATTCTTGTAGCAAATTAGCATGGTCAGAGAAATATCCACACATTGGTCATTTTTTAAAAAGTATATCTTGTTCTGCTTCTGGAGCATACACCTCTCCAGGAGGTGGGTAGTATGTTTTATTTTAGGTCTTCTGGAATTTTGATTGGTCATTGTACTGATCGGAGTTCTTAAGTCTTTTCTTTACAATGTTATTTCTGTTGATGAATTGTTCTTCTGGCCTTATCTGCATAAGTTGATAAAAGTTGCAAAGGGAGTAATAATCTAATGCCCCTCCCCAAGCAGGTTAGGCTAGTTTGTTTTTTTTTTTCCTTTAAGGGGGTTGAAACCATCCTCAAGATTTAACTGGTTCAGGAGACTAGAGGGTTGCTTCCAATGTACCTTCTGAGTCACCTGAGCACAAAGAAGAGTGCAGCATGGCCAACAGGAAAGCTATACTCATTGCAATTAACTATATCTACCTCAAACATTCTTTCCTTGCTATTGCTAAGCAAACCTTTGTTTGCTGTTAGGACTCTAAAAACATGATTTTGTTCCACTTCTGAAACAAAGGTACCTGCACAGTGTGATCTGATTTGGGCCAGTCTAGTCATCGCTGGCCTATTATGACTTAAATATCTCCAGAAGTCTTTAAAACCATCCCTTTCATAATTTTTTACAGTGCAATAATATACTTCTACCTTCATATAATATAACTTGACCACCCCAATCGATGGCACTCCCTTTATTTTCAATTCCTTGATATAATGAAAAGAACTACTATAAATATTCTCGCATATGTGGATACTTTTCCTCTTTGACCTCTCATTAAAGAAAGTTATATACAATTTAGTGGCTTTTTGCAGGTTGTTCCAAATACCTTTTCAGAATGGTGGGGACGATTCATAGTTTTACCAACAGTGCATTAGTATATTTTTGCTATTTTCCTTTCTTATCATCATTGTCAATCTTTGATAGGTGTGAAGTAGAATCTCAGAGTCATTTTAATATTTCGTTTATCTCGTTATGAGTTATTTGTAGCATTTCCCCTTGTATGACTTTTGATAGCTTGAATTTCTTCCTTTGAGAACAGCCTATCCATTTCCTTTGACCATTCACCATTTGGGTAATGGCTCTTCTAAATTTGAATCAGTTCCTTATATAGCTTGGATATTATACCTTTCTCAGAGAAACTTTCTATAAAGATTTTCTCTAATCAACTGTTTACTTTCTAATTTTAATTAAGTACTGACTTTTTATTTAAAAACCCTTTTCAATATTAATCAAAATTGTTCTCTGATTCTCCATCTTTTTTTAAAATTCTTCTCCTATCCATTGTCATGACCTATTCTTGATGAAGCCAAACTTCATAAGTCATCTTTTTAATATCCATTTTAGATTTTTCCCAGGAATAGAAATCAAGTTTGCTGGCTTATAGTTTGCAGTCTCTATTCTCTTCCCTTTTTTAAAAAATCAAGACATTCCTTCTCTAGTTCTATAGTACCTCTCCCATTCCCCATTACTTTTTGAATACCATAGATAAATAAATGAGTTAATTTAAAAGTAGTTATTGAGACCTTACTATATATCAAACACCTTGCTAAGCACCCAGAAAAAAATATTAAGCATTAGACAGTACTTGCTATCAGTCAGCTCACATTCTAATTGTAGGAGTCAACATATAAACAAAAGAATTGGTAGTGCTAGATCAGATGAACATGAGATAACATCACAAAAATTAAATTGATTATATTATCACAGATAAAAAAAACACCTTGTTACTAATGGTGTAGTCATTCCTAAAAAGTCGTCTGTATACAGCCAGATCACTGACCTATTAGAACAAAAATCAAAATTGACATAAAATCAGAAGAATAAAAATGAGAAAGACATTGCAAGAAAATGAAACAACTCAATCCTGACCCATTCAAGTAAACTACTGATAATGAAAAGTGAGTAATGGATGGAAAAGAGAGAACAGAGGCACAGAGTATCATAATTTAATATTTTTCCCTTTTAAATAGGGACACTAATGTTCTGTTAGGGCAGTTAGGTGGCACAGTTGATAAAGAGCAAGGCCTGGAGTCAGGAAGACCTGAATTCAAATTCAGCCTTGACACTAGCCATGTAACCCTGGGCAAGTCACTTAAACCTGTTTGCCTCAATTTCCTCATCTATAAAGTGAGCTGGAGAAGGAAATGGCAAACTATTCCAGTATCTTTGCCAAGAAAATCCCAAGTGGAATCACAAAGAGTTGGACATAACAGAAAAACAACTACTGTAAATTTTTTGGACGTGTGGGTCTTTTCCCTCTGTCTTTGACCTCTTTGGGGTCTATTCCTGGTAAAAGTTTCACTGGGTCAAAGAGAATGTCCAATTTAATGATTAATAATTTCAAATAGAAGTTTGACTAATATAGATCAATGGTCATCATAAGGAGATAAAAGAAGCCAAAAAAGTGGTTTAGACAGCAAACATTTGACTTTCTTACCAATCGGAGAGATGTATCAGCCAAAGAAAACACCAGCTTTGAATACAAACTCATTTGTAAAATATTGCAGAGAAGGATAATGGAATATTGTGAGCAATATTGTCTCATAAACAAAATGGAGAAGCAGAGGCTAAAACCAGGTTATGGAATCTGCAAGAAACTCAAAGCAAAGTCATCCAGAGGGCATTTAAAGATGAAATTGAACGAGTACAACAAACAGAAGAAAATTGGAAATGTTCTTCAAAGTTTTTATAACAAACTTTTCTACCATCAGTGATAGAATCACCACCACCGTGGAACTCTAACATCAGAGTTTTGGATGTGCTTATGAAAAAGGTAGAAATTGTTTGCAGACATCTGTTGATTGCCCCAGAACATTTCAAAGCCTCTTTTGCTTTTTTTTTTTTTTTTTGCTTTTCTTTTTGGAGGGGAGAAGGTAGGGCAATTGGAAGGGACTTGCCCAAGGTCACACAGCTAGTTTTTGTGTTAAGTGTCTGAGGTCAGATTTGAACTCAGGTCCTCCTGACTGCAGGGCCGGTGCTCTTTTCACTGCGCCACCTAGCTGCTCCACAAAGCCTCTTTTGGAAGACATCTGCAACCACCTTAAAAAGTCTGACCTGACTACATAGGAATATGTAGGAATAACAGTGATAATAATAGCTAACATTTGTATAGGGCAGCTAGGTCATGCAATGGATAGAGCGTGAGGTCTGGAGTCAAGAACATTCATCTGCCTAAGTTCAAATCTGGCCTCAGACACTTACTAGCTGTGTGACTCTGGGCAAGTCACTTAACCCTGTTTGCCTCAGTTTCCTCATCTGTAAAGTGAGCTGGGGAAGGAAATGGCAAACTACTCCAGCATCCTTGCCAAGAAAATCCCAAATAGAGTCATGTAGAGTCAAATCTGACTGAAAAACAACTAAAAAACATCTAGATGGAATTTTAAGAATTTGCAGTCCACATAACTCAAGATAAATGGGATGAAAGCTCTCTTCATCAAAGCTTCATTCCTTGCTGTTCTTTAGCTCTGGCTCTTTCTAGGCCCCAGAATTCCTTGGCTTAGTCCAAGAACTTCATATTTTTGTATAGGAACTCCCTCCTTTCTCCAGGAGGCCGGGATCAGGAACTTTTTTTTAACCAAGAACTCTCCCTTGTCCAGGGAATTCTTTTCTTACCAGGAAGCTTGGCCCAGGAATACTCAAGATTTTCCTTCTGCTTCTGGCTGCTGCATCCTCTAGGGTTATGTGATTTCTTTCCTAGGATCACATGGTCCTTGAGAGGTGGTAAGGAGCCAGGGGACCAAACAAATTTCCCTCCTGGATTCTATTTGTAAGAGACCAGCTTCAATCTGGTTTTCTCAGCTCTTATTCTCTGTATTGACTCCAAAATTTCCCCAGAAACAAAGGCCTGTCTTTATAACGCCAATATTCTACCAGTATTATTGGGTGGCTGAAAGTCTCTATGAGGAATTTAAAATGAGTATTAATTACATCAAGGATAATGGAGAGGAGCCTATTAGGTATAAGTTGGCAGCAACACATGACAGATAAAGAACTTCAAAGAAGACTAAAGAAGAGATTCTTTCATCATTTCAAGAGGCTGGTTTTGTGTAAATGGAGCACATTAGTGGGAACTCAAGAACAAATGTAGTGAGTAGGGGGTGAGGAGAGGATAGTGTGTTCATCCACAATAGGATTACTTCTATGATCTTGAGAGAATTTAACATAACCTTGTGGTAATGGTAGAGAAAAAATAGGGAAATGGATGAGCAAAAAAGAAGATGGGCTAGTCATGTGGTGAAAGTAAGGAATATCAACAACAACAACAACAATAATAATAGTTAGCACTTAGAGAGTGATTTAAGGATTGCAAAGTCCTTCAAAAATACTATTTTATCCTCACAACAACCCTGGGAAGGATGTGCTGTTGTCCTCCCAATTTTACAGATAAGGAAACTGAGGCACACTGACAATAAGTGACTTGCCCAGGGTCACCTAGCTAGTGAGACTAGATAATTCCAGTGTTCCTGATTCCAAGTCCAGGGTTCGATCCACTGTGCCACCTAGTTAAGAGGTGGGCAGCCCAAATGCACCACTAGTATCTTCTCAACGTCAGGAGAAAGTGAAGAATGTCCTCAGCATGTTGGGTTTTATGGAAGGACATGGACTCTCACAGGGTGGACCTAAGGAATTTGCACTATTAGCAGGCACATCCATTTGGGAGTATAGGTAGTAATCACAAAGAGACCTTATAGTCTCCACATGTCAGTTGTGTGGTTGTGAAGATAAAAATCGTCACCATAATCCTAGCTTCCACCTATATAACACCTAACATGTGCCAGGCACTGCGCTGAGTGCTTTACAATTGACTCCCCTTACCACAACAACTACGGGAGGTAGGTGCTATTATTAGCCCCATTTTATAGTTGAGGAAACGAAGACACTTGTCCATGGTCACACAACTAGTAAGTCTCTGAGACTGGATTTGAACTCAGGTCTTCCTGATTCCAGGTCCAATTCCAGGTCCACTGAGCTGCCTAGCTATATGAAGATGAAGATATGATTTACAGTAGAAAACAATGAGAGCCTGCTCGTTAACCTTCTCATAGTTTAATCAAGGATGTTCTCCATATGGATATAAACCATTCTCTTTAGGATTTTATAGAGATAAGAAAGTAGGTGTAGAGACTGGTAGTTACTGGTATCTTTTCAATCTTTTTGTTATTTGTTGTCATTGTTGTTAAATATCATTCCTCGGGTGCTATAGGATATGAAGAGGCATGATGGTATAGAAGATAGAAAGCTTGTCTTAAAACCAGGTCCTGACTGATACATACTGCTACTGTGACCCTACACAAGTCACCTAATTTATAGGTGCCATGGATAACTTTCTAAGGCAAGTTGCAGAGAAGGTGCTGACCTACTTTGGTAGAGGGAGTCTCCTCACCTGAGAGTACCCTATATCAATGAAATTACTGGTCTTGTCTCTATTCCTATCAATGAAATGATGTATGTGAATGTATGTAACAAAGGAGATAATATATAGAAAGTTCTTTGCAAACCTCGAGGTGATATAAATATATGTTATTATTATTTTCCTTGATCCCTCTTATTGTTTTGGAAGCTTGTCCTTTTGTGGTATCTTAAAAGCTATCCCTTATCTTTAAAATTGTGACATCATTTTCTGTATGTATTTGGGTCAAGTCTCTCTCTCGTCTTTCTGGCTTTAATATTTATAATACTCTTTCCATTCCTTTGTTTAGTACATTAGATAATGATAACTGGCATTTATACAGTTCTTTTTTTTTTCTTTTGCCTTTTTTGGGAGGTCAATTGGGGTTAAGTGACTTGCCCAAGATCACACAGCTAGTTTTTGTGTTAAGTGTCTGAGGCCGGATTTGAACTCAGGTGCTTATGACTCCAGGGCCAATGCTCTATTCACCGTGCCACCTAGCCACCTCCATTTATATAATTCTTTAAAGTTTTCAAAGTACTTTACATGTATATGGAGTGGCCAATCCACTCTCTAGGGCCTCACTCCTCTCACATTTGTCTGTGGACACATATTCATACTCTGGGCTGATTCAACTCATTCTAGCCTGCTCTTACACTGGCAGATCTATGTTCCCAGAGAAGGACCACCACCACATGATTACATGTCAACTCTATCATACTCCTAGGAGTATCTCTGTTGTGGAAAAATATACTTCCCCTACTCATCATGTTAATTCTTGAGCCTCCACTATTGTGTTTCCATTTACACAAGACTAACCACTTATGAGAATGAGATTTTAGATCTTAAACATAAGTAATTATATAAAACAAAAGAAATAATATTAACATTGCAAATAGTCATATTAAATCAAATAAAAATTATAACTTCATTAAACCAACACATAAGCTGGGGTTACTCCTTCCCATCTCTGCACTCTGTATCTATGAGGGAGAGTAGGCACATAGCTGAAGAAATCTGACAAGGAGACATATGCATGTGAGGAAAACTCATGTTCTTGGGATAACACAACTCTAGAACTGTAAACTTCAGGGTCTGATTTCTGTCTCAAAAACTGCCCCTAAAAGTTGATAAATATAGTTTCTGTGTTGAATATATGCTTTCACTGCTAAACTGAGTTGCTCCTTGCTGTAATTGATTAGCATTTTAATGGATATGAGTCAGACTAGATAATCCATTGGATGATTTCTCTGGTTCTCTGTTTCTTTGCAAGCTGTTCCTCTGCTCAACTAGACTTAATATTCCACAGCAACTCTAGTATCTATCACTTCTAGATTCCAGCTTAGTTGATGCAGATCCAAAGTCTGTCCTTTTACTTCTCCTTGTCTCTTCTCCCCCTCCCCCCCACCTCTTAATTTTTTGGTTCAAACTATGGTTTTGCTCTACTAAATGACCCCACTTTAGCTTATGGCTAGAAACCAAATTCAAATTTTCTCTGTATAATCAGATAGCTTACATTTGTCTCATAATAATAGAACAGTTCTGATGTTCATAATATTTGCAATATACTACAACTTGTCATTTTCAAAATGAGGAACAACTGCCTCAGAACTGAATCAGGGTAATTATTTTTCTTGGATTTTTGAGCAGACCTATGATCCAAATAAGTGAACTGCCAAGGTAGAATTAAGATGGCAAATGCTTTTCTCAGGGCAGAAGTAGGTGTGTGCCCCATGCAAGCACATTCTCTAGCCTTTAAAGGGTCAGTCTCTTATGTGTACATCATATCATTTGAACCTCACAATTGCCCTGTAATATAGATAATACAAATATTATTATCCTCACTATACTGATTAAGAAACTGAGTTGAATCATGTAGAGGCTAAGTGACTTGTCCAGGGTCACATAGTAATTGCCAGATGCAGAATCTGAATCCAGGTCTTCCTGACTCCAAGTTCAGAACTCTAGCTCTTATGCCATACTGTCTCTATAGTGACTAATAATAAGTTTAAATCAGAAACTATCAGATGGCATGCTATTATTGTTCCCTATCCTGCTTCTTCTCTCCCCTATCCTGTGCAGTCTCCCCAGCAGTGGCCTCACACTAGTGATGTGAGACCTACCCCCTCCACTTAAAAAGAGGGCACCTAATGAGAAGGAGGAATATGAATCAGTGGGTTGCTTCTGTTCTGTGAATTTGCTTTCTGTATCTCCAGCTTCTGCCTGCTGATTGATTGAAAGAGCAAAAGATTGTTTCAGGATGATGGACAGTTGTCTAAGGAGATGGCTAGAAGCATAATGAGAAGAAATGCTGAACAAGATACTGGCTGGAGGGGAAATCAGTCTTCCAGGGGATTAGTTTGGGTGGGAGCTGAGAGAAGATAAAACTTGTTGGAATGAATAGTCACTTTTTTTCTCACATTCTTTTTTCTTACCTCCAGATTTTAGAATAAAACCAAATTTAGATTGCATACTCAACGAGTTCTGTTGTCCTAGAGAGGACAAAAGAACTGTCCACCTGAGCTGTGTCATAGGTCAGATATCCATTAAAGAAGGTTCAAGTCTGACCCACCAAAGAGTCTGTAATTGCATTAAGGGTAAAGATGATGTCTAATACTTCTCTTCCCTGATGTCTTGCATGGAGCTAGGCATATTATCATCACCCAAGAAACAACTTTGTAGGAACATGAAATTATAGATTTGGACCTATAATGGAGCTTAGAAATCAACTAATCCAACTTCTTCATTTTACAGATAAGGAAACTGAGGCCAAGACAGTTTAATTGATTTGTTTAAGATCATACTGGTGGCAAATGACAGAAAGGATACGATTCATTGAACTGAACCAACATTGACATCGTGGATAATAGCTTTATATAACCACTTGGATTATATTTGCATTTTAATAAGGGTCTTCAATTCCTTAACCCAGCAGAGTATAGTTCCCTGAGGGCAGGGACAACTTTTTAATTTTTCTTTTTTCCTTCTTCAGTATTAGACCTCCCCCCAATTTATGTATATCTGTATATACATAAATATATGTGCATGTATATATAGGCACACATGCATGTATGTATGTATACATATACATATAATACTTATATGTATAACTTTTCTCCCCTGATAAGATATAAGCACCTTGGGACTGAAACTTTTATTTTTGTCTTTGTAGCCTCAGTGCCTATCACATAATAGGCACTTAATAAAATATTTGTTAATTGATTGATTCATTTCCCACCCCCTCAGAATCTAATATAGTGCCACAGAATCTCAAATATTTAAATGGATCTGTGATGTCATCAATTCAGACCTTCCTTCTAATGGTGCAGATCACCCCTATCCATGCCTGCCCAAGCTTTGAGACTTGTTTGTGTCCTCCTAGGTGTTCATCACAGGGCATCTACCTAACACGATGAACTTTACCTACCTGGTGTCCCTTGCTCTTGTTATATGACCAGCTCGTTTTCTCTTCCTGACAATTCCTTTTACTTCTTTTGTAGCATCTTTTTGCCCACCATATGTCTTTCCATTGACCTCTGTGTGAGGTTCATCCCTGGGTCTTCAACGTAGTGGTGTTCCATGTTTTGCTGCCAAATGGTAAGACTCTTAAAATATTAGCATTGACAAGATGAGCCATTGTGTGAGCCTTGTCTCAAGCATTTGCACAAAACTTTCTTCTTTGGTGGAGAGAATGATTACTTAATACCCCATGCTTTAGTGAATCGTATAGTTGACAAGAGCCTGAGAGAAGAGTTTCTTTTTCTGGTTTCTGGCTTTTAGAGTAGATACATATGGTTCCCAGCCTTCTTTGGGGACAGGCCCCAGGGAAGAGAAAGATGCTGAAGGAGTCCAGAAGGAACTCACATGTTGCAGTACTAGCTCTTTTACTTGTTGGCTTCTTCCTGAGAAGAGAGCCAGGAACCATATGTGGCTACTCTAAAAGCCAGAAGCCAGAAAAAGAAACTCTCCTCTCAAGTTCACTACCCCAGACATGGGGCATCAAGTAATTGTTCTCTTCATCAGTGAGAAGAGTCTTATGAAAACACTTTGTCTTGAACCCAGGGTTATATTTGTTTTTATGAGAAGTTTAGGGTCAGTAAAAGAGCTTTGCAATTTATCCTAAGCAATTCAGTCCCATTTCCTCTTCCTTTCTAACTCCAGGCCCAGCTTATTGTCCATCTGTACTATCTGTCAATCCAATTGGAAAGCTCTCTAGAGAGTGTCCATCCAAATACATCTTAAAAATAGGACATCTTGAACCAGATGTCTCATAGACACGTCAAACTCAATATGTCCCAAACTGAACTAATTATCTTTTCCACAAAGTCTTCCCTATTATCGTTGAAGGCACCACCATCCTCCCAGTCACTGAGAATCACAACCTAATTTTCTTCCTCAGCTCTTCATTCCCTCTCACACCCCCATCTCATATCTAATCTGTTGACAAGTCCTTTCAATTCTACATAAATATGTATGTATATGTGTATTTATGCAATATAACATACATACATGTATGTATGCATGTATATACATATATGTATATATTCGTGTGTATATACATATACATACACATATATTTATATACACTCCTTTCTTTCTTTTCATCAGCCTGGTGCAGGCCCTCATCACCTCACACCTGAATTATTGAAATAGCCTTCTAGTTGGTTTGTCTCTCCCCACTCCAATCCATCCTTCACTCAATTATCAAATTATCTTCCTAAAGCACAAGTCTGACTATGTTAACACCCATCTCTTGCCCCCCCCATTCTATAAACTCCAGTGGTTCACTATTACCTTTATAATAAAATTTAAAAAGCCTCTGTTTGGCTTTTAAATCCTTTCATAACCCGGTCCTTTCCTACCTTTCTAGTCTTTTTATACTTTACTCCCTTTCTGTAATATAGTGACACTGGCCTCCTTGCTAATATTCCCACATGACACTCCATCTCTCACCTGCATGCGTTTTCACTGGCTATCCATAATGTTTGGAATGCTATCCCTCCTTGTCTCTGCCTTTTCAATTCTCTAACTTCCTACAAGACTTAGTTAAAATCCTACCTCTTGCAGGAAGTCTTTCCCAGTTTCACATAATTTTAGTGCCTTCCTTATGAGTTACCTCTAATCTATCCAGTATGTATTTTGTTTGTACATAGTTGTTTATACCTTGTCTCCCCCATTAGAATGTGGCTTCTTTGAGCGCAGAAACTATGTGTAACATCTAGTTACTCTCAGGCTTGTATCAACTGAGCCAATTTACGATATAGACTATGTCAATAGTGATTCTGCCCTCAGAATTAAATTTATGAAGTGTCTTATTCTTATGCTCCAGGTTAGGGAGCACAACTGTCTTACAGTAGACTAGGGGTTGAGCTGGCAGCCCTGCACTAGGAAAGCCCCTTCTCTTCTATAGGCCTTTCCTGGTCCCCTCAATATTAAATCTGATAAAGAATTCTTTAACAGAATCTTTAAAAGCATAGTTAAGCAGAGGCCAGCTGGGTAGAGACCACCTACTTGTTCTTTGGCCTCCTTGTCGACTTGTTTCTCGCAGTGCTCCTGCTACTTGTGACAGTGGGTCAAGTTGCCATTCTGCCATCCCCCAAGTAAAAAAAGATAAAGGAAGAAGGGAAAGAAAGAAAAGAGGGAGGAAGGAAAGGAATGAAAGAAAGAAAGGAAAGGAGAAGAAAAGGAAAAAAGAAAGAGAAAGGAAGGAAAAAAGGATGAAAGAAAGGAAGAAAAAAGGAAAGAAAGGAAGAAGGAAAAAAGAGGAAGAAAGAAAGAAGGCAAGAAAAAGAATGGAAGGAAGGAAGGAAAGAAGGAGGAAGGAAAGAGAGAAAGGAAGAAGGAAAGAACCTGCAATTCTCTATAATTTAATTTTTTAATGCATATCAATGCTAAAACCACAAAATCATACCTATCTGCTTTTCCATAAAAAGGACATCTTTCATGATCTTGAAGGAAGGAACCATAGCTATGGTGGACAGTGGATGCTGTTACAGTTGTGTTGCTACCATGAGACTACTGTCATCTCTCTCTTCTCTTTCTTGTTCTCAAGACTCCCCAAATTGCCTCTGTAGAACATGGGGAAAGTCTCCATCTTCCCAGCAGAGGATTGATCCCCTTTTAGTTTTCTCTCTTAAACAGCTAGGAATAATCCCAAATCGCAGGGGTTCTTATGACCAGCCAACCATTTACCAGAGATTGTTATATTCATATTTTCAGAGTTGTACCCAAGGCTTGCTTGGCATAGAGTAACCCCTTAATAAATGCATGTTGATTTGAAATGGCACTTAATAAATACTTATTGGGTGAGTGACGGAAGTACTTTGTGGATTTCAGGCACCTTGGAAAGTCCAGTGGAAGGATTTATTGGCAAGAAGGCCTTTCTGGTGCTTGTTTCTATGATGCATATGGCCAACCCTGAAAGGTACCAGAGAGAACTAGATACTAGTATTAGTCACATGTGATCATAAACTACATGCCAAGCAAAAAGACTTAAACTTTCCAACTATGTTGACAATACATTTTCTCTTTGAAAAGGGGATAATTTTGCTACTTCCACACTATATAAATGCATATACATGTACACACACAAACATGCACACAGCGTATATGTTATCTCCCATGGCTAATTTGTAAGGTCTTCCAGGGCAAAGACTGCTTTACTTTTGTCTTTTCTGTCCCTAACAACGAACGCAATGCCTGGCACATAGTAGGTGCTGAATGCTTATTAATCAAGTGATAATGTTAAGATTTATGTGTGTGTGCTATATGAATATATAGTATATATAAGTAGCTTACTGTATAGAGTGCTGGACTTGGAGTCAGGAAACCTGAGTTCAAATCCTGCCTCAGGCATGTTCTTAGCTGTGTACCTGAACAAGTTCTTTGACCTGTCAGCCTCAGTTTCCTCATCTATAAAATGGGATTATAGTACTTGCCTTATAGAGTTGTGTCAAATGAGATAATATGCGTAAAATGCTTTGGAAACTTTAAAGCTCTATATAAATATTATATGTTCATACATAGATATGAGGGAGAATAACTAAACTCTTACAGCTGCTCCAGAATAGTGGACACACTCCTTCTAACCAGATTCCCAAAGCAACTGAAGATGGCTTCAACATCTCCCTAGCTCAGAGCTCTCTATACACAGAATAACACAAGGGCCTCTGAATTTCCTTTTCTTTCATTATTCCACTGCTAAAAATGGATGTGGAGAAGGAGAAAGGATTTGGATGATCCTCCCTGGACAATCGAGGACTTGCCGTCAGAGCACCTTTCATAGGGAATGACCTCCAAGGCCAACCCTCTTTTCTTTCCCAGTTTGGGAAGAAACCATTTTCTCAGAAGTGACTTCAGTTTCTTCCTTCTCCAAGAGGCGGCAGCAGGAAGGAGAGAAAGGCTCCAGGCCACACACTCCATCTCAGTTCCTGCCTGAGCCCTTGCTCTGACAGCTAAACTGATGGGAAAATTGCTTCTAATTAAATCACTTCATAAAAAAGGGACCATTTTCCATCTGAGTGCACTCGGCGGTCCGTGTGGTGGGTAATTTGTTGTTTTAATAAGCCAGAGAGGTTAAATTCCAAGGTTGCTACACTCTGCAGGAACAGAGCCTGTGCCTCCACAGTGTCACTCTAACCAGTACTTGACAATGGGAAATCATTTTCACCAGGGACCCTAAGGTTTGGGATTAGTATTTCCCAGAAGGTTGGCCTTGAGTGCGTCAAGTTTCAATTCTGTCATCTCTAAGGAAAGAAAGAAAAAGAAAGGAAGGGAAAGGAAGGGAGAGAGGAAGAAAACGAAACAAAAGGAAAGAAAGAAAAAGAAAGGGAGGGAAGGAAGGAAGGAAGGAAGGAAGAAAAAGAAAGAAAAGAAAGGAAAGGAAGTGCTTGTAGTCTCCCATACTGTTGTTTTTTTTAATTAATTGAAAAAAGTCATCAAAAAAACCTCCTCTCCACAGACAGATGCCATGTGATGGCAGAGTTTCCTGGGGAGTAGTTAGGATCTTGGCTGGGAGCACATAGGGTTCTTTCACACAATCAACTATCAATTGTTCCAGGCTTGGTTATCTAGTGCATAGATTTTTTTTTAAGGAACTATCCCCCGACACCCTCTTCCTTTTTCTTTTTCTTCTCTACTGTTGAGCCATCCTATTACCCCTTTCACTAGAAAGGTCACATGAGAGGAAAGGAGAGCAAACACCCATGAGCCTCAGTTGTTCCTGGTTTAAGTTAGTGAAAGTAGTTTGAATGACCTAAAATGTGGTTTTGAGACTTTTACCTGATTTTGATTGTTCCTATAAACAACCTCCTAGAATTTCCAACTAAAAGTGACCTATGAAATCATCTAGCTCACAAGCTGAACTTAGACATTTAAAAAGAAAAGTGAGCAGTCTATAACAGAGACCTGCAGTTTCATATGCAATCCTCTTCCTGTTCTATTGTGTGTGTACATACATATAAACACAAAAATGTTTATGTATACTATATATGTTTATATTTTTGTGTATATATATACAAAATATTCAAATATATATAAATATTCAAATATATGTGTATATATACACATATATTTACCATTTTTGAAATTAAAGCATATTTTAAAAATATTTACTTACTAACTTCTTACTTAGTGAGAAGAGTGATGTTTTTACACATTTTATAACTCTCTCATATGTTTATATAATACATATACATATATACATACACATACACACACACATATATATATGTTTATATATGGAAAGAGAGAGAGACAGTGTGTGTGTGTCCTTGTCTCCTCTGATGAAGTCTGACCTGAAAGCTCTAGGGCCAGGGGGGCATATAGGTTTGGATTAAGTGAACTTGTAAGTTTCCTTCTGGCTCTAAATCCTAAGAACATATAATTTAATCAGATCAAACTAGTTAGTGCAATTGATTAGGACCACTACCACTTAGGCCAACATCAGGAGTTAATTTTTAATATTAAAATATTGGAATTGTTTAAGGGTTCCATAGTTTGACCTTAACTGTACTTAATCAGCTGGTTTTCAAATACAAAGGGTCTGTATGAGTGTTAATATTTCAGTAGAAAACAATCATTATGAATTGGGAGATGGTGGAATAATTCAAAGGGCACATTTTACAGAGGTGAATTAGATAGACCTTCTTAATTTACAAAGAACATATAAACAACATTTAAGGGTGTCTATTGTTCTTGGGAGTCTAATGGAGGCAAGCCCAGACTTGTGTGTAAGAGGTGTTTAGGGGCTGGGAGAGAGGCCTTTTACCATTTCGTATTACTTCATTCCTGTGGCTGTCTCTGAAGTACCCTGTGAGATGGAGGTGTGTATGACACTTCAGAAACAAAAGACTCCTTTCAGGATGCTTCAGTGATAACATCCATTCATCAGGGGAGAGTCTGTGCAGCCTGAGGAGATGTATCAGACCTGAGCAGTTTTCATCATTCTTCTTCCTCAGGGCTTGGCATTTCCTGGCTATCCTTTCCCTGATTAGCACTTTTTATAAAAGCAGGACTCCCCACCCCCACTCCCTGCCCCTTTCTATTGGAAATAAGGTTTTTCTTGCTTCTGATCTCTTTCTGAGGGAGCTCAGGTAGCCCTGATAACTACAGGGACAGTACTATTCATTTGGCAGTCTCCAATACTGTTTTCTAGGGTGGAGACTGAAAGTGGGGGAGCTATGCCTCTGTCTCAGCCTCTTTTTCTTGTTCTTATTCTTTTTCTCTTTTGTCCTTTTTCTCTCTTTCTCTGACATATGCTCTTCCCTTTTTCTCTATGGCATAAACACACTTTCCTTTTCTCCCTCATATTTCACTCTCACTTTCTTTCTCTCTCTTTAAAATCAACTGAAAATTTCTGTTGGTGATAATTTACTATTATCTTCATTTTCAGGTACATCCCTTCACAGTCCCCTCCTCAGAAAGTCACCCCATGTTAACAACAACAACAACCAAAAAAATGAAGGTGGAGAGGGAGGAAAGGCAGCTCAGAAAAACTAACCAACCTATCCATCAAGTACTATAGTGTGTGCAATGTTCTATACTCATTCATAGTCCCCCATCTCTGCCACGAAGGGAGGGAGATGCCTTGACTCCTACCTTTTTCATAGGTACACATGATTATTTTAACTTTGCAGCAACTCAGTTTCTTTTGTTGTAGTTCTACTTTCATTGTTGGGGTCACCGTGCATATTATTTTCCTGGCTCTGCTTGTTTGACTTTACATTAGGTCATAAGTCTTCTCTTCCTTCTTTTTCTTCATTATATTATTTCTTACAGAACAATAATGCTGTTACGCTAGCAACATCTCTCAATTGATAGGCATATATTTTGCTTTCAGTTCTTTGCTATTATAAAGTGTTGCTATGAATATTTTGACATTTGCAATCCTTTCTTTTTTTGTCTTTGACCTCTTTGGGGCTTCTCTCTCTCTCTCTTATTCTCTCATTTGTCCTTTTCCTCCCTCCATCCCTTTCTGCTTCACACCATCCCAGTTGCCTAATGACTAACATTTCCCCAACTAATAAGTCTTTAAATTGGAAAATCCTTCAATTTTTGTTTTGTGGAATGGTTTGCAAAAGACCAAGAAAATGTCCTCAGACTCCTAGGATGTTATAGGTACAAAGGATCTTAGGGACACTGTAGTCTAATCCTTCTCATTTTGCAAAGGAAGAAACTAACAGCCCCAAGTGATTTTATTTGTTGTTGTTCAGTTGTGTCTGACAAAGAAACTGGAGTGGTTTGCCATTTTCTTCTTCAGCTCATTTTACAGATGAGGAAACGGAGGCAAACAAGGTAAAGTGACTTGTCTAGGGTCACACAACTAGTAAATGAATGTCTGAGGCCAGATCTGAACTCATAAAGGTGAGTGTTCCTGGTTCCAAGCCCAGTCTCTATCCACGGTGCCACCTATCTGCTCCCTTAAGTGATCTATCTACCTAAGGTGATACTTGTTAGTAGCAGAACCCTGACCAGAACTTGGGTCTCCTGATGCCCAGTTCAGTCTTCTTTCCATTACATCGCACTGTCTCTTAAGTTCTGGGTAGCCTGACAAAGGATATCAGGATAGGGTTGGGAAAAGCAGTATCATCATTAACATCCCTTCTTCATATCCTTGAGAAGAACTAAGTATTGCTCATTGCTGAAGGAAGTCTCTGAGAAATGATCTGGTAGCCTCCTGAAATAGACTGAGGCTGCTTCTGGTAGCCTCCTGAAATAAATGAGGCTTCTCTGGCCTCCTCAAATAGAAGAGGGTCCTTGGGTGCTCAAATACAGGTGCCATTGCTGAGGAAAAGCCTTATTCTGACCTCTCTAGATTTAAATCCGGAAACCAGGCATTCTTAAAGTATGGCCCCAGGGGTCCATAAGGCCAAACCTGTTTTAATGATAATGCTAAGGCTTTTTTTTTTTTTTTTGCCTATTGAATACTCTTCCCTTTTCCAACTGCATATCTATGTGAAGCAGGCTTTTCTTCATACTTCAACCAAAACAACATATTGCAACAGATTGAATGCAAAAGCAGATAGGAGTATCCTGCTGTCTTCTATTAAGCCAAACATATGAGAGAGTTATAAAAATATGTAAAATAATGTCATTCTTTTCACTGAGTTTTGTTTTTTGGAAAATATAGTTACTTTTTCATAAAATATATTATATTTCTTTAATGTTAAAATAAGATTATTTTAAACTAACTTATTAAGTAAATATTTTTTAAAACATGTTTTAATTTCAAATATGGTAAATATTGATAGCTATAACCCATATACATTTATGTGGGTCACCAATAACTTTTGTTTTGGAGGGGGGAAGGCAGGGCAATTGGGGTTAAGTGACTTGCCCAAGGTCACAGAGCTAGTGTGTCTAGTCTCTGAGGTCAGATTTGAACTCAGGTCCTCTTGACTACAGGACCAGTGCTCTATTCACTGCACCATCTAGCTGCCCTCACCTTTTAAGAGTGTAAATCGGTCCACTAGACCAAAAAGTTTGAGAACTGCTGCTTGAAACAAACAACACAGATATTAAATAAAATCCCAGATACTGAATACTTTACACATTGAATGGAAACCCAGAGAGGTAAAATAAATGATTTACCTTATGCCTGAATAAAAGTTAAGTACAGATAGTGAGAGGAGAGGCAATGCTAGAATTTCGTATTTGAGCAGGGTGGGTGGGGCTGAAGGGATAGTTTCACTTCATTTTTCCCCCTATGTCAATATCTCCTGAATATTTTTATTTAGCTGTAGTTCATTTTCCCCAATTTTTTTAACATTTTAATTTAAAATTTTGAGTTCCAAATTCTATCCCTCCCTTCCCCCTTTCCCCCTCCCTGCAATGATAAGTAGTCAGATATAGCTTATACACATGCAATCATGTAAAACGTTTCCATGTTAGTCCTTTTGTAAAAGAAGACTCAAATAAAAGAAAAAAAATAAAAGGAAGAAAGTGAAAAATACTATGTTTCAGTCTGTATTCAATCAATATCATTTCTTTCTCTGGAGAAAGATAGTATGTATGCTTCATCATTAGTTCTTTGGGATTGTCTCAGATCATTGTATTTATGAGAATACCCAAGTCATTCAAAGTTCTTCTTTGAACAATATTGCTGTTACTGTGTGTGATGTTCTTCACTATGCATTAGTTTATATAAGTCCAGGTTTTTCTGAACTCATCCTGCTTGTTATTTCTTAGGACAATAATATTCTATTACAATCATATACCACAACTTGTTTACCTCAATTGATGGGCATCCTTTTGATTTCCAATTCTTAGCCACCACAAAAAGAGCTGCTATAGTTATTTTTGTACAAATAGGTCCCTTCCCCTTTTTTTGGATGTGCTTGGGATATAAACCTAACAGTGCTATTACTGGATCAAAGGGTATGCACACTTTTATAGCCGTTTGGGCATAGTCCCAAATTGCTCTTCAGAATAGGTGGATAAGTTCACAACTCCACCAACAGTACATTAGTGTCCCAGTTTTTCCATATCCCCTCCAACATCCAACATTTTCCTTTTTTTGTCATATTAGCCATTCTGCTAGGTGTAAGGTGGTACCTCAGAGTTGTTCTAATTTGCATTTTTCTGATCAATTGTGGTTTAAAGCATTTTTTTCATATGACTATAGATAGCTTTGATTTCTTTATTTGAAAACTGCCTATTCATATCCTTTGGCCATTTATCAATTGGGGAATGACTTGTATTTTTCTAAATTTGACTCAGATCTCTATATATTTGAGAACTGAGGTCTGTATCAGAGATACTTTTTGCAAAAAATTTCCCCCAGTTTTCTGCTTTCCTTATAATTTTGGCTGCATTGGTTTTGTTTGTGCAAAATTTTTAATTTTATATAATCAAAATGATCTATTTTACATTTTCTAATGCTCTCTGTATCTCCTTTGGTCCTAAATTCTTCCCTTATCTATAAATCTTCCAGATAAACTATTACATGCTCTCCTAATTTGCTTATGGTATCACTGTTTATGTGTAAATCATGTATCCATTTTGACCTTATCTTGGTATATGGTATGGATATTGGTCTATATCTAGTTTCTGTCATGCTATTTTCTAGTTTTCTCAGCAGTTTGTGTCAAAAAATGAGTTTTTGTCCCAAAAGCTTGAATCTTTGGGTATACCATATACTAGATTACTATGTTCATTTACTATGATGTAATTTGTACCTTATCCATTCCACTTATCCATCACTTTTTTTTCTTAGCCAGTACCAGATTGTTTTGATAATTACCACTTTGTAATACAATTTGAGATCTGGTATGGCTAGACCACTGTAATGGTAATGGGAATTTGAAGAATTTCCCTGCCTCTTAATAAACCTAAGGGGATTTGAAGACCTTCCCTGCTTTGAAGATATACCCTGCCCCCTAATAGGCTGAATGTAATCACATGAAGCCTGTGGTGGGAGAAGTTTGCTGAATGGTGGAGCAGAGCCCACAGGAAGCTGGGAGTCAAAGCAGCTAGACTGGAGGGAGGAGAGATGTACCACAGGGAGACAGGCTTGTGAGTAAATGTTAATTTGTGGGGAGGCTAAAGGATGCTGTGGCTCTCTATGCTGTTATATCTTATTAACTTCTCTACTACTATGATGGAATCAGCCTATTGGTTTTGGGATTCGGTTTTCTGGTGTCTGAATAAATGTTTTGTTTCTATCTTCTATATAGAGAGTCTGTTATATCTTGCAGTTGAGCACTATGCCAGCATATTTATAGTGGCTTTTGGCACTGTAAATATTGTGTTGGCCCTACAGCTACCTTATTTCATATTTTTTCTTATAGATTCCTTTGATATCCTTGAGCTTTTGTTCCTCCAGATGAATTTTGTTATTTTTTTCTAGCTCTATTAAATAATTTTTGATAGTTTGATCACCATGGCACTGAATAAATAGATTAATTTAGGCAGAATTTTCATTTTTATTATATTGGCTCAGCATACCATGAGCAATTATTATTTTCCCAATTGTTTAGATCTAACTTGATTTGTATAAAGTGTTTTATAGTTGTGTTCATATAGTTCCTGGGTTTGTCTTGGCAGTGGACTCCCAAGTATTTTATATTGTATACAGCTATTTAAAATAGAGTGTCTCTGTCTCTTGCTGCTGGACTTTGTTGGTCAACATATGGAAATGCTGATGATTTATATGGGTTATTTTGTATCCTGCAACTTTGCTAAAGTTGTTAATTATTTTCACTAGTATTTCAGTTGGTTCTCTAGAATATCATCTGCAAAGAGTGATAGTTTTGTTTCCTCATTGCCTATTCTAATTGCTTTAATTTCTTTTTCTTCTCTTATTGTTATAGCTAACATTTCTAATACAGTAGTAAATGATAGAGGTGATAATGGGCATCCTTGCTTCACCTCTTATTGTATTGGGAAGTCTTCTAGCTTATCCCCATTACAGATAATGCTTGCTAATGATTTTAGATAAATATTACTTATAATTTTAAAGTAAACTCCATTTATTCCTACACTCTCTAGTGGTTTTTTTGTTTGTTTGTTTTGTTTTGTTTTTTGCTTTTTGGATGGCAATTGGGGTTAAGTAACTTGCCCAAGGTCACACGGCTAGGTTTTTGTTTGTGTGTGCATTGTCTGAGGCCGGATCCGAACTCAGGTCCTTCTGACTCCAGGGCCGACGCTCTAGGCCGACGCTCTACTCACTGCACCACCTAGCTGCCCCCTCTAGTGTTTTTAATAGGAATGGGCACTGTATTTGTCAAAGACTTTCTGCATCTATTGAGACAATAATATGATTTCTCTTGGTTATGTTATTGATATGATCAATTATGTGATAGTTTTCCCAATATTGAACCAGCCCTGCATTCCTGGTATAAATCACAGCTGGTTGTTATGTATGATCCTTGTGATATACTACTATAATCTTTCTAGTATTTTATTTAACATTTTTGCATCAATAATCATGAGGAAAATTGGCCTATAATTTTTTTCTCTGTTTTTGGCTCTTCCTGTTTGGATTTCAGCACCTTATTTGTGTTGTAAAAGGAATCTGGTAGGATTCCTTCTTTGCCTATTTTCCCAAATAATTTATATAGTATTGGGATTAACTGTTCTTTAAATGTTTGATAGAATTTCCTTGTAAGTCATTTGGTCCTAGAGAGGTTTTTTTTTTTTTAGAAAGTTAATTGATGGCTTGCTTAATTTCCTTTCCTAAGATTGGGTTATTTAAGTATCTTATTTCTTCTTATGTTAATATGGGCTATTTATATTTTTGTAGATATTCATCTATTTCATTTAGATTGTCAAATTTTTTTGGCATATAATTGGGTAAAATAGCTCCTTATGATTGTTTTAATATCCTTTTCACTGGTGATGAATTCATCTCTTTCATTTTTGATACCAATAATTTGGTTTTCTTCTTTCCTTTTTAAGATCAAATTAACCAATAATTTATTTCATTGTGATTTTTTTCTAGTTTTATTTATTAATTCAATGTTTTTCTTCCTTTCAAATTTATTAGTCTCTCTTTTGAGTTTCAGGGTTTCCAATTTGGTGTTTAATTGTGGATAGTTAATTTTTTCTTTTTTTAGTTTTATTCATTGTATCCCAATTCACTGATCTGCCTTTTCTCTATTTTGTTGATGTAAGCCATTAGAGATCTAAATTTTCCCCTAAGTACTGCTTTGTCTGTGTCCCATAAATTGTGGTATGTTGTTTAATTGTTGTAATTTTCTTGAATGAAATTATTGTTTTTTGACTCAATTGGTTTTTAGGATTAGATTATATAATTTCTAATTAATTTTTAATCTCTCTATTGTCTATTATTGAAGGTAATCTTCATTGTATTATGTATTATGATCTAAAAAGGATGTGTTTACTATTTCTGCTTTTTCTGCATTTGGTTGCAAGGTTTTTATGTTCTAATACATGGTCAATTTTTGTGTAGGTGCCATGTACTTCTGAGAAAAAGGTATATTTCTTTCTATTCCTATTCAGTTTTCTCCAGAGATCTATCATTTCTAACATTTCCAGAATTTTGTTCACTTCCCTAACTTCTTTCTTGTTTATTTTTGGTTAGATTTGTCTAGTTCTGAGAGAGGAAAATTGTCTATAACTCATTCAATTTCTCCTTCAGAAATTTATATCCTATATCATTTGGTACATATATAAAATATCAACTCATTGTCTGTGATACCTTTCAGCAAGATATATTTCCTTCATCTTTTTAATTAGATCTCTTTTTGCTTTTGCTTTGTCTGAGATTGTGATTGCTGCCTCTGTTTTCTTTGCTTCAGCTGAAGCATAATAGATTCTGCATTTGGTTGTGACTGTCCTTTACCTTTACCTTGTGTGTATGTCCCTGCTTCAAATATGTTTCTTGTAAACAAAATATTGTAGGATTCTAGTTTTTAATACATTCTGCTCTCCATTTCCATTTTATGGGTGAGTTTGTCCCAATCACATTTTATAGCTATGATAACTAGCTGTATTTTCTTCCTCACTATTTTTCACTTATTTATCCTACATTTTTATCCTTATCCTTTCCCTCCTCACAAGTGTTTTACTTCTGCTTACCACCTTCCCCAATATACCCTCCCTTTTATCAGTCATTCTTCCCCCTTCTATTATCCCTGTCATTTTTTACTTCCTTATAGGATGAGATAAATTCCTGTATCCAACTGAGTGTGCATGTTATTCCTCTTTGAGCTAATTTTGATGTAAGATTTAAGCTTTTCTTGCCATTCTGCCCATTTCTTCCCTTTCATTGTAATAGCTCTTTCATGCCTCTTTTATGTGGGATAACTTACCCCATTCAGTTTCCCTCCTTCTTCTTCCAGTGCAATTTTCTTTCTCACCTCTTTTTTTTGAGGGGCTATCATCTCATCAAAGTGATCTTGTGTCCACACTCTCTGTCTACATATACACCTTCTAATTGCTCTTATAGTAATAAAGTTGTTAAAAGTTACATATATTACCTTGCCATGTAGAAATATATAGTTTAACCTTATTGAATTGTATAGCCAAGGACAAGCAGCTCTCCAGAGGACTACTGCTGTGAATAGGTCTAAGGTTCTGATCACATACTATAGTGAGCTCTCTATTTATTCAGCAGTAAACTAAAGCAAAGCATTCACAGATACCCAAGTATAGCATTGAAAATGATATAACACAACAACTTATCACTAAAGTGGCCACATATTCTTAAACAAAAGCTGTCATTCAGTAAGTCCTTAACTCAATCATCCTTAAGGAACAATCATCCTTAAAGGATACAGAGTACAAAGGTCTCCCACCCCTAGGTCACATTGTCTTAATCTCCTCAGAGAGTCTTCTTTCATCTTTATTGGAGACTAGCTTCCAATCATCCTTAATTCAATCATCCTTAAGGGGTATAAAGTACAAAGTACAAAGTTCTCCCACCCCTAGGTCACAGTAAATCATGATCTTGTCAGTCAGCACAAAGTACCCATGGAAAGGTCCTTTCATCTTGGCTCGAGGCTGGCTCCCAAATTCCATGGTTCCTCTTCCATGCTCCCAGCTCTTGCTTGAATTCACCCAACCCTCACCTGGATTCACAGTTAGGCAGCTCCCAGCTCCTGTTCCAGCTTCTCTTCCAGTTCCTATTCCAGTTTGAAACTCAGGGTGACCAGTCCACCTTAAGCCCTTCTAAGTCTCTATTCCTGGGAAGAGAAATCTTAACAGAGCCACAACAATATCTACACAAATCAAGCTTAGCAAAATTACAACATTCACACACATTGCCGCCACTATCATCTCAATTCATTTTCTGCCCGTGAAATTAACACTAATCAACAGACAGGGTGCTTCTGTCTGACAAAGTATCACAAACAACAGAGTCCTTTTTTTTTTTTTTTTTTGCTTTTTGGAGGGGCCGTTGGGTTAAGTGACTTGCCCAAGGTTACAATGGCTAATAAGTGTTAAGTGTCTGAGGCCGGATTTGAACTCAGGTCCTCCTGACTCCAGGGCTGGTGCTCTATTCACTGCACCATCTAGCTGCCCCTCAGATAGAGTCCTATCTGACAAAGTAACACAACCAACAGACAGAAGGCTTCTGTCACCAGAAGTGTTCTCAGTTCTGCTCTGTTCCAGTTTGTGTTCTTGCTTTTATATGGTGGTTCTTCTTCCTGTTCCACCATTCTTGTTGTGTCAGCAAGTTCCTCCCATCTTCAAATCACAGGGGAGTTCAAAGGCACTTGAAGAACTAAAACAAGGTACTAAATACTTGAATAACTGAAACAAGGTGCTAAGTACTCCTTTGCTTGCCACTACACGAATTTCTTATGTTTTCTCTTTCTCATTTCATTTTTATCTTTTTATGTTGCCCTTGAGTCTTGTATTTGGAGGTAATTTTTTTTATTTATCTCTGGTCTTTTAATTAGAAATGCTTGAAAGTTCTCTGTTTCATTCAACACCCATTTTCTCCCTGAAAATTATATTCAGTTTTGCTTGGTAGTTGATTCTTGGTTGTAATCCTAATTCCTCTGCCTTCTGGTATATCATATTCCAACCCCTCCAGTTCTTTAATGTGGAAGCTGCTAAATCCTGTATGTTCCTAACAGTAGTTCCATGATATTTGAATTATTTCTTTTTTGGCTGCTTGCAATACTTTCTCCTATATTTATGAGCTCTGGAATTTGGCTATGTTGTTCCTGGGCATTTTCATTTTGGCATCTCTTTTAGGTGGTGATCAGTAGATTCTTTCAATTTCTATTTTTCCTTCTAGTTCTAATATATTAGGGTAGTTTTCTTCGAAAAATTCTTGAAAGATGTTGTGCAGGCTTTTTTTTTTATCATGGCTTTTAGATAATTCAGTAATGCTTCTATTATCTCTCTTGCATCTATTTTATAGGTCAGTTGTTTTTCCAATAAGAAATTTCACATTTTCTTCTTCTTTTTTAAAACTTTAAAAATTTTGTTTTTTATCATATCTTGATGTCTCATAGAAGCATTAGTTTCCACTTGTTCAATTCTAATTATTAAGGATTAATTTTCTTCAGTGACCTTTTGTACTTCCTTTTTATTTGCCAATTTTATTGATCTATCTATCTATCTATCTAATATCTATCTATCTATTTATTTTTAAAGCAATTGGGGCTAAGTAACTTGCTCACGGTTACATGGCTAGTTACTTATGTGTGGGTGCTAATTTTCTGAGGCTGGAACCCATCCCGGGTCCTCCTGACTCTAGGGCCAGTGCTCTTACTCACTTAACCACCTATCCACCCCTCCAATTTTATTTTTTAGGGAATTATATTCTTCAGTAAATTTTTGTATATCTTTTCCTGCTGTTGACTCTTTTTTCATGATTCTCTTGTTATTCTAATTTCTTTCCTCATTTTTTTCCTCTGCTTTTTGGAAGGCAATTGGGGTTAAGTGACTTGCCCAAGGTCACGTGGCTAGTTGTTAGGTGTCTGAGGCTAGATTTGAACTCAGGTCCTCCTGACTCCAGGGCCTCTATTCACTGCATCACCTAGCCACCCCATCTTTCCCCATTTTTTTCTACTCCTTTAAAATCCTTTTTTGAGCTCTTCCAGGAATTCTTTTTGGATCTTAGATCAACTTACATTTTTCTTTGAGGCTTCATATGTAGCCATTTAGACACAATTGTCAGGGGCAGGTAGGTGGAGCAGTAAATAGAGCACTGGCCCTGGAGTCAAGAGGACCTGAATTCAGATCTCACTTCAGACACATGACACACTTCGTAGCTGCGTGATGTTGGGCAAGTCACTTAATTCCAGTTGCCTTGCCTTCCCCCTCAAGAAATAAAAAAAAAAAATAGACATTATTGTCCTAGTAACTTTCTGTAGTCAAACTCTTTTTTGTATTTTGCTAATTTTTTTTCTGTGTTTTTTTCATGACTTGGTGTTTTTATGTGACAGGCGGGTTCTGGCCCTGCACTGTCCCAGACTTTTTGTGCTAAGGCTCTGAATCTTATTGCTGCCTTTCACTGGGCTTCAGGGCTAGGCTTCCCTTCTGGTTTGTACTGGGGGATGGGGCCTCTTTGTTGGCTTCCCCTGCATGTGAAGTTTAGCTGCTGACCTGCTGTAAGGGTGGGGCATTGCTGCTGGGTTGCTATGATAACAGAGTCTTTCTGATAGTTGACCCTTGCTGGTCTGCTCCAAGGATGTGCCCTGCTGTTAGGTTGCTATGGAAACAGAATTCTCTGCAGGTAGGCCCCAGTGGTGGGTTCTTGCTGTTGGCCAGCCCCCTGAGTGAATCTTCAGTACAGGTCAGCAATGGGGTCAAGGTTTCCCTGGTGGCTTGTGATGGGAGTGAGGTCTCTGGGGTAGGGCCTTGCTGTTCTGCACAGCCTGCTCACTTGCCTAGGGGGCTGCTGGTTTGCAGGAGGGCGGGGCCTCAGGCTTGGAGCCTTGCTTTAGGTCCCCTGCTGTGAGGCTGGCTGCTGCTCTTGGACCTCACTCCCCTTCCACCCCAGTGAAACAGATCTTTTCTGCAGGTCTGGTGAGCTGCTTGCCTGCTCCTAGACCAGTTATATAAATTTTCTGGTTGCTTGGAGGGGAATTTGGGAGGACTTAAGAGGGCTCCTTTTTCACTCCACCATCTTGGCATTGGAAGTACAGTTTCACCTCATTCTGATTAGAATGAGGTCAACACAGAGAATGGAGATGGGCAAATGCTAGGAACGAATAGTGGATGGACCTTCAGGCTTTAAATTCCCCTCCCCAGTGTAGGTTTGTAGCTAAGCTTCCAATGACAGATGGATTCTTTTTTTTTTTTTTTTTGCTTTTTGGAGGGCAATAGGGGTTAAGTAACTTGCCCAAGGTCACACGGCTAGGTTTTTTTGTTTGTGTGTGTTAAGTGTCTGAGGCTGGATCTGAACTCAGGTCCTTCTGACTCCAGGGTCAGCGCTCTACTCACTGTGCCACCTAGCCACCCCCGACAGATGGATTCTTATGGAATGGTGAGCAAGCAATTTGCTTCAGTGAGTTTCTGACTTTTGAGAATTCTAGGACCTTCCTCGGAGTTCTCTCTAGGGTTTGTTTTTGCCAGATTTTATGCAACAACCCCCAAAGTTAAGATGGCCAAGGGGAGTCATGTTTGACAGAAAGTCAAACTTATATGACCAAGGGTGATGATAGTATAATCTCTTTATGGAAAGTTCCTAGAAAAATAGGCTCTGTTCTCATAGGGATAAAAGGATGGTCACAGAGGGACATCCAAATAAATGATTGCTGTGTGCAGCTGCCTATGCAATGCAAGCCTATTTTTCAGTTATACAGAATTGGTGCCTGATTGATTGACTGACAGGAAGGTCTGGTTAACTGCCTGACCCTTTCCTTCTCTGAAGTGCATTATCCCTGTCCATACCCAAACCTAGAGATGGCTATTTTTTTTTTTTGTGGTGCTGTTTTAATTTTTTTTTTTGCATCTGAAATAACAAAGGGCCTGCCATCCATCATGCTGTCAGCTGGTAAGTGGCAACTTCTGTTGAGTCTGACACCACACGAGTGCAAGAGGGACCATTGTAATATTGGCTGGCTAGACTTGGCCAGATTTGTTATACCTTTGAGAGTGCTACTCTGTCTATGTCAACAAGAATCCCTCTTAATATTACTCATGTGATTCGATATAATGAATTCAGCTGTTTGCTAGAGCAGCAAATGGTTTCTTGCCAGCAGTGATGGGAATGAACGGAGTAATAAGATGTGTTTATACCATGGTAATGTCCATTTGCTTCTACTGGAACATAGACATTTAGAAAATCACATTTTTCAGGGTTATAAAATGGGAGACCCTGCTTATTAAATATTTCCACTAAGGCTGCTTCAAATTAAAAATTATTATCCATAGAGCTGTCCCTCTTTCACTCAAAGCATTTAGGTGAAAGAAAATTCCCAAATCTGGGCTCTTTCAGGTCAAATAGCCTTATATGTAATCTACATGAGATGAATAGCCTTAGTTGTACAGAAACTTCCAGATCTACCTGGAGGACAGCTCAGGGGAAATGAGTGACAGCATATAGTCCTTCAACAGAGTATCAGTTGGCTCTGTTAATGGTGCCATGGGACTCACTTTAATTACCAATGAGATCATGCTGGGAACTAGGCCAGCCTTCTCTATCTGTTTTTGTAGATGTTGAGAAGGCTTCTGGATGCCCCAAAGTACCCATCATAATCCATAATACATTGAATTCCCCAGTTTATGATATATCCCAATGGCCAAATCCTCATCTCTGAAAGGCAGACCCCTGTTCCTCCTGCATCTTTTATACCTACTCAAAGGTTCTCTCGGGAACTTCAGAATTTATCTAGTCAGCTCTCCTACAAGACAGCCAACGAGCATCAAGAACATAAATACAATTATTACGGATGGATAAAGTACCAAGTGGCAAGGAACAAACTCTCCACATCAAAAGGGAAGTTCTTGCAGCACAGGACTTGAAGTGTCCTCAGTGACAACCTTGTCAGGATTCCTGCTACTCTCTCCTTCCTGCTTTGCCTTGGAGTCTCACCCTCTCTACTCCTTCCTCTTCTGACTGTACATTAGCCCTGCTCATGGGCGCAGTCCCACCAGGGCACTCTGGTACCAGGGCACCAACCCATTCTGTCTTAGCTCTAGAAGCCCAGCTACTGGACTCACCCAGAGTCTCCACCTCTGCCATTATTCTGGATGTCCCTTTTTCTTATCTGTATGTGTCTGCTCAATTTTTCCTTTCTAGGACCCTTGCTTTTTTTCAATTAGCAGTTACTCTCTGGGGACACAGCCTCAGGGTAAATAGAGTCATTGCTTTAGACTTGCCAGCTCTACAGACATGGGTTCCTTTGACTTAAGTTTTATCTTCTCTTAGAGTGCAAAATACACTTAGGAAAGATTTTACCAGTTATTCACTCAACGTGGGAACATCGGTCAGTTTCCTGGGAGTATTTTGATAGAAAAAGGAAAATGAGGTCTTTTAGCCACTTTTAGGGAATAAAAAAGAGCAGGAAAGGAAGTCTAGGTGCTTTGAAGTTCACATCTTCTTCATTCAATAAGCATTTTGATTTTTAAAAATTAACCAAAATCTATCTTGTCTCCCATCCACCTCTCTCCCACTGGAAAGAAAAAAAAAATCCTTATTCAACAAGCATTTCTAAATATATAAACTAGTAAGTACACAAGCTAGCCATTAGCTAAACTGGGCAGTTAGGTGGCACAGCTGGATAGAGCGCCTGGCCTAGAGTCAGGAAGACCTGAGTTCAAATGTGACCTTGGCATTCACTACCTGTGTGACCCTGGGTAAGTCACTTAATCCTGTCTGTTTCAGTTTCCTCATCTGTAAAATGAGCTGGAGAAAGAAATGGCAAACCACTCCAGTATTTTTGCCAAGAAAACCCCAAATGGGGTCATAAAGAATCAGACACGATTGAACAATAAAAATGGGCATACAAAGTCAGAGATAATAAGCAGTTCTAACCCTCAAAGAACTTACATTCTGCTTAACAATTTTTACAGTACTAAATGGAACCCTGTGGGAGGTGTTTTGGTATAAGTAAGTATCTCTGACTAGCTTCCTCTTTTGGTTAGAGGCCAAGGTCACAGGTCCAGGTGGCTCTGTTCTGTGACCTCAGACTGCATTCCTATTTCTGCCTCATTATCTGCAGGTTGAGTTAAACTTCTATAGCCACCCAACTAAACCTTAAAAGGAATCTTTACTTTAAGGTGAGTTCTATTCAATCAAGCTTGGGTGGAGACAGACCCTTTTTGTCTAATTACTCAAGGCTGGGAACAGTTTGGGTATAGACAGAGTCTCTCTGTCCAAGGGTGACATGATGTCACTCTCAGTCCCTCATTGTCATATTCATTCTCTCATTAATTGTTAACCAATCAGGGTTGATTTCTACCCTAAGGAACACCTACTCTTTATAGTGGATATAAATTGTGAGACCACTACTGTGACTGTCTTTGGTCTAAGAGACAAAGCCAAATGACCATCCTTTTATTAATAAACATGCTAGCCTTATTAATAAAATGATTAAATTACCCAGAAACTTTATCTCTTCAAATTATTTTGATCACCACATATAACATGTGATCTAATTTGACAGGAAACCAAAGTCAGGGCTTCTGGAGTTCAGCTTTTTACCTTGATTCCTGCCTCTCTTTGGCCTGTCAACTGCTATGGGGATAGTAATCTCTCTCTCTTCTCTTCTGGCTATAGACAAGATTGGCAGCCCTTAGCTAAGTTCTCAGGATCATAGGTTTTGAGCTGGAAGCCTGGGCCTTTCCTTCCTTTTTGGAGATCTGGGAGAAAATTTAAGTTTCAATCCCTCTTGGCCCTGCTTGCTTCCCTGTAATGTACCCTGACCTGAAACTAAGCAAAGCAGAAGAGGCCTGTCTTTATAATCTCTTAGTCTCTGTCTCTCTCCAAAAAGTCCATATGCTTTTGTGTTCAGGCAGGCCAGATTTAGGACCTAAATTGATTTGAATCCATTATAATTCTCTTTATAAAAATAATTGTCCCTTGTGTTTGGGTTTATCAATAATGGGTTCTATTTTAATTTATACAGGAATTAATTATTAAGCTAAGAATTTCCTTATAATGGATATTCTGATAATCCCCATTAAGTAACTCTCTCTAGAAAAAAAGTTGCATAGTTATTTTGTGAGGTTCAGCTTAGCAAGAACACCATGAACACGGCTTAGAGATTTTAAGATTTCTATCACCTCAAAGGCTTTAGGGGCTCAGCAGACTCAAAAGTCAATGAAAGCTAGAGTTTTTTTCCCTCTTCCAATAGTATTAGTTAACAGGAGAGTCGGCTAGAGACTCAGTCTATTTCTGACTAGACTGATCATTTTTCAGCCAGATGTTGGACAGCTTTTTTAAAAGCTCACAAAAATTCTCCATTCTTCCATATAATTAGGGATGCTCACCAAGCAGCCTGCAGTGGCAGTGGCATCTGTTATCCTTCAGCGACAACCAAAGAGCCTTGGAGATAAGGAAATAATTATGAAGCCCAAGGAAAAAATGAAAAAAAAAAACCCCAATAGCAGCCAAGTAGCTCCATAATCTATTAACAAATTATTACAGGCTGAAGCAGCCTTTAATGAGATTTTAACAAAAGAAATTGAGTCACTTTCCTCTGGGGCGAAGAGATTTTATTATGATGTGAATGATTAAGCAGGTAAAAGGCCCTTGGAACTCCAATAAAGAAGAAATTCGTAGGAGGCCCAAGGTTGTCTCATACTAAGCAGCTTTAAACTCCTACCCAGATACAAAAGCTCTGAGAGGACAGAGTTCTTTATAATGCTTCTATAGGTGGTTTGAACTTAGTTCCTGGGATGGTCAGGGAAGTAGGATGAATCCTTGGGATTCATTGCTATTCCTGGTTTTATGACAATAAGGTGGGACCACCTTCAAGGATGTAATTATATTCTTAAATAATTCTCGAGACAGAATATGTGGTGAAGGAAGTATTATTAGTTTGTGGTAGCTGGTTCAAGCTAGGGTCATTTGATGATAGTTGAATCCTTAAGATTTCTGAAAGGAAGTTTTACATGTTCCTGACCTCATAGAGGGTAGCTGAATATATCATATTATGTGAGAGTGCAAGAGGGGGTGTGAGTAAGGAATTTGGACATTTAGTCAGTCAATAAATATTTGTTAAAAACCTGCTATTTGCTAGGCACTGGGTTAAGTGCTGAGGATACAAAGAAGTCTCTGCCTTTAAGGAACTCACAATTTAATGCCTACATGTGGGGGTCTCCTCCTTCTTCATGGATTAGACTTTTTGTCACTATTCCTAACCTTTAGAAACTGGTAGGCAATTTATTATCCAAATGGAAAAAAGATATATTCATTAGAATGTTAATACTGCAGTCACCCAGGGTTGTGTTATGTAATCTACAAATTAGTATGGTGCAGCAGACATACACTGAAATTCTTAGCTCTGGGTTTAAGTCATATCTTTGCCAGTTGCTGGACTTATGGCCTTGGGTATGGCATATGTTAGCTTCAGTTTCCTCATCTGCAAAAGAGATAATAATACCTGGGCTTACAACTATCTCATGAGAAGTAGCATGTTGTAATAGAGAGAGCAATCTGGCCTTACAGCCACAAAGAACTGGGGTTGAGTACTACCTCTGACATATATGGGTTGTGTGACTCTAGGAAAGTCACTTAAACTCTCAGTGCTCTAGACAACTCTCTAAGGTGTAGAGGAGGTGCTCACCTGTATTGGTAGAGGGAGTTTCCTTACTTGGGAATTTTATTTATCAGTGAAATCACAGGTCCAATCTTTGTCTCATAGAGTTCTTGTAAAGAAATAATGTAAAGCATTTTGGGAACTTCAAAGTACTTTATAAATGTATTATTCTAATGCACTCCCAGGGCCAATAAAATTAGATTGAGGAATGGGAAGAGTGACAGTCCCAGAAGTCTGAATTGTCATCTTTAACCCAATGGACACTAGCAGGTTGGAAAGACAGCCAAACTGGGGTGAATCAGCAGCACTCACCCCAGTGAGAGCACGAGTCAATGACAGTGATTAGGTTTGTTCCCCTTTCAACATTACAGAATTAATAGAGGGCTGATACCTTTCATGATATAACCACATGCTCCTGGTAACAAAGATGTGGGTGGGGGATACCAAGCCATGAACACTAAGGGCATTTTTAAAGACAGTGTCTGAGGGATGCTGATAAAGCTAGGGAAACATGGGACTATATGATTGGAAAAGAAGATACCACCAAATCTGAAGTCCCTAGAGGACCTCCCAATGACACTAGAAATGAATATCCTATTACAAAGGTCACTTGACATCACCAAGTGGTCTGTGACAGAATCACAGAATTTCAGAGGTATCTTAGTGGTCATCTCATTCTATAAGTAATGGAAGCTCAGAGATGTAAAGTGACTTGTGGAAGGTCACATTAGATGGTTAGAACCAAGACCAAGACTAGAACCAGGATCAGACCTTTGGTCTTCTGATTCTCAATCTAATGATCTTCCTACTATATCACATTGACTTTAGCTTGGTTTTCCTAGTCTTCCCAACTGCTAGAGTCTTCCTCTCTGCCTTGGACAATTTTAGAAGAAACTTAGAAGACTTTTGTGAACTGATTCAGGATGAAGTGAGCAAACTTAGGAAAGCAATTTATACAATGATAACAACATTATAAAGAAAAACAACTTTAAAAGGCTTTAGAACTCTGAACAATGTAATGATAAACCAGGATTCCAAAGGACTGAGGGAAGTTAGGTGGCACAATGGATAGAGTACCAAACCTGGAGTCAGGAAGAACTGAGTTCAAATCTGGCCTCAGATACTAACTGTGTGACCCTGGACAAGTCACTTTACCCTGTTTGCCTCAATTTCCTCAACTGTAAAATGAGCTGAAGAAGGAAGTGGCAAACCACTCTAGTTCTTTGCCAAGAGAACCTCAAATGGAGTTACAAGGAGTTGGACACAACTGGAATGACTGAACAACCACCCCCACTGAAGGAGTGAAGATGAAGCATACATACCATACACCCTTTTCCAGAAAGGTGATCAATTTAAAGAGACGTACATTTTTGGACATGAACAATGTGGGAATTTGTTTTTACTGTATTACACATGTTTTTCTTTCTGTTTGATGGCAAGGCAGTTAGAGGGACAGATAATAATAAATGCTTGTTAATATAAATTAATGAAAAATTTAAAATAACCGGAAAGGAAAGAATGAAAACAAAAGAAAGCATTGCAATTTAAAAAAAGATTACTTTCCAAAAAAAAAAAAAGGCAAAAAAAGATTACTTTCCGTCTGCTTTCCATATAGCTTGTAAGGGCTTATTTGCACTTTATTAGAATGTGAGCTCCTTGACGTCAGGGACCATTTTTGCCTTTAGGTCACCAGCCCATAGTCCAGTGTTTGGCAATAGTAAACCCTTAATAAATACCTGTTGACTGACTGACTGATCCAAGCACTTAAGGGAAACTGGATTGTTGAACTGTCCACAAAAGAATCATGTTTCAGCAGTGACTCTGTTGGTTGTGAGCTGGAAGGGGCTTCCTGGTAAGGTGAGTGTCTGAAGAATTCTAGGTGGGAGATTTTTTTATGAACTTTTGTGTGTCCAAAATAGGTAACTGAGGTTCTTATTTCTACTGATTTACCTGGCAGCAGAAGTCAGGTTTATTTGGATTTATGGTTTGGTAAAGACTGATGAGACACTTAAAGTACAGAATAGGGACAATATGATTCATTAGTACATGAAGTTCTTGGGTGAGGAAACTCCTTTTCTGCAACTTTTAGTCTTAGAGAATTTTCTGGAAGCTCTAAGAAGTTAACTGACTTTCAGAGGGTCATACAGCCAATAGATGTCAGAGGCAAGACTTGAAGCTGAGTCTTCATGGCTTTCTTTGAGTTTAACTGTATTCATTACACCATATTATTGCCTCTAGTTTTCAGCTTCAGAAAGGGTTGATCATATGAAAAGTACTTTTCAGTTGGTCAATTGACGAACAGAAGTGAAGAAATAATCTAAAAAACTTGGGCTGAAGAGTTGTAAATCAGATAAAAGGAACACAGAAAGGTGGTTCAATATGGAAATGGACTATGATTACACCCATGCATAGTCATAGTGTCCAATTAAGGCTTGTTGATAGGATGATGATTACATACCAAATAGATAGTTCAAAACCACTGGGAATTCCTTTTAATTCCCTAGCTAAATGCAGCAAATTATCACTGGATTAACTACCATGTCTTAATTGCATTTGGGAATTCCAAATGGAAAATAATAATTTTTTAAAAAACTCTATTGACCTAGAATATTTTACATAGACAAGTAATAGAGTTGCACTTCTTGGATAGCTGAAGTGTTAGTGTTTTAAGAGTTGTGGATTGACTAGAGTATAGGATAAAGGCTACTTGTTATGTCAACATGTGTATCCAGGATGTTTCACTCAGTAAGTCAGACATATCACTAATGAGGTGAAGTCTGTAGTTTAGATCCCTTAGGGGTCAATTAACTTTGCACAGAGAAAAATATCTATTCTACAACCCCAGGCAGCACCCCTAAGCCCAGCTATCCATCTTGAAAATGTCTGCTGTTGGACACAAGAATGTGTCCAAATGAGAATGTATGGCTATCACAATATAATCCATTTCTTCTATTTGAAAAATCATTCTAAGGACAGGTTTTACTGATATATGTCATGAGTGCAGAAGGGGAAGATAGTTATCTTCTCTTGTGAAAAATGCCTCAGCCATACTAATCAAACTACCAAAAAATTAATTCATAGAGCTAGAAAAAAAACCAAAATTCATCTGGAAGAACAAAAAGTCCAGAATATCAAGGGAATGAATGAGAAGAAAAACAAGGAAAGGTGGCCTAGCCATACCAGATCTAAAACCGTATTATAAAGCAGCAATCATCAAAACTATTTGGTACTGGCTAAGAAATAGAGTACTGGAACAGTGTAATAAGTTAGGTACACAAGACACAGTAGTCAGTGACTATATAGTAATCTATTGTTTGATAAACCCAAAGACTACAGCTTCTTGGATAAGAGTTCACTATTTGACAAAAACTACTGGGAAAACTGGAAAATAGTATGGCATAAACTAGGCATAGACAAATATCTTACACTGTATACCAAGATAAGGTCAAAATGGGTACATGATTTAGACATAAGGGGTGATACTCTAAGCAAATTAGGAGAGCAGGGAATAGCTTACCTGCCAGATCTATGGAGAATGGAAGATAGAGAACATTATAAAATGCAAAATGGATAATTTTATTACATTATTTATTTATTTATTACATTATATTTAAAAGGTTTTGCACAAACAAAGCCAAGGCAACCAAGATTAGAAGGGAAGCAGAAAGCTAGGGAACAGTTTTTGTAGCCAGTGTCTCTTACAAGGGCCTCATTTCTAAAATACGTAGAAAACTGAGTTAAATTTATAAGAATACAAGTCATTATCCAAATGATAAATGGTCAAAGGATATGGCAATTTTCAGATAAAGAAATTAAAGCTCTCTATAGGCATATGAAAAAATGTGCTAAATGTTCAGATGAAGAAATTAAAGCTATCTATCGGCATATGAAAAAATGTTCTTGAGCTTCCACTTTCCCCAATCCATGTAAAAGGGGACTCTGAACAAATTTTGGAGCTACAGAACCCACAAAATGACACAGAGCAGCTAATCCCCCCCGCCCCCACTGAGGACAGCCTGGCAGGGAGCTGCCAGCACAGCGCTCTGGGAACCCCAGGGTGGGCCTGACCAGCAACCAGTTGGAGGGACTTCAGAACACCAGCAGCTGTGTCTGTTTCCAGTATTATCAACACATAGATGCCAAGGACAAAGTGAGAGGTCAGTGCACTGCAGACTTTGGGATCAACAGTTGGGAGAGCATCAGCTTTTGCCCCCAGAGCAAGAAGCCACTGAGAAGCCTCAGCGGCACAGGCATCACATTGCAGCTTTAGCTCCTGGCCTGCAGACTGTAGGGGGACTGGCAACCAGTCTGAGGGGTAATCGTTCTTGTTTTAACCTTCTTGGATCTGGATTGTGGTCTGGGGTGGAGGTCCTGGGGTGTGTGAAGAACTTGCCAGAGCATGTGGAAGCTTCAGAAAGGGCACCCAACTAATACCTCCATCAGCTGAGAAAACCCCAGCATTTGGGACAGAAGCTCCCCTGTCTGGTGGCAGAGTCCTACTGTGGCAAAAAACCTAGAAGTCAAGTAATTGAGTGGCAACATGCCCAGGAAAAGGAAGCAAAATAAACAGAAAAATCCAATGTTAGAGTCCTATTTTGGGGATAAAAGGATCAAAGCATGGAATAGGAGTAAGACAATGAAGTCAGAACTCTTGCACCAAAAGCTTCAAATGAAAATACAAGCTGGTTACAGGCCATAGAGGACCTTAAGAAGCAGATAAGAGAAGGGGAGGAAAAATTGGGAAGAGAAATAAAAATGATGCAAGAAAAGTATGAAATGAGAGTCAACAACCTGACTGAAGAAAATAACACCTTAAAAAATAGACTAACTCAAATGGCAAAAGAGGCTCAAAAAGGCAATGAGGAGAAGAATGCCTTAAAAAGCCAAATTTTCTAGATGGAAAAGAATCTCAAAAGCTCACTGAGAAGAACCTTTCCTTTGAATTTAGAATGGAGCAAAGGGAAGCTAGTGACTTTTTGATAAATCAAGAGGCTGCTAAACAGATCCAAACAAATGAAAGAATAGAAGGCAATGTGAAATATCTCATGGGAAAAACCATTGACCTGGAAAATAGATCCAGGAGAGACAATTTAAAAATTATTGGACTACCTGAAAGCCATGATCAAAGAAAGGACCTAGAAATCATCCTTCAAGAAATTCTCAAGGAAAACTGCCCTGATGTTTTAGAACCAGAGGGCAAAATAGAGGTTGAAAGAATCCACTGATCACCTCCTGAAAAAGATCCCAAAAAGAAAACTCCTAGGAATATTATAGCCAGGTTCCAGAATTCCCAGATCAAGGAGAGAGTGTTACAAGCAGCCAGGAAGAAACTATTTGAATATTGTGGAAACACTATCAGGATAACACAGGATCTGGCAGCTTCTACACTGAGGGATCAAAGGACCTGGAATATGGTATTCCGGAGGTCAAAGGAACTGGGATTAAAACCAAGAAACACCTACCCAGCAAAACTGAATATCATGTTTCAGGAGAAAATATGGTCATTCAGTGGAATAGAGGACTTTCAAGTATTCTTGAAGAAAAAAACAGTTGAATAGAAAATTTACATTCATACACAAGAAGCAAGAGAAGCATGAGAAGGTAAACAGGGAAAAGAAATCATAAGGAACTTATCAAAGTTGAACTATTTACATTCCTACATGGAAAAATGATAATTGTAACTGATGAAACTTTTCTCAGTATGAAAATAGTTGAAGGGAATATATATATAGTCTTTATTGGAGGGTATATAGGTGTATGAATACATATGTGAATGTGTATAAATATATATGTGTGTGTGTGTGTGTGTGTGTGTGTGTGTGTGTGTGTGTGTACAGGTATACATAGAGGGCACAGGACCAATTTAATAGGAAGGGATGATACTTAAAAGGTGAAATCGAGAGGTGAGGGAGGAATATAATGAGAGGAGATGGAGAAAGACAGAATGGGGCAAACTATCTCATACAGAAGAGGCAAGGGAAAATGGGTACAATGGAGGGAAAGAACAGGAAGGCATAATGGAATGGGTCAACCTCATAATCATTGAATTTGCCTCAGGGAGGGAATAACATACACACGAAATAGGTTATCTCACCCTACAGGAGAGTAGGGGGGAAGGGGATGAGAAGGGGGATGATGGAAGGGAGGGCAGGCCTGGAGGGGAGGGAACTTGGAAGCACACATTTTTGAAAAGGGACAGGACCAAAACAGAGAATAGAACAAGGGGGAGGTGGGATAGGAGGGAGGGAAATATAATCAGTTTTCTACAATATATCTAGTATGGTAATGTTTTGCATTAGCTACACATGTACAACCTATATTGAATTGCTTATCTTTCCAGTAAGGATGGGTGATAAGGGAGGAAGGGAATGAATTTGGAATTCAAAGTTTTAAATCCAAATGTTTTATATATATATATATATATATATATATATATATATATATATATATATATATATATGTACTATTATTAATACTACTTTACATGTAATTGGGAAATGAGAGAAGGGGATCACCTAGGGGACTGCTATTTTGGGGAGGTGGGTAGGGGAAAAATGGGGCAAAAATTTGTAGCACAAAAACTGGCAGAAATGAAGTAAACCAGAAGTTAATAAAGCATTTGAAAAAAAAAGAAAAAAGAAAAAATGTTCTCAATCACTATTGATTAGAATAATGAAAATTAAAACAACTCTGAGGTACTACCTCACATCTATCAGATTGGCTAACATGACAAAACAGGAAAATGATAAATGTTGGAGAAGATGTGTGGAAAGTGGAACACTATTACATTGGTGGTAGAGTTATGAATGGATCCAACCATTCCTGAGAGCAATTTATAGCCCAAAGGGGTATAAAACTGTGCATTCTCTTTGATTCAGCAGTACCACTATTAGGCATATCCCAAAGAGATCACAAAAAGGGAAAAGAACCACATGTACAAAAATATTTATAGTAGCTCCTTTTATTTTTAAAAGCAATTGGGGTTAAGTAACTTACTTAAGGTTACACGGCCAGTCATTATTTTTGTGGGGGTGCTCATTTTCTGAGGCTAGATCTAATCCTGGGTCTTCCCAACTCTGGGGCCGGCACTCTTACTCACTGCACCACCTAGTCACCCCTATAGTAGCTCTTTTTGTGGTGGCAAAGAATTGGGAATCAATTGGGGAACGGCTGAACAAGTTGTGGTATATGAATGTAATGGAATACTATTGTTCCATAAGAAATGATGAGCAGGCAGATTTCAGAAAAACTTGGAAAGATTTACATGAACTAATGCTGAGTTAAGTGAGCAGAATCTGGAGAACATTGTACACAGTAACAGCAATTTTATGTGATGACTAACCTTGATAGACTTAGCTCTTCTTAGAAATGCAAGGATCCAAGACAATTCCAAAAGACTCATGATGGAAAATGCTATCCACATCCAGAGAAAGAACTGTGGAGACTGAATGCAGATGGAAGCATACTATTTTCTCTTTTCATCCTTTCTCATGGTTTTTTCCTTTTGTTCTGATTCTTCTTTCACAACTTGACTAATGTGGAAATATGTTTAATATGACTGTACATGAATAGCCTATATCAGCCTTCTTGGGGAGGGAGAAAATTTAGAACTCAAAATCTTGCAAAAGTGAATGTTGAAAACTAAAAATAAATAATCAAATAAGTTTAATTTTAAAAAAGACACACAAAATGTCTCCATTCTCTCAATAAACCACATGTGCAATTGCATAAGTGCCATTTGAGCTAAGAAATCTTCCTTCCCTCTGTTAAACTGATAAGAGCTTTCTCTTTGGCTCTGAAGACCACTACTGAGGCTTAAGGGAAGGGAATAAGAATTTATATAGTACCTACTATGTGCTAGGTGTTGTGCTAAGCATTTTACAAATATTATCTTTGTCTTCACAACAATGCTTTGAGGTAGTTACTATTATTATCCCTATTTTACAGATAAGGAAACTAAGTCAAATGGAAGCTAAATGATTTGCTCAGGGTACCATAGATAATGAGGTAATATAAAAAATTATAGCATTTTTTCTGATAAAAGCCTCATTGTTCAAACATATAGGGGACTGAGTCAAATTTACATAAATGAGACATTCCCCAAATGGTAGTCAAAGCAAGGATATGAACAGGCAGTTTTTAGAAGAAGAAACCAAAGCTATCTATAGTCACATGAAAAAATGTTCCAAAACACTATTGAATAAAGGCAGGCCAATTAAAACAACTCTGAGATACCACTGCATACTTATAAAAAATGACAAATATTGGAGAGAATGAGGGGAAATAGGTACATTGATGAATTGTTGGTGAAATAATGAACTGGTCCAACCATTCTGGAGAAAAATTTGGAGCTATGACCAAAGGGCTATAAAACTGTGTGTATCAGGGTGTCTGGGTGGCACAATGAATAGAGCACTGGCCCTGGAGTCAGGAGGACCTGAGTTCAAATCCAGCCTCAGACACTTGACACACTTAATAGCCTTGTGACTTTGGGTAAGTCACTTAACCCCAATTACCCTCCAAAAAGCAAGCAAACAAAAAAAACCTGTGTGTATCCTGTGACCCAGCAATATCACCTTTAGATCTGTATGCCAAAGAGGTCAAAGACAAAGGAAAAGTACCTATATATACAAAATTATTTATAGCAACTCTTTTTGTGATGGCAGAGAATTAGAAATTGAGGTGATGCTCATCAGTTGGGGAATGGGTTTGAATCCAGCTGCATCTGCAAGTACAGAGATAGCAAGCCAGGCTTCTTTAGATAACAAACCCGACATCCTTGAAGGATAGCTTGGGGGGTAAAGGTACTAGACCAGAATGCCTGGTGTCCACCAGCATCCTTTAAGGATAACAGATCCACAACACAAGAATAGAACAGTGATTAACAGAAGGACTGGGTTTCTATACAACTCATTACAAGATGACTGAATTTCTGAACTAAGTTCAAAGACAAAGAATCATGACTTAAGCAGTCACAGGACAAAATCAATTAATTATAAATAGGATTAATAAAAAGATACAGAATCAATTCGATTATTCTGTTGCCATGTGCCAGGCACTGTGCTAAACATTGGAATTACAAAAAAGAGCAAAAACATAGTCTCTACCCTCTCAGACTCACATTTAAAGTGAGGAGGCAGCATACAAATATCTATGTACACACAAGATATATAGAACATAAATGGATGGCAATTTTAGAGGGAAAGGATTGAGGTGGAGGGACTGTGTCTAGGTAAAAAGGGCCTTTTTCTTAGGGCAAGCCCTAACTTGTGAAGTATGTGGTCCTGAAAGGCAGTGAAAAGGACGTGGAAGAAGGCAAAGCTATGTCAGTATTCTTGTCTAGTAGCTGTATTTCTGGGTAGCTATATTTAAAGGAACTTATGTTTTTCATGGCCTGTGTTAGGGAATGTTAGAGTACTATAACTTCCCAAGTTACAATATGTTTATCGAGCTCATACCATATTACAGGCATTGTGATTAGTGGATCACAATGTGGGATAAAAAAGGTAAGAACATCCTCTCCCTTCGAGAAGCTTATAATCTAGGGAAGAGAACATGCAAATAACTGCATAAAAACAAGATACATACCCTGTAAATGGAAGGTATTCTCAGGGGACAGCATTAGCCTAAACCAAAAAAGTCATTATTGACAATGTCTCCTCCTCCTCCTCCCCCTCCTCCTCCTGCTCCTCCTCCTGCTCCTGCTCCTTCTCCTGCTCCTCCTCTTGCTCCTCCTCTCCTTTACTTCCTCCTTCTCTTCCTTCACCTCCTCCTCCTTCACCTACTTCTTGTTCTTCCTCCTTCTTATCCTCCTGCTCCTCCTCTTCTTTTTCTTTTCTTCCTCCTTCTTAAATATTTTTCTAATTTTGAAAAAAATAAATTTGAAAATCTTCTTTTCAAGTATTTTCTTTTTCACTAGGTCCAGCTTCATGTACTGAACTGGTTGGTTTTGGGGAAAGGAAACTCTGGGCATCAAAAAAGGTTATTTGTATCTTATCTCACTTTCTCACAGTCTCACTAATCTCACAGTTTTCTTCTATCTCTCTCTCTACTTGGCCTTTATAGGTCATTACTCCCAAACTGCTGGGTTGGTTGTCCTTTCTGTGTCTCATTCTAGCTGTCAACAGTTTGTGCCTATGCCCCCAGGGTACTCCAGCTTACCCATGTTCTCCTGACCTAAGTATAGATGCTTGTCTTTCTTTCCTTTTGGGTACTCTGACATAGGGCTTTTCAAAACACTTTAAAATCATGAAGAGAACTAAGAGAAAGAACAAAAATGAACCCAGAAATGCTGAGTTATAGAATATGGAAATATAGACCTGAGATAAAGATGTTCCTAATGTCACAAAAGTACAAGTTTCCTGGACTTAGCCTCATTTAATTAATATTTAGCCTTTGGCCCAACACATGGTCAGCAGCCCTACTGCTCTCAGAGGACCACACAGTACTCTTATCAGCATCATCTAGACAGGATCATAGATTTAGAGTTGGAAGGAAATTCAGAGGCCATCTAGTCTAATTTTTCAGTTGAGGAAACTGAGTTCCAGAGGAGGTAAGTGACTCATCCAAGGTCACACTGGTAGCAGAACTGAGATTTTAACTCAGGCCCTCTGAATCTAAATGCAATGAATTTTCACTACCCCTTTTAGTTTTAATAGTCTATTATTCTATGAATTGAATATTTGGATTACTAGTTGCTTTTTGGGTATATTTCTGTGGTTCTAAGAAGGTCTTTGAGTATGGGGGAGATGAGTGTAGATTTGCAGATCATACCTATTGAGATTTCTTTTGTAAGCATTCTTTAGTACCCAGTTCACAAAAGAAGTAGCCCATTTGAGACTACATCTGTGTGGTGCCAGGACTTTTGAATGATCCATAAAAAATGAGTTAACTATTTAAATTAGTTATTACTCACACCTAATTACAGCTCATGGTTGGCATTCAAAACAAAACTGTCGATGAATGGTCAATCAAAATTTTTTTGAATGTCTACTATCATAGTAGTATGATATGGTAATGGGGGCCTAATCCTCAGAGCATAAGCCTCCTGCTAACCAACAGGGAGAGGAATTTAATGAGCCTACTTCTGGAACTTCATGACAATGTATAATGGAAAAAAACCTGACTGATTCACAGCATGGACCGGTATTCTGTGAAAGTTTACTAGACATTTACTGGGTGAGGAAAGGCCTTTTAATTAACTTCTGACCTGGAACTAAGTGTGCATTCAAGAAGAATTTATAAAAAAATATAAATTCTTGACCTCAAGAAGTTTATAATCTAATTAGGGGTATAAGATTTGGAGACATATAAAGCTAATTAGCAGTGCAACACAAAATATGTGTAAGTGTTAAGTGGAAAATATTATAGGCATTTAAGTAAGGAAGAGATTCTTATGAGTGGTCAGTAGAGAGGTGATAGGATTTGCTTGAATAGGACCTTGAAAGATGGCTACCCCATTAGGGTAGGTTGGGTGGGTACATGGGGGACAAAATTCATGAAGGAAGAAAATTAAATAAGTGAAGGCTCAGATGTAAGAAGGAAAAAGGTAAGTTTAGGATACACTGAATAGACCAGACTGAATGGAGCAAGAGCTTGTTACTGGGCAGTAATGGTAGCTAATATTAGAAATGTGAGCTGAAGCCAGATGGTGGAGGACTTTGAACTTGACCTGAGCACTGCTGAAAGGACCAAGAAATACCAGTGGGTGACTTTGGCTAATCTAGGAAGTTGGTAAAAAAATTTATACTGACCCCTTCTCCATAGGAGTTGCTTCCCAGGATGTTATCTGTAAAGTGGCAGGAATTGTGGTCTGGGGGGTACTGACACTCCCAGGGCTCCTATGCCAGCTGTCTTGATGGCAATTGGCAAGCAATCATTGCTGGTGATGATGAGGAAAATGGATCCCTCTCCACTATGATTTCTACCCTCAGTAATGGTTATGGGGGGTTGGCTGGAAGCAGGTTTGGTGGTTTAGGTTTTCCTGTTCCCAAGGCTCTTTAGTTCAGGGTCCTGGGCTGTCTCCATAAAAGTCTGAGGAGGAAATGGTGGTTAAGGTGGTGGTAGCGATTTGACTTGCTTGGAACATGCTGTCCTCTGTCTCTTCCTAGGATGTCTTGCAATGTAATCTAGGTTAGCTTGCCTGCCTTGTGGGAAGACAAGTACATAGAAAAATACACATACGATACATATGTAAAGGCTATAAATGTGCACATGTATATTTATATACATACTAAAAATAAAATACCAGGTGATCTGATGGGGAGGGCACTAGTAGTTAGGGGAATCAGGAAATGATTCATGAAGAAGATGGTGCCTGAATTAAATCCTAAAAACAGGAGCAGAAGTAAGGAGGGAGGGCATCCCAGGCATGAGAATAACCAGTACAGAGGCAGAGAGATGAGAAACGGAGTGTTCTATTTGAGGAACAGTGAGAAGACCAGTATGGCTGGATTATTAAGTGCAAGAGAGAAGGTAATGTACAATGAACCTAGAAAGCTGAAATCATGTTGTTTAGGGCTTTAGAAACTAAACAAAGAATTTTATTGTTTATCCTAGAGATAATCCAGTGGAATTGGTTGAATAGGAGATCTATACTCAAGGAAAATGACTTTGGCTGCAGTGTGTAGGATGGACTGTAGTGTTGAGGGACTTGAGGTCAGGAGACCAGTCAGGAGGTTTACACAATGAGCTAGGTAAGAGGTGAAGAGGACTTGAACTCAGGTGCTAGTCATGAGACAGTTTAAGATGTCTATGAGACAGCAGCAGCAGCAGCATCACAATAATATAGCACCTGCTGTGTGGCAGGCACTGGGCAAAGTACTTTATACATATTATCTCATTTGATCCTCACAACAACTCTGGGATGTAGGCAGTATTATTATCCTCATTTTACAGATGAGGAAACCAAGGCAAACAAAGTTAAATGATTCACCCAGGGTCACACAGCCATTAAGTATCTGAAGCTGGATTTGAACTCAGGTCCTCTTGACTCCAGGCCATGTGCTCCATCTACTGAACCATCTGGTTGCTCATACACCTAGTTGGACATCCAGTTTGAAATGTCTAACAGACAATTGGCAATCCAAGGTTAAAGCTTGCTATCACCAAAATATTCTATGGATGCCTAGGTATTTAAACTGAAGAAGCTCTCTATGCATTCCTTTGTAGCTTCCTTTTTAGTCACATGACCTCTCTCCCCTCATCCCCATTTCTTCCCTCTCCCAGTTTCCCCTGTGTCCATCTACCCCCTCTCCTGGCCCCCAACATTCACTCACACACACACACACACACACACACACACATACACACACACACACACACATTCATTCTTTGCCTTTGGGAGAGGGGGCAGGTGGTGGCTTTGGTGGCTGGCAAGCTAGGGTAGACAAGTATGAGTTGCCAGAGGATTCATAGTTTCTGAGCTTGGTGTCTGGCACTGGAGTTCTTATAAGATATACTTTGAACCTATCTTCCTTGCTTGAATATGAATTCAACAAATATTTAGGCATAGTATTGACAAATATGTTCTCAATTTATAGAAAATATTCTCAAGACTACATATTTATGTTGTACTAGAAAACTTCCAGAAACCATATGAATATTCCAATTTTGTATGCTTTTTAAAAATAATATCCTTTTGCCTCTTAAGGAGATCTACATATACTTTATTTGGGGCTTAATTTTATGGAAAATATTTCATTGGTCAACTACAAGTAATCCTGTTGATTTGGGAGCAGGTCCTGTCTGGGAAGTGGAATGGGGAACTCAAACTTTGAACTCCAGAAACTTGAATAACATTGTTAATTACTTTTCTGTATTATGTGAGGGTTAGGATTGTGACTATAATGTCAGCACAGTGGAAGGTGGAAGGGAATAAGCATGTATATAATACCTCCTATGTGCTAGGTAAAAACTTTACTATGTGCTTTGCAAATATTATCTCATTTGATCTGCACAACAACCCTGGAAGGTAGATATTAATATTATTCTCATTTACATATGGGGATTTACATAATTTACATATGGGGAAACTGAAGCAAACAGAGGTTAAGCAATTGTCCAGATGGTTAAGAAGTATCTGAGGCTGGATTTGAATTCAGATCTCTCTGGCTCCAGGCTCAGCACTCTATCCATCTTTCCACTTAGTTGCTCAGTGGAAAGGTAATCTCACAAAATCTGTGAGTGAAAGCAATGGTAGGGATCTTGAACTGGAAAATGTTTCCCACTGTAGGATCCACTTGGTCAAGACCTTAAACTGCCCTCAGTCCTTAATCATAATAGCAATTGCCTCTCTACATGTGACCTGTGGTAGATATTCTGTACTGTTTAAGGACTTATAGGCTGTCATGAGTGAGGATAAAGCCAACTGTTTCCATGTCACTATGAGAATGATCATCCTTGAGAACATTTTGGGGGGAGGGTTGAGAGAAGCCTACAGCTTGAAAGACATTTAATTCTAAACACAATTTGAGAAGCTGAAGGAAGGAAGTTTCAGGATCAACTAGAAAACTCCTATTGTCAAGAAGACTGTATGAAGAAAGGAGGCTGAAATTATTGGAATGGTCTTTGGCTCTGCCAGGAGCACTGGGAGGGGTACAGGAGGGACAAAGCCAAGGGAAGAAGAGTTGGTATCCAAATCTGATTAATTTGCTATAGCAAAAATTTTGTATGGACACCCTGGGAAAAGAAAAGGGGCCACTGATTAAGACCAGGAGTCACAAATGACTACAGAGGCACTTTGGGGAAAACTCTAATTTCTTTGGCTTGTTTCCCATTTTCAGATAATAACCTGGACACTTCAGCATCTGATAACCTAACCCTACTCTGCCTAGCAGTTATCACCAGCTCCTTTCACAATTACCCAGGCTTACAAGGCTCAAAACAGGAACAAGTTCATTTAGAGTTAAAAGATACTAATTAGACTTCTGTAAGAATCCACAGAAAAGAACATTTATCAGTGAGCAAAAGCCTCCCTAAAGAGTCCCACCCATTTTCAGTAGCTGATTCTAGGAGGATCAGTCTAGGAAGCTGTTCCTCCTGAATTGGTGTCCTTTCCTTGGTCACCAATCATACTGTAAAACACAGCTTTCCCCAAAGTTCTCACTTCTGTCCTGGATCATTTCTTGTTCTTTGTATAAGATTCCTACAAATTCCCTTTATTTAGTGTTGGGTTTTTTTAGCTTCTAGCATTTGGTGGTCATTCCCTGAGGATGAACCCTACTCCAGAATTTCTACAAGCCTGTGTTACAGTTCAAATGCTGCTCTTTTCCTACAGAAGTTCCAACAGACCTTGACCTGACACAAAGACCCATGGTTTTGAACCTTTTTTGACATGTATACTGGACCCCTTTGGCAGTCTGGGGAAGTCTGTGATCTTCTCAGAATAATGTTTTTAAATACATTAAAAATACACAGGGTTACAAAGGAAACCAATTATATTGAAATACTATTATCAAAACATTTATTTTGTTGGGGGAGGCAATTGGGTTTAAATGACTTGTCCAGGATCACACAGCTTGTAAGTATCTGAGGCCAGATTTGAACTCCTCCTGAATCCAGGGTTGGTGTTCTATCCACTGTACCACCTAGCTGCCCTCAAAATATTTTTTAAAAACTAAGTTAATGAACCTCATATATAAAAGAAGGTGACACCACACATTCTTCCCAAATTAGTTACCACATACTGGGAAAGGAAGTTTCTAGTCCCTACTACATATAAACTGAAACTAGAGAAATTTGACAGCTAACAGTGGCTACATTCACTGGTAGAGAAAAAATATTTGCTGAGTAGGGCTTGCACTCAGCAAAGGACAATTGAGTGAATAAAAGACATCCATGCCTCTACACTCATGGGAAGGGATTAGATTAGACTACCTCCAACCCTATGATCCTGTGTCTTCCCTTTTTTGATTTGTTAGTATGCTATGCTCTGATGCTGACCTTTGTGGGAAGCATCATAGGCTAATAGGTTTAGAGCTGACGGGTCCTCAGAGGTAATGTGGGTAGTAAGTGGTAGGCTGTCTGATTACAAATCTAGCATTCTTTCCACCAGGCCAGGCCTTTCCCCCCAGGGACCAGGAGAGTGAGCAGCATGCATGTTTTACCTTAGATAGTTTCTGTGTCTGTGATAGGGCTGCTGTGTCCCTGGGGAGGTCAGGCAGCAGAGGTAGTCCCATTCAGGAGCAGTCTGTGATGTCTCTGTGCCTTCGGGTTAGGCAGAAGCTGATTAAAATTTAAAATTGCCTAAGACTACACCTGCCTTTTAGTTGTTCTTATTATAAGCAGTTAGGTGGTATAGTAGGCCTAGGGTCAGAAAGACCTGAGTTCAAATCTGACCTCATATGTTAGCTGTGTGACCCTGGACAAGTCACTTGACCTATATTTGCCTCAGTTTCCTCAACTGTAAAATGAGAATTATAATACCACCTACCTTGTAGGATTATTGTTAGGATCATATGAGGATAATAATTGTAAAGTGCTTAGCATAGCTCTTGGCACATAGTAGGTGTTATAGAAATGCTTATTCTCTCCCTCCCCTTATAGGGTGGGACTGACAAGATTTCTTCCATCTCTGAAAGAGATTCTATGATTCTGTGACCCTTTATGGTGAGGAGGGATAGAGAACACTGTCAACAGTTTCTCCTAGGCTCCTGAGTGGCTATTAAGTCTCCAGTTGTCTTTAAACTCTGTTTCCAGGTGGAGATGATGGACCCCTCTCCCCTGACCACATGTGTTAACCTTATTGGCAGTTGAACAATGCTCAGGGTCTAGTTACAAAGAGTTAGAAATTATTTATGTGAGAGACATAAAAGACTAGAAATGTTTGTGGGAGGATCTACTGAATCTGGTGGAAATCAGCAGTCCACTGGTCTAGTCCTGCTAGTACTGAAGGGACAGCTCCATTTAATAATAGTTAGCTCAAGCCTGCTGTACTCTGAAGAATGCTGCTGGCCCCTTTGATACCACATGTGCAGGGTGATAGGTTTGTGTCTTTGTTTTTTATTTTTTGTTCTTGAAGAGGACCAATGACATGACAAGGATGATGTCTTCACTCAAGAGTGAATTGGGTTTAAGTGAGGCAGAGCTGGGCAAAGTCACCAGCCTCACTCTTTCCATCATCAGAGGCCAGTAGGAAGAGAAGAGTCAGGACACTGACCTAATGCTGAGAGGACCCATAGCCTACCTCAAACGAGAAGTTTTTATTGTCCAAAGAAGGTATTTGTATTTAAAAAAATACTGGCAGTATCCTCATGACATCTGTTATTACTTTTAATAATAATGAATAATAATAGTTAAGGTTTACAAATCTCTTTACATGTGATCTCATCTGATCCTCATAACAACCCTGTGAGGTAGGTGCTAATGTTACTTCCATTTTACAAATGAGGAAACTGAAGCTGACAATTGAGTGACTTGCCCAGAGTTATACTGTTAATAAGTAGTTGAGTAAGTAATAGGGTGAAACTTGAACACAGTACCTTATGGGGGAAAGAGAGGTCTAGAGTTTTTTTTTTTAATTTGTGACTTTTCTCCGTGAGGGATCTGTGAGTGCCAAGAGTGAATGTCACTTGCCAATCTCTTTAGGGCTCAGGTATTCAGGTCTTTGGAGCCATTTCATGGGCTACTTATCCCCTTCAGCCCTCTACCAGCACAATTTTCCAGCATTTCTCCCTAGCAAACCATCTGGAAAAGCTGCCAATTACTGCTACCATCACTCAATAACCTGACTTTTAAAGAATAACATATTCATCTTTCATCTAGTGCAGTTGGGAGAATGATTCCTACCTCTGGTAAACAAAAGGTGGTCATTTGTCATCTAAGTGACAAGCTGTATGTAGCACTCACATCCATTAAACTCAAGCTCAGCCTGGTAATGTTACATAAAAGATTTTCTCACAGGCTTTTGTTTTAAGTGATTGGCCTCTGGTCATTTTCCTCATCCGCCCAACCAGTGCTTTATCTGCTTTACTGGGTGATGTTTTTCTTCATCTCCATGGCAATTTTTGAATTTGCAAGATTCATTCTTCAGCTTTTCTCATTGTATGCAGCTGGATAAGCCCCAGCTGTGATAATATGAAGTGTTTAAAGGAAGGCCTTCTGATACCCAACAATGTATGGGTATTCAAGTATAGCCAGTCCTCTGTTGTTCATGAGTACCTGGCTAATCTGACTCAGCTGCATCCCCATCTTCTCCCATGCCCAACAACTGCTCATGTTAAATTTGGGACATGTTAGGGGGAAAAGTGTGTAAGAATCTCAGACTACATTGCAAAAAGGCCTGGGTCTCTGTGACCTTGTGCTTCTGGATTATTTGTTGTTGAGAATTATCCAATTAAGCTTCTTCTCCCCTTTATAAAGGAAGATAAATGAGGTAAGACAGAAAGGTAATATTGCCTGAAGTTACATATGATGCAGCCAGATGTAACGCCAGGAAAGGCAGACTGATTTCCAGATTTAGTCTCTAATCACCAATATATGTATGAGTCACTTTATTCCAAAGGACAGAACAAAGCCTCTCAGTGAAGTTAATTTGGCTATGCTGAATGATTATTGCATGAACCACACTAGCTCCCAACCCGCTGCTTATCGAGCGTCAATGATGCTTTGGAAACACTAGCTCCAAGGACAGCTGAAATACACAGGGTTGGAGTTTTCCATCGAATTAATGGTTTCCCACATTCTGTGAAGCATCTGGAAGGCTTGTGAGCTAAAAAAAACCCCAAAGAAAACAAAACCAACATTGATGAGACTGAGAGAGGGGATCACAAGGAACAGCAAATGTTAGAAAAAAAACAAAGGATGGGACTGATGTTAGAGATCTGGGAGGGCTGGGGCTTGAGTCATTCTGGGGATTTTTGTAGTACAAGGCATTTCACACTGTTTCTAGGAGAGCCTATGATTTAGAAGAGTGAATGAAAATGGCTTGTAAATTATAAGGCTCTGATTATCATGTAGATAGGGGCCTGGAGGAAGGGCAACATCTAGAAAAAGCCCATCTTGATAACTCCCTGGTAGTCTCTCTCTCTCTCTCTCTCTCTCTCTCTCTCTCTCTCTCTCTCTCTCTCTCTCTCTCTCTCTCTCTCTCTCTCTCTCTCTCTCTCCTTTCTCTCCCTCTCACAAAGCACCAATTTGTTCATCTTCATGGCTCAGTGTAAGGAAAAAGAAAATAGGAACATCAGCTCAATGAGCCATTTAGTCTAACATTCTGTCCCCGGAGGGTCCCAAGGGAAGTTTTGTGGTAGAGCCTTGTAATTGCCTTCCATGAATAATGTTATCATCCAGGTCATGAAAATAACCCTCACACCCCTAACGTCTTCTAATTAGCTGTTTGTGTATCTGTCATAAATAGCTTGGTCCTGATAGAGCTGGTCTTGAAGCCAGAAAGACCTGGGTTCAAGTCCTCTGTTTCTGACATATATTGGCTGTGCGATCCTGGGGAAGACATTTAACCTGTCAGTACTTCAGTACTCTAGGCCAGAAATGTCAAACTCAAGTGGAAACAGGGCCCACTAACCCCTTCATAAGGATCCCTGAGGACCATATATTGATTGTGACTCAATAAAGAGGATTACTCGAAAATGGATTGGAAGCTGTCTTTTCTCTTTCAGTGTCAACAGACCTTCTGGCTCAGTCATCAGTGCTCTCTGGCACAATCCTCAGTCAGAGCAACATGAAAAGGTTAATCAGGAGAGAGAGAGAGAGAGAGAGAGAGAGAGAGAGAGAGAGAGAGAGAGAGAGAGAGAGAGAGAAGTTACACTGTGTAAACTGTAGGAGGGATCATACAGGGAAGATCACTAAGCAGTAACCTCAGGCATTCAGCCCAGACAGTGACCAATAAGCCTCAGCTAGATACATACATGCACAGCCACACCTTCTGGGAAGCATAATCCCAGGGGTCTCAGGAATGTTCTTCATTGACAGATTTTATTTTCTATTGACTCTGATATTTGTCTTTGATTCTTTCTGTCATACACTCATTCCTTCTTTGAACCTTGTGAACTTTGTTCAAGGGGAGGTGGTGACAACACACTGGAGAGTGTCAGACAATGAAGATCTGACCAACGTCACCAGGAAACAGCAAACCAGAGAGGTGAGAAGTCCTTCAGAGTAGAGTTGTGTATACCACACACATACATACACATTCCCTATGAAATGTTTTCATACAAAGGTTCTATATGTATGATTTTTATCAGGTGCCCAGTAAGGGGCAATGTGACATAATGGAAAGAGAGCTGTACTTGGAGTCAGAAGATCTGGGTTTAGATCCTATCTTGGGCATTTACTAGTTGAATGATCGCGAATAAATGATTCATCTTTCTGAACTTGCTTCATCATCTATAAACCTGGAAAATTAACTTTTATATGATCTCTCTCTTACATTTGAGGATGTCTAGGTCAGCCACACTTATTTCTAACCTGTTTGCTCCTGACTCTCTAGGCTTGTACACCAAGTACTACCCTACCACATTCCTTTTTATGCATCGTCTTCCTCTGCTGAAACATAAATCCCCAGAGGGTAAGAAATGTCTTCTTTTTCACTTACTTTTGAGTCCCTAGGACTTAACACAGTTTAAATAAAGACTTAATAAATGCTATATACATCTAATCTAATCTAATTTATTTACAGATTATTGAGAAGAAAATGCCTTATAAACTTCAGAACTCTCTATATAATTGAGCTGTTGCAGTGGTTGTTGTTTATTCTGTCCCATAAGTCAACAAACATTTTTTGCAATATATCACTTTTATTTGTTATGTAATTATTTTTCAGTAAAAAATGTATTTTCTCTTCCTCCATGGTGACTGTATCCCAATTCCATTTAACCAATTTATATTGGTTAAATCAATTATATATAATATATAATTAATATACATAATATATATTACATATATATTAAATCAATCAATTATAAAGTGATATTCACTTTGAAGATATAGTAAAAACACAAGCAAATGGTACCTTGTTCCTCCCACCCAAACCACCTCAGTTTGGGGAGACATAGGGCTCATTCCTAGCTTCGAATTTTGGGCTGCTGGGTGAAGCAATAGAGCATTGGGCCTGAAGTTAGGAAGATGAGTCCAAATCCAATCTCAGAAGCTTTCTAGCTGTGTGACCCTGAGCAAGTCACTTATCCTCTATCTGTTTATTTCCTCAGCTGTGGAATTGGTATAGTAATAGCACCTTCCTCCCAAGGTTGTGAGGATAAAATTAGATAACATTTGTAAAGCTTAATGTGTTCCCGGAACATCATGGGTTCTTAATAAACGCTTATTCCTTCCTCCTTCCAACAACATAAATAGGGGCAATTAAGAAAGAACTAGATTAGAGGAAGGAAGTTATAAGCTTCTTGGGAGGTTTTTCTTTTTTCCATCTTTTTATCTTCTTTAACATCTCACGCAGGGCACTGCACATAGCGGCACTCAGAAAAATGTTTGTTGAGTGAATTAATCAACTCAGAAGCTAAATTAAGAAAAAAAACAAATCTAGCATTTTCTGGAGTGATCACAAAATCACAGTCTATTCTAGAATCTCAACCTTAAAAGGCACCTCAGGCTATTTGGCTGAAGCTATATAGATGCAATATATACAACTTAGTCTTTGCTTGGAGGCCACTAGTTTTGGTACCCACTACCTTTTTAAGTTGGCCATTCCACTTTAGAATAGCGCTCATTGCTAGGACATTTTCTTACATCAAACCAAAACTTATCTCTACATCTTCCAACTATGGCTTCTAGTAGGAGCCCTTGGGCACCAAGTAGAACAAGTTAAATCCTTTGGCACCAAGTAGAACAAATTAAATCCTTCTCCTCCATATGAAAAGGTGGGGCTTATTGAGTATATCAATCAAGTTGCCCAACCCCACTTAAAATAAATTAATGAGGAAATTAAGAGTATTGGGTATCACTTAATAATTGATTGTATCATGCAATCGAACTCATTCTATATTACTGTTCCATTTTGTCAAGCCACATTTCTCTTGAGCTAAGCTCAAGAATGCAGTTTTCCCTCTGAGTTAGTTAAGGTATGGTTGAAAAGAAAAGTTGTTAGCATCCATGCTATTAGACTCTGGGACATGTGCTTGTTGTCTGTAGGTTCCAACCAGCTTAACCTGGTGCCATCCCCCCAAAGACATGCTTTCTGTCCTTGTGCAATTAGGGGATGTTTGATCTCCTCCAAGGGGACAACAAGCCCAGTGGTACTGATCTCCTAGCCAAGATTGCAAAAGACAGATGAGTTCCATAAAACAATTAATATTCTTTAATTGTTGAGGGGGTGGGATTAGCCACCCCTGAATGGCGACCCACTTTTCTCAGTATCCATTTGTAACTTCCTATACTCCCTTGTTTCCTGAATGGAAGAGAGTTCCCCCCCCACCCCACCCACTTCTCTTCTCAATGGGGTCACTAGCTTTAACTGAAGTGGCCAGTCTAACCTACTTTGTTCACAGTTATGCATGTCATTGTTAATAAGCTGATTTTACTTAGAGTATGTACCTCAGTTTACATTTATTGAAATTACTGATTACTTCATAAAATACTACACTCAAATACCAGAGCTTCTTAACCTTTGTAAATCTGTTGAATCCTATGGGCTTCTCATAATAATTTTTTAAATGCATAAAACTTAGAGGATTGCTAAGGAAATGAATTGCATTGAAATAGTTATCAAACTATTTTTAAAATAAAGTTTACAGATCCCTGGGTTAAGAACCCTTGCTAAATATAAAAAAGTTATTCACCAATTAATATCACATTGCATATGAAGAGTATTTGAACTGGTTGAAGAAACATTCTCATCAGCTCAGTGAATGCCTGGCAATGGAGAGGATTCTAGCTAAAATTCTGAGATGGAATTGTTTGAAGGGGGAAGATAGAGCGGGGTAGTAGAACCCTGGGTTTTTTGCCTCCATCTTATTCTCTCCTTGCTCCCACTTCCTTGACAAGAGGATTTGAGAACTTTGGAGAACCAGATTTTTTTTTCATTGAGTCTCCTAGCAGCATCCCAGGGACAGCAATGACTATTGATAATTTCTGCATAGGGAGCTAAGGACATAAGGGATATAGATTTAAGGCTATAAAAATAGCCTAATAGAAAAGCTATTACTAATACAGATTAAACTTTAAAGTATGTCATGCCTACTATTTTCCCCAGGGAGTTGGTTGTTAAATATTTACAAACACATCCCTGTTCTCCCATGTCATTTCATTTTATTAGATTTGACTTAATGTTCTAGCCTGCCTAGATGTTTCTGGATCTTGAGTCTACCATTCATGACATTACTTATCCTTCCCAAATCTATGCCATTTGAGAAGGCAAATTCCTTGAGGACAGGGACTGGGTCTTGCTTCATCTCTTGTATCTCCACACAGTAGGTACTTAATAAAACATTCATGAATTAATGAATGTGCTTAGAAACCAAGACCTAAATGAAGTAGATGATAAATTGGACAAGAACAAAGATAACAGCTTTGCCACTCTGGCTTACATCAAACAGAATCCATACCCACTGCTAATGACCAGTCTTGGGATAATAATAATAATCGCTTGTATTTATATAGGACTTTAAGATTTGCAAAGTGCTGTACATAGATTATCTCATTTGATCCTCACAACAACCTTGTGAAGTAGGTGCTGTTATTACGCCCATTTTACAGATGAGGAAATCAAGGCTGAGAGTGGTTAAGTGATGTCTAGTTATTAGCTGTTAAGTGTCTGAGGTAGCATGCCAAGAATGAGGCTATATAAGGGGACTAAAGTATTGCTGCTCTTCTATATTTCCATGTCCTTTGTACTTTTAAAAAAGTCAATTTGCTAACATACCTCAAGGCCAGTCCAGAATTTACATAAATTTCATTGGTATTACAGGATTTTAAATCTCCTTCCTCTTCCATCCACCTCAGTGAACCTAAATCTCATTATTCTATAATTCTACAAACAAGTGCAATAACATGTATGAAATCTGAATTTATCTTCAGTTCATATTTTATAAGGAAACATTAACTTTTGTGAGCAGAGATCATATTAATTTACTAAAACTCTAAAAATACAAATCAACAAAATAGCCATTTCCCATCATATTATATATGAAAATTTGCTGGCTGAATTTTTTCAAAGGTTTATTCATGACCTTATTTTCTTGGTCAGCAAATTAATATAATTATTCATAATGTCCTTAAAATTAATATCCTGCAGCTTTGAAACAGCATTCCATTAGTTTACAATGGAAGAAAATTCATGTGAAAGGGCTAAAATATTCTTTAAATAATAGCATGATTTATGCATTAGGCAACAAAACACTAATTGAGACCTTTATCAGTCATAGGGAAGCAACTGTTCTGTGTTTCTTTTTAAATATTATGAGCATAAAACTACACATCTTCTTAAAAATTAATAAAGGTTGATGCTTATAAAAATAATAGCTTACATTTTGATGATTCTTTACAGGTTTTCAAAATGCTCTTATACAACAACTAAATATTTAAATTTTAGCAACCTGATTATCTAGACTAATGAAAACTAAGTAGAATCTATTGAATATTTACAGTGACATAGGGATGACTGAAAACTTGGGGATAGTGAAATTTCAATGAAATTCTGAATCTAATGATAACTCTATCTTTAATTCAAGTTTCCAAAGGGCTACAGTGAGACATGGAGGCCTATGAAATATTTAGGTATGCCTATAAGCATATTTGCATAGAAATTATCTCATTTACACACACAAGGCTATAGAGTCCTGTTTCTCTTCCCTAACAATTTCTGTATTGTTTTGAGTATTATTGCTCTTAAGGTTGTTGATTTCTCCTTTCCTTGTTTTCTCTTATTTTGTTTGACAACCATCTCCCTTGCCCCACCCCTCAGTATCATTTAACAGTACCCATGACACAGAAAAATATGCTATAGAACAAGGGAAAGGGCCAGAGGAAATTCAGAATCAGAATTGGGCAAGCAATTATTTTGATATGGTTCAATTTTGTAATAGTAATGACAATGCAAATATACTTCTAGACACTTGCTGACACAACTTTTGACATTGATCAGATGAAATCAGACTGAGCTGGTTTCTCTATATCTAGTTATTTTTCTTTTCTTTTCTCTTTGTTTTTTGGAGGGGGAAGATAGGGCAATTGGGGTTAAGTGACTTGCCCAAGGTCACACGGCCAGTTGTGTTTTTAATCTTTTTTTTTTTTTTGCTTTTTGGAGGGGCAATTGGGGTTAAGTGACTTGCCCAAGGAGTTGTGTTTTTTTAAAAAAAGTGTTTGAGGCTGCATTTGAACTCAGGTCATCCTGACTCCAGGGCTGGTGCTCTATTCACTGTACCATCTAGCTGCGTCTCTAGTTATTTTTCTATCAGTTGAGTGCTAAATTTTGTGTCATACACTTGTGTTTTGTTGCTCTCTTGCTGTTTTTTGTTTGTTTGTTTGTTTGTTTTTTGCTTTTTGGAGGGCAATTGGGGTTAAGTAACTTGCCCGAGGTCACACGGCTAGGTTTTTGTTTGTGTGTGTTGTGTCTGAGGCCGAATCCAAACTTCTGACTCCAGGGCCAGCACTCTACTCACTGCACCACCTAGCTGCCCCGTCTCTTGCCGTGTTCTTAATTCTATGATTTTAAAGAGTGGGTTTCCTCAAGGAAACATGAAAAAGTTGTATGACTTAGAAATTACTTTTTTATGACTGTTAGATATTGCATAAACTGTTAGTGTGGGAAAGTCAAGCATTCAAGGGTTATTCAAGCCCATGATGAAACAGGATCAGTCACATCAAAGTGTAAAGGGAAGTGCTAGAAATAAAGAAAATTCAAGAAAAATTCAACAAGATGAAAAACAAAGCTAAGAAATGACAAACTATCACTGCAAAGTAGCATAGTATTTTCAGAAAATAAGCAGAGACCTTCAGAGAGATGTGACAGCTGGAGAGGTTGTTACTGATTCATCTTTTTTGTATCCTGGGTCCCTTTAGCAGTCTGGGGAAGGCTACAGATCCCTTCTCAAATTAATATTTTTAAATGCATTAAATAAAATACATAGAATTACAAAGAAAACCAACTATAATGAAATGCATTTATGAAAATATTTGAAAACCAAATTTACAAACCCAGGATAAGAACTTCTACTCTGTGGTGTGGTGTAGGTTTCTTCAAGTTGAAAGAGCAGTGAGAAGACCAGTGGAAAAAAAAAGAAGCTGATACTGCTATGAACAAAAAACACTTATCATAGGCATGACAGTACAAATACTGGAGTACTGAAGACTGGAAAAAGGTCATTTTTTACTGATGAAATTCATTTTTTCCTTTAAGAATATGTCAAAACTGTTGTCAGGTTTCTCTGTGTTTGGCTCCCTCTGTCTTCTCTGTCTCTGTCTCTGTCTCTGTCTCTGTCTCTCTCTCTCTTTCTGTCTTTTTCAGTCTCTGTGTGTATATCTCTCTCTGAATTTCTTTCTCTCTGTCTCTCTCTCCATCTTTTTCTCTCACCCCCATCCCTCTATCTCTCTGTCTCTGTTTCTCTCTTGCTTTTTCTCCAACATCTATAAAGATAATTATATTGAAAAGCTTCCTTCACAACATTTAAAAGCAGTGTTCACCTTTATTATTGTTAATTATTTAATTTAACTAGTATTTTTAAGTACTTGTCAATCAAGAATCATTTATTAGTCACTTAACTAAGTTCCAATCACTTCAAGGAGCTACCCTTGTAATGGGGAAGACAATAGGTGTTTAAATAGATATATAGAAAACATATAGAAAGCAGATACAAGGTAACTTTGGAAGGGTAGACAATTTTCAGCTGGAAGGACCAGGAAAGGTCTTATGCAGATAACGAAGTGGGTAGCATAGTGAAAGGAGAAAATACATTTTGAGTGAGATGAATGCTTTGTGCTGGGGGCACAAATGCAAAAACAAAATAATTCCTGACTTTAAGGAATTAAAATTCTATTGTTTAAAATTGTATTCTGTGTTTTATTTACAAAGTGCTTTAATTATCTCATTTAGTCTTCACAACATTGTATGATAAGAAATAATGTCCATTTGACAAATTAAAAGACAGGTAGATTATATGGTTTGTCCAAGATTATACAACTACTAAGTGAGACATCAGAATCTAGGATGGGGTTCTTAGTCTGTATGTGTGTGTATGTGTGTAGTGGACCCCTTTAGCAATCTGGTGAAGCTTAGGGACCCCTTCTCAGAATAATCTTTTTAAATACATAAAATAAGGTACATAGGATTAATAAGAAAAGCAATTATATTGAAATGTTATCAGACTATATTAGCATATGTGTGTATATGTAAGTAGATGTGTATGTATGTGTGTATGTATATATACACACATACATGTATATGGTATCCCAAAAATCTTAGTGAAATTCCAAAATTTAATAGCATATGTGTGTGTGTGTGCATATATGTTCATATATGAGTTATCCCAAAAGTCTTGGTGCAGTTTAAACCTTCAATAGCTTATATACACATAACACACATGTATAGTATGTACATGTGCATATACATATATATACACACATACACACATGTTTATAGTTCATGGACTTCAGGCTAACACACTTAATCTAGGATATGTTTAGGTGTGCTGAGAGTATGTTACATAAAATCTACATCTCATTTGCATATAGATCTCTATGCCAACCAAGACTTGAACCTTGATTACTTAATTCCAAGGAAAAAACTCTCTTTCTGTTGTTTTATACTCCCCACTTAGTATATTTACACCACTTCCATTTCCCCTCAAAAACACTAGGAGGTGGGAGTGTCTCACAATTACTAATCAATCAACCAATCACCAAGCATTTATGAATTACCTGCAAATTACAAGACAAAAGCCAAACAGTCCCTGTCTTCAAAGACCTTACCTTGTAAGGCATGAGGGGGAATATGTATTTTTGTGTGTATATGTATATGTACATGTGTAGGTGTACATATGTGTGCATGTGTATATGTATGTGTGTATATGTACATGTGTATGTACATGTGTATGTGTATGTCATGAAACATTGTCATGAAAAGCCAAAGCAGAGAGAGTATCCAGAAGAGTGTGGTCAGTAGTGTCAAGTGCTCTGCTCTAGAGAGATCAAGAAGATGAAATTGAAGAAAGTCAACTCTGATTACTATTAGATTTGGCACTTAAAACATTGCTGGCAAATAGGGAGAGAGAGCAGTTTCAGCTGATTGATGAGGTCAGAAGCCACACTGCATATGGTTTAGGAGAGTGAAAAGAGAAGAAAGTGGAGGCAGGAATATAGACCATTTTTTCAAGGAATTTGGTTGCCAAGGAGAGGGGAGGTAGAGGGTAATAGCAAAAAAGGTAGGATCTATTGAGGATTTTTTTGATAGATCAAGGAGACTAGGTCATGTTTGTAGGCAGAAGGAGAGGAAACAAGAAAAAGAGAGAGAGGTAGGGATGGCATCTGACACAGATATGCCCAAGAGAATAGGGAAATATTCAGAAGTTAGTGCCAAGCTGTTGCAAAACTTGTGACACAGAGTCTTCATTGCCAAAAGATGCTATCTCTAAAACAGCTTAGAACCCATTCCAATTCACAATACCTTTCTCTAGAACAGGCACAGCACAGGGAAAACCACACAGGAAACCAGACCCCCCCCCAAAAAAAAAACTATATGGGATTTCTGGCTTTCTCTCATAATATCACAGAACCATGGAATTGAGAGCTGATTAGAAGTCATCTAATCCAGCCTCCTTCAATCTAGTCCAATCCAATTCAGTCAACATTTCTTATGACAAAAAAGGCCTATATTTTCAAAAAGTTTACATTCTACTAAGGGGTCCCAAAATATAAACAGATAAGTATACACATTAATTGAAGAAACACTAGTGGGATTAGGAAAATTTCCTGTAGAAAGAAGCCTACAGATTTTACCAAAGCTGTAAGAATGAGCTTTTTAACCATGGAATAGGGGACCAATTTATGGGATGCTGTCATAGATGACAGAATACTCCCTGCTTTTACATGCTGCCAATTGCTTCCGAGTAGAAAAGAAGTGAATGCCCTTATTATTAGCACCAGTAGCTGGCTTCCTGCTTCAATAGTTCAACACCACCCCTTTCCAGTTGCTATAACAATATGCAAGAGAAGCATGGTGCTGTGAAAAGAGAGCTATACTTGGAGGCTCAGGAAGTGAGTGTTCAGCCTTTTCCTCTCAGTGTGATCTTTAGCAGGTCACTTACCCATCTGTAAAATGAGGGATTTGGCCAGATGGCCTTGCAGGTCCCTTCCTGCACAAGATCGATGGTCCTATGACCTCTGTTTTTAGCAATTCTATGAGGAATGTTTTGAAATCCCTTTTTAAAAGTTCTGTGCTAATAACCTGAAGGGAAAACCAGGGAACATAGCTCTGATAGCTTCCAACAAAAGGTGAAGTAAGCCCTTTGGCAGAGAAGAGAGAAAAAGAGTGATTCAACTGCATTTATTGTTTCATGATAGTCTTCCTTTAGACTGAGCAGCTGCACCATGTTACTTAAATTAACCAAGTCAGCACAAAGGGATAAAAAAGAAGACGTGCTTTGAAGTGCAAGATAAGTCGTCATCATCATCAACATCAACAGCAATTTATTGAGTATTTATTCAATATTTCAAGCAGAGCTCCAAGATCAATGGAATTATTTTTGTTCAACAATATTGGTTTATTATAATGTTGCCAAGAGAAAAAGGACAGGGACTTGTGCTTTCTTGTATATCTTTTTTTTTATCATGATTACAGGGCAATTCAAAATCATCCTATAAAAGTGTTTTCTAAATTACAAGGCAAACAATTAAATGTTCAATATTTATTACGTTTAGTACAAACTGTCAGTTTAAGGTCAAATTTGTGATACTTTGGACTTGTATTTCATATGTACTTTGGGGCATCTTCCGAAATCAATTTGTAAAGTAAATTTATACCCCTTTTATAGAATTCTGTATAATTTTACGTGTCTTATTCTTTGCATTTGTTTATAGTTCTTTGTTTTATGATGCATGCTTTGTTGAATGCATAATTCTGGGGGTGCCAAATCCTTTTTTTTTCAGTAATGTACTTCTTAGTTCTCAATTGTAACATTGTTTCTGTGGGAAAATATGACTATAACATGGTTTTTATGGAATTTTTGTTAACCTTTTACTAAGATCCACTTTATGATGTGGTTTCTAAAGAAAGCATTTTGGCAAAAAGTAGAGGCTGCTCACATTTTATCAAAATGTATTCATATTGTTATATTCACATTCCTATTAAAGAAAAACTTTGGATCCCAGTCTTTCAAAACTTAGTTTCCATGATCCTCCTCCCCACCGACCTATCCCTTATGATCCAGCCATTAGGTTCCTTGTGTTTTCCCAATGCTTCCATATACCTTCAATGTTAACCACACCTCATATAAATCTGAGCAATTCTTGTATAGTAATACATCCATCTACCCCACTTCTTGTCTTTTCCCTAGAAAGACTGATTTATGTGTTATAAGTTGCAAAGATTTTTTTTAAAGCAATTGGGGTTAAGTAACTTGCTCAAGGTTACATGGCTAGTTATTTATGTGTAGGTGCTAAATACTGAGGTCAGAACCGATCCCAGGTCCTCCTGACTCCAGGGCCGGTGCTCTTACTTACTGCACCACCTGGCTGCCCCCAAGTTGCAAAGATTTAAGGAATTTAAAATTTAGGTCATATTGGCCCAACATTTCAGATTCCTTAAAATCTTTCCAACAGCATCATCACCATACTGTGAGGGGAAGAAGAGATGGAGAGTCAGGTCAGGATGGCTGCCATGGGAAGGGAAGGATGTACTGAGAATTGGCTCTGGGGACTTTCCAGAGTCTGAAATTTTTAAGGTGGAAGGAAATTAGAGGTAAGGACTGAACCTGTGATTTTATTGGTATAAGGATTCTTAGATGAAGAAATTCATTCTACTGATTCAGGTCAACACTTTTTGTGAGAGATTAGGATTGAATATAGAGATCTTGGAATAAACTGAATACATATGATACTTGGACTTATGGCAGGTAATGAGGTCCTCAAGATATACACTGTAGAGAGAACAGAGCAGAGAGCCCAGAACAGAAAGTAGAGATATACAAACAGTCAGGGGGCATGATATGATGATGATCTAGCAAATAAGACTGAAAAAGGCAGTTAAACAGGTGGGAGGAGACTCAAGAAAGCAGGGTCACAATAACCTAGAGAGGAAAGATTAGCCAGGAGGAAGAGGTGATCAGCAGTATCAAATGCTGCAGGAAAGTCAAGAGGAGTCACTACTGAGAGAAGAGACCATATGATTTGTTGATAAAGAGATCCTTGATAACTTTGCAGAAAGTGTTGAGCAATAAGCTTAGAAATGGTTAAGAAGTAAGATAAGAGGAAGTAGAGACACTGAGTGCAGACAACTTTTTCTAGGATTTTCACTATGAAAAGGAAGAGAAACATAGGATAATAGTTTGAGAGGATGGAAAGACCAAGTGTATTAACAATGCAATATTCACTATGCCTATGGCAATTATAAATAGGCTTATGTGGTTATTAATCACAAAATATATCAGTCTCTCTATATGGGGGATAAAGCCAGAGAATTTTTTAAAATACCAAATAACCGAGTCCCAAAACCAGAAAGTCAAAGCCATCAGGGTAGTTATGAAATTGGCACAAGTAGTTAACATAGTAAACAACCACATTCTTAAGCCTTCAAAACAGAACAGGCTACTTCAGGCAAAGGTCCTTCTCTCCCGACTCTCAGCAACGGCTCAGCGTCCAGGAAGCGTGCTCACAATAGCTCCGGCCCCCCGCAGTTCCAGTTCCCGGCAGCCCCCAACAAGAGTCCTTAGCAGAAATTCTGGCTGGCTTAAAAAAGAGATTTGGGCCTCCACCTCTACCTCGGCAGTTACTGCTGTTGCTGTGGCCACCAACAGTCCCCAACGGAACTCTTCTTCCGCTTCCTCTTGCCCCTCCCCTTCCTGCTATGTCAGCAAGTCCAATGGGGCATGGAAGATCTTTAAATCCCATAACCCTTACTCCAAGCAAGGAGTGTGTTGTTGTTGTTTTTGTTTTAAAGACTCAGGGAGACCTGGGCATGCTCTTTAGGACTAATCACAACTCTCTGGGGTATTCCTCTGGAGATTTTCTTCCAAGTTTCTAATTCATAGAATCATTAATAAATATTCTTTAGGTCCAATTGTTCAGTTAGTTCTGAATCCATCTAGTTGAAGTATTTACTCCACTTTTCTCCACTTTCCCCATAAAAATAGCCTTATTCTGAAAAAAAATGCTTTGCTCAAATCTAGGCAAATTATGCCTATAACATTTCTGTGATCTTTCTCAATATAGTAACCTTGTTTAAAAAGTAAATGAGGTTAGTTTGTTATGACATCTTCTTGATGAAGCTATGCTGTCTTTATGATCACTGCTTCCTTTTCTAAGATATTCATTAATCAACCCTTTAATAATGCCTTCTAGAGTTTTTCAAGGAATTAAAGTCAAGCTCTATTATTTGTGGACTCCTTTGTCTTCTTTTCTGATTTCTCTCTCCAATTCTCTACAATCTTTCAGTGATCACTGATGATGACTCAGTAATCACATCTACCAATTCTTTGTTCATCGGGACCATGTGAATTACCTGTAACCATACAACTAGTTAAGTGGGATTTGGTTGAATCCAAGTCTAACATTCTATCTACAATATTATGCTGCTTCTCATAGTAGGTGACATGTTTGCTGAGGTGATATATATTCCAAAAATGTGATGCACAGAACTGAACACAATCTTCCACATTTGGGTTAACCAATGCAGAGAAGAGGGTATTCTGGACCGTATAATTTGGTTAACAGACTCTCTATATTTTCTTTGTGTACAGATCTTCTAGCTGTCACTATCTTTTGCTGAGAAATAAAAATACAAACATAAAAATAGATTAGAATTTTTTCTAGCAACTATACTTCAATGATTGAAAAGATAAGTGCTGTCTAACTATATTACTCCCCTGTTCAAAAGTCATATTGCCTAAACTATAAAATACAGACTCCTCAGTCTGGCATAGAAATGCTTTCAAAAATCTGACTCCAAACTACCCTTTCAGCCTTATTTCATTCTATTTCTATTCATATGCCTTAGTTTCAGTTAAATTTGTGTCTACTAGCTACTCTCCCATCTCATCTTGCACTCTACTCCCTTCATACATTTGCAGTCTGTTCCATCATTGCTTACTGAGATATTTTTTTTTAAAGTCTAAGTTAAACATCCTTTTATTCATCAACCCTTTGATTCCACATTCTCAAAAATTTCCCACAGCACTTTGTGTGGCTTATCACAGTTTACTTTGCTATCATGTTTATTAGTTTTCTTTGGTCCAGATTTGTGATTTCAACTCCTGGCAAAGCTTACTCTGCCAATATCAATCCACAACTATTCTGTAGTTTATAGTCTTAGAAAGTTGCCTGGGGGCACTGAAAGGCTCACTGACTTGTCCAGGGGCAAACAAGCACCATGTATAAAAGGCTGGACTTATTTATATATTGGTTTTATTTAACATCTCTATGAGATTACAAGCTCTAAAAGGGTAGAAACTATGAAGTTTTTTATCTCTGTATCCCCAGGGTCTAGCACAGTACCTTTGGATGTGGGAAGTACTTAAGAAATGCTAGTTGAATTAGTTCTAATTGAAATCATTATTGTGAGTTCTCCTTGTGGTGATACAGGTCAGAACCTCCCCTTTAAACTGAAAATGACCAACTTCAAATGCCTACTCTTTCCAGACCCTAAGCCAGAACTTGTCATGAAATATCTCTCCCCTGATTGATAAACTTCTGGAAAGCATCTATTAATGAGGAATTATCATTTGGAAGTGGGCCCAGGTTAAATTCTACCTTTGTTAACCAAAAAAAGCTGTGATGATTCTCCAAGATTTGATGATACTTGTTGAAAAGGAGCTTATGAAACTCAGCAAAGACTGAAATTGGTCTCCTCTTTCCTTCTGAGCCCTGAGCACTACCCTGAAATGGTGCCATTCATGGACCAACCTACCTATTACCATGAGTGAAGACATCATGATAATAGTACCTCCTTCTAATCCATACAAAGACTGACAAACTCTTATAGTCTGACCTATGTTCCACTTATTTCTGACCCTCAAAATAAAACTTCTTAGCCCTTTGGTATTGACAGTTGCAGCTTTGATAAACCTGGGGACTTTTGTGAATTTTTATATATTTAGTCCTGTGGCACGTGGAAAACAAAATGACTGAGGGAACAAAGGCTTTATCTTCCAAGCATATTAATTTATTAAACAATGTATGCCAACTGCCCAACAAGTTGCCAGATCCCTTCCTCAGCTTGAGATCTGGACTCCAAATATAGAGGAGATAGACTTTTATACATTTAAAATTAATCAAGCAAGGCCAATTAATTAAAAGGAAAATATAACATTAAGTAATCTGGTTTCTACCTGGATGATAGATTAGGGACTTTCCAAGTTGGGAAAGGGAGAGTGAAGAGGCACAACTCCCTAAAATCAGAAAAAAAGATGTCCCACTCTCCCCAAGTGTCTGTAAATAATCTAAGGAACATGGAAATAATAACAGTTGGGGTTAGTTATGGGGTTAATATGGGGTTAGTTAAACCTGTGGGTTGCTTGAGATGTACAATTATGAGAAAACTCATTGCAAAAATCATTGGATCATCTTGTTAACATAACTGAGTTCTTTGGTTAAGGGTCTCCAAGCAGCAAGTAGAGTAGTTCCAGCTTCCCAGACATGTAGGGCTAGGTTCAGACAATACAATAAGGTTTTCTTCCAATTCCCACAGTTGAATAAAGTTTTATCAAGATAGAAGTTGCATTAAATCTATAATTGAGTAGAAAGGAAACTGAGCTAGCTCTAGAATTGAGTCACAATATGGATCCAGTCAATGTGGTTCATTCAATTCCCACAATTAACCATTTGCTATCATAATATACCCATTTTCCTCAGTCCTTGTGACCCTTCATGAGCCTCAATTCTGAAGCCCTCTCATTAGGTGATAGGCTGCCTCTCTCCTCCTCTTTGTACTGGCTCCCTTCTGAAATCTATGTTTGTGATCATCAGTGGTAGAAATTTCAATATTCCCTGCAACCTCTATAATTGTCATCTTCTTGTTTCTGACATCAGGTGTGGGAAACTAAGCAGATGCTGTTGAGTGAGAACCCATCCCTTCAACAGAACCCAAGGTCATGGCTTCTTCCATTGCTTACTTACCAGGGGACCTAATCTTTCCAATATGTGGGCTATAATAGTATTAATGTGGAAATTGCAGTACGTCACCTTCTGCCCTAGTTTTGGAGGTTTTAGTTATCAACCCCAAGATAGGGGGCTGACATACTGTGCTCATAGAGGAGGCAGAATCCCAGCCATCTACACTGATTAAGAAGAACGACAAGTGTTCAGGATGGGAGTATGGAGTCTGAGGGGCTGCCTCTCAATAGTACCATTGATGAGCCCCATGTTTCCTCCTATTCTGAGTAGACCTTTTCACTTAAGGTCTAATTCAGTTTTATCTTTCCCTTGTCCCTGCATCTTCACTCTGTGTTCTTGCACATCTTATGTTGTGCAAATTAAAGCATGTCAAACAAAAGCCTTTTGTATTTAGCATCACAGTCTGACTCTTGTGGAAAACTTCTGAGTCCTCCAAACTAGTGCAGCAGATTGAGACAGGGACTAATAAGGAAATATCCTTCATGGATGCTACATAATAATAATAGCTAGTATTTTGGAGTGATTCAAGTTTTGCAAAGTGCTTTACAAAGATTTTCTCATTTTCCTCAAAATGACATTGGGAGGTAGGTGCTATTATTAGCCACATTTTATAGTTGAAGATATTGAGGCAAACAGAGGCTTAAATGACTTGCCCAGGGTTACATAGCTAGCAAGTTTCTGAGGCTGGATTTGAATTTAGGTGTTCATGATTCCAAGCCTGGCACTCTATCCACTTCACCACCTTGGTGCCTCATGATTAACAACTACCCATAGGTGAATGGCATATCTGAGCTTCCTGTGTATGCACAAGGTTAAAGAAAACCAGTAGATTCCATTGTAGGAGGATATTTCTGATTAGAATGAGTGCAAATTGGTGCACAATAGTCACTTTTATTGTTACCATAATTAGTACTGCAAAATTCTGGGGCAAAGCGGAGATTCTGGGGGCCAAGATTTGTGACATAAAATCTTTCTGATATCTTATTCCTATTTTTGAGCCTAACTGGGAATATTCTAGAAAGTGGAAATTAAAGATCTCTTTAGAACCACACTACACTGTAGTTTTCTGGTAATTATTTCTACTGCATTTTCTCTTATAGTTTCTCTATTTATATGTATAATTCTTAGAAGCTGGCTATAAAAGGAAGAAGGAGAATATAAATAAGAGGCAGTAGTTGGCATTAATTCACTCTGTTTTTCACATAAACGTTAATCCTTGGAAAATTCAAAATAAGTATGCCTTTTAAAGGGCATATTTTTAAATTTGCCAAGAGATCTGGTTATAGTGCATAAACATAAAGCATCAATATTGTTCAGGTAATAGCAAATGCCTTTGCCAAAAGGAAACCCATTTTCTACTTATCTGGCATTCTACATTGCTTAATTCAACCATTTTGTCTCCCAATTACATATATATATATATATCTGTGTGTGTGTGAGTATGTGTGTATGTATGTATGTATGTATACACATTTATATAATTAAGTTTTGAATTTCAGAAGGAAATGTAAAGAGAAGGTCTTGGGGTGGCTAGGTGGCACAGTGAATAGAGCACCAGCCCTGGAGTCAAGAGGACCTGAGTTCAAATCTGTCCTCAGACACTTAACACAAAAAAATTAGCTGTGTGACCTTGGGCAAGTCACTTAACCCCAATTGCCCTCCAAAAAAAAACAAAAAAAGGAGAAGGTATCTTTGCCAGTAAATCTCAGTATGACCATTGTGTTTCTTTGAGTTTTAGTTTCTTCTTCAGAGTAAAGGCTCAGTTGAGAACTCTCTCCTCCTGGTTAGTCTCTCTTCTCTGGGTTTTTGTGATATTATTCTCTCCTGATTCTCCTCCTTATCTTTTCTGGGTGCTCCTCTGTCTCCTTTTGGGGTCTTATCACCCATATCATGCCCTCTAACTGTGGGTGTTCCCCCAGGGTTCTGTCATAGGCCTTCTCTTCTCCCTTTATACTCCTACCTTGGTAAATTCATCAGCCTTGATGAGTTGAATTAGCATTAGTACAGATGACTTCCAGATCTGTAAATCTAGCCTAAGTCTCTCCCCTAAATTTCAATCCTAAATCACCATCTATTAGACACTCCAAACTGTATCTCAGTGACATCTTAAATTCAAAATGTCTAGAATGGAATACATTATCTTTCCTCAAAACCTCCTCTTCCAAATATCCCAATTTCTATAGAATGCACTGTAGTGCTCAGATTATCTCTGCAGTTTCCTGAACTCTTCCTCATTCCATATGTCTGTCACTTACCAGATCTTGATGCTTCTGCCTTCACATTTTTCCATCCGACCCCATCTCTTCTCTTGTCCAATCACTACCTTTGTTCAGACTTGCATCAACTCTTGTCTAGATTGCATAAACCACCTACTTGGTCTCCCTGTCTCAAGTCTATCACCAGTCCATTCTATCCTATCCACTGTTACAAAGTAGTTTTCCTTAATTGCATAACTGACCATGGGATTCTTCTATTCAACCAACTCCAATGGTTTCTTGCTGTCTTTAGGATAAAATAGAAACTTCTCTGTTGAGTTTTTAAAGCCATTTATAATATGGCTGCAGCTTTTTAGGTTTATTAAAACATCATTCATCTTCCTGAGTTCAGAAATATAGCTAAATTACCTTTTCATTTTTCTCCACACCTATCACTCTTACCTTTCACTCTCCATGCCTTTGCACTGGTCATTTTCCATATCTGGATTGCATTCTGCCATTATCTTGGCCTCTTAGAGCATCCGTTTTTCTTTAAAGTGCAGCTTGTGCACCATCTTTTGCATGGAGCCTTTCTTTATCTCATCAACTGCCAATATACTCCATTCCAATCTACCTTGCATTTAATCACTTTATACTTATTAGCTTTATATCTGTGCCATGTATATATTTTCTATGTGTCTTCTGCATGAAAATGTAAGATTATTGCCGGTAGGGATTATATCATTCTTTGTACTTGTGTATTCAGCACCAAGGACAGTGTCTGGCATATAGACATATAGTTTTTATTGATTAATTAGTTAATTTATGCTTGGGAGGGCAAGCATCTTCTTCCTCTTCATGGTATCCAGACGTAATAGGAATAGGAATTTGAAGATCTTCCCTGTGCCTTAACAGACTGAGGGGAGCGTTTGAAGCTTCCCGGCTTTGAAAGTAAACTCTGTCCCCTGATAGGCTGAATGTGGTCACATGGAGCCTTGTAGTAGGAGGAGTTTGCTGAGGAGAAGCAGAGCCCACAGAGAGCTAGTAGAACTGGTACAGAGCCAGCCAGACAGTTGGAGACAGTTGGGACAGAGGAGCTTAGGCAAGGAGATAGAGTTCTGTGAGTAAATATTGATCTTGTATTGGTATGTGGGGAGGCTAAAGGATGGCATGGCTCTCAGCATCATTATGGCTTCCAAATATCTTTGGTACTATGATGGATTCGGCTTACTGGTTTGGGGATTCGGTTTTCTGGTGTCTAAATAAATCCTTCAACTTTATCCTCTATCTGGAGAGTCTGGCATATTTTGCGAGTGGACATCATGCGATACTTTTGTCTTTATCCTGATTGTGGGCACTGTAAATATTGCATTGGCACTACACCAGATCACAAACTTTTTATCCGATCCTAGTTTCTATGAATTCCAATCCTGCCTTATCAGTCACCTATTGGATATCTCAAATTGGACATACCAGAGGCATCTCAAGCTCTACATGTCTAAAAGGGACTCATCTCTCTCTCCCCAAATCTTCCCCTCTTCTGGACTTCCGTATTATCAGCAGCATTCTTACAGTCACCCAGGTTTGCAGCCTTGGTGTCATCTTTAACTCCTCACTCTCATTCACCCCTCACATATAGCCAATTCCCAAATCATGTTATTTTTATCTACATGTTTCTTGTGTATGCCTGCTCCTCTCTACTCAACAGTTATCATCCTTGTTCAGGTCTTCATTACCCCTTGGCTAGGCTACTTCCTTAGCTTCCTTTTTCATTGTCTAGCCTCCTGATCTAGTCTCCCCACTCTGATCACCACTCAGTAGTCAAAGTGAGTTTTCAGAAGTACAGTCTGACCACTTCATACTTCATACTCAGCAAACTCACTAGTTTCTTATTACCACTAGGATGAAAGATAACTTCCTCTGTGTGGCATTTCAGGCTCTCTACAACCTACTCCATTCCTACATTTAGGCATTTTTTTTAATGCATTCCTCCATAAATTCTGCAAAAACTGGGCTATTTGTTGTTCTACATACACAAATTTACATTGACTGCCCATACTCGATTCTTGGGATGTGCTCCCTCTTCACCCAGACCTCTTAGAATCCTGTTTCAGCTCTAGGACCACCTTCATTCTGAAGCCTTTCTTGGTCCCCTCATCTGCTGAGGCATCCACTCCATAAAAATACTATGTATTCATGTATATATAAATAATTTGTATACTTTTATGCACATGTTGTCTACCTCATTAGAATGGAAGCTCCTTGAGGGCAGGCATTGGTTTTGCCTTTTCTTTTGTCTCTAGTGTTTATTAGTTTCTTGTATATAGTAAGCACTTAATATCTTTTAATTGATTTATTGGATGAACAAAACCTATTTTCATGTATCCAAATCTAAGCTTCAGTCTAGTTCAATTCGAATTATTTTTATGAACTTTAGATTCAGAGCCTTTAATCATAACCAGCTAAAAGCTTATTATTTTTCCTTGTTTAATACATGGTAAGGGAATCTTAGTGAAGTTATTATTCTGAATAACCATTTGCAGGCTTTTTTTTGTATTCAGGCAACAATAATTTTCATTTTTCTTCTCATGAAAATAGATGCCCCTATTCACACATCTTACCGTAATCATTCGCTGAGATGCCTTAAACATTCATTGACCCTAAATGTTTTCAGCTTAGCCATTCTATGGAAACTAAGGTTATTTATAGAAAGGAACTACTTTTCACATCTAGAATAATTACACATGGAAATTATGAGAGAGATATAAAGTATATGATGCTAGAGTATTGGTTTTGAAGTCAGACAATTTGGCTTCAGATCCCAAGTTGGATACTAGTTATCTTGTATGGGGAAAAAATATTCACTAAGGTCCCTTCCATCTCTAAATTGTGCTACCAAAATAATATCTTACATTCATGCTCACAACTCACAGAGAACTTTGGTATTCATTATCAGCAAGCCTGTACAAGTTTTCTTCATGTGAGACACAGAAAGTTCAAGTGATACAGCTTCTGTACAAAGATAGTATATAGGGAAAGCCGGGAACCCAGATTAAATTCAGTGGAATTAAAAAAGAAACTCAAGGAACTATGCTAGGTGGTGGAGATAACAAAGATAAAAATAAAAGGTTTTTCTATTGGGAGGGGATACCATACATACATAGGAGAGACAGAGCACTTACAACTAGGTGGGTGGGGCAACAGAGGCAGGTGTCACAGGGAGTTTGCACCCAGCTTGAACCTTGAATGAACACCTACATTCTAAGATGTGGAAATGAAGTAAATCTAGGCATGGGGATGATTTGGGCATGTGTGTAGAGGTGAGAGATCGAGTGCAGAGTTTGGGAAATAGCTGGTAGTCTTGTTGACAAGAGCAAAGAGTTCAAGGAGGGAAATAGAAGCAATAGGAGCCACTTAGGCTCCTTGAAAATGGGAGTGACATGGTCAGTCCTGTGACTTGGGATGTTTAATTTTGCAGCTATGTGTAAGGTAGACTGGAGAAATGAAAAATTGGCAACAGGGAGACCAATTAGGAGGCTGTTTTAGTAGTCTAGATAAGGCCTGATGGTGGTTGGGTGAATGGACAATTAGGGAATAGATGCAAGAGATATTGCAGAAATAGAAATGACAAGAGTGGGCAACTGATTAGATATTCAGGGATGAGGGCAAGTCTTAAATGAACTTTTTTAATTGAGATGTTAGTACAAAATGTGACAGAATTCTAGGGAATTACTAGAGAGAAAAAACGTTTCTTGCACATTAACAATTTTATTTTGTGTCCTGCAATTTATGGGCTATTTCATGGTTTCTGTGTTAGGGAAATTACATATTATCAGAATTAGTGTTTTGCTACAAAGAATTGTATGCATAAAAGTATATTTTTAGCAATCTTTAGCAAAAGATTACAGTTGGTTTTTTTTTTTTTTGGTTGTTACAGAAAACTATCACCCTGTTTCCCAGAGGTTCAATACATCAACATTTGTGTTTTTTACTTTTGACCCATTTTCTAGAAATGTTACCCCTGTGAATGTTGAGGGTTAAAATCAGACTGATAATAGAGAGTAGCTTTGGTGTTGGTGTTCCCTCTCTAAATACGGGTGAACTGGGGGTATTATTTTTAGAGAATTCAAACCAAAGGTATGGCTCCCTGCTGGCCATATGGAATTCACAAGGGAACTTTCTCAATTAGATCACCAGAGCAGAGGACGAGACATACCCTGAAGATAAAGAGCACATGAAATATGTACTTGGCTCTGTGTCAGGATGGGTATCTTAGGCTTTAGTCCTTTTAGCAGTCACCTTTGTATAGGAACTATTGGTTAAGTGTCACTAGGCCTTTGCAATAACTTTCTAGGTGTCCTGGCTCCAGATATAGCCTACTACTAATACAACCCTTATTACATTTTAATAATACTATTTTAAAATTCAGTAAATCCTCTATTACAGCCTTATCTAGGTGTGTCATGAAATTTTCTTTTTGCTTTTTTTCCTAATTTTATTTCAGGGACCAAGAAAATATGCATGCAGTAATACCGGTCTTTAAATGAACCACTTAATTTTTCAATACTTCAGTGAAGAAAGTTTTACTTAACTTAATAATTTGGATGGCCACCAGATTTAATTTCTCCTAGCAAGGTTCAGAGTTTTACTCCTAAAAATTCTTATTAAAGAATGTAAACAGGGAATCCAGATCAACTAGCGTATGGCATAAAATCATGATTATTACAGTTACCACATTCACTTACTGAACTAATCAGGTTTCTGGGAAGGGGCAGAGAGAGAGAGAGAGAGAAGGAGAGAGAGGGAAAGGAAGAGAGAGATCCCAGAAAATCTCACCAACATTAATAGTCTAATTTTTCTTAATGCCATTAGAACTTGTTTCATAATGTAGTAAAAAACATGACTGTCACGAAATGACAACTCTGTTGTTGACAACTTTCAAAATAAGAATTAAAAGGTGAAGTCAATCTATAATTTTTCTAGTCATTAACAGCAATGGCAGGTGCCATATTGGCACAGCATTGTCTGCTTCTTGACACTCAGCTATTTTGAGGTTTGAAAACTTTGTTATTTAGAACACATTAACCTGGGCTTAGCTTCTTTTTTAGAACACATAGTCTTATTGAAATGTAACATTTATCATAAAATTAATGTATTTTTTTGACCTGAGTATGATCCCAACCACAGACTGTCTATCCTTGCTAAGTACAGGAAGGATCACCACCAACAGATGGGCCACAAGTTCTTTGAGCAACCTATGAAATGAAGAAGAAAAAAAATATCCTTCTGTCTTGTGCAACCCCTTTCAATTTTCACTGTAATAGGCGAAATCAAGAATTATTTATTTAAGCAACTATGATGTGCCAGGTACTGGCATTATGGATACAGAGAAAAGCAAAAACAGTCACTATCCTCAAGGAGCTCAATATTTAATGATTGCCATTAAGTCTTTTTCTTTTCCCAGTCATGTCTGACTGTTAATGACTCCATTTGGGGTTTTCTTGGCAAAGATAGTTGAATGGTTTGCCATTTCTTCCTCTAGCTCATTTTCCAGATGAGGAAACCGAGAGAAACAGGGTTAAGTGAGTTGCCCAGGGTCACATAGCTAGTAAGTGTCTGAGACCAGATTTGAACTCCAGTCTTCTTGACTGGAGGCTTAGTATTCTATTCACTGACTTGAGGCCTAGTACTCGAATAGAGGCCTAATACTCTATTCACTGCACCACCTATTATGCTAAAGTCTAAAGAGAACAAAGGTACAAAGGTACATTGAACAAATGTATGAATAATACAAATACTAAGAATTAAATATTTTCAGATCATTTATAAGTGTTATAAATCTAAATGTAGTTTTTGTCCATTGACCAGTGAAATGACATTCTCTGTTCCTCTATGTCTCTCCTTTTGTTTGCCCTGAAATCACTTTAAACATAGCCAACCAAAAATCAAACCCATATTTCTCACCTATGTTTCTCCTTACTCCCTGTTTTCTCTTTTTCATCATTCGTATTATCATTATCCCAGTTACAGAGATTTGAAACCTCAGTGTCAGTTTTTATTTTTTCTTCTCCTTTATCTCCTATGTTTGTCATCAAGTCATGATAAAATTCTTCCTTTGAAATACAGCCCCTAACCAAACCTACCTTTTCATTCCATTGTCCTTACCCTAGTTCAGTTTAGTTTAGCAGCCTCCTCATGACCTCCTTGCCTCTTGTCTGCCACTTTGTCAACCTTTCCAGCCCATCCTTCCTAATTTACCACTCTCATTATATTCCTTCCCATTCAAAAAGTTAGCTATACCCAATGCTACTTTCTTACTTCAAAATCTCTTTTCAACGCTTTGCTATTTGCAATCGGTTCCCATGACACTTTTGAAATAACTGCATCAGGGGTTACCAAATCATCACATTTTATAGTCTTTTCTCAGTCCTCATTCTGTGGAAGCCTTCCAGTTTATCAAAGCCTTTTTAAATGCAGAATATTCTCTTCCTGTATACATGTATTATTGTGGGCTGCCTGTAATTTGATAGCTGCCTTCTGCACTATAGGTGGCTGCATTTAGTGGTGGGTGATCTTTCTGAGTAAGTTTGAAATGTTCATAGAGAACTTTGTGATCTTCAAATGAAAGGCACTATATAAATATCACTTACTATTATAAGGGAAGAATCCAGCTGTGAGTAAAGGATTTTTTAAAAATATAGTCAAACAAGTATACTTACATAGAACCAAAAACTTCCTTAGTCCTCATTTGTGAAAGAGCTTTCCGTTAATATGGTTGTAATATACTATATATGCTTGTTAATGTTCCAGTGTTGAAATGGCCTGTGTGTTTGGTAGCTTGTGCTCACTCCTCCCCTCAGACAGACCGGTATCATGCTATACCCTGTTCTCTGAATAAACTGTAGTAACTACTCTTTTTACCTATTTAATTGAGAAAAATTAGCTCATTGGAACAACATGAAGCCTAAAAGGGATACAGAAATATGTCACATTTACTGAATGAAAAAGTAGGAAACTAAGAGTATTTGACCTATCTATATGAAAACCTGGCTGACTCTATAAAAGGTATGCATAGACAAAAAAAGGGAAAAGAGCCTATTTGTATAAAATATTGATAGCTCTTTTATGGTAGCTAAGAACTGAAAATTGAGGGGATGCCCATCAATTAAGGAATAGCTGAACAAGTTGTGGTATATGATTGTGATGAAATGTTATTATGCTATAAGAAATGACAAGTAGGATGATTTCAGAAAAACCTGGAGTGACTTATATGAACTGATACAGAGTGAAGTGAGCAGAACCAGAAGAACATTGTACACAGTAACAGCAATATTATACAATGACCAACTGTGAATGATTTATCTATTCTTAGCAATACAAAAATCCAACATAATTCTAAAGGTCTCATGATGAAAAATGCTTTCCGCCTCCAGAGAAAGAACTGATGGCATCTGAATACAGACCAAAGGATACTATTTTTCACTTTCTTTCTTGTTTTTAGTTCAAGTTTTCTTCCACAAAATGACAGAGAAATGTTTTACATGGTTCCACATGTATAACCTATATCAGATTGCTTACTGTCTCAGGGAGGGAGGAGGAGAAGGAGGAAGGAATAGAATTTGAAACTCAAAACTTAAAAAAACTCTAAATGTTAAAAATATTTTTACATGTAATTGGAGAAAAATAAATTTTAAAAAGGCATACATAAAGTGAGCACTGTGTGTGCTAGCACACCCAGCTTTATGCTCTGAAGTCAAGACCTGGTGTTATACAAGAGGTGGTGATATAGGAGAAGTGTGGGTGGGTAAAAGGATGACAAATTAATGCCCATGTTCTCAGATTTTTTTCTCCTCAATTCGGAGCCTATTCTACCTTTAAAATTCTGGGTAGGACAGAAAGAGGAAAGCTCTACCTGAATTCCATTACTTTGGAGTGGATAAAAACCATTCTGGATTACCCCATATCTAATTTTCCTCAACTTTGTACCTCCCCATGCGGTAGAATTAGGTGGTGGTAATTGGGAAGAGAAGAAGAAAACTATTTGTTTCTGTCATTTACCCTACTTCAATCTCTGACTACCTCTATAAAATAGGCTCAACAAATTCCTATTATGTCTGTATACCAGGTAGAAGTTCCAGGCAAGCAAAGCCATGAAAACTCCCTCTCTCATCTCTGGAAAAGTAAAGGCTTTCCCATCTGTTAAATGACTACTTGTCCTCTCTAATAGTCCCAATCTGTCTACCTCCCTCCCTGCTCTGTAGCTCTGGATGAATGACGTGGAAAGGTATTTCTAGGCCAATTGTCTGGAATCAGAGAATCAAAAATTTCACAACTGGAAAGAACCATCACGTCCAGCCCATACCTAAAAAAAAAAAACAACCCTCACTATCTCCTAACCAGCAGGTGGTCATCCAATCATTGCTTGAAAGCCTCTAAAGGGGGAACCAACCACTTTCTAAGATGTTACCAGAAGTGGAATCAGTTTTGGATAGCTCTAATGGATAGGAAAATTATCTTTACATCAAGCCAAAACATGGCTTCTAGTTCTGCCCTCTTGGGTTAAATAGAGCAAGTTTAATCTCTCTTCCTCATAATAACCTTTCAAATACTGGAAAGAAAACTCTCCCTTTTTCTATTCCCTGCCCACAGTCTTTTCTTCTCCAGTCTAAGAACCTTAATTCCTTTAATAATAAATTTTTTAAAAACCCAACCTAAAAAAAATAAAAATAGACCCCCCCCCCCAACCTAATTCACTACTCATTCTCCACTTCTGATTCACTTTTATGGCTGCTCTATCTTCATACCTACTTCCTGGTCCCTGCTTGAGATGCTTTTTCATTCTCTCCCTCCCACCTTCCATTTCTCCTTTATATTTTGTCTTCCCCTATTAGAACATAGACTTCTTAAGAGTATAGACTGCTGATTTTCTAATTTTTATTCCTAGCACTCATTACAGTACCTGGAAAATAATAAATGCTTAATTAATAGTTTATGTATCTAACTAGTTCTTATCCAGCATGAACTCAAGGTCCTTCACCATTCTTGGTCTTTAGACCAAGAACTATAAGCCTAGGGTCCATAGATATTACAAGGATCCATGGAGAGATTTCAGAGGGTTCATGAACTTGTATGAGAAAAAATTAGAACTTAATTTTCACTCATCTCTAACTGAAATCTAGCATATTCTTTAATTATAAAAAATATTCTGGGAAGGGATCAATAGGCTTTACCAGACTGCCAAAAGTATCCAGGATGCAAAAAAATATTAAGAACCCCTGCCCTAGAAACTTTTATCTAATCAACTTCTCAAAATGTAATGTTCAGAACTGAGTACAATAATACAGATGAATTCTGACTGGAGCAGTGTACAGTGAGTGCCTCATTATTTTTGGATGCTATACTTCTCAATGAAGTATGATTCTGCTAGCTTTTTTAGTTGCCATATTACACTATTAAGTTATTTGGAGCTTTCAGACCCTAAAACCCCCATTTATAGCTTTTTCAGATAAATTGCTTTTTAGCTATGCAGATAAGGGGCAAACATTTATTAAATGCTTACTACATTCCAGGCACTGTGATAAGTGCTCAGAATGAAAATATAAGCAAAAAGAAAGGCAGTTCCAAAAGGGAGCTGAAGAAGGGTAGGTAAGAGATCCAGGAAAGGGGGTCAGCATGGGGGATGGATATTCTAGGATAATGGTAGTAATAATAATAGCAATTAACATTTACATTATGCTTACTATGTGCCAAGCACTGTGCTGAGTGCTTTACAAATATTATCCCATTTGATCCTCATAAGAACCCTACCAAGGCAACAGAGTTTAAGAGATTTGTTGAGAGTCTGGGGCCAAATTTGAATTTAGGTCTTCCTGATTCCAAGCTTAGCATGCTGTCTACTGCATCATGCTGAGTCATTGTGGCGAAGTCTAGGAGGGGAATTCAACATGTCACTCACATGTTAAAAGTTGTGAAGTTGAATTTTTAAATTGAAATATAAGACTTTATAATTATTGCTACTAAGAATGGACAGGGATGGCTAGGTGGTGCAGTGAACAGAGCACTGACCCTGGAATCAGGAGGACCTGAGTTCGAATCTGGTCTCAGACACTTAACACTTGCCAGCTGTGTGACCTTGGGCAAGTCACTTAACCCCAAATTACCCTGCTTTCACCCCTCCAAAAAGCAAAAAAAAAAAAAGAATGGGAAAGATTAATAGATGAAGTGAAGATATACATAACACTGTAAACTGTTCTTTTTAACACTACCTCCACAATACTGACTGGAAGAGAAAGAAAGGAAAAGCATGTGGAATGTGTGGGTTTATGGAAAAAGTGACACCCAACAGTTACAGGTAAAAGAAGTCAATTATAATCATTATTTAGATTTACTTTGAAGAAGAATCAACCTATAAATGCAAACCAGCTGCCATTATCATCAAAGTGATTTTGAGCAGAAAGAGTGGGTCAAAAGTTATTGGTTGATTGATAAGGGAAAATGTACCTGTTTCCTAGTCAACATTAACAAACTAACAAGGAATGTGATTTAAAAGTTTATTTTTGTGTTTACTACCTGACTACACTGTGGTTAGAAAAAGAGAAAGCTAACAGAATGGTCCAATATTTTGCCCTGTGGCATTATGATTCATGAGTAAAGTGACAGCCATCTACAAATGAGCTGTTAATGATTCATAACTTGGTGCTTCTCTAGTCTCTCATCACCCACTACAAGTAGACATATGACAACAAAGTTTAAGACACTAGGTTCCCTATTTTATTCATTGATTCAAATTCATTGATAATATAATTCACCACCTTCTAAATGATACAAAAAGCAACTTATAATCATTGTGTCAGAAGTGTCTGAGGGATTAAAGTTTTTAACTCAATAACCTGACATTTATTCAACAAATATTAAGTACCCACTATGTGTAAAGCATTGTGCTAAACTCCGAGGATACAAAGATGAAGAAACCAGTATTCTTAATGCCTGCAAAGAGCTTATAATATAATAGAAGAGAGAAAATACAAAGTCTGTAAAACAAAGTAGAATAGATTAGAATCTAATTGTATAAAACTTATCATAGGTGTTATTTCTAAATATGTACCTCTGTATTTTCTTCCTTTCAAAAATATTTCATTTTAGGGACATGGTCTATATTTTGACCAATAAAGTACTTCTAATTGGGAGCATTTACAGAAGATTTAATTGAAGAAAGTGGTTTTTGAATTGGGCTTTGAAAGTTGGGTAGAATTTTAATAGTTAATAGTGATTGATAGGGTAAAGCAGAAAGAATTTTAATTTTAGAAAATAGTATGGACAAAGGCATAGAGGTGGAAAACCAGAGGCCCTATTTTAAGGGCTTGAGTATAGTATATACATAAGCAATGTGAAATAAAACTGCAAAGGTAGGTTGGAGCCAAACTATAGAGTGCCTTAATGAGAAGGCTGAAGAGCTTGGTCTTCTTGGGGCTAACAGTAAGAAACCTTTGGAGGATTTTTAACAATGGAATAATAGGCTCAAAGATACATATCAGGAAGAGGGTAAGCATGCAGTTAAGATGAATTTGTCAGCCATTTTAATGATCTGTTTACCACCACCCCAGAATACTTTACCCCATTGGTCTTCCAGACTTGTTAATCCCTAAACCTGGCTACCCTACACCAGATGCATCAAACACACTGCCAGTAGGCAACAGCCTGCTTAGTGCTTCCTGAACCAGATCAAAATATAAGTGGGAAATGTTTAACAAGATAAATAAAAGCACAGTAGAACATAGATAATGTGTGACTTTGTAAGTCAACATGTAACCTAAAGGGATCCTTATTTATTATCTAGTGGTCCCCTTTCTATTTGAGCTTGATACAACTACTTTATCAATTTCCCTCCTCTTTAGCTCTCAGGCTACCTACCCATCAAACCTGAAGAAAGTTATCAAACTCCTTTGATTTTGTCCAATATAATTTCATGCATTACATGACATCAGCAGTGTTCTTACTATTGCTCAGCAATCCTTTATCTCTTGTTGACTGCCCATTAGATTCCTGATAACAATTGTTCCAAGCTTTTTCTCTTTGGAAGTTCAACACTGGCTAAAATTCAGAGGTGTGAGAAATGACAACTACATAAAATTCAGGAAAAACATGGGAAGATTTGTTTGAACTTAGAGTTATGTAAGCAGTCCCAGAAGAACAAAATACTTGACTACAACATTGTAAATGAAAAGATCACCAAGAAAACCAAGTAACTGAAAAACAATAATAGTCCTAGAAAAGCATATTTTCTGAAGAAAGGGACAAGAGGAACATTGCTTCTGTTTTCAGATTATTGGTTGTTATATAAATTTCCTAAGTGATCACCAATGCTGGAGACTTTAAGTAACAGTTTTAAGTAAGTTTTTAAAGTAACAGTTTTGTTATTCAAGTACCTGGCTTTATTATGTTAGCACAGTAGGCTGTGTATTAATGAAAAAAATGATTAATGGTTTTTTGTTTTTATTTTTTGATTTTTGGAGGGGAAAGGTAGGGCAATTGGAGTTAAGTGACATGCCCAAGGTCACACAGCTAGTAAGTGTTAAGTGTCTGAGGCTGGATTTGAACTCAGATCCTCCTGATTCCAGGGATGGTGCTCTATTTGCTGTGTCACCTAGCTGGCCCCAATGATTAATGTTTTAATTCATTTTAAACTTTAAGAAATCTTCAGAATTGGATTGGTGCAAACTCTTCCCAAACCACAAGTGGTTTCAAGTTCAGATTGCTGTTTTGAAGTTCAAACCTTAGTTTGATAAAAAGCAGCCTGGGTAATAATGCCCTTGTGAAGGAACTGTGAACTAAGTCCAGCCATTCTAGAAAGTAATTTGGAACTGTGCCCCCAAAGTCATTAAACTATGCATACCCTTTGATCCAATGATACCATTACTAGGTTCAAAGAGTTAAAAGAAAGGGGAAAATAATTCATATGTACAAAATATGTATAACAGGTCTTTGATCTGGATACTAAGGTCTGCCTATAAATTAGGGACATGGTTTAATAATTATTATATACAAATATAGTGGAATAGTATTATACTGTAAGAAACAATACAAAGGATAGTTTTGTTTTAATCTAGGATGTCTTACATAGACTGAGGCAGAATGAACAGAACCAAAAGAACAATTTATATAACAACAATATTATAAGGAGAAATAACCAAAAGACTTAAAAACTCTAATAAATTATCAAATATGATTCCAGGCAACCAATGATAAAATATGTTACCTCCTGACAGAGAGATTATGGACTTAAGATAGGAAGTGAGAAATTACTTTTTGGATATAGCTAATGTGGAAATTTGTTTTTTTCTTGACTTTAGATATTGTTCCAAAGGATGTTTTTTCTTTTTCAAGGGTATGAGAGACTGGAGATAGATGGAATCCTCTCCTCCCAAAAGAGAACAAAAGGAAGACATAAAGGAATGACTGACAAGCAGGACAAATTTGAAAGTTACATGTTGAATATACATATATATGAAAGAGAAGTAAGCTCTACATAGTATCCACAGTGTCATGAAGAATCCTCTTCTATTTTACAATGTATAGGAAATTCACATTTTATTTGGTATTTGCTAAAATAGTTTAGAAAAAATCAATATGAAGAATTGATTGGCTTGCCTTTGGAACATAAGAAAACTGGTTTTTTTTGTTTTGTTTTGTTTTGTTTTTTAAGCAATTGGGGTTAAGCAACTTGCTCAAGGTTACACGGCTAGTCATTATTTATGCGTGGGTGCTCATTTTCTGAGGCCGGATTTGATCTCGGGTCATCCCAACTTCGAGGCAGCCGCTCTTACTCACTGCGCCACCTAGCCGCCCCAAGAAAACTGTTTTAATGATCCCCATGCTTCCTTCTGAGACAAAAGTTTATCTTTTTAATACTGACACTCTTTCATCCTTATTTTATATAAGAGCTATACAGGGTATATAGCTTTTATATAAAACAATGGTGGAATGGTATGCTACAATCAGCATCATTGAAAAGAATGTATATACCAAATGAGATCACAGATCTTTTTTAGTATTTTCAACAATATTTACCTTCACAAGAGTTATGCATATCAAATGAGTTGACATTTTATAAATTACACAAATGTCAGCTATAAAGTTGCAGATAAGTGATTTTTCATTATGATATTCCTAATATTTTATCATCTTCCTCTTTATAAAAAGGGCTACTATGATTTAAATCTTGTGTTTAAGTCTTTGAGTCAAAGATAGTCATTCCCCCCCCCCCCCTTTTTTTTTTAAGCAATTGGGGTTAAGTAACTTGCTCAAGGTTACACGACTAGTCATTATTTATGTATGGTGCTCATTTTTGGAGGCTGGATTCGACCAACTCCGAGGCCGGCACTCATACTCACTGCGCCACCTAGCCGCCCCAGTCGTTGACTTTTAAAAAGATGAAGATGATTAGAAGTGGAAATAGAGGATTAAAAAAATGGAAACCCCCCCCTTCCCCCCTCCAGGCAAAGTTATGTCAATAGAGTAGCTTTTACTTAGACCCACAGGCTAACTGATAAAATGTTGGTCTTTGTCTTTCTTTTTTTTTGTCTTATGGTCCTTACTTTTCTCTGTCTTTGGGAGGGGAGGGGGAGAAAAGGAGAAAGGGGAGAAAGTGGATAGAAGTTGAGTTTGCTTCCCTAGGTGAAGGAAATAGGAGGGTTTGTATGTATGGGTGTGTGTGCATGTGCACATATATATGTGAGTATGTTGGGAGTAGGACAGAAGTTTCGCTCTAGAGTAGGGATGACAGGAGTCAACCTGATATAGGAGGATGATCATTTAAATAAATGACCAGGTGTCAGGAAACTTGGATTCTACTGCTAGCTCTTCTTATGAATCTTTCTGAATCTCAGTTTTCTCATCTGTAAGATAAAGGTTTTCTGTTCAATGGTTTCTAAAGTCCCTTTCCCAAGGCCCTCATGTTACTGAGGCTCCCTGTCATTGAGATCCATAGATACTCAGAAGAGAATAAGAAAAAATGAATGGATAAAGAATTCCTATAGGGTAGATTAGAAGTGTGTGTGTGGTTGTGCTTGAACTGGTGTGTGTGTGTGTGTGTGTGTGTGTGGTGTGTGTGTGTGTGTATCTTGGATCGGCATTGCAGGTGGGCAAATGAACCTATAATAAAATAGAAAGAAGAGAGGCATGGATTGCATTTGGAAATTTTCACATTTTTATCTATAATTTCAAGTTGCAGCTTGACAGAAGAAATCTAGCCTTTTAACACATATGGTCCCATGTGGCTATGAATCAGTAATTATCACAACTAAGAATCAAAACTATGGGTGACTCAAAGGATAGTGGAAAGATGCATAGTGAGTGTGAGGCTGCAGGAAATAAAGGAGGACATCCACACAGAAGTAGCATAAAAGGTATCATTCAAGAAATATATGATTGCAAAAAATTGATATTCTAGTCATAGCAAAATCAAAGCATGGACAGTTTGCATGTTGCACTATTCTTAGGAAATGATAAAAGACCTAGAGGAAGCATCCTAGTGGATTGTGTAGACACTCTGAAGGATTTAGGAGTTAATGCAAAGAAGAATTGCATTAGGCTGAAAAAATGTGTATAGGTCATGATATTGTGCCTCTATTAATAAGATTATAAATATAATTACATGATATTGTGCCTCTATTAATAAGATTATAAATATAATTACAGTATAGAAGCATAAGGTACCTTCCAACTCTTAACATTCTGTGAAGATAAACCAAAGTGTATTAAACTGCACTTCATGCACATGATGGGGAAAAGTATGAAGGAAGAAAAGATGGTCATGTAAACACAGATTTCTCAATTTTTGTCAGAAAAAATCCAATCACTTGAACTTAGACCATGTTCAAAGACTACACCTCGTGCTACTAAGTGATACAAAAGAAATAGAAGACACCCAATCCCCATTATCAGGAAATTTGCCATCCAGCTAGGGATTCATGGCACAAGCATAAAAGATTGTTTCCAGGGGGCGGCTAGGTGGCGCAGTGAGTAGAGCGTCGGCCCTGGAGTCAGAAGGACCTGAGTTCGGATCCGGCCTCAGACACTTAACGCACGCACAAATAAAAACCTAGCCATGTGACATTGGGCAAAAAAAAAAAAAAAGATCGTTTCCATCTTATAGAACCACAAATTCTTAACAGCTGGAAAGGAATTAAAATCTTGTCTAACTCATATCTGAATAGAAAATTCCTTTATAACATTCCTGACAAATGGTCCTCTAGTTTTTGCTCAATGACTTCTAAGAGAGGGAACCAACTATTTCCCCTTCCTTCCTTAATTCCCAGGTATTAATCCTATTTTGGGATAGTTTTAGTTTTTAGTTCCTTTCTGTTCTCAAAAAAGTACTTTAATGAGTAGGGAAGGTATGTCAGTGTTCAGCATTTCTCCCTGCCACAGAAACAAACCTCTTGGTCTTATTTCTGCTTATCTTTCTTTAAACCTATGGAGAATACAAGAACAAGAATGACAAGAACATATTCACAATGCCTGTAGATTTGGTAATTCAGAAAATATACTTGTGCAGCCATGGACTTGGTTGAGATCATGAGCATAAATCTCTTCAGTCTCTGTAAAGTAATGGTTCTCTTCTTGTAAGTAGACTTGAAGCTTCTTGAGAGCAGGGTGTCACTGTTTGAGAACAAGGCCTCACTTTAAGCTTTTTGAAAACAGGGTCCAAATTCATTTTTATTTGTCTTTAACACAAAACTCGGCTAAGCAAATATTTATTATAATAATGGCTAGCATTAATTAATTGAAGTTTGCAAAGCACTTTGCAAATATCTCATTTGATCCTAACAACAACCCTGAGAGGAAGATGCTATTATTATTCCAATTTTACAGTTGAGGAGACTGAGGCACAGAAATATTAAGTGACTTAGATAGGGTCACACACCCAGTAAGTGTTTGAGTCTGGACTTCCTGACTTCAAGTCTCATACTCTATCCCCTCTACAACCTCTGTCTTGTTGAGGTGAATTAAACTGACACAACCTGAAAGGAAGCCTTTTGCAGACATGATCTCATTTAATCCTGGCAATAGCACCGCGAAGTAGGTTACACAGCTCCATTACACAGATGAGAAAACTGAGACTCAGAAGGGTTAAGTGCATTGCTGAAAGTCATACAGCTGATAAGTTTTGGAGCTGGGATTTGAATCCTGGTCTCCTGATTTCAGGTCCAGTACCGCACGACTGTACAACCAGCTATGCATGTTGGAGACATCGGGCGTGATCCTCATCCCATCAGCAAGAGGGAAGCAGTCTGTTCTCAAAAGCCTTCGCCGCCACCGCCACGACAATTTCAGACCAATAAGCTCACTGTCAATTCAACCCAACTCCAGCACCTGGTTTTGCCGGGAATTAGTAACCTAGATTCTGCCTTTCTGGCGAGCGCTGTCCATGGTCCCCGTTCTGCCTCCTTCATCCTTCACTCTTCTTTCCAGGCAGCAGAAGAGGAGCGACCTCGCCAGCTGGGGGCCCGTGTGCACATGCCCAGTCCCTCTCGGGCAGGTTGCCGTAGAGGGTAACGGTCTCTGCTACTACACCTGTTTTGAATCTAGGCGCGTGCCAGGGCGGGGGCTGGACTGCCTGGGAAGTGGTGCGGGGGGGTGAGAGGGGAAGCGGGGAGGCGGGAGGAGGGGGATAGTCACGTGCTGGCAGCGGTCCTTGGACGATTCCATTTTCTCAACCCCCCTTCTCTTTACTCTCCTCCACCCAGCCCCATAGCCCCTCCACCCCACCCCATTCGCTCTCCCTGTCCCCTTAGCTCGGAGATTCACGCTCATTCTGCACCCCATCCCCGCTCCTTCGCTCTTTCTCTTTCCCGAACTCCAGCGCCTCTTTCCCTTCCCCTCCCACCCTCACCCCGCAGTTGGTGCGGTCCATGGCGAGCACATCATGGCGATTGAGGGTAAGTAGAGGCCGCTCCCCGGGGTGGAGAGGAGGTTGGGGAACAGGGGGCGGGGTGGGGGGTGAGGTGAAGCATATCCTCGAGGATGCGACTGGGATCTGGGCATCCCCTAAGGGCGGGAAACAGGAGAGGTGAGGTGAGGCGAGGGGGGCGTGGGGGGTGTCCCGACTAGGAGCGGGGGGACCCCCCCCCGCCCCGCCTCCTCCCCTTCCCCTGCCCCCTCCCTCTCTTCTTCCCAGGTGCAAGCAGAGGGAGCGGGCGGTGCTGAGGGGCCCGGGCGGCCCCTTCAGCTCGCTGGCCCGAGCCTCTGCTGGAGCCGGGGAAGAGGCCCCCAGCTTCCTCCCCGACGCGGGTGCGGAGTTTTGCCCTGGGTGCCGCAAGGCAGAGAGAGCCCGGCAGACTTGGGTGAGGAAAGGGAATGGGGCGGGGGCTCCAGGATCCACCTGCCGCCCCTCTCAGGCCAGTGTCCTAAGGGAATGTCCGCGAGCCGCCCTCTCCCTTCCTGGCCGCCCCCCGAGGAGGGCGGCGTAGGGAGCCCTGCTCCCTGACCCCCTTCCAGCGATGCCCACCAGTGACCTCCCCGCCCGGAGAGCCTGCGCTGCCTCGGGGCTCCGCTGTGTGAGCGAGACTTTGTCCTCCCTTGTTCTGCCTCTCTAGTGTGTGCGCGCCCGTGCGTGTGAGTGACAGTGTGTGAGTGGCTTATACTTCTGAAAAGTCGGATGAGTTCTCTCTGACCATCCCTCTTTTGAATGCTGTTTTACCCCAGTTTGGGGTTTGTTTTTTTTGGGGGGGGAGAATGAGTTAGTCCTTGATATCAGACATTACTGTTATGCTCCTCCGTGAAAAGTTAATGCAGAGGGAGTTGGCATTACGGCTTTTATTTTCTCCTTTCAAAGAAAATCCAGGAGAGAGAGAGAAAGAGAGTATCTCCCCTCAGTAGTTCACTCTTGAAATTGTTTCTCTTCTTCGGAAAGAAGTCAAATGAGTTTTGTCTTAGCATCCCCCTTTTGAATGCTTCCGTGCCTCAGTTAGTTGGTTTTTTTTTTTTTTTTTGGAAGAAATGAGTGATTGTAGATTTCTGACAGGACTATTATGCTTTTTAGTGAAAATTTAATGCGTAGGTAGTTGGCATTAAGGCATGTTAATTTTTTTAAATTTTCCTCCTTTCAAAGAAAATCTAGTGTGAGTTAAAGCTTTTGTATTCCTTAAACATTGAATAAAACAAAGAAAGCCAACAAGCATTTATTTATTGTCTGCTAGTTGCTAGTCAACTTGCCAAGCTAGGATTAAGGAAGGAAGGAAGGGAAAAAGCACAAAAAACAGTCCCTACTTTCAAGGAGTTTATAGTCTAATGGGGAACACAACATGCAAACAACTAGATATATAAAGGATAAATTGGAAATAATCAGACAGAGAGATCAGAATCTGAAACTGGTGTTTAACAATACAACAAACATCCGAGTGCAAGAATAGATTTTTTCAAGTACTGCTTCTCAAGGAAACCGAAAAACTGAAAACTTCTTGTGTTTATGTCCATGTCTGTATTTCAGTAGTATTAATCTAAATTCCAGAATCTTCCTTCTCCCCCAAATAAAAACTTTTTGAAGACCTTTCTTGGCAAATTCTCTGTCTCCATAAACCCATCCAGATAAGCATTTATTAAATCAAATTTTGTATAAATTTCAATGCTAGACACAGATATGAAAATGAAACAGTTCTTGCTCTCAAGGAGCTTATATTTTTTGAACAGGAGAGGAGACATTTCTTTACAAAGAAAAAGATGCACATTTGAGGGAACTTACATATATGGTCTGCATCTACACCATGGACATAACAGGAAATATTTCAAATGAGCAACCTGTCAGCATTGTGAGCATACTTTTGCTAGTCTTATTCTCAAATTAATTTGGGACTCTACATACTGGGACAGTGTAGTGTGAAGCGGTATAACAGAGAGGCTTCCTTTTCTTTGCTCCCATGAACTTTAACAGCAGACTTATTTATTGTTTATCTCAGTTTCATCAACTATAAAATGAGGATAATAACAGTGTCGGCTTTTCAGGGTTATTGTGAGTGTCAAATGAGATAATCTTTGTAAAGAACTTAGCACGATGTCCGGCACATACTAGGTCCTATATAAATGCTAGCTATTACTACTGTCATTATCTATTTATGTCTGGTTCTATAGTTTAATTGGCATGGGTAACTGCTGATGACTAAAATATTCTCTAACAATAAATATCTTCAACACAAAATATGTATATATGTACACGTGTATGTATATATGTATATTAATATATACACATATGTTTATATGTGTATATATTAATATACATATACACACAGACACCCACACATATTACATATGTATTCATTTAAAAAGTTGTCAGTCCATGGTGATAATAGTCCTAAGAATAGGTTACCTAGTTTGGAAAATATGCCTAGAAGTGTGTGTGTGTGTGTGTGTGTGTGTGTGTGTGTGTGTATGTATGTGTGTATGTATATGTATATGTGTATGAATAAAAAGAGAGAGCTTTTCATTAACCCTTTTTTTTACAAGATACAACTATAGCCAAGTAGCTAAATTTATAGATTTAAAAATTACTTTCCTTGCACACCCACACAGTAAAGTGGCACCATGGTCAGAAGACCCAGGGGAAGGATTAAATCGTAGACAAGGGATTAAACATTGACAAAGATAACCCTAGAATAATAAAGAACTGGCTACTTAGAGTTTTAAAAGTAATTGTCATTTTTTCCTCTTCCGTAACTCTCCACCCTCTTTGGTTTTTACCCTTTGGTAGTTAGATTCAATTCATCTTTCTTATTTTTAAGACACGAATTTCTAAATTTGGCTGCTTAAATAGTTTCTAAATCACTATTTTGTTTTATCTTTTTACCTTTATGCTTTAGCAAAAAGATCATTTGTGCTTACAGTCTAGACACTCAGTTTGTGAAACCAGCTTATAAATATTGTCACAGTCTGTCACAGGCAAATTATTTCATGATATCAAAAGTAAGAATCATAATTATTTTTCTGCTGTGGAAGGAAAATAACATTTAAAAATCTTAGCATTTAAAATAAAAATTGAGTATCAAACCAAGAAAAACTAAACCTTGATTACTAAATATTTATATTTTTATTCATAGAAACTCAATAGGGTATATCTTGAAAAGAGTGTTGGACTAAGAGTCAGAACACGTAGGTTCTAGTTATAGAATCATAATGTTAATTGAATTGATTTAAATAGAGTTGGAAGAAACTTTAGAAAATATCTAGGCTAACTTCCTGTTCTGTATGAGACTTCTGGTCAGTCAGCATCCCTAGATTGGTGTGATATGAACTTTTGAAAAGCCAGTTTTCTCCTATCTTAGAGTTGTAGTTGTTTTTGTTTTAAACTAGTTGAAAAACTTTTTTTTATCATATAAATTTCACCTTTATTTTGAACCATCGTTCTAGACCAGAAGTATCAATCATCTGCCCGTAATATTCTCTGTGTAGCCAGAACCAGATTAAAATGTAATTGGAAAATGTTTAACCAAATAAATGAAAATACACTAGAACACAGATAATGTTAATGTGTGCTTTTCTAAGCCAGTAGAGCAAGGGAGATCTTTCTGTATAGTTTAGTGGGGCCTAATTTTTTTTCCTGAGTTTAACACCACTGTTTTAGACATTGAAAGAATATAGATTCCTGATTCTGTTATCCCAGAATATTAGCTGTTCCTCCTAGCTGTGTGTCATGCATAAATTTGTTAAACAAACCTTTTCTGTCTTCATTAAAGAAATTTAAGGACAACTTTTGTCATATGATACTAGAAACCTTTCTTCAAGTTGAATTGATACATTTATCAGCACTCTTTGCATATGTCTGTTCAACCAGCTGCATACATATATACCCAACTATATTGCTGCTCACTCCGTATTTCACTATCATGTTCCTAAGGATATCATTTTGTTATAAGCCTTGCTGAAATCAAGGTGATGTTGGCACTACCTAGCTGGATGACCTTGGGTGAGAGACAGTTTGCTGTCATGAAAAGAACATTGACTTTAGAACAAAGGACGAAGTTCCCAATCCTGGCTCTGCTGCTTTACTCTATGGGACCTCCAGCAAGTCACTTAACCTCTCAGGCTTTTAGTTCTTTCATCCTGATGAGGAATGAAGGGGGTTGGAGTAGATGACTTCTAAAGACCTTTTTAATTCTATCTTCCATAAAATAGCATTTCCTACCAAAAGAGAGAAGAGAATAATTATAATTAACTTCTCTGGGCTTCAGTTCATCTGTGAGAAGAGGATTCCCATCTTAAATCTCTGTTTCCTCTAAAATGTTATAATGTTAAGGTGAAATTAAGACTTCTAAGAATAGTTAGAGATGCTTTAGTTAGAAGGTCCAGTAAAATGCTATAAATACAGTAGTTATGTTGCTGATTTTAGAGATTAACAACTTTACATATTCTAATAAGAAAAATGCACCATTGTGTATGCTGTGATTTAACTAATTGGTGACAACATATGACATTTTACATTTTTAAAAAGTGAGTTTAGTGTAGAATTTACAGCCTTTTCATAGCAATTGCTTTCATAAATGTAGAAAAGTTTGTTTTTAGAAAATAAATCAGTGGATAGTGGATAATAAATGAATATAGAGTATATAAAATATATAAATATATGAGGTAGCATGTTGTAGCTAAGGGAATCCAACCTTAGAGTTGGGAGAACCTGAGTTTAAGGCCTTTCTCTGACCCATATTTGGCTGTGTCAACTTGTAAAGGGTAAGACTAAGTTGCAGAGAAGGTCCTAGCCTAGGTTGTTAGAAGGAACTTTCTCACCTGAAGATTCACTGTATTAGTGAAATCACAGATCCAATCCTTATTCTTTTTTATTTACTATTTTTAATATTTTGGATAAAATTGAAATAAGTATGAAATTGCTTTTGATCCATAGTAACTATATATAATTAAGGGCCTATGTGTTTGAGTAGATTTACACAGTTTATTTGAATTTTCTCCTCTAATCTAGCTGACAAAAAATTAAGGACTACCAGGGGAACTCAGGAGTTTTTATTAGGATCTGTATTATTTTATTTTAATTGCCTGAGCTAAAGAGCTCAAGAAGATTGAAATTTATGTTATTGTGAGAGGTACTAAGAGCGGTGCACAATCTAATTAGCCTTACCCCAGCATGGGAATAACAATACTACTAGTATCTTCTAAAACAAAAGGCGTCAGTTTTTATGTCCTGAAGATCATGATTCATCCCTGTCTTTCATCTCACCTGATTGTTGCCCATATTTTTACATAAATTTATACTCCGCAGATGGTCTGTCCAACATTCTGGAGACCTTTCCCTGCTTCTTTGGCTGTTTTAGAGATATTTCTGTTTTATTCAAGTAGTCCATTTGTACATACATACTAGTTCTCCTTATCCATCATACATGGACTTGATGTTTTTTACTTGACTTCTTGTGCACAAATCATCACCGTGATTTACTTTCTATCCTTTTGTTTTTCCCATTTTGCATATTACCTATGATTTTTATTCTTTTGAGTTGTCTTATGATTTGCAGCCATATAGCATCACTAGGAAAGTATTCATGTAATATACTCCACATATACTAGTACAATAGGATTCTTTTTCATGGATTTAGCTTCATAAGTTTTATCTTGAGCATGTGATACTCATTTTGGAAATATTGATAATTTTGCAAATTGAAGTTCACTGTTATTGGAGTCTTTGAATTTTTCATCAGAAAGACTACAGTGATGCTTAAAATAGTAAACTTACATTAACTGGAATCCAGAAATTCTCAATGAGATTTTTTTTTTGCATTCTGCTTTTAGGAGAAAAAAAAACAAATCATGGGTACTATCAGTTATTCAAAAAATTATTTTAGCACAATGTAATCTTCCTGGAGTCTAGGACATCCTAGGGTATGGAGTCTGCTCAGTTACCTGTACCTTTCACATCTCCATTGCTCTATAATGAGAACTTGTGTTTACAGTGATGAACCTGTGGATCACATGATGATCCAGAATCATTAAAGAAACTGGAATAGAGGAGATAGTACAAAGAGGAGTGACAACCAGGAAAGAGAGTTATGGTCTGTAAGGCCACAAAGATGAGGAGTGGAACGACAGAACAAACAAGAAGCACACCTTTTCCAACTGTAGTGTTGATTTGATTCTAGTTCTCATCAAAAGTTCAGAAGGGAGGGGGGAAGGCGGTATCACTTGTATGCTCACTAGGGTGAGCATGAGGAAGGATGGTTACAAAACTTTGTGGTATACATCTTCCACGCCAGGTTGCTAGAGGACAGGGATTGTTTTGCTTTTATTTTTGTATCCCTAGTGATGGAATCCTAATAAAGTTGCCCCCAGCCCCAGTATTCTAACTTCATTATAGGCCTGGGCCTACTGAACAGCAGGCCCACTGCACCTTCCAACCCCCCCCCCCCACAATGTTCTGACTTCTTTGTGTATGCCTCACTGCTCCCTGGAACAACAGGGAACTGTTGTTCCTGAACTCTTAGTTCCCACAGAAACAGCAGATGTGTCCATGTGATGGGAACCCAGCTACTGCCTCTACCTGGTCATTCCCACAGAAACAGGTGTGTTCTTGTACTCAATCACAATCACATCATCCATCTAGCCCAAGACAGGACCACAATAGCTAGCCAGTGGGAGGGCAGAATGACCAGAATGTTTAACCACGGAACCATAGATGGGACCCCTCCTCCATTACCTAATCCCTTAATAAACCTCTTCTCTATTACGTAATCCCTTAAGAAACTCCTCCTGCCTTTTTAATATTAATGATATTCCCCTATTCTATGTAAATTTCTGTTATGTAATTGTATCTTTACCCTATAAAAATTCATCTTGCTTTTTCTAAAGTTGTTGCTTCTTGGAATTTAGCCCACTTCATGAGAGGTGTCAATCTCAATAAATGCCTGTACTTGGATTAGAGGTGGTCTGACTCTGAATTCTTTGAGAAGGTTCCACTATAGCACATCATGACATTGCAACAGTTTTGGGGTGGACAGAGCCCTCACTTCCAACAGTTTTTGACATCCCTAGGTTTAAACTGCAACAGCTTTTTGTCATCCCTGGGTGGGCCCGAGTCTCTGACTCTGTACACACAAATATGTATAGTTATCCCTTCCACATCACAGGGGTTAGGGGCATGGTGACCCTATGATTTGGAAAATCCACGTAAAATTTTTTGGCCCTCCCTTTGTATCAGAGAAGTCTTAATTTTTTTTTCTTTTATGGGGTGTTTACAGTTTCTTATTGTAAAATTTGGATTAAGTATGTGATCATAGGTTCTGTCATTTGCTGGCCTTGGTGTATTGTCTGCAGTTTTTGTGAAACTCCAAAGGAAATTCCCATTTAATTTCTTATGCCAAACCCAGGATATATTGGAACTGGGATGGGTAAAGTCAAGATATGGAAGAAATAACTGTACATATATTACAATAATAGTGATATGTTACAGTAATAACAATATTAGTCAATATGCTTTTATTAAATACCTACCATGTTCCAGGTACTGTGATAAGTACTGGGGATACAAAGAAAGGCAAAACGCTGCCCCTGCCCTCAAGGAGCTCACAATTTAATGGGATAAAACAGCACATAAAAAGAAGCTGAAAGGAGTTAGGTTGGGGGGTGTTAGGATGGGTACCTGCTAGGGACATGATGAAGTGCTACAACCAGGTGGGAAATGATGACCTGGCTACCCTGAACTTCCTCCTTAAATGGAAGATCTGGGAGGAGCTCTCATGTTTGCCTTCTATCCTCTACATGGGCAGGGGTTACTGAGGATGTATGAGTTTCAGAAGTGATTTGATCTTTTGGGAAGATGAATTTCTGGAGCATTGAAGTCCAGGAGAGCAGCCAGGTGGGAAATTATCATAAATAGCTGCAAGTCATGTAATATAACACTATTAGAGTCACCCAAAGGAAAATAGGTGCATGATGGGCATACTCATGGGCAAACTGACATTAACAGTGAAGACGACACTCAAAGTATGTCATCAGAGAAATAGACTAGAGAAGGAAAGTGGCTCAGTCATCTATAGACAGCAAGGAATAACAAATGGATAGGTGGTAAACATGCAGTGATTGTGGTTGGTAGCAGTGGCAAGAGATCTAGTGGAAGGCCCTTAGCATAATTAGGTGGACCCCTTGTGGAGAGATTATAGAAGGACATGGACAAGAATAAGACAGGATGAGAAAATATGGTTGGGATTTGATCTGCACTGATTTGAGATCACAGATCTGTTTAAATATCGTTTATCCCTTACAAATAACATTTATAATAGTGTAAGTAAATAAAAGAAATCTTAAGTACTAAAATATAAGAGTGGGAGCCTGAAGACATTTAAAAAGGAGATAAAAAGTAGCAATAAAGTTTTAGTGACATAAAGGGGTTGGGCATATGTGTTAGAATAATTAAGGAAAATATGTTAAATGTTGAGATATCCAATAATGGAAGAAAAGATATATAAGAAGGCTTCCCTGTATGCAGAAGTTAATTTCCAATACAGTAATACAGTAAACATTTATTAAACACTTGCTATGTGCCAGGTACTCTGCTAAGCACTGAAGGTGCAACTAAGAAAAAGGAACATAGTCCCTGCCCTCACAGACCTTACAGTATAATGAGGGAAGAGCATACACAAGGAAGCCCAAAGAAGGCTGGGAAGAAGGTACTGACTGTCACGAGGGCATGATGATCGTGGAGTCAAATAGAAGTGCTGCAGTGCTACAGTGGTAGGAAATGAAGAATTTTCTGGGCTGCTTATTCTTCTTTAGATGGGGGCTTTGGAAAGAATATTTTCTCTGCCCTCCAGCCCTCTAATCAGAGGGATTCCAGAATTCTTTCCAATATGTAGAGTATACCTGTGGTCAGTGGAGAAAAACTCTGAAATAGGAATCAAATTGCAAGAAGGTATATACTTGAATTTCTAAGTTGTGAACCAGGAGGATTTCCCTGTACTTCATAATTTTGGGGATAGATTTAAGAAGTAACTGAGTCAAAGATATTCAGTATTTACTAGTTATGGATTTAATGGTTATCAGTATTTTAAAAGTGGTCATTAGGAGGTGTTTTCTTTAGCTCAGATGAAATAACTCCTTGGATTGTTATGCTCCCTTACTGGAGTTCCAGGGAAAATCTCTTAAGTTAGATTTGTCTTATATCTTAGAGTCTTTCCAAGAGGGTTGAACAGGGTGCTGTCTAGAAAGATACTTAGTGTACAACTAGAGCTGAGAAAATTTAGCAATTTTCTCTATCACAAAAGAAATGTGTAAACTACAAAAGATTCATAAGCATTCATTGAGAAATACTTAAAGCATGAAACTAACCCATCACACATTATTTCTCCCCATGACTAATGGCTAAATAGGAATTTTTCTTTCACCTTTCAATCTATGCTATCTGAGTAACTTAATTAATGTTTATATCTTTTTGCTTGACTGTGTATACATAGTTATTTCTTCTGTTGATGGTCATTTCTTTTGAAGAATTATAGCTGCAGGGAACATCTCCTGCATGGCAGTTAGCACCAGAAGTATAAACCAGGGACTCATGATTTCTCAAGGAAGCCACTAGGTGCAGAAAGCCTCTCAGAAAATCTCTCAGGATTTCTGCTTAGTCACCTGTATTCATTGAGAAGAATGCAAAGCAGAAGAGTCAGGACCTCGAGATCCAGTTTTAGGCTCACTTAGACTGCACATGCTCTTGCCTCCATGTGTTAGCAGCAGTAATAGATACTGGTGGGAGGAAGTTCCCAAGCATGTTGGGTGGAACCCCCTGAGGAGAGCTTAGGGGAAGACATAAAAATCAAATCAAATTGGTAGGCCTAGATAGACTGAGATTAGTATTATGGGAGGAGGACCCCACTGATGAGATCACAGACTAATTTCTGATTTTGAGTATGTTTAAAGTTCTCTACTTGGGTTCCAAAACTCACTTCATGAGTATAGAATAGGGAGAGTCATGACTAGAAAAGCATTTCTGTGAAAAAGGTATGGAAATTTTCATGGATTGAAAGCTCAAAATGAATCAGTATCATAACATGGAACCCTGAAAAGCTAATGCTATCTTTGGTTGCATTGAGAAGACAGTATCTAGCATAAGGGAGGGAAAAGTTCCATTGTACCCTCTGTGTTAAGCCAGATATGAAGTACAGTGTGGATAGCATATTTTAGAATAAAACACAGACAAGGTCAAACATATCTAGGAGAAGAAGACCAGCATGGTGAGGTGCAGGAGAAAGTCAAAGATATTATAGAAGAGATTTTTTAATCTGGTATGGGTTGGGTAAGATTGTCCCTGAGGTTCCTTTTAACTCTTAGACTTCTTGATTTCTTTGAAGTAAAAAGAAAAAAAATAGAGGGGTGGCTAGATGGAACAGTGAATAGAACACTGGCCCTGGAGTCAGGAGGAACTGAGTTCAAATCCAGCCTCAGACACTTAACACAAAAACTCAGGCAAGTCACTTAACTCCAATTGCCCTACCTTCTCCCCTCTAAAAAGAAAAAAAAAGAAAGAAAAGAAAAAAATAGGCAAATATTGAAAATATTTGCTAAATAATGAAGAGAAATTTAGACAGCATTTGTATTTGGTTTTCATTGTCAATTACAATCTTCAAATCAGTGCTTCCTTTAAAAAATTTCAAATCATTACTAATTTGTTCATCTTTATTATAACTTTTTATTTCTTTAATAATATGGATTATTACTGAGCTATACATGTACTTTTTTTTTGGAGGGGCAAGTGGGATTAAGTGACTTGCTCAAGGTCATACAGCTAGTAAGTGTTAAGTGTCTGAGGCCAGATTTGAACTCAGGTCCTCCTGATTCCAGGGCCAGTGCTCTATTTACTGTGCCACTTAGCCGCCCTGTACATATACTTTCTAATTTGTTTTTATGATTGCTGAAAAGCTAGTTGGTTTATTGATTAATGTTGAAAATTTGTGGAAATAAACTCTTTAACTTATTAGATACATTCCAGTGTATTTTTAGATCTGGAATTTCACCAGTGTTTGATGATTAATTAGTACTAACTACCCAAAAGTAAGATTATAATAATTTGATGATTTATATTTTTATTCTTTCTGGGTTTCTGATATTTAGGAATTATATTTACATTTAGTAAGTAGGTGTTCTATATATGTAGTTTTGTAGGCTAAAGGAGAAGCTCCTTACTGAAAAGAGATGATCATTCTTATTTCCACTAATTCCTGTGAGAGGCGGATTGGTATTGTGGATGGAAAGCTGACCTGAGAGGGAGGAAGACCTTGGTTCAGTTTCTACTTCTGACATATCTTGTCTGTGTGACCTTGGGCAAAGGCAGTTTCACCTTTCAGTGCTCTCGGTCCTTCTCTAATACTTCATACTTAACATACTCAGAGTTGCAAAGAAGGTCAACTCTACAGTGGTTGATGAAGTGCCTTACTGTTTGCTATACCAGTCAAATTACAAATTCATTAGGATTTTTACAGAATATTGTATGCTGTGAATTTAATTCCAGATGTATATAGTAAAATTTTGTTCATGCAAACCAAATTCTTTCTGAATTTTAGATTATTTAAAAAGAAATCTGTTTTGCTAAGAATGAATAAGGTTAAGTTTATTTCATTGCAAGAGTTCTTCCTTAATGGGTGAGGATGATTTATATATAACATATACCTAACCTCTTTTCTGACCTCCAGTCTTGTATCTCTTAACTATCTTTTAGAAATATTCAGCTGGATAACCAGTAGATATCTTGAATCTATCATGTCCCAAATTGAACTCATTATCTTTCCCCCCATTGCCCTCTCCCCTTTAAAACTTTCCTGTTAATGCTGAGGGAAGCAGCTTCCTCCCAGACTCATAACCTAGGTATCATCCTCAACTCCTCATTATCTCTCAATCCCCTCCCCCCCACCTATATCTACCCATAATCCAGTAGGCCTGTCTATTTTATCTTTGTAACATCTCTTAAATATGCTCCTTTCTCTCCTCTGATCCTGCCACCACCTTGGTGTCAGACCCTTATCATTTCACACCTAGATTGTTTCAGTAGTCTGTTGGTGGGTCTGCTTCCTCTCTCCAATCTACCTTTGTTCAACTGCCAAGGCAATTTTCTAAAGCACTAACCATGTCATATCATCTATTTGATTAATTCCAATAGCTCTATGTCACCTCCAGTATCAAATATAAAATCTTCTGTTGTTTGAAGCTCTTCATAACCTCATTCTTCTCCCATTTGAGTTCTCTTGGACCTTACTTCCTACCACATAAATCTATGATTCAGTGACTCTGGCTTTCTTGCACTTCCACAAACAAGACATTCCATTTCCTTTGCCTTCCCTGCTACGCCTGGAATTCCATTCCTCTTCATCTCCATGTACTGACTTGGCTTTCTTCAGGTTCCAGCAAAAATTCCATCTTTTATAGGAAGCCTTTTATAGGAAGCCTTAAACCCTCTAGATTCTGTCTTCTCTCTCTTAATTATTTCCTGTTTATCCGGTATATAGCTTATTTGTACATATTAGTCTCTGTCATTAGATTGTGAGCTCCATGAGGGCAAGGATTGTCTTTTACCCCTTTTTGTATTCCCAGTGCTTAGAGCAGTGCCTTGGCACTTAGTAGGCCTTAATTAATTTGTATCCACTGTCTGACATATCAAAATACCAAATGTTAGCCTTAGTTTCTACTGTAGTTACATTGTAAAAACTCACATCTCTATAGTATGTTGTAAGTCTCTCTTCTCATAATAACCTTCTAAGGCAATGTAAGCACTGTTTTCCCTATATTCCAAAGAAGGAAGCTGAGGCATAATGTAGTTGTCGTGAGAATCTAGATAACATTCCATATCAGGCATATAATACCTGTGTGACCCTGGGTAAGACTATTAACTTGTCTTTGACTTAATTTTCCTCATCTGTCTAATGAGGAGGTTGTACTTAATAGCTTCTAAAGTGACTTGGAGCTCTAATTTAATGACCCTATGATATTTAATGATTTAGCTAAAGTCATACAGATTGTGTTAGAATAGAGAAGAAAATCCAGGTTTTCTGACTCAAAGTTCATTATTCTTTCCACTGTAGTATATTCACTAATCCCATCCTTGCCCAAATTCAGTAATTACTTTTCTCACTTCAGGACCTCATACAGCACTTTGTACATATCATTTAATTCAACAGTAAGTGTTGTATTGAGTACTAGTTGCATTCAGAACAAGGATGCTGAGTGAGGCTAAGAGTGGGTTGGATAAGATTTGTCTTACCTGGAGATTATTGCCCAGTAAGTAGTGAAGATATATAGATAGCCATAATATACTGTATTTCAGTGGAGAAGTATAAAATTTGAACATGAATTCTAAAGCTGATTCATATTTTCAAACTAAGAAGATGAACAGTATAAATAAAGAAATGGAATCAAGAAAGTATAGGGCCTATACTCCAATAATTGAAAGCAGTGGAGAGGAATAGTGGGAAATAAAGCTGAAAAATTGGTAAAGTTAGGTGTTAGTTGTAAAGGGACATACCTTTATGTTGTTATTTAATTTTTTCAGTTGTATCCAACTCTTTGTGATCTCATTTTGGGTTTTCTTTCCAAAGATATAGGAGTGGTTTTTCCAGCTCATTTTATAGATGAGGGAACTAAGGCAGACAGGATTATGACTTGTCTGGGGTCACATAGCTCATAAGTATCTGAGGCCAATTTGAACTTGTGCAACTTTGGGCAAGTAAATCACTCAAGTCACTTATAACCTCTCTGGGTCTCATTTGCCTAATGTCAAAGGCTTCCTGTAAAAGATGGAATTTTTTGGAACCTAGTTTTGATTCAGTGACTCTAGCTTTCTTGCAGAAAAGGGAAGCTGCTTCCCTCAGGAGTGACAGGAAAGTTTTAAAGGGGAAAGGGCTATGGCAGGAAAGATACAAAAATCCTAGTTCCTTTGACCTCTGGAATATCACATTCCAAAGAAAGCCAGGGAAGTCAGTAGGTGGAGATGAAGAGGAACAGAATTCCAGGCATGGCAGGGCAGGAAAAGAAAATGGAATATTCTTGTTCATGGAACTTCAAGAATCAATTTGAAGGTCATTTTGACTCCAGTCCTGCCTGATGCTCTATCTGTTGCTCCACCTAGGCTGCCCATGCTCTAATTTACTATTTCTACTTTTTATTTGCTATATTCTATTTCTTTTTTTTTAAAGCTGTTGGGGTTAAGTAACTTGCTCAAGGTTACATGGCCAGTCATTATTTGTGTGTGGGTGCTCATTTTCTGAGGCCGGATCTGATCCTGGGTCAGCCTAACTCCAAGGCCAGCGCTCTTACTCACTGTGCCACCTAGACGCCCCAACTATATTCTATTTCTTATTTACTATCTATTTTGTATTATAGTAATTTGTGAATATCTCATTTTCTCTTACTAGATTGTAAACATACAAGGACAGGGACCTTATTTTAGCTAAACTTTTTGTCTACTGTAATACTAAGGACAGTATTCTGTGTATAATAAATGCAGAAATGTTTTATTTTAAATTTGCATATGATGAATACTTCTACACTGCTTAAATATAGTTTTTATAAGTATATAAAATTTTCCTTTCTCTTAATCTAACCATTTGTTTAGCCAGTTTTTAAAAATGTAAATGGTTTGAAGTAAGATTCAGTCTAGTCCTTGTTTAAATCACCACAATATCACAATCATAGGTACAGCTTTTTATTTTATAGATTTAGATATGGAAGGACCTTAGATGTCATCTCACCCAATCCCTTCCTATTATCATTTTACAGATGAGGAAGTGAGACCCAGAGAGGTTATAAGTGGCTTTGGTAATTTACTTGCCCAAAGTTGCACAGGTAGAAATGAGCAGAGTTGGGATTTGAACTTAGTACCTTTAACTCCCACATATAGGGGTACTTTGTATGATGTGCTAGATACTTACAAAGTGATTAATTTGCATTAATTCTATAGTTTAAAATGCTGGTATGGTTAATAATATCGATAGTATATAGCTTAAATCTCCTTTAGTGCTAGAAATATTTTTAAAAATTGTAGACTGTTTACCAAAGTAACAGGCTATTTTTGGTAGATATCGTAATGATCTTTCATATTGTTGCTGTAAATATTTCTCTTTGTTATAAAGAAGTGGTTAATAGACTGCTTTTTTTCCAATTTATTTATTTATTTTTGGTTTTCAATATTCATTTTCACAAGATTTGGAGTTACAAATTTTTCTCCCCATCTTTCCCCAATCCCCCACCCCAAAATAGCTAGCCTACAGAATACCCTTTCCCCCAGTCTGTTATCTCTTATATCCTCCCCTCCCCCAACTTTCAAGTAAGGTAAGATGGATTTCTATACCCTGATGCCTGTTATCTTATTTCCCAGTTGCATGTAAAAAATAAACAAACAATTTTTTAAATACATATTTGTTTTTAAAACTTTGAGTTCCAGATTTTTTCCCTTCTTCCCTCCTCACCAACCCCTACTGGGAAAATAAGCAATTCAATATAGGTTGTACATGTGTAGTTATGCAAAACATTTCCATAGGTATATTGTGAAAGACTATATTTCCCTCCATCCTATCCTGCCCCTCACTTATTCTATTTTCTCCTTTAACCCCATCCCTTTTCAAAAGTGTTTCTTTCTAACTACCCTCTCCCCCAATCTTCCCTCTCTTCTATCAGTCCCCCCTCTTATTCCCTTCCCCCTATTTTCCTGTAGGGCAGATACCTGAATGAGTGTGTATGTTATTCCCTCCTTAAGCCAAATTCAATGAGAGTAAGGTTGTCCCATTCCCTTTCACCTTCCTGCTCTTCCCTTCCATTGTAACAGTTTTCTCTTCTTTAATGAGATAATTTACCCTAATCTATCTCTCCCTTTCTCCTCCCAATATATTTCTCTCTCACCTCTTTATTTTTTAGATATCAGCCCTTCATATTCAACTCGTCCTGTACCCTCTATGTATATGTGTACATATATATGCCCACACTCACATATATATTTATACATACCTATACTCTCCTATATACATATACATACATACATATATATGTGTATATATATATATGTATATATATTCCCTTCAACTATCCTCATACTGAGAAAAGTCTTATGAGTTACAATTATTGTTTTTCCATGTAGGAATGTAAATAGTTCAACTTTAATAAGGTCCTTATAATTTCTTTTCCTTGTTTACCTTCTCATGCTTCTCTTGCTTCTTGTATTTGAAAGTCAAATTTTCTGTTCAGCTCTGGTTCTTTTTATCAAGAATGCTTGAAAATCCTCTATTTTATTGAATGACCATATTTGCCCCTAAAGCTTTATGCTTAGTTTTTGCTGTGTAGGTAATTCTTGGTTTTAATCCTAGCTCCTTTGACCTCTGGAATATCACATTCCAAGCCCTTCGATTAATGTAGAAGCTGCTAAGTCTTGTGTTATCCTGATTGTGTTTTCACAATACTCAAATTGTTTCTTCCTGACTGCTTGCAGTATTTTCTCCTTGACCTGGGAACTTGGGAATTTGGCTATAATATTCCTACGAGTTTTCTTTTGGGGTCTTTTTTCAAGAGGTGATTGGTGAATTCTTTCAATTTCTATTTTGCCCTCTGATTCTAGAATATCAGAGCAATTTTCCTTGAAAATTTTTTGAAAGATGATTTCTAGTCTCTCTTTTTTTTTAAAGCAATTGGGGTTAAGTAACTTGCTCAAGGTTACACGGCTAGTCATTATTTATGTGTGGGTGCTCATTTTCTGAGGCTGGATTTGATCTCGGGTCATCCCAACTCCGAGGCCAGCGCTCTTACTCACTGCGCCACCTAGCCGCCCCTTTAGGGCAATTGGGGTTAAGTAACTTGCCCAAGGTCACACGGCTAGGTTTTTTTGTTTGTGTGGGTTAAGTGTCTGAGGCTGGCTCCGAACTCAGGTCCTTCTGACTCCAGGGCCAGCACTCTACTTACTGCGCCACCTAGCCGCCCCATCTAGTCTCTTTTTTTGACCATGGCTTTCTGGTAATCCAGTAATTTTAAAATTATCTCTCCTGGCTCTATTTTCTAGGTCAGTGGTTTTTCCAGTGAGATATTTCACATTGCCTTCTATTCTTTAATTTGTTTGGATCTGTTTTTTATAGTGTCTTGATTTCTCACAAAGTCATTAGCTTCCATTTGCTCCAGGCTAATTTTGAAGGAATTATTCTCTTCAGTGAGTTTTTGAAATACCTTTTCCATCTGGCAAATATTTATTTTTAACGTATTCTTCTCCTCATTGGCTTTTTGGGACTCTTTTACCATTTGAGTTAGTCTATTTTTAAGGTGTTATTTTCTTCAGTTAGGCTGTTGGCTTGCTTTTCTTGTGTCATTCCCATTTCTCTTCCCAATTTTTCCTCCACTTCTCTTACTTGGTTTTCAAAATCCTTCTTGAACTCCTCCATGGCCTGTTACTAATTTCATATCTTTCTTGGGAGCTTTTGCTGCAGGAGTTCTGATTTTGTTGTCTTTTCCCATTCCATGCTTTGATACTTTTTGTCCTCAAAAAAAGAATCTATGGTAGAGTTGTGTTTCCTCTGCTTGCTCATGTTGCCAGTCAATTATTTGCCTTTGGAACTCTTTGCCACAGTAGAACTCTACTTTCAGAATGGAGAGAGCTTTGTCCCAAATTGCTGGGATTTTTGCAGCTGCCAGAGCAATTAGGAGGGTACCCTCTTTGTAGCTCCCATAGGCTCTGGCACCTGGCCACACACCCCAGGACCTCCACCCAAGACCGGGATCCAGATCCAAGCAGGTCAAATTAAGAGCAATTACCCTCTGAATGGTTGCTTGGTCTCCCTACAATCTATAGCCCAGGAGGTCCTGAGGCAGCCATGTGGCACAGCTGCTATGTGCCTCTGCCACTTGAGGGGCCGGACAGCACTCTTCCATCCCTTCCTTTTCCAACAGAGTTCCACACTGATCTTTTACTTTGTCTTTGGCATTTATGGGTTGAGAAGTCTGGAAACCACCACAGCTTCTGGTGCTTTACTCTCCTGAAGTCTGCCCTGGCCACTGCTGTTTGGGGCTGCCATGGGGCTAATACTACGCATTTAGGCCTGGGTGGCTCATTTCCCAGCTCAGTGTGATAGACCCTTCCTGCCAGCCTGCCAGGCTGCCTTCAGTGGGAGATTTGTTTCTCTCTGTCACTTTGTGGGTTCTATAGCTTTAAAATTTGTTTAGAGTCATTTTTTACATGTATTGGAGGAGGTCGGAACTGGAGCTATGGGGAAGTCCTGTTTCTACTCTACCATCTTGTCTCTGTCCCCGACTGCTTTTCATATAAATGAAAAATATAAAGATAAATTGAGAAATAATTCTCAACAGAATTATGGGGTACCATGCACATAAAGAATGCCTTAAAACTTTGATTAGTTTGTATTAATGAAAACATTTAGTAGTCTTCTCATTGCCTGAAATATCATCATGGAGATTGATTCTGCTTTGATACTCAATGCTTCTTTAATACCCTCAGCTACCTCTTTCTGATGGGAGGGCTGGTCAGTGACCTTGTCCTGAGGCCTCTCTTCAGAGAGGGCTCAGAATTTTCCAGCTAATTCCATTTCCTAACAGCTGCTATATTGGGTCTCCTGCATACTGTACCTCAGGTGGTTCTTCCTCTCCCCCATTTCTTCCTCCCCCCCATTTACTCCTCTTTTGTCTTTATCCATTAGGTCCTAAGCATCTAGGTAGTGCAGTGGTTAGAGTGCCAGGCCTAGAGTCAGGAGGACCTGAATTCAAATCTGGCCTCAGACTGACTAGCTATGTGACCCTGAGCAGGCCATTTAAACTCTTTTTCTTCATCTGTACAATGGACATCATAGTAATTATAAGGATCAAATGAAATAATTATTATAAAGTTCTTAGCACAATACCTGGCATGTAATAGGTGCTTAATAAATATTTATTTACTAACTAATAACTCTTAATGGAGAAGCATTTTAATTAGTCTTATTTTGGCATCATTACTTGCCAAAATGGAAGGATGACTGATGGTCTTTTATGAGTTTATATGATGAAACTGTAGGATTGCCTCCTGTAGTGATACCTTACCCAGAAGATTGGCAAAGTGGCATATGACGTAATAGGCCTCCTATGTGCAGAGATCTGTGCTGTGTGTTAAAGAAATTTGAGGAAATGACTACATCCCATTCCTGGAATGTGCTCCCTCCTCATCTCTGTCTCTTGGCCTCCCTGGCTTCTAAAGGAAGCCTTTCCTGATCCCGCTGAGTACTGGTGTCTTTTCTCTGTTGTTTGTTAACTATTTATCTTGTGAGTAGCTTTTTGTGTATAGTTATTTGCATGTTGTCCCCACCTTTAGATTTTGAGATCCTTAGGAACTCTGTCTTGTGCTTTTCGTTTTATCAGCATCACTTAACGCAGTGCCTGGCACTTAGTAAGCACTTAATATACGTTTGTTGACCGAGTGACTGACCAGTGAAGTTTGTTCCTTCCAAGATCTTTGTGAACCTGTTTGATCTATCCCTGAAAATTCTGGATGTCTAGTTAATATATTTGGTTGATCTGGTTTAAAGAAAAAAAATCAAGGATATTTTTTAAAAATGTCTTTTCCCATTTAAACTTAAAAGTTTAAACTTTATTTTGTGACAGTCAAACTAAGATGACAGTATTTTCTGTCTTTTCTGATACTTTTTAAACAGGTGGAGAACGAACCTGTGGAGTACATGAACTTATTTGTATTAGAAAAGGTAAGCAGTGAACAGTGGGAATGCTTAAATAGTACATATTTTTTTATGTTATACTCTATAGCAAGGTAATAAATTACTTGGAGATTATAACAGTATTTTTAAATATAGAAACTAGTTTTATCTAATGTATCCTTTCAATGTTTTTGCTTGTGGGATATGATGAACCAATGCAGTCTTGTTCTTGATAATTTGGTTTAATGAAAAGACAAAGAATGGAGGGTTTGATTTCTTTTCCTTTCTAGTATCTGAACTCATGTGTTTAGTTCCCCTTGACTTAATACTTTCACCATATCTGCCTTACATTTGGGTACTACCTTGTCATTTCTTTTTCAAAGCCTCTGAACTTGCGGTATTACCTTAAATATGTGTAGTAACCATGTAAAGTAGGCAGGCCAGTCATTATTGTGATCCATTTTTGCAGATGAGGAAATGAAAACTGAAGCTAAGTGGCTGACTTACCTAAATTCATACAGTTTGTGAATGGCAGAACCAGGAGTCACAGCCAGGTCATCTGACTCCAGGTTCAGAGTTATTTTCCACTACATCAACCTGCCTCTTCTGTTCTATTACTCTTTCCCACCAGAGATCTGAGGTGTTCATTAAAATTCAAATTGGGAACATATCCAAAGACCACAACCTCCTTTGAACATCAACAGCTGGCTATGCCTACTTAAGAGGAACCACCTGTCAGCTGGGTGGCTTATCAAGGTGGCCCCAGGACAGGTAAACCACTTGTTAGATAGGAAGCAAAGAGTAAGGTAGATTTGAAATAGAATTAGGAAAAACATGAGTCTCCCACTCCTAGATATTCACAGTGTGTGGGGTGGGTGAAGGAAGAATGGCCTGGGGAACCCCCAAAATATACTTTGAGGGAAGCAGACACAAAATTGCCTTTATCTATTCTTAAATATGGGGGATTTTGCTTTTCTTGCTTATTTCCAGACAAATTGCTTATCCTTCCTGCAGGTATCCACTAGCAGTCGTACTTCACTAACATTCCATGAATTCATTCAATGAATGAATGAATAATTAAATGTAAATTTTTTGGTACCAGAAAACAAGACTCCTAAGTACAAGTAATTAATCAATAAGCATTTATTAAGTGACTACTTAATATCCAGCACAAAGACCAGAAAACCACCTTGACCTCTCAAGTAGCTTACATTCTGCGGAGGAGCATAAACACGTACACATACAAGTCAATATAAAATATGTGCAAAATCAGTTGGGAAAGACCCCATGTAAGAGGTTATACTGAATCTGAGCCTGGAAGGAATCTAGGGAGTTTAAGAGGTGGAGAGGAGAGAGTTCTTGTCAGGCACAGAGGATAGCTTGTGCAAAGATGGATATAAGGCAGGGGGCATAAGTATTGTTTGTGAGGAGCAGCAAGAAAGCCAGCTTGGATCTGGATCGTAGAGCATGTAAAAGGGAATGATTTAACTAACTTGGAAAAAGTGAACTGAAGCCAAATTGTGCAGTGCTTTTAATATCAAACAGAGGAGTTTGCATTATCCTAAAGACATTAGGAGCCACTGGTGCTTTTTGAGCAGGGAGTGTCATTATGACACTTGTACTTTATAGAAAGATTAATTTGGAAGCTGTGGGAGGATGGATTGGAGAAGAGAGAGGCTTCATAGAGGGATACCACTTGGGTTTCTTTTGAACTAGTCTAGGTGAGGTAATAAGGGCCTGAACTAGAGTGGTGGCAGTGTGAGTGAAGAGAAGAGGATGAATGTGAGAGATTTTTTGGAAGTAGGTTTAACAAGATTTGTCATCAGATTGGCTAAAGGGAGTGTGAAAAGAGTCAAGAATGACACTGAGGTTGTGAATCTGGGTAATTAAAAGTTGTAGGTGCTGAGAGTGCTGAAGGCGGCTAGTCAAGCTTGACAACAGAACCTCCACAGCGGGGAGAGAAGAATAGGCAAGAGTGTATAATCATTATGTTGACTGGTTTTCTGCAGTTCTGCATATTTTGCTTTTAATTAATTTTTAAGATATTCACAAAATGATCCTAATTTGTTAGATGAATTATACTCATAGTTGAAAGCAGAATTTATATGTACAAAACAATACCTATACTTATTTGTTTCCTTTATGTTAATGATAATCATAAGAGTCCAAGTTCTAGTTTACCAACATGAGAAATATACAGAAAATCATTCCTATTCTAGGCATATCATGGCAAAGTACTTGGTGGTGTGGGTCTCCCAAAACAAGACTGCAAACCCAAGGATGCCTTCACAAGTTGAGGAGGGCTCTTCAGCATCTTAAAAATAGGAGAGTTCAGCTTATAAGCACCTATGTTTCTTTCTGAATCTTATGATCTGCATCATCATCTAGAGACAAACTTGATGGGAAGAATTTGGTTTCAGGACTTTAGAGTGGAAGCTCTTCAGTATCTCTGTTGTGGAATGGCACAGCAAAAGGGAGCATTGGGTTTGGAGTCAAAATATGCCGCGGTTAAAATCCTTACTCTGCCACTTATTGTGCAGGTCACTCTGGGCAAGTTACTTCTCTGGTGTCAGGTTCCTTCTGTAAAATGAGAGGCTTGCACTAGATGACCTTCCATCTCTAAATTTATGATACAATAACCCTCAATGTGCTTTTTAGCTCTGAATTTACAGTTCTTCGATCCTAGTGCAAGGATAGACTTTTTTTTTTTTTTTGCATTTTGGAGGGCAGTTGGGGTTAAGTAACTTGCCCAAGGTCACACAGCTAGGTTTTTGTTTGTGTGCATTAAGTGTCTGAGGGCAGATCCGAACTCAGGTCCTTCTGACTCCAGGGCCGACGCTGTGCTCACTGTGCCACCTAGCCGCCCCTACATCGAGCCTACAAGGATAGGCCTCTGCTACTCTAGTTTTAGAATATGTTGTTTTAGCCTGTGGAGTGGGGATAGGAGAACCAGGTGAGCTGAATGGTAAGCAGAATCACTGGCAATTCCTCTCCTTGAGTCGATATGTATTGTTCTTTTACTCTACTCATAAAGTCTAGAAAAAGAATGAAGTTGCAGCATTATTTGCAGTTTGCCAATATCCCTATTTTTGTATTCTTTATTTTTATTTTTATTTTATTTTTTATTTATTTTACATTTATTTTGACTTTTTTTTTTCATGGAAATATTCTTTAACAATTGTGATTTAAAATATACTTTACATAGTTGTATTCCTGACATGGTATATGCAATTGGACTATTTCAAGGATACCAAGGTAGTTGAAATATATTAGAACTGCCTATTAATAGGAAAACTGTGTGAAATTCTTCGTAAAGTGAAAACCTTTTATAAAGTTATAAAGTTTTATAATTTTAAATATAAAGTTTTATATAATTTTATAAAATTAACTTTATGAGGCTTAGTCTGAGAATTTGTGTATCCTTTTTTAAAGTGGGGCCTACATGTAATTAATTTTTTTTAGAATGGAAGGATATCATTGCTTAGATGGAAGGTGGATTTTTAAAAATAAAGATCGTCTTGATCTTTATTAAACATTTAACACTTTTGACAATTTCTTTATAATAAAATATACAAAATTTTAATTTTAAAAGACATACTAAAGGAACTTTTGATGAAGAATTGTCCAACAACAATACAGGTTTCTTCTTACATTACTTCCTATCACAGAAATTATTCTGAGACTAGGGGGCCATCTTTGAGAGTTATAGAAAGAATCCCTACATTAGGTGAGAGGTTGAACCAGATGAACACCAAGATCTTTTCTAACTAAGATGTTATGAGTCTGTTTATAGAACATAGCACTTAGCACAGTACCTGACATATAGTAGATGCTTAATAAATGCTTGTTTTAGTCTAAATAAGTTTGAAGAGCATCATTAACATTGCTGTAGCCTAACAAATTATTTTAGTCACAACAACTCACAAAGATCATAAATCAAAATGTAGAGCTGATGCCGGCTAATAATAATAGCACTTATATAGCATTTCAAGGTTTGTAGAGTGCTTTAAAAATATTGGTAAGTGCTATTATAATCCCCATTTTATAAGTGAGGAAATGAGAGAGAAATTAAGTTGACTTACCCAGGGTCACACAACTAAGTTTTTGAAGGCAGATTTGAACTCAGGTCTTCTTGTTTTCAACTCTAGCATTCTATCCATCACACTACTTAACTGTCTCTGGACAGTCAGAGATCTAAAGGCCACTTTAGAGGCACATCATAGTCCAATTCAGTGGTATTAAACTCAGATAGAAAGAGATCCCTGCCAGTTACATATTGACTTAAAAAAAAAAACAAACCTCAAATCAGCATCATCTCTGTAGTTTTATTTCATTTTGTCAAACATTTCTCAATGACATTTTAGTCTGGTTCAAAGTATGCTAGGGCCAGACACCTCTGGTCCAACTTATACCTTAAAAAGAAATCCTCTGTACATTATTTAGCCAGGCAAGGGGGCATAAAACTCTAGATTACTTTATAAGTAGTAACAGTTTTATGGTAAAGATCATGTCTATAAAGTCTTACAGTTAACTGACAGGTGCAGGGAATGCAAGCTCTCATTTACTTTGTTGATTACCAAAAACCCAACGCATATTTAACTTAATAAAGTAAAAGTTATTTTAAAGGATTTTCTGCCTTGAGTCCCTATGACAAAGGGATTCTGGACAGAGAATAAGGTTCTTTAGATCTTACTCTTTGCAAATGACATACTGATTGCATCAAGCTTCAGAAAAGTACAGGACCTCCTCGTTAAATAAAGCAGTACTTTAAAAGATTGACCCAACAGTCCACCGGGAAAATGCAATGGATGAAAACACCTATTGTCCAAATTATTACATATAGCTAGATGGCTGATCTATTGACTTAAACATATGAATACATTTATCTACAAGAATTTATTCTCTCCCTCTCCCACTGTCCCCTCCCTATAGAACAACAATAACAAAAAAAAGTTAATAAGTATACAGAATCAAAACAGATTCCCAAATTGGTTACATACAAATATGCATATGTCATTTTAAATTCGTTGAACACTCTAACAGAAGGTAGGTGGCATGAATTGGACTTGTAATTTACAATTGCATTGAATAGAGTTCGGAAGCCTTTCAAAGTTGTTTTTTTCCTATGATATTTTTGTCATTGTGTAAATTGTTCTAGTTCTATTCACTTAACTGTGCACCAAATCACAGATGTTTTCTCAGTTTCCTCTGAAACTGTTCACTCTCATTTCTTATGGCACAATAATATTTCATTGTATTCATATACTGCAATTTTTTTAGTCATTCTTCAATAGGTAGAAATCCCCTTAATTTCAAGTTTTTGGCTACTATGAAAAGAGCTGCTGTAAATATTTTCGAACATATGACCTGAGTATTGAATAGAAGACTATATTATAGCCTGTAGGATAGAGCAGACTATATTACATTTGGGAAATTGGTGAATGTTTTTAATTATTGCAAACCATTTCCTAGAACAACCATTGAAAAAATTTAATGTTCTCTGTTACTGGTTTTGTGTGGTTGTGTTCCACCAAAATTTTTAAACAGTATGAAATTGCGGGTGACTTGAAGGGCAATAAGGAGATGAATGGTGGATTTCCGGGTCATGTGATTAGTGAAATTGAAGACTAGACAATTTTCTCTGCTTCTCATGACTTCTCAGACCTCTCCAAAATAGGAATCAAGTGTTAGAGATATCCTTTCTCCACTAACCAGGACACCAAGAACCAAACAAGGTAGCAACTCAGTGAACAACTGGTAGCAGAGAAGGCCAATATTCTCTAACCCCTAAAAGCACTCACTTAGAAACCTCTCCGTTGCCATCTGCCATGCTTCCAGCAGCAGCGCGGCTGCTTAGGTTGACCCACAGGCAATAGAACTCATTTCCACATCCTAAAATTTTCCTGCCCCCTCCCCACACTCCATTTCCTTGGCAATCTAAACACCAAGTAGCAAAGCTCAGGCTTTGATAGCCAGTTCTCTGTACCTCTGGGCCAGAGAACAGAGAAAGAGAGGATAGGGTAGGACATGGTTATATGGGGTTGTGTCACACTCTATTAAGCCTGAGGGAGAGAGCCCAGCCCAGGCAGCTCTCTTCCCCTGGAAGTCATTAAGACTGAGGCTAGTAAACTGTGAGTTGTTCAATGTGAGAGAAGGCTGAGACATTTTGAGATCCAGCCTCCAGCAAAACCACCGCCAGAGAGGAGGAAGTCAGAAAGTTAGCAATGAGGGAAAATAAAGAAAAAAGACAGAAATGGCCAAAGATATCATGAAGAAGAAAACTCAGAGACCTTAAGCATAAACAGATAAATCAACAGGGAACTCATTAACAGTGGAAAGAAATAGTTCTAATAAAAGAGTTCAGGCATCTATGAATAAATACTACAAGATAGAAGAAAACGATTCAATACCTGATGAGGTGGAGGACTGTGGATTTTGAAGAGAGCATGGAATCACAGCATGCTTTTCCTTAATGGTTTAAAAGAGAAATAAGAATTGTGAAAGCAGGGGTGGCTAGGAGGTGCAGTGAATAGAGCACTGGCCCTGGAGTCAGGAGGACCTGAGTTCAAATCTGGCCTCAGACACTTGACACACTTACATTGGGCAAGTCACTTAACCCCAACTGCTCTTCCTCCCTCTCCAAAAAGCAAAAAAAAAGGAATTGTGAAAGTAGAATTTATGACCTATATAGCAGAAATAATTGACAGGATAGAAAAAGCTTGAATCCATGGTGACAAGTCTCATGAAAGAAACTAATAGAGAAGGTAATTGGTCGAGAATGCAAATAAATGGAAATGGAGGACAGTTTGGAAGAAGAGACACAAAAAAATGCTAACATTAAAAGAGATGAATGATGGATGTAAGTTGGCTATAACATTTCTTTTTTTTTAAGCAATTGGGGTTAAGTAACTTGCTCAAGGTTACACAGCCAGTCATTATTTATGTGTGGGTGCTCATTTTCTGAGGCCGGATTCAATCTTGGGTCATCCCGACTCCGGGGCTGACGCTCTTACTCACTGCGCCACCTAGCCGCCCCCGGCTATAATATTTCTGATGATGAAATATGAGAAGTGACATAAGGGATATTATCAAGGAAATGTATGGTTAGAAAAAGAGATGGACCATTCATACAGCAAGAATGTGGAGCAACAAGTAGACATCTTGAAAGCTACACTAGTACCCATGAGCTGTAGAAAGAACTAGAGGAAGATATCCACAGTGTACATGTGAAGACTTGTGGGAAGACGTGGACAAAATCACATAGAATGAAAAAGCCTAATCTTCCATCTCTCCTTATCTGTTTCTTCAATGCTACCTTTTCCCCTGGGTAATCAGCTCTACACGCCATCACATCCTTTTAAAAAAAACAAAGAAACAAGCCTCACTTGCTTCCCTTTTCCTTCAGCTGTCATTCAGTATCTCTGCTCATTTTCAGAGCCAAACTCCTAGAAAAAAACTGGGTGCTCTTATTGAGTCCATTTCCTTTCAGCCTTTGCACAGTCCTTTGGAGTTTGGTTTCCAACCTTATCACTAAATGGAAACTGCCTTCTCCAAATGTACCAGTGATATTAGTTGCCAAATTTGATGACTTTTCTCATTTTCTTGATCTCCACACTGCATGTAATTCTGTTGACACCCCTGCTCCCTTAGTTCTCTTCATATTTGTCTGACTGCTGCATGTCAGGGTCCTTTACTGGTTCGTCATTTACTATTTCCCCAACTGATTTTACTCCAAAACTCTGTCCTGGGCCCTCTCCTCTCTCTACACTGTCTGTCTTGGTGACCCCATCTTTTCCTATGGGTTTAATTATCATCTCTTTGCAGATGATTCCTAACTGTATATGTCCAGACGTCTCTCTGCTGTCAAAGGACAGTCTCTTGTCACCAATTGCCAATAGATATCTCAAACAGGATGTTCCTTTGGCACCCCAAATTCAGCATGTCTAAAACAGAACTCATAGTCCTCCCCTATTCTTTCCCCCACTCTACCCCTCTTCTGAATATTTCTATTTGTTTTAAGGGTACCACCATTCTTATAGTCACCTAGATTCCCAATCTTAGAGATATCCTCAGTTCCTCACTCTTTAAGTTCACATAGTCAGTTGCCAATTCTTTGGATATCCGTTTAGAATTTTATGTGGAATATATGTAATGTAAGGTTTCGATCTTAGCTTAATTTCTGACTGTTGTCCAGTTTTCCCAGCAGTTTTTTAAAAAATCAAAACATTTTTTCCCTAGAGAATTTATATATTTTCACCTTTATCAAGCACTGGGTTATTGCATGCCATTGATTTGAATTCTCCCTTGCCTAGTCTGTCCCAATGGGTCAGTTCTTAAGTCAGATTTTTTATGTTGTTTGCTTATTTTCCCAGCCAATTATTTGACTTTTTAACTATTTGTTAATGGTAGGGTTCTGCTTCCAGGATGGAGGGCACACTGTCCCTAGCGTAAGGGATTTTGTGCAAATGTTTCCAGAGAGAATTCTGGGGACCTGTAAGCTTTAGTTCTTTCAAGGTGATGATCTAAGGAGAGGATGTTTACTCCTCTCCTGGCCTGTTCTCTGGTTTGTGAGTGACCACAAGCACTCTTTTCTGCTGTGGAACTGTGAGGAGGGTCCCCCTTCTACTGCTACTGCAAGCTCTGCTATACCAGTGCTCCTCCTTGCCCTGGGACTGCCATCCAGGACTGTGACCCAGATCCAATTAGGGGCAAAGCAACAGAGTCCTTCCTCAGTGCTAGAAAAAGACTTCTGTAATCACCTTCTGACCAATTGTTTGACCCCCCCCCCTTCCCCTTACTGTCCATGGGCTGAAAGCTCCAGAGAGAACCATTTCCGCTTCCAATTTAGTCACTCCCAAGGCTTGCTCCTGGTTTTCTGGGGCTCGGGCTGTGCTCCTTTCTCACCCAGGAGCAACAGAACTTTTCTGCCAACCTTCCACGTTCTCCTGGGCTGAAAATTTGTTTCGCTCCATCTTTTTGTAGGTTCTGCTGTTCTAGAATTGTTTAGTCATTTTTTTAAAGGTATGTGAAGGTGGTTTGTGGGGAAGCTCAGGCGAGTCCCTGCCTTGACTCCACCATCCTGGTTCCGTCTCCAAGCCACTTCTTGTTATTTCTGTTTCAGTAACATCTCTTGCGTCTCTTTTCTTCTATTCATATGGCCACTCTTCTATTTTAAGTCCTCATCACTTCTCTAATCTGGACTATTTCAACAGCCTCCTGGTTGGTCTCCAACTCTCAAGTCTCTCCCCTCTCCAATTCATCCCCCACCCACCTGCCAAAGTAATTTTCCTAAAGCACAAGTTTCATTTTATGATGCTTTTCTGCTAAAAAGGTCCCAGTGTCTTTCTAACGTCTATGGCGTAAAATACAGACTACTCTGACATTTAAATATTTTCACAGTTTAGCTCTAGCTTACCTTTCCCAAGCTTGTTAGACACTACTTTCCTTCATATATTCTGTGTTCTAACCAAACTGGCTTTCTTATTGTTCTTCACAACGTATTAACTGTCCCTCATGCATGTAATTCAATCCTGCTTGCCCTCTTTCCTTTTAGAATGTCTAGCTAAGTGAGATGGTAGAAAAGAAGGTCTTAGACTGGGATATACCCATCAAAGAAATTTATGTTCAGAAAAGGCTGATCATTTATCCATTGAAGTGTAACATTGTATATAGATGGTTTTATTTAGTTCTTTCAACTATAACAAAATGTTTGCCCAAGAGGCACTTGAATAGATTTTTGGTTAAATTGCTGTCTGAGCCTTAGTTCTGTCATCCATCTCAAGGAGAGGTATGAGCAAAGTGCTTTGTATATTTTAAAGGTCTCCAGGAATATGAGCTACTATATAATTAAATTATGAAAGCATCAATTTCAAATTATGTATAGCTATAAGATAATATTACTATCAAGGAGAAGACAAATTGGAATATATGCAAAAGTAATTAGAGGGAGCATGGTATAATGGAAGTACACATTGAATTTTTGAATCAAAGGACTTCAAATCCTTGCTCTTCTACTTAATGCCTGTGAGCCTCAGTTTCCTTGTTTATAAAAATCAAGGGGCTGGACTGTGGTCCTTTTCAGATTTTTTTTTTTAAAGCAATTGGGGTTAAGTAACTTGCTCAAGGTTACATGGCTAGTCATTATTTATGCGTGGGTGCTCATTTTCTGAGGCCGGATCTGATCTCGGGTCATCCCAACTCCGAGGCCGGCGCTCTTACTCACTGCGCCACCTAATCGCCTCGGTCCTTTTCAGATTTAAATCCTTGGATTCTATAAGGAGGAAAGGTACTGGACGACAGCATCAGATCTTGGCAAGCAGAACCAATGGGCAATAAGGAGATTTAACTTTAGACATAGTAACTGTAGAATAGAGATGAGAGTGATTTCTATCTCTTACTTGATATAAACCCTCTCTTGGTTCATCCTCTCCCTCACCTGATAGGACCTTATACCTTCATGAGGCAGACTGCTTTTATCTGTCTTGGAGACCTTTCCCATGTAGGATGCCCAGGATCAGTCATGAGATCTGTAGTAATGCATGTAGATGCTGTCCCTGAGATATCCCAGGGTCTTTTCCCCCACATCCATTCACTTGAATTTGCCCAGGGTGCTAGAAATCCCAGTTTTATTCCTTCTAGATTTTGTGTGGCAGGATCAGTACTTTATGGGAAAATGGAATGGACAGATGAACATATGATATAATTTGAAAACATGCACATACCTTTAGATATCTTGTTCACCAGTTTGCCATTGTTCTCTAACCCCTAACATTTCTACCACTAGAGAATTTGGCAGAGACGCTATTTAAAAATATACTTTTTAGCTGGGATGAGAAGGAAGGTCCTGTGGGACCTCTTTTAGCATTCTTATAGGAATACAATATCAGATGTTCTCCAAATTAACTAATTGTTATTGTTAAATGCAGAAAAGATGGATTTGAGGAGATGAGAGGCACGATAGGCAATCTAGTGTGACTGTTGTAAGGACAGAAGGGTGAAAAGCATGGTAGTTACCTTGCATGGTGAGGAGGACAGCTTGAGGCAGTGAGAAGTAGATACTAGAGCAGGAGTAACAGTGTGTGGTGGGGTGGATATTTTGGGGGAGGAGTTATGAACAATCAAATGATATTTCATAGTTTTACTTTGGTCTGGCACTGTTGTTAGGCACTGGCTATAGTTATGCCCATTGTTTTGGGGAACTAGAAGAGGACCAAGTATCGCTGGTACCTTTTGTCATTTCCTTGACCAACAGTGAATAAAGAGATTTTTAAGTGAAAGGGAAGGGACATCCTGCCTGCTTGGTTTTTGTTGTTGCTACTGTTTTTCTGCTCATTCTGTTTGTGGGTAGTGTGGTGGATTTCAAGATGTCAAGATTCTAGTTGTTACTGACAAACAACCTATTAATTTATCTCTTGCTGCTGTTAGGGGCTACTGCTTTGCCTCTTCCTTCTTCCACTGCTTCAGAAGCAAATTGTGGAAAGCTTAACTGTGCTGAATGCAGCATTGGCAGGCAGAAGGCCAGATTTAAAAGCACCATTGCTTATTGTGACCTGACCTAAGGTAGATGGTGGGAACTTGAAAAAAAAAAAAAGACTGCAGAGTAGAATACTGTAGTTATGCAAGGTTGAGGGAGGGACTTTGTTTCTTTCTCACTGTGTGTCATTGACTTGTTTTTGTCTTTCTACATTTATTGTAAAAATGAAAGGCCAGTAGTTCTTGCGCTGGAGGAGCTTATGGCCTAAAGCAGTAATTTTAAATTTTTGGAACACCCCATTATTTGTACATTCTGTGCCCTTCCACATACATTATTTTGTGGGATGTATTTATGTAAAATTAATTTTATGATGAAAATGTTAAGCTACCTCATGAGCTAATTGGAGATACCTTTGATGCAGAAAGCCAGATGGATTTGAAACGAGCCAGAATCATCGATTCAAAGATATATACAATGAAAACTATATAGACATCTTTTTTTTCAAGAAATTCTTTCTTTCTTTCTTTCTTTCTTTCTTTCTTTCTTTCTTTCTTTCTTTCTTTCTTTCTTTCTTTCTTTCTTTCTCTCTTCCTTCCTTCCTTCCTTCTTTCCTTCTTTTCTTCCTTCCTTCCTTCCTTCCTTCCTTCCTTCCTTCCTTCCTTTCATTAGAAAATCAGTAAGGTGATTGTGAAGTATAGAATAAATTTGTCTTTGGTGCCTCCTAACTATAGAAAACCTTTCTTTCCTCCTATACCCCTTTCAGCTCTCTGGTGCTCCCTGGTTCAACATCCTATGCTGCAACCAGTGTTTGTTTCTGCCATATACTTTTATTTTCCTCTACCATTGAAACTTAGTAGTCTTGTATCATTTCCTGTAAGAGCCAACTTTTCTCTACCTCCAAAGATGCAATCTGGTAAACTCGTGTGTGTGTGTGTGTGTGTGTGTGTGTGTGTGTGTGTGTGTGTGTGTGTGTGTGTATTTTGTATATATTATGTATATGCTTATTTCTATATATATATATATTATCTTACCTTATGAAGCATAAGTTCCTTAAGGACAGAGACTGGTTTCATTTTTGTTTTAGTATCCCTAGTACTTGTATAATGCCTACATGTCATAGATACTTAATAAATGCTTGTTTATTGTTTTGTGACTTCTTATTATGTACGTATTGGGAATTCCAGATGCAGAAACCCCTTCTACAAATTCAGTTCAGCACCTTTTTGAAATTTCTTATTTTATAGAGTTGCCATGGGTACTTAGAGTTTAAGTGACTTCCCAAGGTCACACATTCAGTATGTATAAGAGTCAGGACTTGAATCCTAGTCCTTCCCAATTTCCAGACTGCTCATCAGTTCATTAGGCCAGATTACCCTTGACCAAAAAATGTACTATTGCTAAGGTGATTATAGTAGTGGGCTTTAATAAATAAACTGAATTAAAACTAATTGGGTGGGAGAAGGCTTTAGGAGACCATCGAGGTTTTTATTTGCTTTCTCAGTTGGTTCACATTTTTACATTGACATTCTAGAAAGACAGCTTGGCTTATTGGGTAGAGTTCTGGGCTTGTATTCAAGAATATCTGGTTTCAAATTCTACCTTTGGTACTAGTTGTTTGACCTTGGACAAACAGATTAACATTTTTCTACATTAGGCTTTTATCTAAGACTGATCTATTACGTTATAGTCCTGGTAGAGGGAGTTCCCCACGCAGATGAAACCACATTTTCTTTGGAATGGAATAAAATTTTTAGGTCAGAAGGTTGGAGTAACATGTTAAGTCATCAGTGAAAATATTTTTGGACAGGGATGCTTTTGTAGTTACCCTTCAGTCATATTTACCCTCTTTATGTATAGATCTGTCTACAGGTATGAAAGAGTCCATGTTGCCTCCAAAAAGGGGGATTAAAAGTCAACAATATACAGTCTATCAGGATTCACCCCTGAGTCATTGTAACACACAGTTTCCTGCATTATGTGATTTGGGAGCAAATATCTCCAAATATCTTCCCATCACTTGAAATTTCACCATCCAAAAGTCATTCTTTTGAATAATGAAGAATTTTCAAGATTTTCTATTAAAATGCAACCAATTCCAGACAAGTAGATATGATCCCAAAGCTACTGTTGGAAGCAGTGGGAGCTTATGGCTTTGTAGGAAGTAGGTTTCAAGTATTGTGACACAAAACTCCATTTCTTCCTCTTAGGAGAGTACTATTTTCCTCTCTTGGTATAGTCCCTTGAGTGTAGATATGAGGGTGGTAATCAAAATTCCCAGTTTTAGATCGTAGCCTAATCACCTAGGGGCCAGTTTTTATTGGTGACTGTCATCCTTCTTAACTTTCCATAGCCTAGTAGGGTCCCTAATGAGTAGTTCTCATAATCCCAATTGTACAAAATAGGGCCCATTTTTATTGTTAATTTTGATTCAGAGGCACATTCACTCACTCAGGCAGTAATCCTGGTGAAGGATGGGCAAAGAGAGATCTCAGACACTGAAGGAAGAGATCATGAGAAATAACATTCTCACAGTACGTTGCTGTCATCACACTATAACTGGTTTTGTGAATAGCATATGTTAAGAGGGATGTGTTAAGTAAGCCTGGACAAAAGAACTCCCTTGATGGGAGACAGAATTTTTAATCTTCAAATATTTGATGTGACAAAATGTTAAAGGAAGTAGTCATATGCACAACTCAGTGGTGAAGGCTCAAGGATTAATGAATATAAGTTCTTTTGGGGGCCAGGGTTGTCTTATTTTTGTATTTGCATTTCCAGTGCCTAGCTTTTTGCCTGTCACATAGTAGACAATAAATTTTAGTTGATTTATTGATGGTTGTCAGAGCCTGGGCCTTGGTAGATGTGACTGAAATTTGATAGTTAACCAGTATGTGGGAGTTAGTATGCCAGAGGCCTTGGACATTGCCATCAGCCAGGTACTGAGAATACTGATGTTAGAGATCTACCAGGAAAGAAGATTGAGACCTTTAGAACCAGCTCAAAGTATTGAAGGGGCTAATTAAGGATGTGGCTGAGATAAGAGAAGGATCTGAGGTCTTTTTCTCAATTTTTATCCTTCTTGAGTTCTTTGAAGCATTTGACACCACTGACCACCCACTTGTCCTGCATATTCTCTCCTTTCTGAGTTTTCATGACACTGCTTCCTCTCTTATTTCTCCTCCTGCCTAACTTTCCATCTCAGTCTTTTGCTGGATTATCAACCATGGTAGTACCCCATAGCTTTTTAAAAAAATATCCATGAGCATTTTATTTAGCATGTTAGAATAGGGTAGAGCCCCAGTTTAAATGCATGGTTAAAAACAAGGCATTCCTGGTTTAAAGCAGGGACTGAGGGTAGATGCCAAGACAAAGAAAGGAGCACCAACATTTCCAAGTTACAACCAGAGAGAGTAGTCTTTGCAAAGGAAATGGTGGTATTTTGCACACTGATAGCTGTGTACAAAATATGTACAAATGTGTACATTTGAGGTGGTCATGAAATCAGTAGCAGCTTTAGGAGCTCTTAGCCCAGAGCTCTTAAGGGGAGTTGGACAACTGGTTGGAAAGAGATTATAAGAAATCTTTTGCAGGCACTGGATACAGCTGGTGCTGATTGGCAACTAGATTGCCCATAAGCAATTCTGGGTTTCAGTTCTAGGGCAGAGAGAAGTGCTTATGGTATGTCACAATGGATTAGAGGTCCTGGTCATAGTTCCAGGGAGTAGAACACTAGTTCTTCTGACTGCAGGAGAGAAAGGGACCTAGTCACAGTTCCATGTGCTTACAAGAGCACTAGCATTTATGGCCACAGGAGATAAAGGGTCCTGGTCAAACAAGGTGAAGAGGAAGCATTTGTGACTACAGAGGAACAGGGCACCTTCTTGGGTAAAGACCAGAACATATACCAAGAGATCAGTGACCACATCCCACCCCCACCCTTGGATCACACTGCCTTGCAAACACCAAAAACTTGTAGACCCCAGACCTGCCTCTGAAAACAGTAAAACAAAAACCACCCTCAGTTGAGCAAAACCCAACTTTAATATAAAGTTCAAAGTCAAGAAATAGGCTGGAAAAATGAGCAAGCAACAAAAATTTCACTAGTAGGTGTGTACCTCATAGAGATTAAAAAGAAAGGAAAAGGAACTATATGTGCAAAAAATATTTATAGTAGCTCTTTTTATGGTAGCAAAGAATTGGATGCCCATAAATTGAGGACTAGCTGAACAAATTGTGGCATATAGGTATGATAGAGTATTATTGTGCTATAAGAAATGAGGGGCGGGGTTCAGAAAAACCTGGGAGGACCTATATGAACTGATACAAAGTGAAATGAGCAGAACCAGGAGATCAAGGTACAGAGTAACAGCAATTTTTAATTTTTTAAGTAATATTTTTTCCTCAATTACATGCTAAAACAATTTTAAACATTAAAAATAGTTTTGAGTTCCAAATTCTACCTTCCTCCTCCCCTGAGATGGTGAGCCATCTAATAACAGCTGTCCATGTGAAATCATGTAAAATATTTCTGTGTTAGTCATTTTGTACAAGAAGATTCAAATAAAAAAGAATGAAAGAACCTTTCTCTGTAAATATAGATGTAAAGCAAGGATGCCTATCACCACTATTATTTGACATAGTTCTGGAAATGCCATCAAAAGAAATAAGATAAGACAAAGAAATAAAGATAGGTAAAGCAGAGAGAAAACTAAGCTTGTTAATGATACAGTTATATACTCAGAAAATTTTAGGAATTAGTAAAGATACTAATTGAGACAGTGGCTTTAGCAAAGTTTCAGGCTGCAAAATAAATCCTCAACAAAATAACATTTTATTGTAAAAATGGAAACCAAGAACAGTTACAGAGATTGAAATCCTATTCCAAATAATTGAAAAAATGCATAGACTATCTAGGATAAACTTACCAAATCTGCAAAAGCACACAAAAGACTTGTATAGATTCAGTTGCAAAATGCTTCCCCCCCAAACAAAACAAACCCCCCCATAACCTAAATAGCTGGAGGAATATTTAGTGATCATGGATGGGCCCTATCAATATAATAAAATTGGCAATACTACCAAAATTAATTTATATTTTTAATATTATACCAATCAGATTTCCAAAGGGATACTTTATAAAACTGGATGAAATTTTTTTTATTTGGAACAAAAATATCTAGAATATAAAGGAAAACATGAAAAGAGGGAAGGAAAAAGGATGACTAGTACTTCTAGACTTTAAACTATATCATAAAGCAGCTTTCATTAAAACCATCTGATATTGATTAAGAAATAGAAAGGTAGATCAATGGAATGAGACAAAGACTTAGAAGCAATAGAACTCAATTGTTGTTTATAAATCAGAAAATGTTAATTACTTCAGAAAGAATTCAGTATTTGATTAAAATTGTTGGGAAATAATTTATGGGAGGACATGGACAAAGGTCACAGGATGAGAAGGTTAAGATTTGCTCCACTAGGAAGATTGTCTGTGGCATAGTCTCAGTTCTCTATGTAAGTACATGTTGTTTTCATAACTTAGATAGCCATATTTGTAAATGCTTTAGTAGCTTGTCAATCTTTCAGTATAAAGAAGTAAATAGGGGTGGGTTTATTTCCCATGTTTATGTTTATTTCCCCTGATTCTGTATTAATTTCAAGTTAATGAATATATTTGGGGAACCTGTTGTTTCTGACAGTTTTTATCTGCTCTCTACTTTTAGAATGAAGTTGGGTAAGTCATGATGAGGATATGAAGATGGGTATCAATCTCAGCACTTGCAAAAATACATTATGATTTATTTTAAAAGGAAGACCCACTCCATTTATTACTTGTTAGCTGAGCTTCAGCTGTTAAATTGTTTTTGGATCTGGAAGTCTAGTATAGCACTCTGGTGCTTAGAATGGCAAAGATGCAGCTTCTCTCTACTCCTTTAGAAATGGGACAAGTGTCATGCCTTTTATGTATTATTTATGGAGAGTTACATGATGTTCACTCCTGCTGCTGACTTTATAGAAGACACCTAGTTACTTTGTTTTATTGCATAGTTCATCCTGTTTGAGATTTGGGTAAATGACAGCTAAATCCATTGTGGTTCTTTTTACATGAAGTGTTATTCCTAATAGGAAAAATTCTTATCATCTCTTGTTAATGACATATACATGAATCTCATGTTCAACTTTGTCAATGAAATACAACTTAATTTTTTTTACTTTTCATAAGATGAGCACTTACAGGCTGAATATAAAATATTATGAGACTATTAAATCCTACACACTCCTAATTTCCTGTTTTATTCAGCTGTAGTTGTTTATCACACATCATAATTATTTATCATTGTGCTCAGGATCTCTCCCTGGTTTGCTGAGGTGGGGCTTGCCTCAAGCTTGCTGGGATGCCTCCTGTTTGGTACTGCTCCCCCTTCCCCAGTGAGAAGGGCCTTTCCTTTTGATCCCCGAAGTTTCCTGAGCTACAAGACTGCTGTACCCCATCTTCCTGCTGACTCATCTGTTCCATGATTTTTCCTGGGTTGATATTTTCTGGGCTCTCAGGGGTCAATAAGGGAGGACGAGAGCGATTTATTTTTTACTCCACCATCTTGACTCCCAGAAGTGGAAGAGATTTTTGTATCTCTGTTACCTAATTATTGTTTTTTCATAATTTTTTGGTTTTGTTTCTTTGTATTATTTTCCCACTATTGCTCTTACTTGGTTTTGAAAATATTTTTTTCTAGCTCTTTCAGAATTCTTGCTGGACTTGGTGTAATTAATTTCTTTTTCTTTGTGGCTTTGCTTATAGCTGTTTTGACTTCATTGTCTTTTTCTGAGTTTGTGCCTTAATCTTCCCCATCACTAGAGTAGATTTTTATGGTCAGTTCTTTTTTTCTGTTGTTTGTTCATTTTCCCACCCTATTTCTTGATTTAGAACTTTATGTTTAAGTTGGTCTCTGTTTCTGGTGTGGGCAGTATAAGGGACACTATTTCAAACTGCAGGATTTTTCTTATTGCTTTTTTTAGAGCTGTTTCTAGGGTTTTGGAAGTTTTTGGAGCTTACAAGTTGATGTGAGCTAGGAAGAGGAGTGATCATTGTTCTTCTAGTCTGTATTCGGTCATTTTCCAGGAAGTCCTCAACGTTTCTGGTGATACTGCCTCTCAGAGCTTCTGCTCCCTCTTGACTGAAAATGCACCTTTCTACACTTGAACTATGGCCCAGAAACGGATATAGGCAATGGAGTTGGCAAGCAGTTGCTCCTCAGGCTCCCATTTAGCATTGACCAAATGTGTTCCTCTTTGCCCTTAAACTATGACCCAGAAGTGGGTATAGGCAATGGAGTTTACAACCAGTATCTAGTCCTGTATCCAGTGCTAGAATGGAGTACCCTATAATCTTTTCTGACCATTTGATAGGTCTGGCTTGAGAATTCCTAAAGCTGCTACTTCAGTTGCCACCCACAGTATTTCATCCAGATGGTATTTCATCCACATGGGCTCAAGGCCAGCCTCCACCCTCATGTCACAGATCTTTCTTTCTGAACTCTTTAAGTTATCTTAGGCTAGAAGAATGTCTTACTTTGACCTTTTTGTTGGCTCTTTCACTCTAAAATTCAATTTGAGGTGTTATTTTAGTTGTTTGGAGGGGAATATTGGAAGAGTTCAGCTGAGTATTTTCTCTGCTCTACCATCTTGGCTCCACCCCTATAAGACTATAATAATTATTTGTATTTGAATCCATGAATAGAAAATCACAGTAGTTATAATGAAACGGATATGACATTCAGTCATTTTGTTATTTTTATTTGTTATTTATATTTGTTACTTCTATGATCTTTCCATTGCAACTTTTATTGTTTACTTGCTAAATAAAGTGCAGGGGAGGACTTATACTAAGCCTAAGAGATCAAAATTTTTAAAAATTCTTAAATCCAGAGCAGTATTATTATATGTATGAAATCTTTGTTATAGAATTAGGAAGTACTAAATAAAATTAGGGAAGGCTGTCAAATTGCATGGATATTTGCCAGAGCTTAGTCCAAGGGCCCTTGACAGCTATAATGGGTAATTTAAAACCTATTGAATTTCCCAATTAAATAGCAATGATTTTATAAGCCAACTAATGTAATTTGTTTATTGCCCTCTCTTAGCTTTGTAAGTATACATAATCTTTGTTTAGTTTTGTAGGAGCGTAGTTCCATATAATACCAGGAGCATGGAAATTATTTTATAAACAACCATACTTTATGAAGTCCATGTAAAGTACAGAGAGGTATTTGTTTATTCAATCCTTATTCAACCTCATTATCCCTTAATGGACTTTTGAGGGTGGAAAAAATATAAAGGAAGCATTGAAATGCTACTTTGCAGTCTAGTAACATACCCATTATAATATGAAGAGTTTTTCATTTATATATTTTGAAAGACTTTTCTATGACACCTCCATTCAGTTATTTAATAGATATTTATTAAGCACGTACTATGTACTAAGTACTGTGCTAACTGGAAATTCAAAAAGAAGCGAAAAACTTTTTTGTAAAGTGACTCAGTCTAATGGAGAAGACAACAAGCAAACAAACATGTACAAATATGCTATATAAAGGATAAATAGGAAATAATTAAAAGAGAGAAGGCATCAGAATAAAAGAGCATTGGAAAAGGCTTTCTGTAGAAGATGGGGTTTTAGCTGGGACTTGAAGGAAGCCAGGGAATCCATGAGGCAGAGTTGAGGAGGGAGAGATTCCAGGCATGGGAGACGGCCAGGGAAAATGTCCAGAGCTGAGAGATAGAGAGTCTTGCTCATGGAACAGCAAGGAAGCTGATGTCACTCGATTGAAGAGTGCCTCTCATAGAGTAAGATATAAGAACGGCAAGGGGGGGGGGGGGTTCTTGGGAACTTAGGTTCCCAAAGTGGACGGTACCACCCTCTGGGGGGCAGTGGAACAATCTAGGGGAGCATCGGTAGCCCTGGATGCATTTGGGGGCATCTAATAAAAATAAGGGAGCAGCGGAAACATAGGGAAAGGAGAGAAGAAGATTTTGAAGAATTGTCCATACGTGCTTCATCTGCTGTGTAAGAGCTAAAGTCATAGTGATGACACTATTTTCCCAAACACACAGAACGCTGACAGATGTTAGCAAGCAGGTGTTGGCAGGTGAGTGTGCTGCACATTGTTGGGAAGTCCAGCATGTATCCACAGGAATATGTGCATGTAATGACTTGTTTGCAGTACAGTTCTATACAGTTACATGGTGCAGTATTGCATCATCAAAATTTCAATGCAAGGAAAAAACCTACAAATTTACAATAAATTATTAAATTTAAGATGTGTAAATTTCCGAAGGAAAAAACCTGCTAAAGGGTAAAAGAAAGTAGATTTCCATGGGGGGGGGGGCGATGAGTAATTTTTTTTTTTAAAGCAATTGGGGTTAAGTAACTTGCTCAAGGTTACACGGCTAGTCATTATTTATGCGTGGGTGCTCATTTTCTGAGGCCGGATCTGATCTCGGGTCATCCCAACTCCGAGGCCGGCGGGCGCTCTTACTCACTGCACCACCTAGCCGCCCCTTTAGGGCAATTGGGGTTAAGTAACTTGCCCAAGGTTACACGGCTAGGTTTTTGTTTGTGTGGATTAAGTGTCCTTCTGAGTTCGGAGCCGGCGCTCTATTCACTGTGCCACCTAGCCGCCCCCCCCCCTTTTTTTTTTTACAAGGGGGCAGTAGACCAAATAAGTTCAGGAAACTCTGGTCTAGACCTATAATTACTTCAGCCTTAGGAGCTCCTGCTAAGTAAACTGTTCCTACCAGTGCAGATCAACAACTGTTTTGAAACTTTGCATGTTAGAGAATTACCTGTGACACTGCGAATTTAAGTGTCTACCTTGGGGTCGCTCATCTCGGTTGTGTCACAGGTACAATTTGAATTCAGGTCTTTCTGACTTTGAGGTTGGATCCATCTAAGCCATGCTGTCTGTTATGATAAAATTGTGGTAGAGCTATCAGAAGCAAGGAACAGAAAGATAAAATAAATTTATTTATTCCTATGTAATTGTAGCTCTGTTCCTCCTGGAAGAAATATGATCATTGTATAATGATTGATCTGAACTCACTTTTCCAGAGCAAAGCCAGTTATATTCTTCCTTTTGCCCTCCACTCCATTTGAAAAAAAAATTGCTGTTTTCACTAAATTGACTGGTGGCTGTTTTGAACACCTTGTGAATGACTCTACTCCAGAACAGTTCTCTAGATCCTAGTGAGATATAAATGTTATCTTTTAATTTGCTTCCTCAGAGTTCATGACCAAATAAGAGAAGGATGAATAAGAGATAAAATGGATAATTTTGATTACATCAAATTTTAAAAGTTTTTGCACACACAAAACTAATGCAGTCAAAATTAGAAGTAATGCAGAAGATGTGTGTGTGGAGGGGAAATTTTACAGCAAGCTTCTCTGCTAAAAATCTCATTTCTCAAATATACAGGGAACTGAGCTAAATTTTCAAAGAAACAAAGAGTTTTCAGAAGAAGAAATCAAAACTATCAATAATCATATGAAAAAAACATTCTAAATCACTAGTAACTAGAAAATGTACATTAAAATGACTCTAAGGTATTGCCTCCCACCCATCCAATTGGCTAAAATGACAAAAAAGGAAAATGACAAATGCTGAGCGGATATGGGAAAATAAGTATAATAATAAATTCTTAGAGCTGTGAACTAGTCCAACTATTCTGGCAAACAGTTTGGAATTATGCCTAAAGAGGTATAAAAACGTATTCTTTGGTCCAGCATTATTTATACTAAGTTTAAAGCCCAAGGAGACCAAAGAAAAAGGAAGAGGATCCATTCATCCAAAAATATTCATAACTGCTCTTTATATCGATGGCAAAGAATTAGAAACTGAGGGAATATCCATCAACTTGGGAATGTCTTAACAAGTTATGGTATATGAATATGATGGAATACTATTGTGCCATACATAAGAAATGAGGAAGGAGATGTTTTCAGGAAAATCTAGAAAGTTTTTTATAAATGGATGAAAAATGAAGTGAGCAGAACCAGGAAAACAATGTAAACAATAGCAGCAATATTAGATAATCAACTGTGAAAGACTTAATAACTCTGATGGGCTTCATTTCAACTTGAGAAGATTCATGATGAAAAATGCTATCGACTTAACAACTGATTGAAGCATATTTTTTCCTTTATTTTTCTTAACCTCATCTCCCCACCCCACCCCAAAACATTGCTCATGTTCTGAAATATATTTTTATGATGCCATGTGTATAATGGGCATTGTATTTCTTGTTTTCTCAGTGGGTTAGTGGAGGAGTTCAAACTGAAAATAAATAAATTTTTAAAAACTTGCTTCCCTTTTGTTACACAGGAAAGGATCTCAAAATAATAAGACACAAACTAATATAGTTCCAAATGTACAGGCAAGAATTGCCCCCAAATATAGTTAAACAAACAAGTTAAGTAACAAATATATATATATATATATATGTATATATATATATATATTTTTTTTTTTATCAAGCATCATTGCTTGCTTAGTACTCTATGAGGGCCCAGCTTGGTGCTAGAAATGCCCTTCTATGACCCAAAGGGAAAGAAAAAGACAAAGGAAATTGACTTCCTATTTTAAAAGGAAACCTGTGCCCTACAGATATTGCCCAACCTCATGGAGTTCTCCCTGAAGGAATTTAGGACCTACCATTGTCTCCCCACCCCAAAACAAAAGGAAACTATATTAACTTGGTACCTGTAAACTCACTCTGGGGGAGGGACTGGAGACTTTACCTTTTTCCACTAGGACCTCCCCTCCTAACTTTCCTCACCTCTAATTCACACTCCCAGAGTAGGTTTAATTATTGAGTAACTCCAAAGGAAAAGAAAAGTATTTGTACAGAGTTCAGTTATACAACAAGTAGCAATATTTAGAAATTCTGTAAATCAATAAATACATTATCCTACAAAAATAATCTCAAATGTAACTGACTTGTAAGGAAAATACCCTTGAAAATATACTAATATGCAATTGCAGTTTAAAAGAAGTGAGAAGAAATTGCTAGTTCTTTTTCTAGTGGAAATAGGGTATCCTGTAATGAAAATGAACCATTTGGGAACTCTAACATAAATATCTATTCAAGATATTCAGAGAATCTCCATTCCCTCCTTCCACCCCCAAACCACAACAGACCACCAACTATACATCTACCTACCATTTAAAAAATTCTTATTTGGTCTTCAGATTCCCTAATTCCCCCCTCCAACCCTTTCTGGGTTGTTTTTTTAGCTTTCCTTGGCTCTAGATCTCATTGTTTGCCACTGAGAACTGTTAGACATTGTAACATTTTCCAGATCTAACCTAAAGCCCTTAAAATGTGTGTTTTTAGATTGATTTACATACTTTTAATTAGTCTTCATCCCAGAGTCACCGGTAATATTAGCAAAGGTACATATTTGTCTTTTTGGCTACCACTGTTCCATGGTGTGCACACTTTTTTTTTTGCTTTTTGGAGGGCAGTTGGGGTTAAGTGATTTGCCCAAGGTCACATGGCTAGTTTTTGTGTGAAGTGTCTGAGGCTGGATTTGAACTCAACTCCTCCTGATTCCAGGGCCGGTGCTCTATTCACTGCACCACCTAGCCACCCCAAGTGTGCCCACTTCTTAAAAGTCGGACTGTGCTGCTTGTCTACCTCTGTACCTATACCTGTACTCTGTTCCAGTTCTAGGTTCTGGGCAGGAGTGGTGATAAGAATAACTTCATACTAAGATTATTTTGGATATATTGGAGGTGAGGTAGTCATTCAACAAGCATTTATTAAGGGCCCACTGTGTTCTGGACACTATGCTAACCCCTAAGAAAAAGCAAAGACAAACAAATAAACTGGTGCCTGTTGTCAAAGCTCACAGTCGAATAGGGAGACAGCATTTTGATATCTATCTACAAATAAGATATGTACACACACGTTAAATTGGAGATTATCAGCAGAAAGAAGGCATTAGCATTAAGTCTTTATCTGGGACTTGGAAGAATCCAGGAAGCAGAAATGAGGAAGGGGAGAATTCTAGACACTGGAGGACAGCCAATGAAAATGCCAATAGTAGAGATGAAGTTTATCGTGTGGAGAACAGTGAGGATGTCAGTGTTACTGGGCCACAGAATATTTGGAGAGGAGTAACATGTTAGAAGATTGGAAAGGCAGAGAGAGCTTATAAAGGACCTTAAATAACAACCACAGGATTTTATATGGTGATTTGGAGTCACTGGAGTTTATGGAAAAGAAGGTAAACCTGGTCAGACCCTTTGAAGGGATCAAAGGAAGATCACTTTGCAGCAGAGAGGAGGATGGCATGCATGCTGTGGAGAGAGACCAGTGAGCAGAAGTAGGAAGTGATGAGAGCTTGTGCCAGGGTGGTGGCAGTGTCAGGGGAGAGGAGGGGGTGTACAGGAGAGTGTCATGGAGGTAAAATTGACGTGACATTGCAGCAGATTGGATATGGTGGTGGATGAAAGAGAGTAAGCTGTGCGTGACAGTGGACAAAGGTGGGAGCCTAAGTGAGTGGGAGGATACCAGCAAGGTTGATTAGTTGGGAGGGTTTGAGAGAATGAGTAGATTGGTTTGGCTAGAGCTTAGAGAAATGGAATAGTGCAAAATAAGACTTGGAAAAAAAAATCGAGCTCAATATTGTTACCTTTGCGGTTATGTGGCGCCATCTAATGGCTAATATAAAAATTATAAGTCATATAGAGCATGTCTAACAATGCTTCTTTATAAATGGATATTTATCTATGCTAACTTAATTTGTAAACTAGCGTGGAGTAAAGAATTTCTATTAAGACATTAAGATACTTTACATTCCTTATTATTTTTGATGTTAGATCTGAGCCTGTTGTCCAAGGAACTGGGAAAAATTCAGAGAGGCTCATCATCCGGTTGGCCAGAGAGTGATTAAATTTTTGGAGGGCAGGATATCTTAAAGACATCTATCTAGTTAGTGAGTGTATTGGTGGAAGGGAATGCTACATTCATGAATCACAAATTCATGAAATTTGATGTTATTAACAAAAGTATGGAGTACTGGTTGTGTTGTTACATTAAACATAAAAATATACAACTTATTCTTTAAACATAAACCGATTGTAAGTCAAAATACATAATCTGTGGCATGGTAATGCATGTTTATTGTAAATTCTCATTTTAATGCTTTAAAAACCTGCACCTTTCTTCTACTGTACGTGCTGTAATTCTGATTTCACAATTCTCATTTCTCTTTTAAACCATTTGAAAACATTCTCCTGTGGTTCTATGCTCTCTTAGGAATCTACTGAATTCTCTGCCTCGGCAGGTATTGATTTATTTTCCCTTTTCTTGCAGTAGTGATTCAGAGATGTCTGGATCCACTTAGCTGATTTGGAGGCCATATTCCCTTCTGTTACTTAATGTTTTCCCCGTTGATTTATCTGCTTATGCTCAAGCTAATTGAACTTTCTTCCCCCTGAGACCTTTGGTAATTTCAGTCTTTTTTTCTTTTTATTCCCATATTGCTTATTTTTGATTCCTTCTCCTTTGATTGTGGTTACCCTGGGGGTGAGACCTCAAAGCTATCTCTGCTTCTTCCCATGCTCTAGCCTCTTCTGAATTTGCATGACACTGTCTAGGGCACCACCATCTTCAGGTATCAAGGCTTAGAACCTCAGTGTTATCTTCAACTCTGTACTCTCAGTCATCCCACATATACAACTCATTGCCTTGTTGCTTATACAACTTCACAACATCTCTTGAATATGTTGCCTTATAATCCCGTCTCTCTATTAATACAGCCACAACCTTATGTCAGGCCCTTTTTACCTCTCATTTAGAATACTGAAATAGTCTTTTAACTGGTTTTATTTCTTCAAGTTTCTCCCCACTTCAGTCCATCCTCCACGCAGCTGCCTAAGAGATTTTTATAAAGCTTAGGTTGGACTATGTCACCACTCTGCTTAGGGATATCCACTGGCTCTCTTTTCCCTCCAGAATCCAATATAGTCTTCTATTTGGCCTTGCTGATCTTCATAACTCAGCCCCTCTACATGCTCTAAAGATCCAGCTTTGCTGACCTACTTGTAGCTTCTCAAACATGGCATTCCATCTGCCAGTTCTATAGCTTTTCGATGCTTGGAATGCTCTGCCCTCTTTTCTTTCCTTCTTAATTTCCTTGGCTTCTGAATCAAGACACAGCTCAAGGCGATGTTTCCTACTCTACTCAGGCTAATGCCTTCATCTTTCAAGTTACAGTCTTCATATACTCTCCATATAATGTATATGTATTTAGTTACTTTCATGTTGTCTCCCCATTAGAATAAGCATTCCTTGAGAGCAGTGGCTCTTTTTGTTTTGTTTTTGTGTCCCTTCGCTTCCCTAGAGTTTACACATTGCCTAACACATTGACTTAATAAATGCTTATTTATTGATTCAGATAATAGGATAATTGGATAGGCAAAAAAATTAATGAGAGGCTTATTTTTTAGGATTGGAGACATCTGAGCATATGTGTAGGTAGGTGAGGAGCCAGAATTGAGACAGTTTGAAGATCTGTGAAAGGGAGGGCAAGACTGCTGCAAATTCCTGTAGCAGCTAGAAGGAACTGAGATTATGGGAAAAGATGGAGACTTAATTAGACTTAGTGAATAATAGGGATGTCTGTTCTTTGGATGGAAGGAAATGAGAAAAGTATTGTTGGGAACATTTATTTGAGGATTGAAGGAGGTAGTTATTGTCCCGTGACTTCAGATTCTTCAGTGAAGGAGGCTAAATTATCTACTGAAAGTGGGAGATGTGATAGTGGTGAGGTTGAATTAGCAGGAATGGCTCAGTGACCTGATAGCTTTATTTTTTAAACTTTTAGGAGGGGCAGTTAGCTCAAAGGTTGTATACTGGCATCTTTATTTAGTCCAACTTGTAGGTGTTTACCAGTGACTGGTCATCTGAAATTTGATGTGTTCTGGAAACCTACTGGTTCAGCTTTTAGTTCCTTGAGGTGTTGGCCAGCTAACATAGAAGAAGGTGGTGTTGGCTGTGAGGCAAAGGAAAAGCCAAGAGCAAAGGAGGGGAAAGTTCTGTGTGGTAACTAGGTGTACACAACCTCTATTAATGCTTGAGTTCTTACTTCACTTAAAAATAGCAGCTCCCTCAGATGCACGGTATTTAGGGGTGACATTAATGGTAAAATTCAGTTCTCTTAACATTTCTCCCTTCAGCTATTTCTCGTAGCTTGGAGCTAATAATTTTTAATGGAGTCTTCATATGTGTTTGAGAGACAGAAAGAAAAGGAGATAATTTGCAGAATGATTGAAGGGGGTGCTTTACAGCCTGGCTGCCTCTCACCCAAGCCCAGGGGAGATAGGAGCAAATCATAGAGACAAACTAGCTTTTTCCTCCACAGTGGCAAGTAATCAGCTGTCCTTTACATTAACTCTTTGTGCTGTCAAGAACAGAGGGAGTTATGCTTAGAGAATTCTCTGCTGGTAGCAACAATTGATGTTACTAAGCAGGGAAAGATATGAATGTGGGAATTATGTAGGGAAAACTTTTTTTCCTGCTTAAAGTATACATTTTGGTGAAATAGCAGAATGGGGAAATATATACAAATATATTTACATAGAAATTTGCGTATTTATTTTTCATTAACAAATACTGAATTCCTTTGTAAATGCCTTTTTCTTTTTGGCCACTTTTTCTTTTACAATTACAGTTTAATTTGTGATCATTTTCCTCATTTTTGGCCTTTTATTCTTTATGTTCCTAATTTACTATTTAATGTCTTTGTACTTTTCTATGTTCCTAGTGTTTTCATATTTATATTTATGCCATTTAACTTTTTTCTTTTTGGAAATGTTCATATATCTTTTAAATTATGAAATTAAATACCTTCATGTACCTAAATATAGCTATTTATATCCTCATTTTTAAAAACGTTTGCTCAGTTTTGGTCCAGATATTTCTGACTCCCTTATTCTATATGTTTTACTTAGTCAAACTTTTCTCAGTCCTTAAATATCCTATTTCCAAGGCTCCTGAAACCCTGTTTTGGTCTTTAATTACTCAGGCAATTTAATTTTTTTGGTGGGGGGAAGGCAGAGCAATGGGGGTTAAGCGACTTGCTCAAGGTCACATGGCTAGTAAGTGCTAAGTGTCTGAGGCCAGATTTGAACTCAGGTCCTCCTGACTCCAATTTGTCAATGGATTAGGACAAACAGATTTTCCCAGAGTCACAAAGCTAGTAAGTGTCTGAGGCCTGATATGAACTCGGGTCTTCCTGACTACAGGCCTACTGACCTACCTTGCTGCTGCCAAAAAAATCTTTGCATCAAATATCACAGGTAAAAGTCTAATCATCCAGGGAAGTGGTGCTCTGTTCACTGTGCCACCTAGCTGCCCAATTTATTTTTTCATAAATCTAAATGGACTAGTATTTAATTTAAACCTATTTATTCTTCATTTTTCCATGTTGATATTATTTTCAAAATAACATTTTTATGATCATTATTGAAATATTTCTTTTCCATTTCTTCTAAAAAAATACCCGCACTTTTATTGATGCTTTTTATACTTATTTTAATCCTCCTTGCTTCCCCTTTCAGGCTGAATTCTTCCCTGTAACAAACAAAACAATTAAGCAAAACATATGATATAGTGACTGCATCTGACAATGCATTCAATACTCTGTTCTTATAGTCCTCGATCTCTCAGCCGTGAGAAGAAGGGCGTGTGTCATTATCTGTTCTTTCAGATAAATGTTCAGTCTTGGTCTTTCAATAAATTCATAGTCTGACATCCTCTCAGTAGTTTTCTTTTATGTTGTTGTCATGAGTTATTTTTGTTTCTTATAGCCATCATTTCTTAACTGCACCTTATTATGTCATACTCATATGCTGTGTTTTTTCATTCTTTGCCACTCACTCACTTTTCTTCAGTTCTTTGCTACCATAAAAAGTGCTGTTATAAATATTTTGGTATATTGGAAATACGTTTTTGTCTTTGAATTCCTGAGGTATCTGAACAGTAGTAGAATAGATAATTTAGTCACTTTTCTTGTGTAACACCAAGGATATCCAGAACAGCTGGACTATTTTACAGCCTCAGAGACAGTACATCTGTAAGCCTACCTTCTTATAACCATTCTTGCACTGAGTCATGCTGTCTTTGATATTTTTGCCCGCTTGCGTGGTGTGAGGTAAAAGCTTAGAGCTGTTTTCATTTGCATTTCTCTTACTATTAGAGATTTTGAGTAATTTTGTTTGGTCATTTATAGTTTGCAATTTTTTTGATAGCTGTTCATATCTTTTGGCCATTTACCTATTGGGAAAATGACTCTTCATTATGTCAGTTCCCTGTATACTTTGATATGACTTAATGAAAGACATTAAATGCTTATTATATGCAAAGTACTGATGATACAGATAGAAAAATAAGAGTTTCTGCTCTCTGGCAACTCACATTCTATTACCGGGAATAGATTGATAGAATCAGACTTTCAGAGTTGAAAGGGACCTCAGCAGTAGGAAGTTCCAGTTGCATGTCAAATGTACAGACCTGGTGGTTTTTAATGGTAAAGCACATAGTAATGCATTTTTTCACTGTCATCATTATAATTGCTGGAACTACATCCATTGAATTATTTGAGGCAAGGACTGGAACATCTATAGAAGCGGTTGCCAAGTTACATCTCTGTAAGGGCTGTCCCCCTGGAAAATGGTTGCAGGTTTGGGGTATTCCCAGGCTTCTTCTGTATCAGTTGGGCAGCAATTAGTATTTATGGCAGCTGGGACATCAAGCCCCTTCTCTCTCTCTCTCTCGATCTCTTTGGAGGGCGGAAGCCACACAGCTAGTTTTGTGTTAAGTATTTGAGGTCGCATTTGAACTCAGGTCCTCTTGTCTCCAGGGCCGATACTCTATTCACTGAGCCACCTAGCTGCCCCTCTGTCTCTTTTTAAAACTAAACTATAGTTCTGATTTCATTTTGATTTTTTTAATAATTTGACTTTTTGTATTTAGGCCCATGTATATATTTTCAACTTACTGTCTAAGACATTTATCTAAACCTAATTTTTGCCAAATTATTTCCATATCTTTTTCAAGAAAAACAACATCAACTCCTTTTTACTATTTTATATCCCTTTAATTACTGGTGACTCTTATCTGAACCTTTGTGATTTTTACCATGTCCTTTTTTTTTTTCAATTTTTTTCCATATAAATTTATAATTTAGAAATAAAAAACCCTAATAAGGGTCTAATTGATGAATGTAGTAGTAAGATTATACCCTTATCTTATTCTATCTTGAATTATAATATGTATATATGTTTCATTTTCCTTACTAGATTATAGAATTCTTAAGAGTAAGGACTGAGCTTATTAAATCTCAAGATCCCTAAGTATTAATACTGTGAAAAAGGAGAAATAGGTGCTGAATAAATAGTATATTATTTATTGTTAATGTTTTATTAAACCAATGTTGCTTTGTGACTGTTCTTGGCTTATTTGTGCCTAGCAAAGCTTTTCTGTGTATGATGTTTTGTTTTGTGCTCCCATGGTGTTGGCTTGCAGTTATCCCAGTTAAACTTCCTGTTTTTGATATACTGTTTCTTTGGTTAATCGAAGTCACTTCAGAGTCTGTTCCTGTATTCCAACATATTAGCAACCCTGACCAATTAAGTGATCATCTGCAAAATTAATGAGTATGCTCCCAGTTCTTTCATTTAGGTCATTGGTAAAGGTATTAAATAATACTGATCCCTGTGCTCAGGAAGTCTCTCGAGCTTGATTCTGAAAGGTTGATCGTCACTTCTTGGGTTTGGGAGCCAGCTGGGCTTGCAAATGCAAATATGATCCTGTCAGTTCTTTGGCAGTGTACTTAGTTTGCTGTGCAAAAATAGGTAGATTTGGGGGGCCAGGCATGTTCCAGGTCTGTGACTGTCCTGCCTCTTTTGCACTTAATGCCCTATTCACCATGTTCGATGGGGGAGGAGGGGAGATGATATATAGCAAATCAAGGAGTGGGATGTGAAGGGAAAAAAATTCCAGTCTGCTGAAAATGAGCAAGCAGGAGTGATCACCTCTCAGAGAAATGATAGGAGTTGTGGTGGATAGCATAATAAAATGGTTTTGAAATCATCATAGTTTGGCATTCTATGTACTGAGTAGTACTTTTGGAGTGGGGTTTACATCATGTCTTCCAGGTTTATGGACGGATATATACTTTCATATTAAATCTTAAGATTTAAGCACAAAAAGATAGACCATACCTATTCCTTTCTCCTTTATTCTTTCTTTGTGGTTAGTCATTGAATCACAAAGAAAAATTTTTAGATTGGGATTCAAAGCAATGGAGACATTCCACATTATATAAATGGTCAAAGGATTATTCATATTTCTTTTTTGGGGCCATTAAAGTTTATATTTTGATAATTTGCTCAATTATCTTCCTAGGAATCTCTTATTGTTCTAACCTTCCATTCTCTACTGTCTCCTCCCCTCCCATCTTTCAAAACAGTGCCAACCTAATTTGTCATATGCATGCATATGTAATGTTGCTTCTGTCTTCAATAACCTTCATTAGGTTTTCTTGCCTATTGAGTAAAATTCAGACTTCTTTGACTGGCATTCAAAACCCTGAACAATCTGCTGCTGCTCTACTTTTCCAGATTTGTTTTACATTATTATTCCACATACTTTTGAAGATCTTGCTAATAAGCAGGACTTACTCTCCGACTCCCAAATAAGCTCTCTGTTTTCTTTCTTCTTTTCCTTTGCTCATAATATACAACATGCGTAGACTGTCTTCTCTCCCCTTGTCTACTAGGTGAATCCTTTCTAACTCAAGTGCTGGTGCCTTCACGAAGCTTTCCCTAACCTCCTCCTGAATAGAACAGTCTTTCTGCCCTGATCCTTATATAACTTTATTTTGTATGCCTTTGATGCACTTGTAACATGTACTAGTTATCTTTTGTACAAGTTTTATTCCTCTACTAATCGTATGCTCCAGGGACTTTGTTTTATCCAAGCTGCATCTTTTTTAGCACTTAGCACAGTTTTTTGTACACAGTCATCAACTTAAATGTTTGTTAAATTGAATATCATTGACTTGGATGAAGGCATAGAAGTCAAGCAAGATTTAGAATCAGAAGACTTGGGTTCAGGTTGTGACCTTGCCAGTTAGTACCAGTGTGACCTTAGACCAGTTTATTTAACTTCTTCCTCATTGTAAAGTTAGGATACTGCATTATATGACTTGTGTCGTTCTTTCTGGCTCTAAATCTGTTGCCCTGTGATTTTTTAAAATACATTTTTATTAATGACCTGTTTTTTTTACATCATCATCATTTCCCCTGGCATCCCTTTGCTTTCCCCTTTTAGAGAGCCCTGTCCCAATTAACAAATTATATTTTTTTAAAAACAAAAAAGGAGAAAAAAAATCAGCACAACTGACCAGCACTTTGAAAAAATTTGAAAACATATATGGCCTTCCCACCTCCACGAAAGATGGGTTGGGGATGTCTTCTCATCACTCTTCATTTGTGTCATGCTTGATCTTTATGAGGTTGTTCCATTCATTTTTTATTTTTTTGTATGTGAGGTTACTTCCATTTAGATTGTTGCACTTATTGTGCATATTGTTTCCTTGTCTCTGCTTACTTCATTCTGCATTATTGGTTCATATGGGTCTTTCTGTGCTTCTTTGTACTTATCATACATGTAATTTCTTACTGCGCAGTAACATTGCATTACATTCATGTACTACAATTTGTTTAGCTGTTCCCCAGTCAATGGACATCTACTTTGTTCTCAGTCTTTTGCTGTTGTGAAAAATGCTGTTATAAGTATTTTGGTGTATGAAAATTTTTTCCTTAACAATGACTTCTTTGGGATATAAGTACGGGAATAGTTTCTGGTTCAAAGAGTATATGTATTTTAGTCACTTTGTTTATATAATTTCAAATTGTTTTCCAAAATGGCTGTACCATTTCACAGTTCCACTAACAGTGTATGGGTGTGCCTGTCTTTGCATAACATTGACCATTGCCATTTTTTTTCATCTTTGCCAATTTTCAGGATATTAGGTGAAATCTCAGTTGTTTTCATGTGTATTTCTTCTGCTGTTAGACATTTGGAGCATTCTTTGAAATGTTTGTGATTCCTTTGAGAAATTTGTTCATTTCCTTTGACCACTTATGTATTAGAGAATGGTTATTAGATTTTTACATACACACACACACACACACATATATATTTATAAATTATGAGGGAAAAAAACCTCCTTATTTCTAGTTTTGCTAGCAGTTTTTTAATCATCATATTAATCATCATATTCTTCAATTCTCCCCCTTATAATATATATATATATATATATTTATCACTTTATCAAATAAAGGGTTGAGTTCTGTGGTTTCTGATTTTCTCTTGTCTAGTGTGTTCAATTGATCTAGCTCTCTGATTTTTAGCCAATGCCAAATGGTTTTGATGACTGCTGCTTTATAATACAGTTTGTGCTCTGGAAGTCGTCCTTCCTTTCCCCTATTTCTTTTCATCATTTTCCTTGATAGTCTGGATCTTTTTTTCCCCAAATGAATTTTGTCATTATTTAATCAAGTTCTAGAAAGTGTCCCTTCATAATTTGATTGGTATAGCACTAAAAGGGCAAATCATTTTGGCTTAGCTTAGTAGTGAGTTTTTCTTTGGGAGAACTTTGCAATTGAATCTATACAAATCTTTTGTGTGTTTTGGTAGGTTTATCCCCAGGTATTTTATGCATTTTGTAGTTATTTTGAATGAGATTTCCCTTTCCATTCTTCTTCTTATTATTATTTTTAGATTTGCTATTATATAGAAATGCTATTAATTTTTTTTCCTTTATTGGAGGGGGGAGGGCAGTGCAGTTGGGGTTAAGTGATTTGCCCAAGGTCACACAGCTAGTAAGTGTTAAGTGTCTGAGGTCACACTTGAATTCAGGTCCTCCTGACACCAGGGCCAGTGCTGTATTCACTGTGCCGCCTAGCCACCCCATGTGCTAAAGATTTTTGAAGGTTTAATTTTTGTAGCCTGAAATTTTGCTGAAGAAGTTGTTTCAATAAGTATCTTTTCTAATTCCTAAGATTTCTGAGGCTATAGAATGTGGTGGGAACAGGGATGAGGTTGAGTTCTATATCAAGCCCAGATATGTATCCTGCCCCATTTCCCTTTGTTCTTTTGTTTACCTGCAGAGATCTTTTGCAGTACAGAGATCCTTGAGGAAGTTGGCCATTGAGGAGCATAGATCTTTATGGCACTGAAAAGAAGGGAGGGGAAAGACTGGGATGTGGGATTGAGTTTTGTTGTAAGTTCATGGGTTGGGTCCTTGGATTGGATAGTGCAGCCTTGCTGCCAGTATCATGAAAGCTGGGGGAATAGTCCTGAGTGAGCTTAGGGGATGTGTTAATTTGTGGGTTGGTTTTTTTTTAACCTTCTTTTGGATTCTGAATGTCCTAGACCATGGAGACAGCTGAAGTTGCTTTATCTTCAGCATATAATTTCTATTTTAGGAAGGTCTAAGAGGTTATGGAGAACAGGGAAGATATCTAGTGTTCCATCTTGTTGGTCATGTGACCCACAAGTCACCTCCCTGTGATTCTTTGACAGGTTAGAATAATGAGCTGAATCTAATATGATTAAATTTAATAGAGGGTAATATAGTTTTATGTTTTAACTGAAAAGTCAATTTCACAAATAGAAGATGGGAGAAACATAGCTAGACTATAGTTTTGTGAAAAAAGACCTGGGCTTTTAGTGAACTGCTTGCTTAGTATGAGTCACCTGTTATAGCAGCCAAGAAAGATACAGTGGAATTGCATCCTTTTTAACCTTAGGTTCCAAAGACAGGGTGGAAGAGAAAAACCATATATAGTCAGGATCATCCTTTCTTGAATTCTTCAAATCATCCATAAAAGTATAATGTGCATGTTTGTTTGTCTGGTTCTAAGAGCTGGGAAGGTCAGGCTTAGGTATGAATCAGTGTTGGCTACAAGCCTAAATGCAGGCTTAACAGATTTATGCTTTTATACCCTTCCCTCTCCCCTCACTCCACCCCGGGCCCATAAAGAGCACAATATCTAGAATGTGGTTGTTGATTGCCCCACTGCCCTATTCTCTGGTCAGATGACATATGGGCTAAGGTTGTCAAACTTGCAGCTCCAAAACTCTCCATTGCAGCCAGAACCAGATTAAAATATAATTGTGAAATGTTTAATAAAATAATTAAAAATCCAGTGTAACATACAAAGTATTCATTTGTGGTTTTCTAAGTCAATATGCTTTCAACTAATCCAGAACAAAGGATCAATTTCTATTTGACACCACTGATCTAGAGTATTATAATACTTTGTTACTATACATTTAGGAAGGACCTTAACACTAGGCAAAATGTAGAAGAAAGATCAGGAGAGTACATATCATATGATTGGTTGAAGGAACTCAGGGTATTTAGCCAGGCAGGACCTCATAGTTGTCTTCAAGTATTTGAAGTTCTATCACATGGAATAAGATTTGCATTTCTTCTGCTTGGCTGTAGAAGAAAGACCTAGGAGTAATGTATGAAAATTGCAGGGGCAAGTTTAGCTTTGATGCAAGGAAAAACTTCCTAACAATTAGAATGATCAAAAAGTGTAATACTGAATTGGGAGATAATGGATCTTACTGGAAGTTTGTTGACTGTATGAATATTTGTTGGAAATAGAAGAGATTCTTGTGAGGATACAGGTTAAAGTAGATGACCTCAAAATTCTTTTCTATCTCCAAGTCTATAAACATGGAAATCAACTTGCATAAAAGCTTCTATTGATTTTTTTCAGTTGATTCATGTCAGTAAAGTAAAACCTTTAAAGATAAATTATTCCTTTGCTGGTCATCATAGTTACAAAAGAATTATATATATATATATATATATATATATATAATATACTAATAAATATGGATATTTTAATTTTATTTTTATAGACTAAAGAATTTTATAATTATATAGTTATTAGTCAATGTGAGGGTCTAGTTTTTTATTAGTTGCATTGCTCTACAAATATTTTTGGAAAATAATTATTTTATAGATTTATGTTATAATAACAAAGGAAGTAGTCACATTTAATTTTATGTAGGACTGATTATTTTTAAGATTATTTTATCATTATAGCACAGTTCCTGGCACATAGTAGTCTCTTAAATGCTTATTAATTGATTGTCAACTTAAAGTCAAAGCAAATGAAATAAATTCTAAAAATTTTCAGATTAATTTCAAAACCAGGTATATAATACAGTTAATAGAAAAATATACTTATTTTAAAAACTCAAATAGCTTCTCACACAATCCCCTAATTTGTGCAGGAGATAGAATTGCATCTATAGCTTGAATAATTAAAGTATCCATGTCATGTGGTTGGATAACCCAAGAGTTTCATGTTTGACTGGGCAAGTGAACAGAATAACTATATGGCATGATAAGAATTACAGCGGTAAATTTGCAAATAGTAAGTTATTATATTTTAAAGTTTTATTTGAGTCCATAGAAAGAAGAGATTTCTTTTTTAAAATGTTGATTTAATTTTATGAACAGGTTAGTTCAGTGTTTGTACTAAAGGTGGTTTTTTTATGTACAGGAAAACTGATAACCGTTTACAAAAGAAAATAAATATTATTGTGACTTAAGATTATAATTTGTTTATTTACATAAGAACACAAAATTGCATTTGGAAAACATGTCCCCTGATGATGCAGTGGCAAAATATAAGAAATATATGTAATTTCAGTTACCTTTTATTTTGGCAACCATTGTATATTTACTATTATTTTCACATTTGAAATATTTGTGATATTAAAATCAGTTAATGAAATAAGAATTTAAGTAAATGCAGCAATTTAGAAGAAAAATTATATTCACTCTTGATTTGACTCTCAATTTCATAATTTGACCTTTCTTCTATTAAATGTTCTTCTATACCAACCCAACATACATATAGGAAATTAAAGTTCATTATTTAAATACTAATACTGTTTAAGTTACAATAGAAATTAGGATTCTTTTCTTGAATGTGTTGTTTATATTTATATAAATGAGTGGTGCCTTTTACTTGTTTGCAAATTGATACAAGAGTGAATTCGCAGTCAGGTAGGTATAAGTAATTAATTAAGTAATTTGAATAAGGTAGAATTTCAGTCTTTTTGGTAAGGCTTTACTTATTGTTTTCTTTTCACTTGAGAAAGTAATTTAGATACTGTCTTCACAAAATCATCCAGGTCACAGAGAGAATAATTGTTTCTTGGTTGAACGCTGCTTTATTAATTAGCATTATTATATCATAGAACGTGTATTGTAGAGTGCATTTTAATAATAGAGTAGAGGAGAAGAAACTTATGGATACTTTCATCTGTGTGGTCCCTAGGACAGTGAAATTCTGTGGCATTTATTCAACCCCAGACTTTTAGAGAAAGGAGGGGATTTCCTGGGCGGCCTTATGGTGCTTCACTAGCCACCCTAAGCATAAGAGTTTTTCAGCCTAGAGGGAGAGTGGTGCCAGAAGCACCAGCCTTGGAATTATTTCACTAGCAACTTCAAGGTTGAGAGTTTTTTAAAGAAAGGAGTAATTGCCGAGCAGTGCCAACTTCTTGGAAGAAGAAGGGGAATCAGAATTGAGTCCTCTTTGGAGAGGAAAGGGGAGTTCTTGGGCTGTGCTACCTTCAATCAGTTACTCAACAAGTATTTATTAAGCACCTACTATTTTCCAAGTACTGTGCTAGGCCCTGGAGATACAGGTTCAAAGAATGGAACAATTCTTATTCATAAGGAACGTGCATACTAATGAGAGAGATAACAAATATGCATGTTATGTGTATATATATATATATATGCACACACATATATAGCTTAAATATGAGTAAATACAAATATTTAAGCATTTGTTAAATACAAAGTAGTTAGGGAGGGAGGACACTAGCAGTTGGGAAGATTAGGAAGGTTTATGAAGGTGATGAGTCTTGAGTTGCTCCATGAAAGGAAGAGAAGGACCCAGAGGTAGAAGTAGGAAGGAAATACATTCCAGGCATATGGCAGAATTAGTGGAAAAGTATAGAGTTGGGATATGAAATATCTTGACATCATATTTATCATTGAGACTTCGACAGATGAAATCTATTACTGGAATATAGTTTTGCATGAGTATACCTTTTTTCAAAACAAATGAGATAGGGAGGTGGTGAGGGTAGTATTGAAAATTAAGAAAGTATGAATCATTCTAAGAACTAGAGAAAGGGAAGCATGAGAGTATCTGGGTGGAAGGTAAAAGGAGGGAGAAATATTTTGTAGTCAGTGTATATACAGACTGGGACAGCTATGTGGTTCAGTGAATAGAGTGCTAGAGCTGCAGTCAGGAATTTAAATCTGGCCTCCAAAAATTGAAAGCCTGGGTGTAACTTGGAACATGGTGGTTGATGTCTTCTACAGTAGCCAGGGAACCATTCACAAACCTGATACAGAGGAATTATGTAGGAGGGATGGAGGAAACTGAATTATCATACATAAACTAATGCTCTCTCTGTTCCTAAAACAGACCAACTAATAACTTCCTTTGTCATAATTTCCTTTTCAAAAGGAACCAATAAGGGGAAATTCCTCAAACCTCCCATGGCTCCCCTTTTCTCTATCCTCTCATTTGGGAACCTTGCCTTGTATTTTACTGAAGAAATTAAGACCATTCTGCATGAGCTCCCTCCCTCTTTTCCCCTCTTCCTCATCTTCTAGCACTCAGATATCTTCTGCCACCATCTCATCCTTCCCTTCTGTCTCACATGATGAAGTGGCCTTATTCCTTACCATGGCTAACCCTTCTATTTCAAGTCATCTTGTTCCATCCCATCTCCTCTAACAGATTTCGTTTCTCCCCCATCCTAAAGAATACCTCACTTGATCCTTTTCTGCCCTTTGTAGGTAAACTCTTCAAAAAGGCTATCTACAATGAGTGCCTTCACTTTCCTCTCATTCTTTTCTTAACCCTTTACAATCCATTATTCTACTGACATTTCTCTTTCCAAGTTACTAATGATCTCTGAATTACAAAATCCAATGACCTTTTCTCAATCTTTATTGTCCTTGACCTCTCTGTAGTCTTTGATATTAGTAATCACTCTTTCCTCCTTGGTACTCTCTTCTCTCTAGGTTTTTGAGGCATCACTCTCTAGGTTTTTGGTTGTCCTCCTCCCTGTCTGGTCACTCCTCTGTCTCCTTTGCTGGATCCTCTACCAGACCACATCTTCTCACTGTAGGTGTACCTTAAGGTGCTTTCCTGGACCCTCCTCTCTTCTTCCTTTATTTACTAAAGGTAATAATCTCATCAGCTTTCATGGATTTAATTACCATCTCTATGCAGATGATTCTTCTCTCCTTACCTTGCTGTAATCCAAACTTTTGTTATTGGAGGTTATTGACCTCTAATCTCACCTCTCCAACTGCCTTTCAGACCTCTCAAACTGAATGTCCAGTAGACATCTTAAACTTATATCCAAAACAGAACTCATTTTCTTTTCTCCTAAACCTCCCTGCCACACAAACCTTCCCTATTTCTGTATAGAGCAATACCATCTTCCTAGTTCCCCAGGTATCATCCTCAACTCCTCCCTGTAGCTGAGCTGTTGCCAAGACCTGTCAGTTTCACTTTTGCAGCATTTCTTGGATGTGTCCTCTTCTCACCTCTGACACTGCCGCTCCTCTAGTGCAGGCCCTCATTACCCTGATTATTGCAATAGACTGATGGTCGGTCTGCCTGCTCTGAGTTTCTCCCCACTCTAATCCATCCTCCATTCAGTAACTGAAGTGATTTTCCTAATCACAGGTCTGAGAATGGCATCTCCCCTATTCAGCAAACTCCAGTGGCTTCCTCTTGCCTCTAGGATCAAATACAAAGTCCTTTATCAAATACAAATTCCCTTCCTACCTTTCTAGTCTTGCACCTTACTTACTGCCATGCACTCTTTTATCCAGTAACACTGGCCTCCTGGCTGTATCACAAACAAGACACTTCTCTCAACCCTGGATATTTTCTCTTGTTTTCCATCAAGCCTGAAATGCTCTCCTTCCTTATCTCCCCCTCTTGGTTTCCCTGATGTCCTTTAATCCCCAACTAAAATCCCATCTTCTATATGAGATATCCCCAATCCGTCTTCATTCCCTTGCCTTCCCTCTAATTATATTTATCTTGAATACAATTTCAGTTTGTATATATTTGTTTGCATGATGTTCCCCTGTTAGATTGTAAGCTTCTTGAGAGCAGGAGATATCTTTTGCCTCTTTTTATGTAACTGGCATTTAGTATAGTGCTTGCCATGTAATAGGTGCTTAATAAATGTTTATTGATTGACATTCTGGACCTGAATTTCACTAACAAGGAAGAAAAGGTTATTGGAGTAGAAATGATGGGCACCTTAGGGAAAAGTGACCACTCTGAGGGAAATTATTATTTTACTATTATATTAATAACCACTTATTAAATTGGAATCCAGGCTTTTCTCTTCAATTTCCTCATTAAGGCCCAGCTCCAGTAAAAAGTCAGTATCTGAAGGACATGACTGATTGTGGAGATTACCCTTAGCCCTCAGGGAACATGCTCTTCAGTCTTAAGAAAGCATATTTCAAAAGACTTTAGAAGAAAGGTGAGTAGGAACCCATGGAGTAAAATGCTTAAGAAGAAATGAACCCAAGAAGCATGAGACATTCTCAGGAATAGAATTCTGAAGACATAAAGGGAAACAATTCCAATTAGGAGGAAAAATGGGATTTGTCTGAAGAGACCAATGTAGATGTGTTCGAAATTTACCAACCAACTCAGTCTTTAAAAATGAAATGTAGTGAAGATGAAAACAAGGCCAGGTAAAAAGAAGATGACTATGAGAGTGTGATATGGTTCCATAAAACAGTATAAGAAATACTAATGCTTAGGATAAGCTAAGGCTGGTAAGGGAAGCTAAAGAAAACAACACAGACTTTGTTGATTTTGACTTTTTTCTTTTGTTCTTTTTTCAAGAGGATCAAAGAAGGTGTAGTGAACAGAGAGAGAACAGAGCTATTAATTTCCTGTTATTCCAATTACAGTTTTCTTTTTTTCTGTAGTTTTCTTTTTTTCCTGCAAAGGAGAATGATGTTTAAATGGAAATGACTGCAAAAATGATTAGCAAGGAGTTGATAACTCCAAATAAATAAGGAGATGGTAAGATAGGCAGCTGGGTCAGGTGGTCTAGTTTATAAAAAAAAAATTTGGCCTGGAGTTCAAATCCTATCTCAGAAACTTACTAACTCTATGACTTTGCATTAGCATGTTTCTGTGTGAGAGGGGAAAAGGGGACATATTTGAGAAATGTTGCAAAAGTAGAAAGGATCTCTGTCTACCTATTTCTTCAGCTGCAAAAATAGGGGTTATAATAGCACCTATCTTGCAAGATTGTTATGAGGAAGGAATGAACTCATATTTGTAAAGTGCTTAGCACAGTGTGTGGCACATAGACAATAAGTCTTTCCTTCCTCCCTCCCTCCCTCCTCTTCCAGAACAGTCAGTTAGTTAGCATTTATTAAGCATCTACTATGTGCCAAGCACTGTGTTAAGTGCTGGGGATACAAAGAAAGGCTAAAGATAAACTTTGCTCTTGTGGATCTCAGAATCCAGTAGAGGAGACCACAAACAAATTTATATAAAAAAGCAATATACAGGATAATAGTAAATAATTAACAGAGGTAAGGCAGAAGAATAAAGAGAGATTGGGAAAGGCTTCCTATAGAAGGTGGGATTTTAGTTGGGATTTGAAAAAAGCCAGGGAAACCAAGAGGCAGAGCTAATGAGAGAGTATATTTCATGGGGGACAGCAAGAAAACATGCCTTGAGCAGAGTAATGGAGTGTCTTACTCATGGAACAGCAAGGGAGCCAGTATCATTGGATCAAAGAGAAAATATAAGGTGTAAAAAGATGGAAAGGTAGGAGGGGCCTAGGTTATGAAGGGCTTTGAACCCCAAACAGGATTTTGTGTTTGATTCTAGAGATGATAGTGAGCCACTAGAGTTTATTGAGTAAGTTTATTGATGTGATCAGACCAGCATTTTAGGAAAATCACTGGTTCCCAAATGAAAGGTGGACTGGAGTAGAGGGGGACTGGAGTAGAGGGCGACTTGAAGCAAGCAGACCCAGTCACAAGTTATTGCAGTAGTCTAGGTGTGAGTTAATAAGGGACTACACCAGGGTGGTGGCACTTCAGAGGAGAGAAGGGAATATATTTGGGAAATGTTGCAAAGGTGAAATCAATAGACCTTGGCAAGAGATTGGATTCAGAAAGTGAGAGATAGGAAGAGTTGAGGATGACGCCTAGGCTGTGAGTCTATAAAACTAGGAGGATAATGTTGCCCTTTATAGTGCTGGGGAAGATTTAGGTGAAAAGATACTGAGTTCCATTTTGGACACGTTGAATTGATATCCAGTTCAATATATTTGCCATGGGAAAGTAGTGGGAGAGGTAGAAATCCAAGCCAGAGTCTGAATCTCGGGGAGGGGGAGAAAGGGATTTGTAGGTTCTGTGGCAAAAGTGAAAAACATCAGAAGGGAAGAGAATTATATTGCTTGTTTGTTGCATAAAGTAAGATTTGGGCCCAGAGTTATATCTGATATTGATTTTATTTATTTAACTGGAAGAGGGAGATGAGGGAGAGGGAGAGGAAAGAGTTAGCGTAACTGTACAAATTTGAATATGGTTAAATAGGTGATAGCCAACGCCAGAAGTAGAAGTACATTTTGCACAGGGATAATAAATTCAGATTTTGAACATGTGTGGCAATTATAAAATTCTGAACTTAATTTCACAACCTACATTTGCATTGATAGGTTGTGTACCCAGAGAAAGACTATTGCTTCTCCTATCTCAAGGCTCTTAGGGGTGGTTTTGGGGTGATTTTTGAATATAGCTCTCAAGTTCCCACTAGGATGTTTTTCCTAATGATTATCATTTGATATCCATTAGTCACCTACACAATTACCATTTAGGTAGGAGTATTTACTAAGGTATATAAGAAAAATTTATACAAAATATCCTTCCAGAAGTCTGTGACACATTGTCCTACCAGTAAATACAGAGTCTAGGAGAAAGTGGTCTAAAGGTTAGAGAACACATATGGCAAAGGGCTAACTTGGAACTTCTTGAAGTTTTTTTGCTAAAGCCCTAAAGGTATTCTCCATAGGCAAGCCCTTCAGTCTGTCTTTCTTCGGTATGTCCAGTCTGTACTTAGTTCCTATTGTAGATACGGTATTATATGTTGATGTTCCAGAGGTATTACTAGAGCACCAATGGAAAAAGATCAAATCTTCTGTTGTTTCAAGGTTCATCAAGCTCCTTTGGCTAAGGAGATGGGGGAGACTGTGACTGAAAGAGGATCATTTTCCTCCCAATCAGTTCCTTTTCAGGTACTTGGTTGGAGGCTTCCACCATAAGCTAGCAGGTGCTTAAATCTTTGATTCCATGCTAGTTTGCTGACTTTAAACTAGCCTCCTGGGGTGTATCTAAGTCCCTCAACCAGTCCCAACAGACTCCTTTTGCACCTACTTGAAGTACCTTTATTGAAGATGATGTCCCGGCCTTGTTCACACCAAGTTCACTCTTTAGATTGACTGATTCAATTTAAATGGGTTTTTACATGATGAAGGTATGAGGTAAAGGTCATGGTCCTCTTTGAGAACAAAGGACAAACAGCAATGACAACAATCAAGTCATAGTATTTTGTTACCTTGAGTGGGTGGGAATAATATGATTGACTCAGTCCCTACCTTTACATGTCTTCAGTTTGAAGTCCTGGTTTAAGATCCTGGTGGGACATCTAATTAGAGATGTTTAGCAAGTAGTTGAAAATGCATCTTTAGCTCAAGAAAGAAGTTGGGCTGGGGTAATTATTATACTCAGAAAGGAGAGGCATTTAAGGTGTGGGAGTAAGAAGTTATCAAAATATCCCTAACTGAGGATATTAGCTTCTCTCCAACTCTAACGGTGCCTGCAGATATCATATAAAAGTAGAGAGTGCTCAAGCCTCTCCATTGATCTGTAGTTTATTCCTACATTGGCTATTATACTGTGGCTATAACCTCATTTTGTTGATGTTTTATAATCTACAAAGAGTTTACACTTCCAGACTTATTTAATATTATCTCTCACTTTGCATTATAACCAAATTGGCTTTCTTGTTGATCCTTAACCAAGAGTCCATTTCTTATCTTTGTGCCTTTACACAGACTATGCTTGCCTTATGTTTGTTATACACTTAATTTTTTGCTTCTTTGGAATCTTTAACTTCTTTCTAAAGTCAACTTGAATGCCACTTCTTCTGCCTGTCTTAATACCAAAGGCTAATCCAGCCTTCCCCCATACTTATATTTATTGATTTGTGTATATGTTTACATTTCCCAATAGAATGTAAGCTCCTTGAGTGTAGTGATTGTTCTTCTTTTTCTTTTCTGGGCTTATTTCCAGTACCTAAAACATTTATGTGGAGTTCAGAGTAAAGGTCAGAGTCACATCCTTACAGAATGTGCTTAATAAATGCTTGCACATGGTAGATACTTAATAAATGTTTAATGAATTAGAAAATAATAAAAATGTTTACCATGTTAACTAGGTGAATATATGATGATACTTCTCAATGTTGTTCTGTAGTCTTTCGTAATTTTGTAATGAATGCTTCAGCTATCGGTAGAATTTATAGGAAGTATCTCTGACAAGTGCATTGCACATCCAGCATCAAATCATGTAATGAAAAAATGCAGAATCAGTCAAAACCTTTAAATTATGAACCACTATTGAGGGATTTTGTAAACTATAAAGGTTTACTGCAAATAAAACAATAGCTTAAATAGGTACATATGGGTTTCTTTTTATTTGTAACCTTTTTAAGAGTTGCATAAATGTTTATAGCTATGACTTTTTTTCTCTCTAGTATCTCCAGAGGCAGTTGGAGTCCTGTCAGCTATTGGGGTGTTTATAATCTTGATGCTGCTCCTTTTTCTCTATATTAACAAGAAGTTGTGTTTTGAAAATGTTGGTGGCTTTCCAGATCTTGGGTCAGGATACAGTACAAGGGAGAATTCACAAGATAAAATTTGTAAGTATCTATATCCTGACAATTAAAAACCAAACGCACCGTGATCTGTTTGTTACTATGTTGCATTATCAAAATAGAAATAAGATCTATTTTATTTTAAAAAGACCAAAATGAGATGGTAGATCCAACCCTACAGTGAACCAAGATTAAAACACTAACTTGATTATTTAGTAAGTTACTGTTTGATTCAGCAATATCTTGGTGCTTAGTAATTGGTAATATAATGCAGAAATATGAATAAAAATATACTTTGATGAAAGGGTATTTATACCATGTTTATGGGTAGATGTGAATTTTAAAAACTCCAATTTTGAGAAAGGGAATTTTTTCAAAGATATATATTAAGCCAGAAGTATGATACTTTATAGAGCATGAGACTTTGGACCAAACAGTCTTCTGGAACCTTTTGCTTTTAGCCTTAGAAGAAATCCATTTAATCATGTTCTAACCTATCCTTTTCTTTTCTGCAACTGGAGGAAAAGAAATTATCTTGGAACCTCCTTGCAAGAGGATAATCAAACTTAATTTCTACTCTTGTGAACTGGTTGATCGGCTTCATTATAAATATTTAGTGTGGCTCCTGATTTTTGAGAGCAGTGTTCTTCCTTCCTCCCTTAATAACATAGGCATATGCAATTTTATTATTATTAAAATTTATTAAATACCACAATTTTTCAGAATATTAACAAAACATACAAAGGACATTGTTCTTACTTTAAAACCTTTATTCTAGGAATTACCCATATAATGATGGAATTTCTTTATTCACTCTGTTTATAGTCTGTCTCAGGGACTTCAGCCTCGAGGCTACATGTGATCTTCTAGCTCCTCAAGTTGGGCCCTTTGAATCCAAACTTCATAAAACAAATCCCCTTAAAGAAAGGATTTGTTCTATAAAACTTGGATTCAATCAAAAGGCCACGCCCAAGGACCTTGAAGGCCACATGTAGCTTGGAGGTCACAGTTTCCCCACCTCTGGACTATCTCATGTGAGTATCAGAAACTCATTAATCACTTCTGAGCATCCAAAATCCAAGGCTGAGTCATTCCTTAATTTAAAATCATTTGAGAATGATTTTGAAGGGCCATAACCAGGGAAAAAATGCTCTGTGGAAAAAAAAGGTTGATTTTCTTGCTTTTGAAAAATATAGAAGTTGATGGCCCATCTTATTCCATTGATTTAAAAGAAATATGTTGCTTGCCAAATTCCATTCTATGACACTAGTCAGGAAAATTTTATGACCTGATTAAGATCAGTCTGACTTACACTTAAAATCAATCCTATGTCTGACCATCACTAACAGTTTACATAGGAGAAGTTGGGTTCTAGGATATGACAGAATCTCATTTTAACAACCATTTGGTGACCCTTTTAAATGAAAGGATTATTTTCTTTTAAGTGAAAAGTTAAATAGATTTCCCCTTAATTTCTTCTCTACTTTGGAAAGATAACAGAAAGTTTTTTAGTGACATGTAGTAGAATATCAGAATATAGATTGAACCAAATTGAAAATATGTAATAAAAGTAATTTTTTTTACAATTCTTTGCTGATACAGAATAAAATGTAGTAGTATTTAAAAGAAAATTATTGTATTACTGTTCTTGTAATAGATGTGGAATGGGGAAGATTGTATTTAATGCAAGTGATTCACCTTTTTAGGGACAATTTCAACTTCCATCATGTTTCTTGATTCAAAAGGAATTTCCTAGAAGATTAAAGTTAAAATGTTGATACCACAGTACCTGCCAAACTGATGAAAATCAACACTTAAGTAAATGTAAAAAATTTTAATTGCACAAAGGTGGCTACTATTTTCATTTAACAAGACAAAAAACTATATTGGTCTTTTAAGAGAGAGCTAGAAAATGGCTTTTTTCAAAAATTTTCAGCAAAATCTACCTTCAGTGTCTTCTTTGGTTGACACAATTAGTAGTGCAGTAGAAGATCTGAGTTGTGCTGTAGGAGATCTGACCAGTGCCGTTGGAGAGGTCAGTTATAATCTAACTGATTCAGTAGCTGAACAGGTAACAAGTATGATCAATGGCTTTCGCACAGAAGATGAAGCTTTTCAAACAGATGATACAGTTATCCTTACTAAGGAACAAAATAACACAATACCACAGAGCTCAGTAGATAACAATTTCCAGAAAACAACATCTCTGTTAGAACATAAAACAAAACAAACACATTTTTATAGTTCTTCAGTTTCTCCCAAGAAAGACCAAGATCTGCATCAAGAAAGACTATTAGGATATGTTAAGGATAAACAGCAAAACCAACCAAAATATAAAGAAACTAATGATGTTGGCGATTCTCTTTTGAAAGCAGACTTCATTGAAAATGGGATGTCAGAACTTAATCAGGACATATGTCAAGAACCAGTGGGTGAGAACAGAAATACAAAAGTTGGGCTTAAAAATTCAGTGGATAGTAAGAAACATTTGAAGGAGTCAAAACTGATAGAAATGAATGGAAATCAGAAGAATATTTTTGGAAAGAAATTTACAGAGGAGCAAAAAAATATTACAGATAATCACAAAAGAGAAGAATGTATTAAATCTAAACATACATCTTTGGGAAATAGCAAAAATAATAAAGATGTTTCTTTTTTTCAAGAGAATAAAAACAGACATAATGATTTAGAGGTACCTGCTGATTTGAAGAAAGCAGGAAAGCATGTTAAAGGAACAAAAGAAAGTCAGAATTCAAGAAATGAAAAGCCTTCAAAAGATATCTTGAATGTTAATAGGCATATAGTACAGAAATCTATTATTAAAAAAGATATAGCATCGTCAAAGAATCAGTTCCAGGAAAAAATTAAACCTAAGTCATCAGTAATTGATTTGGATGATTCTAAAGACCTTCATCTGAAAAATACTCTGCAGTGTTCCAAGGTGAAAGTAGAAGTAAAAACAAAGAAAAATGAAGCCATTTTTGTTAATAAAGGACAATCAAAAAATAAATTTGAAAAATATACTGAGAAAGTAACAGAAAAAGGTGAGGTACTTTGACATTGGTTTGGGTGATCAAATTTCCTTCTAACTTTTCCAAATTTCTCATCTTGCCTATACATGTTTTTAACTCTTTTAAGACTGTTCTGAATCTTCCTATTGAGTGGCATCTTTTTTCACCCTTGATAGTTATCAAAAGATTTTTAACACTCATTTAAAATTTTTTTTGAGTTCTAAGTTCTCTGTCTCAATTCTCTCTCCCATTCCCCCTCTTTGAGAAAGCAAGCAGTTTGATATCCATTATACATATAAAGTCATGCAAAACACATTTCCATATTAGCCATGTTGCAGAATACAACAATAAAAATAAAGTAAAAAAAGGATTATGCTTCATTTAGTAGCACTTTTAAAAAGCATTAACTTTTCTCTCAAATCTGTTACAAATATATTAATGTTATTTTGAGCATTTTGAATAAAAGGACCTAAGCCTGTTGCCTGACTTTTCAATAGGTATAACTTTTCAAAAATTTTACTTTATTCTTTAACTAATAACTTTTTTGTCTTGTGAATTTAATCTTTTCTTTCTTACATATCTATAAATATATCAAGTAATTTTTATATTTGATCATTCAGTAAACATTTAGTGATTGCTTTGTGCAAGGTTTTATGCTAGATACTGAATGGAATACAAAGATGGGTAGACACAGCTCCTGTCCTTAAGAACCTTATAATCTCATGCAGATCTTTGTCTGTATTGTTAAGAAATTATATTCAGTATAAAACATTTCTTTACTCAAGTAAAAAATATATATATTTGCCAATTAATACATTCAAAACTATGTAGTTCATTCATTTAGTCATATATTGAGGATTTTTTATGGTTCATACATGAATCTTTCCCTCATCCCCCAAGTTGGAAGTAATTTCTTTCTCATTTGACTTTATGGAACTTCCAACTGTTATGCATTTATTTTATTCTGATTTTATTATATTTTTGTACTTATTGGTTATTTTCCCCCAATAGAAAATAATTTCCTTAAACATGTTATAGCATTTGCCTGCATCTAACCTTTACACTTTCTCACTTTCCTTTCCATTATAGTTATTTGTATATGTGTTGTTGCCTGATTACAAAAGATTGTAAGTTTGTTGAGAGCAGGATTTCTATCATATCTATCTTTGTATTTTGGCTTTCAAATTCACCTCTTTTTCTAGCTTTATGACCCTGCATGAGTCATTTCAGCTCTCTCAGCTTTAGTTTCCTTATCTGTTCCTGGGGATAATAATACTTTGCACCTCTCAGGAAGGTTGTGACAATTAAATGAGACACTGTGGGTAAGGAGTTTTGTAACCTTAAAATTATTATCATTGTTAACTTTTAAAATTATTAATACCCATAGCACAGAGTAAGTGCTTAATCTATTGCCTTGTATATGGGTAGGTTCTTAATAAATGTTTGTTGAACTTTTAAAATAGGATTCTGAAATGAAACACTGGTTGCTAAAATAACACAAACTAAAGTAACTAAGAAGGATTACTGGATCTGTAGGAGTAGGTTACTTTTGGAGAGTGTTCTTCTGGTAGTTTTCCTGAATTTAAAATTTTGTACAGCTTAGTTTGAAGTCGTTGGTTAAGTCCTTGGCTAATTTCAGCAACCTTACGTTTGTTGCTTAAAGTGGAAGAAAAAAAAAACTGGAATGTCTAGATACCATTTCAGTTGGAGAATTAAGGAAATGGGATGTTCTATCCCACAAGCATTAGTAACATGTAGAGTAACAAAAAGAATAGATTTTGTTTAATTGTAGTGGTAGGCAGTACACCAGAAAATAAAAGCTACAGTGTACCTTGTATATGCTGAATATTTTTTAAGCCTGTTATTTGCTACCTGGCAGCTATTTTACTTGTATTGCCCTGATAGGGCTAATATTAAGGGACCAGTATAGAATTCTTAAGAGACCATGTTGCTTTTGTGAAAATTATAAAAGATGGTAGTCCTAGATAATTAAACCTACTAGGGTGGTTTCAAGTCCATGAAATGAGAATAAGATGATATTCAACCCTACTCTAAGCACTATAATTTCCTGGAAAATTCTATAATCAAAATTTTTAGTATAATGGGCACTAAAGTAATCTGTTTTTAGAAAGAATTTTTAAAATTTGAAATCTGCTATCCCAATAAAAAAATTCATGTTTCTAAAATCTACTTAAATTCAGTATAACTCAAATTTCTTTCATTAAATTGTGACTGTTTTTACATGAAAGTTATAATTTTCTACCACCATTTGTTCAAAATAGATAATACATACATGGATAAAGATCAGCATGGTTCATCCTCTGAAAGTGAAGATGAAGCACTGGGTAAATACCATGAAGCATTGTCCAGGACACACAATTCGAGGCTGTCTGTGGCAGGTGGAAGACAAAAGAATTACGTTTGGGAAACCAGACAAAAATACAGTCCTCTGTCTGCAGAGTATGATGGATATAGTAGTGAAGCATCGATAGATGAAGGTAAGATGGACATTTTTCAATGATTTAATGTAGTTTTATAATTTACAATGTGTGTTATAGGAACATATAAGTTTTGTCTAAACACTTAGGCAATTCTGTGTAGACCATAAAAGAAGATGACCAATAGTTTGACATTCTTTGTTTATTTTTTTTTTGCATTAATAAATATTTTCTTTCCCTCTTAACTTTGGTAACATATGCATGTTAAAATTCCATATTGGCCATGTCTAAAAATTTATATTGTCATTTTTGTCTTGGTATTACCACTCAGCTCAGTAACTGTAATATAGTTTGTGTTTAATAAGTGCTTTTTAAATGAATAAATAAGTATCAAATTGGTGCAGCATTGTTGTAAGTCTCCTGTTCATAGCTATAATTATCAGCTAGTCACTCATGTACTGTTTGCCTTCTGTGGGTTAGGCACTAAGCATTATATAAAAATATCTTCCTGTTTTTGCCATCAACATGTTTGCAAAATAATCATGGAAATAAAATATTTATACATAAAATATAACAACAGAAGAAAGTATTTAATAAATTCTAAATGAATAGCATAGACAGAATTTCTGTAAGAGTTTAGAGGAGGAGTAAATCACTGTGGGACTTGAGTTGAGCTTTGAAAACTAGGAAGGCTTTGAAAATAAAGATGGAATTTTGGGCAGGGGAAGTGGTATTATAAGTGAAATCAGAGAATGTTTGAAAAATAGGGAGTGAGTTCATCAGCTTGGCTGAAGTATACATTGGCATAATGCAATAGTGGAAAAATAAGGCAGGAATTATAAATTTGGATTAGAGTGAAAAAAAGTGTTGAATCGGAAGCAAAGTTGTTGAAACTTTAACCTTCTAAGAAATGTAATGAAAGCAGTGTTTTAGGAAGATTAATCATATAGCAGTGTAGGATGGATTGGAGACAGGGAAGCCAGTTAGGAAACTCTTGGATAGATATGACTTCTTCTTTATGGTTTCCTAGGTTCCTTTTTCATTTGAACCATGAGTCAAGTGAGTTGGACACGGAGGGATGATTGTGAGCGATGTCATAATAGAAGAAAAATCAAAAGAATTTAGTAGCTTATTATATGTAAGGAGCAGTAGAGAAGTCATAGGTGACTACTAGATTTTAAATCCTAAGGATGTATATTTCTTGAAGGCAGAGAGTAGAGTGTGTTTTTGATTTGTGTATTTTCAAGAAATTAAAGGTACTACCACACAGTACCACAAAGGAAGTTTACTAACTGGAACTCACCTGGAGGAGAGTCACCAGTATGATAAAGGGACTGCAGATCATAGCATGTAAGATCATTTGAAGCTCTTGTTTAACCTGGAAAAGAAAAGACTTGAAGTCATCTTAATTGTCTTCAAGCATTTGTAAAACTGTCATATGGGAGAAATATTAGACTTAATTTACTTGGTACCCCAGAGAGGAGAACTAGTAGAAATGAGTAGAAGTTACTGAAAGTCACATTTCTGTTCAGTGTCGGGAAATAATTTTTAACGATAAGTGATGACTAAAAATGGATTCAATTCCTTTTGAAAGTAGTGAGTTCCTCATCACTGCAAATGATTAAGTGGACGCAATCTTAATATTTTTCAGTATATGTTGGAATATGACCTCGAATGCCCTTTCCAACTTGAAATACTTGGATTCTATGACTCCATGAGTTTTAGGTACTCAGAGTCTATTGAAGTGTAGAAATGTGTATGTCGTGTGAGAGTGGTACTTCAAAGAGAGATCAGTGTTTTAATGATGGAACAGTTGACAGAGACATTGAAAGAGGAAGGCTAACAGGTCATAGGGAATGCCCACTTAGTGCCAATGTATGATGTTAATATGACATCAAATTCCACACTACATAGTGATTTATAATTAGTTTTTGGTATGTTTGAAAGCCATTTATGAACCATTTATGGATGTCAAATCTAAGTAGATACTTTTTAAAGAGGTTACTTTAATAGTAATACAGGGCACCAGTATCAAAGTCTTGACATGTCTAATTGGTTAATATTTAAGTATGGCTTATTGTGACACAACTTAATCAGGTGATTAAGTAGCTATTATATGGTGAGCTAACATGGGAAAATTCCACATAGTGAATAATTTAAGGACTTTTCCCTCCAGGGGCTTCTCAGAAAATCCTGCATCAGCACTAGATCTAGGGTACTTGTCTCTAGCCTCTTTGTCCAGCTCCTTCCTAGCCCTATGAAGACCAGATTAGCTCTGTTCTAGACCACCTACTTCCCAGTCATTCCTGGACCAGAATCACCTCAAATTGCCAACTTCTGCTTCCTGTATGAACTTCCCCCAGTCATATCTTTGCCTGTCCTTTTCTGCTATGAGGTGGGCCTCCTGGGCCTTACCAGATACACTACTACTTGCTATGAGTCTGAATTTAACAGAAAGGCTTACAACAGTCTAATCGGCTCCCTCCCTCACAGGACCTCTCTATAGACAGTGATAATCTGCCTGAATTCATATCTAGTGGTTAGCATACTCCTGCCCTTCATATTCTCCCCCTTCCAGTGATTCTGAACCCCTTGCTATCATTGTACAAAAGCTGTACCCCATGGCCCATTTCCTTAATCCCAATCCCTTAACCCCCACCCCACCCCCACAATGTCCCATTCTATATCTGTCTGTCCATCCCATTGTTCTCTCTTTAATGCTTGTTCTATCACTAATAAACTTGATATCATCTTAAGCCTTTTGCTTTCTTACTTACTCCAACCTCTGACTCTAAGACCTAGCTCCCTTGCATTGACATTCTGTCTCTGACCACCCTTTTCTAGTGTTGTTTGCACTTATAGGATGTGGTAGAGAAGTCAGAATACTTCTTGCTCTCCATTGTCACTTCTAGAGTCTCCACCACCACCACCACCACTCAGTATCGTTTTCTCCTTGGAGGGTCATTCAGTCCAAGTTTATTGCCTGGTCAATATTCTGGTTGCATTTATCTGCTGACCTCCCAAAACATTATCCTTCATTTATCAATACATCTTAACTCCTGTCCTTATACTAGGGAACTTCAACATATATAGATGCTCCTCAAATGCCCTAAGATCTCAGTTCTTAGTCTACTTAGTTCCCATAACTTATGTCTCCACTCTGTGCCAGCTGCACAGAGAGATAGTCATTCTCTTGATCTTGCCATCATGCACATGTTCCATTTCCATGGTCGTGAATTCTGAAATTCCTTGATCTGATCATAGTCTTTTATTATTCAATCTTTCCCTCTGCCTTACCCTACCCTTAACCCTTTTCTACAAACTCATGACAATTTCCAATCCCACTACTTCTTAGTACTTTTCATAGGTCTTTGCTTCTTCACTGGCTGCATTTTCCTCACTTCCTTTTCTCAGTCCCTTGATGAATCAGTTCAGCCATTTATTATCCTTTATGCTTGAAACTCTTGACCACTAATCCTGTTGACCTTGACCATTTGCCAAAATCCAATCTTGGATTATTTCTATTATTTGCCACCTTTGCTTCTATACAGAAACAGAGATGGAGAAAATCATGAAAATATGCTGATTGGAAGTCCATTACAAATTTATCAATCTCAACTGAGCCCTCCTACAGCAAGTCAATTTTTTAAGCCTCTCTAACTGATTTGCTATTCCTCTCACCCCAGAAGCTATTCTAAACCTTTTCATGACTCTTCAAGTCTCTTGTAGCCCTTTCTTCCTGGCTCTTCCAGTTGTAGACCTTATCTAACACCTCACTGAAAAATTTGAGGTCATTTGCCCAGAACTCCTTGTCCTCTTCTCTTGCATCTGGCATTGTAGCATTTTTTTTTTAGTTTACATCATTCACTTCCACAAGATTTTGAGTTACTAATTTTCCCCCCATTTTTCCCCTACCTATCACCTCAAAACAGCGATCCCACTGAATATCCCCTCCCCTAATCTGCTATCTCCGACTTTCCGTAGGGCATGGTGGATCTATATGCCCCAGTGCCTGTATATCTTATTTCCCAGTTACATGTACAATAATAATAATAATAATAACAACAATAACAATATATTCTAAACATTTGATTTTAAACCTTTGAATTCCAGATTCTTTCCCTACTTCCCTTGTTACCCACCCTTACTGGGAAGGTAAGCAATTCAAAATAGGTTGTACATGTGTAGCTATGCAAAACATTTCCATAGTGGAGATATTGTGAAAGACTGACTATATTTCCCTCCATCCTGTCCCACCTCCCACTAGTTCTATTCTTTACTTTGATCCTGGCCTTTTTCAAAAGTTGGTGCTTCCAACTTCCCTCCCCCTAGCCTGCCCTCCCTTCCATCATCCCCCCTCTCATCTCCTTCCCCCTACTCTCCTGGAGGGTGAGATACCCTAATTAGTGTGTATGTCATTTCCTCCCTAAGCCCAATTCAATGAAAATAAGGTTGACCCATTCCCTTTTGCCTTCCTGTTCTTCCCCTCCATTGTAACAGTTTCCCCTTGCTTCTTCTACATGAGATAATTTACCCCATTTTATCTCTCCCCATCTCCTCTCATTATATTCCTCTCTCATCTCTTAATTTCACCTTAAGTATTATCCCTTCCTGTGCCCTCTGTTTATGTATACCTGTACACATATATACACTCACTCACATATGTATTCATATGCCCATATACCCTCCTATATAGACATATATGTATGTATACATATGTATACTTTTACATGTATACATATATATATATATATATATATATACACACACACACACACATTTCTATTCCCTTCAACTATTCTCATACTGAGAAAAGGTTCATAAGTTACAATTATCTTTTCTCCATGTAGGAATGTAAATAGTTCAACTTTGATAAGTTCCTTATAATTTCTTTTCCCTGTTTACCTTCCCATGCTTCTCTTGCTTCTTGTATCTGAATGTCAAATTTTCTATTCAACTCTGGTTTTTTCATCAAGAATGCTTGGAAGTCCTCTATTCCATTGAATGACCATATTTTCCCCTGAAACATGATACTCAGTTTTGCTGGGTAGGTGAGTCTTGGTTTTAATCCCAGCTCCTTTGACCTCTGGAATATCATATTCCAAGCCCTTTAATTCCTCAGTGTAGAAGCTGCCAGATCCTGTGTTATCCTGATTGTGTTTCCACAGTATTGAAATTGTTTCTTTCTGTTTCCTTGTTATATTTTCTACTTGATCTGGGAACTCCGGAACCTGGCTATAATATTCCTAGAGGTTTTCTTTTGGGGATCTTTTTCAGGAGGTGATTGGTGGATTCTTTCAACCTCTGTTTTGCCCTCTGGTTCTAACATCAGGGAAATTTTCCTTGAGAATTTCTTGAAGGATGATTTCTAGGTTCTTTTTTTTTATCATGGCTTTCAGGTAGTCCAACAATTTTTAAATTA